>OX104112.1:88940092-90195759 GCA_944474755.1 Limnoperna fortunei | reverse complement strand
GAGACATGTCAGACTAGTTACCAAACGAGTGAATACACACTGTAAACTCATTTATTGGCTTTTTATTCCATAAAAAAAATTATCCTGACCCCAAGTGCCTGTGGATTAAAATGCAGTTTTGAGAAGATAAACTAGTAATTTTGATTACGAAAAACTATATTTATACTGGCAGATTATTTTCATGGGTATCGGTTGTCAAATGGTTAAGATAATTTATGTAAAGTATTCATCTACTTTTGATCACCGTTAACTCCATTAAAACAAACAAGCAGAAACTTTTCACACTTTAAATAGTTTAAATGTCAGAATGCTTCTTTATAAAGCTACGATTTGTTCGTAATTAAATGTGATGTGACATTTTTTATGTCGTTTCATTTGTTAAAAGGTAAAGGTATATATATTAGGTCATTGTACAAGTAAAGATGACAAACCAGTAATTATGCAGCTGTGAACCACAGAGGTAACCTTGAAATGTCATCTGAATTAACAGTATAGGTTTTATAAGCATGATACAAACTGGACAATTCAGACAAACCGATACAAATAAATTAATACGATCAAATACGATCTGACATTTTCGCTGAGTCACAGGTAGTGTTGCTTTTTCCTGGATTTGACTTTTCCCTAGATATGACAATGAGTAACTCGGCGGGAGTCTTCTTAGAGGCAGGCACTGCTTACCCGTCCGGAGCACATAAGTGCACCCTGTGGTTTTTATTGGGTTCGGTTTACTCTCTTTCTGTTTTTTTGTGTGTGTTTGGTTTGGTGTTGCGTTGTGTATGTTTGTCTATATCCGGATTTGTAACTTACCTTCGACTCTTTGCTCTTGTTGTTCTGTCTGTTTTCTTTGTTATTTTTCTTAATAACTATATCATGGTAGTGAATATGGAGTAAAGCATGCAAAATTTAAAAAAAAAACTATTTTGAGTAGTTTTGTCCTCGCTCACATTTTTATTTTGAATATTTTTTAAATTCCTTTTAAAAGTTATTGTGAATTAGGTTTTAAATATAGCATAAGCTGGCATGGCAAAACATAATAAAATCTATTGAAAACTGTTTCAACGACAAATGCAGTACAAATTATGTCAAAAATAAGTAAGTATTTATTGTATTTTACGTAATATGCGACTTAATAGTATTAGCTTTATTATTATGTAGTATGGTATTTTACTAGATCCCAGTAATGACCAGTAATATGTAGCTAGTTGTTGGTGTACAGCACATGGTATACGTTATGGTGTGTTGTTAGCTCAGTGTAGTGATCGAGTAGCCCTTATAGTGGTGTGTTGTTAGCTCAGTGAAGTGATCGAGTAGACTATTGTTTTGGTGTATAGTAAGTGGGATATGTTATGGTGTGTTGTTAGCTCAGTGAAGTGATCGAGTAGCCCTTTGTTTTGGTGTACAGTGAGTGGGATATGTTGTGGTGTGTTCTTAGCTCAGTGAAGTGATGGAGTAGCCCTTTGTTTTGGTGTACAGTACGCTGTATATGTTCTGGTGTGTTGTTAGCTCAGTGAAGTGATAGAGTAGCCATTTGTTGTTGGTGTACAGAACGTGGTACATGTTGTGGTGTGTTGTTGGCTCAGTGTAGTGATCGAGTAGCCCTTTGTTTTTGGTGTACAGTACGTTGTATATGTTGTGTGTTGTTAGCTCAGTGAAGTGATCGAGTAGCCATTTGTTGTTGGTGTACAGTATGTGGTATATGTTGTTGTGTGTTGTTGGTGTAGTGTAGTGTTCGAGTAACCGTTTGCTCCAGTACATGAGAATGCAGTTTCCCTAGACGCAGCGGACTGAAATGTAGATCGACAGCTGTTTATCTAGTACCTACTGAATTTTGGGCGTATTTGGTTAATGGATAATATTGGAACTTTTGACTTCACAGTCTTTAGAATTATCTTTTGTAAACAGAATTACTTGTATACCACTTTTATGTGTTGTATATGTTTTATATGTTTGTATATTTGTATATAGTTAATAGTGAATTAAATTGTTATTTCTGTTTTCATTGTGTGATTCATTTGTGTGCTCACTCGTTCACTAGTGACACGAACATCAAGGAAACTGTCAAAAGATAAAAATTCACAAATTAATGTCCAAAAAAAATATTGCAATTCTACTGACTTGGTACAGGCATTTAAAAATTTGATGCGTTAAACCAGGTTATGTCATGCCAAACCTAATTAATGTGTTAAGAAATTTCTTATTGTAAGGGAGGTAACTAAAATAAGACAAAATAATCGAAAATTAACTTCTGAAAATACGGTAAAAACGGAAAACAAGCAGTAGTAGTAAGAGGGCAATTTAAATGGCTTTGATTAGTTGTTCGTCCACAGTCAATCTGTTATCTTGTATCTTAAATATGCAAATTATAATATTTGTAATATGACAATTTTTTCAATGATCAACGACAATTCTATCTGGTATCTAAAATTTAAAAATTAGTAAAATATGAACTTCTTGTAACAGTGAAGTCCTAGGCTGACTCGGCATGCGACAAACTTAAATGTTCTTTTTGACTTATTAATTTGCTTTTAGTTTGACTCTGCACCATACCCTGGTTCAAATCGTGTTGGACGAGATCGAATTAGAATGAAGAAACGTATAGAGTAAATGATAGAAAAATCATATATGATGTTCAGTGATGATGTTCTGGATATAAAGACTCTAAAAAAACATTTTAATCGTAAAGTCAACACATCTGGTTCCCATCTGATTCTTTTTTAACACGACTCATGAATTTTTTTTAATAATCGGTGTTTGACACAGCCGGAGAGACTTAGCTGTATATATATAATTCATTAGACAATTATAAATATAATTTATCTTAACTATGTATCTAGACCCAATGTTTAAATACAATCAGATATTGGGCATATATAATATTTGATATATGTATCCATTGTGAAGAAGATTTCATTTTATGTATTAGTCAAAATGTCGTAAAAGAATAATTGAGAGAATAATGGTTGTCAGGAATTTCCTTGTCTGTGGTCGTAGTAGATGTATATTACAACGAAGTGACTTCATTAATCTGTTACTGTAGTGCTACTTCCGTTTGACAACGGTGTACTTAAAATAACTTTGAAACGGTAGTATCTTAAAGTGGGCACATACCTTCATCAGTGTAGTTATTTTAACGAAGCTATAACACACCTAATTTCAATCAAATAAAAATTTAAATCTTGGACTCCCCCTCTATTCAATTGTCTCGACGATGCGACAATAGAAAAATGGAGAGAAGCAAGTGAAATGGTTATTTTAATAAGAGGGCTTATGTGGCCTACTGGTTGATGTAGATAATCATCTATTATTGATGACGTGCCGGTCAACGATGAGGTCGCAGGTTCGAGTCTTACTGCTAAGTCCTAATTGACAATATTTCCCAGTTTTCCTAACGAAGTTTGGTGCCTTTGACCGGGTACTCCGCCATCCTCCTCAATAAACACTGGATTCCAACATCTATCTGACAAATGCAAGTAGCGTTACAAACAATTTTATTTAGATTGACTCAGCTAAATCCCGCCTCTATTATAGTTCTGTGGCAATCATGATGTCTTCTTGGTCTGTATAGTAACACCACTATTTCTTCAAATTTCAGTCAACCTCTATACAAGATATATTACGCATTTAATCCAAAATCAAACGATTGTTTAAACAAGTCAGAGAATTTAATCAAATTTATAAGCGGTACACAGAATGTTAACAAGTCTAATTGTGTGTTTCCCTATGTAATTCAATGTTCATGCTCTGACATGTCGAAAAAAATTTACCTGACTGTTTTAAACATCTTGCATCAACTAGGAAAATAGTTTTCCTTGTTATCTCGTAGTATTTCAGCTATTTCTGTTCCATCAAATTCTATTAATTTTCTTTGTATATTAAATATTCGTATTAAAATTATATTCAAAACAGATTGATCAAATCTATGGCACCTGGTACGGAGTAAAAATTTCCATAAATCGTTTGAGCACGGTCGCAGGAATGATGGATAAGGGTGTGTCATACAATGTTCTGTCAAAGCGCACCCAACCCACGGCCGTATAATAGAATGCATTGTAAAAGAATTTTTCCATACAAGTAGCCATCCGCTTTCAAGTTCCGGATAATCAAATAAACACTCCACTTCATTTAAAATCGTAAATGTGTCGGGTTTTGTGTGATTAGAAACAATCCACCTTGGACTCTTTTGCAGCTGAATTCCAATGGACTTTGTTCTCCGGAAAATTGTGTCTAGGTTGTGTTTTATTTCAAGATCTCTGAATCGAATACATGCGTCCAACCACATTACAAATTTATATTGTTTTAAAACATCAAAGATAATAAGTGGTTTCCAGGCATAAGCATTTATTAATCCGATGTGCGGCGGGAACTGTTTAAAAGGAAAAAGTCTTACTTCACAATTACAGTGCTTTTTCATCGCAGAGTTTTCATTTTCACTTAATCCAATGTCATAAAATATCACTTTAAGATTTTTGTAAAGAGGAATCAACTTTGTATGAATGGACTTAAATAACGCCTGAATCTCGTAGAAATGGTTACTAGAACCTGCAGTGACAATAACCGGAACGTCCTCGGTGACTGCGTTGACAAAATATATATCCTCGCCAACAATTTCGTTTTCAAAACATGGTGCATTATGTAAAATATCGTAATTAATAACTTTTCTTATGTTTGATTCAAAATCAGGATAAAATTTCTCTGTACACAACTGTGAAGATATAGTATAAAGAAGTGGTTGTTGAATTTCAACGCGTTGTTGTAGATAACTCCCCCATATTGTGGCAAAAGCACTTACGTTACTATGGCAGGATTCTGGTGGTTTCCAAGATGCTGGAAACATTAATTTTTTTCCGACAGAATAATACGTGTATTTGATAAATAAAATCCAGATAATAAGAAAACATGATATAAGGTAAAGAAAATGACACAAAACTCGCCTTTTACGAAGCATTCACCGTCTCCAGAACACATCTGCAGATAAATACTGTGAAAACTCAGAGAATTTCGTTAGATCGCAACGTTGGTAATATTTACCAAATGAAATTTTCCAAAACACAACTTCCTACGTTTTATAGTATTACTGTACACAACACACAACACAGATTGATGCCTTGGGGAATGTGTATCATCACTTAGGCATCACTATATTGATTAAGTGTGGTAAAGTCAAATTAAGTTCTTAGGAAACTGTTGTAATGGAAAATGTTTAAAGGAAAAGACTTAAACTTTTTATCTTTCTTACTTAGGAAACTGTTGTCATGGAAAATGTTTATTTTATGTATAGAGCAAAAAAAGGTGTGATAACAAGACTGTTAATAGTCACTTGTCACGTGACACTTGTACTCTATATAAAACGCACATGCGTTAACCTACCGTCCGACCAAGGGCATTAAGTTGTCGGTGTAGGACGTAAAAAACTCCCCAAGTCAAGTCAACCTTTTTTTATTTCGTCCTGGGTGTCTTTATACGATAGTTTGTATTGTTAAGTTTTTCACATGGCATTTAAAGGGGCAGGTGTTACATATCCATTTTAACCTGTACACAAATGGTTTAGTGTTCTGTTGTCAATCAATGTGTGTTTTAAATATTCTTATTAAGTATAGACGGCAATTGTGTTTAGGGATCGGTCATTATTGATCTCCAAGGGGGGGGGGGGGGGGCGGCAAATTGTAATTTTTAAATGATAAAATATTACTGACCCCACTCCTCTAGGATGCCTTTGTTGTTTGCCTTGAAATGTATACACACAGAATACTAAATTTATCCGTATGTCATACCACTATGGTAAAGTTGACTTTTTCAGGTGCATTGGTGGAGGCTATTTGAATTAAAACTTTTGTCTGTTTGACAGAGATGAACATAAACTGTAAATATGATAAATATATTGACCTTTGTTACTTTTCCATTATACATCTTCATGACCTTTATAGGTATTAATCTTTGTTCAATCAAAATTTTTTACAAGCATACATAGCATGAAGACAAAAAAAATAATGATGCTTTAACTTCTGATTTACTTTCAAATTCTAAAACAGAATTAGAGTACATGTATCATAAGAGAATATACAACTTTATATCAATATATTGTATAAGAGAAGTGCATTTCTAACATGCATCAATGATATATAATTTGGAGTAAATTTTCAAGGATAAAAATTGAGATTTTTAGGACAAAACATTAGTGAATCAAACTATTTATAGGTCATACAAAATTGGTTCTCAGACATTAGATTTCTTAAACAGGGCAAAGTAGGTAGGGGTTTTTATTTATTTTTATTTCGTGTTTTTTTTACATTTAGTATTTTTACTCAATGTTACAGTTACATATTATTCTAATCATAAAGATATTTAAATGCAACTCATCATACTGTCATATAAATAATATTGGATTGAGAAATCATTTGATCTGTATTGGTCATGTTTTTGTTTCTAAAATATATGTGTAGCAAAACCACCACAAGTTTTCTACAAACTTGAACAGTTGTGATCATATCATTCTATACTTAAAAAAGGTCAAAGACCGAAAAACACAAATTCGTTGAAAAGGAAGTATATGTCAGACAGACCCGAAAAGGAATCTTAAGTACCATATTTGGACCACCCACTGGAATCTGCATACAAAATTTCAGAACCTTTCCATTAATAGTTCCTGAGAAATTGTTTATTGAAAATTACACCCCACCCCACCCATCTCACTATAACGAGATTTCATTTCTGTGAAATTCAGATCATTAATAATATTTTTGTTCTGTACATGCCGAGCGAAGCGAGGCTAGATAATTTTTTTTAATAGTTGAAAATATTATATTAAAAAATCATGACCCCCCCCCCCTGGTTGAATTACTAAAAAAATAGTGACGACCCACCCTCTAATAGTCAGCTAAATAGTGACGACCCACCCTCTAATAGTCAGCTAAATTTTGATGACCCCCTACTTTTTTTGCCGCCCCCCCCCCCTGGAGATAAATAATGACCGGTCCCTTAATCCAGTGGTTTAATGACTGTGTGTTTAATAGTTTAAATTTTTTTATTTACACTTAAATGTCAAATTATATGTAGAAAAATAAATGTTTGATGCTTAACAATAAGCTTATACTCGTAATTTGAATACAATGATACAAGTCCATTATACCTCGTTTGAATGTCAGCGGTTTCTGCTTCACAAAAATGAAGGTTACAGCATTTTTTGCATACCATATGCACTTAAAAGAAGATAAAATGCAAAAATATGCTTGGTAGAGGGAAATATTGTGTTCCCTCTGTAATTTGCATATAGCGGTGTTATTATAATTATTTACATTAGACAGTTGTATTATTTTCATTTCGCAGTCTGACCGATCCAACATATTGTTTTTTTTTGATATTTATAGATTACTTATAAAAAAAATTAATATACATATTTATGGATCTATAAGGAAAACAAAACTATGTATACGAGCAAGTAATCCACAAACACCTGTAGTCAAATCATTGACAATGATATTTTACTGTTCATTTCGGCTTCTAAAATTATTACCATCTCATAGCACTCGTACTTCTCGCCATTCTTAAATTATCATGAACTAAATAATATTCAAATTTGAATTATTTATTTCAAAATAATACATCTAAAAGCACGAAACAGTGCGACATTGACCCCGTTAATAGACAAGTATTGTTATTGTATGTTTGTTTGTTTGGATGGATGGATGAATGCTACTTTCAGCAATTTTTCACTTATATCGTGGCGTCCTGAACCCCCGACGTTTGTTAGGGAAACTTGCAGTCCTTGTCATTGGGTCCGATTGGATTCGAGCACACCCTGCTCGCAGTGACACACGAACTCGGTGCTGATAGACCTTATCCAGTCAGCAAACAATGCCCCTATACTAAATGTCATACCACCTTGGAAAATATTGCTTGCATTTTTTTATTATTCCCTATTTTCCCCTTTTATTACGAACATCCAGTAGAAAAAATTTAGATACAATAACATTTATTATATAGATAGAGATAAAATATAGAATTTTCCGAGTGACAGAAATCACGGTAAATCACATGTGAAAATTATCGTTTATTTTCACTCTCGGGATTTTTCCCGCCAAAATGTCACAATGGTTTTTTACTATACAGATATTCAGCCGCCGTTCATAAAATTTAGGATTAAGCATTAAAATTTTACGAAAACAATTTTGATCTATATAATAAATAGGATAATCAATTGGACATCGTGAATATCCAAAATATGATCACTCGTGTCGCATAAAGCATCAGATTAAACTCGTGCGCGCGTTATGCGGCACTCGTGATCATATTTTGGATATTCACTCCGCCCAATTAATTGAGAGTGCAATTAATTATCCTATAAGTCCATGTTTTATAGTATGCCTCTGTAGTTTAGTTGTTACAAATCGTCCTTGACTTTTGCACGGGAATTTTACATAATAAGTCAGCCATTTTTGTTTCTTAGGCGCCCGAATCAATTAGTTGAGTAAGCTATTAGACCTCCAAATTAACAAAGCAATGAAATTAAAAAAAAATGAAATTTAGATTTATTCGCAAAAGAGAATAAAAAGTAGTTTTAAAATGTGGCACGGAACATTGGAACTTTAATTGAAAACGCTCTAACTTTAAAAAGCTTTTCTCTCAACCACCTACACCGTTAACCAAATAGTCTTAAAGACATCATTGTGAGTACTAGGGGAACAAAGAATCCCCCCCCCCCCCAATCAAAACCTGGAGGTTACAAACCGTGCAATCGTATGAATTTTAAATTCTGTAAAGCAGCAAACGTTTATAGCAAATAAAAGACACAGAAACGCAAACTCTTTTGCTTTTTTAAAGGCAAAAGATACACCAGTGCACTATGACGACCGCGACGACGCAGAAAGATGTATGAGGCAAAATTTTACTATTTATTCCTTATATTTTTAATATAAAAAAATACTGACGCTAATGAAAATCGGCGACGAACAAACATCTATATTTTTTGTACCAATGAATTAAAAATAACCGATGCCGAGATAAAAATTAGGAAAAAACTTTTGGATTATTGTAAATATACGTAGGAAATTACATGTATATTCTTTCGTGAATATTTGAATCTAAGTTTAGAAAACTAAATTTGTACACAGGAAAAGTGTATTTGAGGGGTTGTATTTTAGTGTGGTAGACAAGTGGTTAACGCCATATATTAAAATTATTATAAGCAGTGCTGATAGCATGTTGACAACATGTATGTTTTTGTGTTCCATGTACATGACATCGAATAAAAACGATTTATTTGATATTTGTTTAATAATGCATTTACACCAATTCGTGTCAAGCAATAAAAAAACGCTGTCATTTTAAACACAAAAGATATAGATTTAATGTAACTTTTACTGACTCGTAGCTCTCAGGACCAGCGCATTAATGTGCTTATATGGGACAGTTTACGCTTTTTAAAGGGGGTTCTAGAAGATCACAAATTGTTATCCAGAGATGACAGACGTAAAAATGGATCATTATATTTTTAATGAAAAGGAAACATGACTGTGACAGGTCTGATACTGTAAAAGAAGACATTTAAGGGTTTTTAAAAATAAAAGAACAAATAGTAGTTTTTTGGTTGGTTAAATCCTATTATATGCCAAGGGAAATAATTCAATCACGATTACGAGACAATCTATCTAAATTTTTTCTAAAAAGAAAATCACATGATATTAATATATTACATAACAAATATTTTTATATTATTCGACATGTCTTTGCATTCTTAACGGTCAATTTTGAAAGACAGCGAAAAAATAACGTTTAACCTATAAAATGTTTATAGTCTGACAGACTGTCCATGCATTGTGTGTTGGATATTGAATCTGTGTTTGATTGTTTGTACTTTTTCTTGTTGTACTTCTACGACCCAACTGGGCATGTTTGTAGTTGCTGAATAAAGTTATTTATTGACTAAAATATGTTTATAATGTTAGCAAAAAATGTAGGCAAGTAATTTTTATAGATATGCCATACATCCATTTGCACGGATATTTATCTTTAAGATAATCATGCAAGTCTAGAAAATCACGGTACTTGTTCTAATTTAAATTTGAATGTACTGAAATGGAGAGGTGCCTGTCAACACGGGGGCCAGGTTCGCGTGTCACTGCAGACAGGTTACAGCTATAATCATAATTGGCACAGATTGTCAGCTTTTCTACCGTAGGTCGTGGTTCTCTACAGGTACTACGGCTTCCTCCTAATACAAACGGCTGACAATATAGCTTACAAATTCCTGAGAGTGGCGTTAAAACAATTCGAAAAATCTCCTGGAACGATGGAAGACAAGATGAGGTAAAAAAACGCAAAAAAAATTACATATAAATATTATATAAGAGTCGCTTTGTATTCTACTAAAAGATATCGTAAAACTGGCTACCAAAGATATTTTTTTTTAAATTTAACAAAGACAAAAATATGTACAACGAAGTATGTACTTAAAAATTCCGGCTCTAAATTTACAAAGAAAAATACACCGTTTTTAAATGATTAGCTTGAACGTAAATACAAGAATCAATCAGAAAACATGTTTGAAGCTTAGAAAAACAAACGAAAAACAAACCCGAAAAAAATCAGAGCTAAGAAGAAACAAATGGACAGTAATATCTCTAATAAACTCTTTTACAACTATTTTAGTAATCTGACATGCATAGAATCTAGAATGTGTTAATTGTTATAATAAATAGTGACATTTAAATTGGTTATACAGTGGACGAATCTGTATAGTGTGCCCACAGCTCCTTGGTGTTTTGTATTTAAAAAAACTAAACGTAATAAGTCATCATGCTTTGATTTTACTTAACGAATATGTGACTTGTATTAAACCGTTTAAAAACCAGTTTTTAAATGTTTTTCAGTATTTTCAGTGATGGTTGGTTGGCTATTAGCCTTACCTTTGTAAAATATTATATTTCATCACATAGCTTAAACATTGTAATTTGTAGATATTACAGTACCTAAAGAACTCTACGCCTATGAAGAATGTGTAATGATATTGCCTGTAATCGGAAGATTGTAAAGAAGCGTTGTGATGAAAATATTTGTAATGTGTTCTTTTGTACTGATCTCATGCAGCCAAAATGTGTTTATTGGTTACCAAATACCTTGAATTACCCATAAAATGATAAAGCGCTGTGAAAAATGTCAGAGGATGAAGCTCCTGAGGACAAAAATGACTATTTTTAACAGAATACCGAAAACGAAAGGTAAAAATAGCAAAATTGTGTTTGCTGAATACCCCGGTGATGCAGAAATCGATTGCCTACCACCCCACCCCTTGCAAAGGGAAAAAATTGTGAAAAATAAACGGTTTATTGACAAATCAAAGGCAAAAAATTTATATATACGTTATAGTTATTCGATATGTTCTGTAACTTAAAACTTGTGTATAATGGTCAAGTCAATATTTTTATATAGGTTCCTGTATTACTATTCACTATTTTGACAAACTAATCAACAAAACCCGTTCTTGCATAATTCCTATCTCAATATTATTTGAGTTTGGTCTTTTACTGGAAACGACTATCTATCTATCTATCCTCTTCGTGCCTGATGGCACATAAGGCTGAAAACGAGGACCTAGTTATTTATACTGGTTCTGATAATGATTTGGGCTGGTTTTTAATTGTGTAGCTTCAGGTAATATTTTCGCTGTAATATTTTTGATTTCCATAACTATGACATGTCAATTAAACCTTTATTGACTGTGATATTTTGTATCGGGAGTGGACTTCACTTATATATTAAAAAATTTTATTTGCTTTGTACACAAGCTGATAGTATAGGAAATGTTGATAATGAAATAGTATCTCTCCAATTGCAAATTCAAAGGGACTTGTGGCAAGTCTATCCTCATGGAGATCAACTAATTTATAGTCACATCTGTTCTCTGTCATAATGAGTGTTTGCAAGAATAATCGTTTGTCAATTTTGTTTCAATTTTTTGGTTAATAAAACAACACAACATATTGTCTGTCAATATCGTGTCGAACGTTATGAACAAAACAATTTTATGGTAACCACATTAAGTCATATTTTAATTTTTTTTCTTGCCTGTTTTGAGTTAATTTTCAAACTTTAGCTTTTATAGTCCCTAATATACCTGGTAAATGTGTTTAATATTTTCTAATTTTACATACTTAGTGTACATATAAATAAAATATAAATGAAATATGTCATAGAAGAGCAGTCTTGTTTATCCATTCGTGAACGAGTACAAAAAATCAATTGACTAGGAAACAGATGACAGATGTTAAGGAATTTACAATCTAAAAAGGTACGTTTTACTAATTTAAACTCTGTTCGGTAAAATTTAATAAAATAATATGCCTAATGTAACAAAGACTATAAGTCATTTCAGGTCGTTGATTGAGTGACAATTTTGGTTTATAATACTTATTATGTCTGCTTTCACATTGTAAGAAGATTTTTATATCATATAATTCGTACAATTTAAAAAGCTTTTCATCGATACTTGATAACCACTACTCCACCCCCCTCCTACCTCGAGCGATCCACCCTTTGTATGTCCGCTACTTACGTGTCGAAACAAACGAGTCTTTTGTTAATTTTATCACTGTAAACCTTTTAACTTCAAAGGAAAGGGTTAAAGAAATATTAAATAAAATTTTAATTTACGTGTAAATGTAGATTTGTATATTAAAAATTCATAAATTTAAAATCCTTTGCAGTAATCCTTTATCTAGGCCTATCGGTAAAATGTAAATAATTCTCGCGTCTTATCGATGAATAAAATTATTTGCAAGCCATTTTGTTGATTTACAACTCGAAGGCAATCAAATTATATTTGCATCCGACTTAAGATCTTATTGATCCAGACGTTAAACATGCCAAATTAGGAATATCTAACGAATCGTTGGTAATTTATCCCGCTAGGTGGCAATGTAAATTTCGAAGAAGATCCAATATACGGTAAGCCTGTTTTGTCTTTGCAGAAAATCCATTTCCTTTTGTAGCTTTTTTTCTATTTTAGCTAAATTTATAGTAAGCAAAGTCAGTATGTGTGTGTGTGTCAACAGGTTATCATGTGATAACGACGGCAGTTCTTGGGGATGGATCCCCCACCCCCTTCTTTTACAAAGATTTAATATATATTTTTTTTCACAGTTTTGAGTACCTGATTGGAGTTCCAGTAGTAGGACCCCCCCACCCCACCCCATCCATACACACGTACATATAACTATTTAGCTAAATAAAAATGCAAGTAATTTGTCCAGATAAGCAGTAGTGCACAGATATATGTCAAAAAAATTATATTTTCTCAACAGTACTCAATAGATGAAGTTTTTACTTGCATTGCGAGACAATTACTGAATTGTTTTTTGACGTTCGTAGAGAACAGAAATCGATATGAGAAACAGCTATTGAATATTGTATCTATTAATCAAACTGGTTTAGTATTCTTCAACATCATGTGATACCATGTGTTGTACATTTTTTTTTATAAATCGAGATGGATCTAGAATTTAAACGAAACCGTCAATATCATTATTTAGTACTCATACGGTCAATGCACTCTCAATGGCGGGTGTAATCATGATTCGGATCCTCTGCGTTCGAGTCTTGTTTGTTCGGTCGGTTTTCTTGCTATTTTTCTTCGAGGATACCTTCAATCTGAGTACTAGTTATTTATGGATTTCCGCATTGTATAAGGGATAATACTAAAGCAAAATTTATTTCGTCTGGAAATCGACACGGCGGACACGAATTTATATGCGCAATATAGGTCATACCATCAAATGTCACTCGGCACTGTATAGGTCTATTACAACGCTTACATTTTTCCTATAATATGTCCCAGCTGCAAGTCGTCGTACTAAGAAGATTTTCGTTGCTCAATTCAAACAACTGTCCAGCGCGTCTCGGGTGGCCGATAGTGGGTGTCTTAGAAGGCGAGATGTTAATATATAAAGCTTGGACGCGGACTATAGTGGGCAATGTGTTTCGAGATTTCCACTCTATTTACACGAAGTTCTCTTTTGTAGAAATCGAAATTGATGCCGCCACAAAAGGCAGAACATTTTGTTGGTACGCTTTTCTTTATATATTAATTTTTTTTTATAAAGTCATTGGTCTTTTCCATATCTCCATTGTATTTATTGCTTGTTAATTTGTTCTCCTCCAAAATATAGCTGAAATACTAATCACTAGACGATTGAGTTAAGTTAATTAATATACAAAGCTGCTAAATAGCAAAATATTAACCATAGAATGTATGGATCAAAAATACTAGTATAGGTCGTGTATAAAACCTCAATGTATGTCACAAGTTAAAGTTGAACCATAAATATTATGCAAGATTACTTCATACAGATGTTTAAAAACATCTTTAAAATGCACCGTGTATTACAATACTGCTATAATAATAAAAACTGAAATTTAATATGTCATATATGTAGACGGGTGTCTACAACGTATAATAAAGAATTTATGAAGTGGAAATGATGCATCTGTGGTTAAGTTTTATGTTATTGTTACTCCCAAGAAATTTGAATCTATATAATTTCATAGTTATTTATACCTATCCTTCTACGCCTAAAATTTATCAGACTCATAGTCACAAGCAAAGCACATGTTTGAAACCTCTGGTCAAGTCTACATCGCATAAGTTGACGAGAGGAAGTTACATAATCGATTAAAAACAAACAACCTGTATAGCTTGATTTAGATACTGCGTGTTAAAAGATTCAGCCCATCTTCGCTAGCCAAGTGCTATGATCATGCCAGGACCGGATCGTAAAACTGGCTACCGAAGGTGGATTCAGCAGTGTTGTATCAACAAAAGTTCTGTATCCAATCAACCATTATAGCAAGGAGTTTGATCAGTATGGGCTGTAACAGTGATACAGCCCGATCAGAAAGACGATTTTCCATTTACCAAATGTACAACAAAACAAATGCATGTACATATTCTAAAACAAATTGTCAAAACCTGTAAAATACAACACAAAAAGAAACCTGTAGTATCATTCAACACATATTCTGTGGATACTACGGAACTTTTTAGTTTCTATTTAATGATTACAAAAAGTAATACTTTGGATCAGGCTGTAATTAGATAAACGGTCCGTAATTATTGGTCCTTCATGAAAAAAAGTATTGCCCCTGAGACTTATTCCGAGTTAAATTCTCATAACTGCTGGTTAATTGTGGAATGTAAATATAGCCACAATTAAATTTGCTTTGTAAGCTGATAACTGATTATCCAGTTTAAATAGAGCAATCCAGGTTATACGAAATAACCTGCGTTTGTCACATAAAGTATTCTTGCGCTGTTAAAATCCAGATAGTTCCATAACGTAATCGCGGCTGTTTTTTTATACTCCCGCTCGACAGAGAGGGGGTGAATAGTGGTCAATAAAATTTAGGATATTTTTTGCATATCAGGTGGGTAAGAAGACTATTTATTTTGGAGAAATTCTATCAACTTAATTTGCATTTAGTGTCAATGAAAATTTGCGATATAGATGCAGATTAGGTGGGTAAGAAGCCTATCTTTTTTAATGCAATCGTTCACATTTCAAGGTCACAGTTGCTAAAAAATGTTCGAAATTTTTACAACAAAAGACGTTTACGATCTCACAAAGTTTGCCTTTAATCTCAATGAAACTTTATCATAGCCTATTGATTTTTGGGGAAATCCGTCAAATTTCAAGGTCACACTTGCCAAAAATTTTATAAATTTGACCCAAAAAGACGTTCCCATACAATAACTCAAAAAGTTTGTATTTGATTTCAATGAAACTTTAGAATATTATTACATGTAAGGTAGCTAAGAAGCCTATTGGTGCTAGAGGAATTATATTAGTTAACCAGTTTACAAAACACGTTTACATTTTTACAAAAAAATTTTTTAAAGCGATTGTATCAGTGATCGCCACCCTCCAAAGTCAGGGGTTCTGAATCCGCGTTCACTCCATGATCGTGATGATGGAGCGATCGCGGACTCGTACCTCTTACTAAGGAGGATGAAGTGATTGCTATATCGACTTTTTCTAGTTACTTTTTATATTGTATTGTCGTTAAAATTAAATTATTAGGCCGATTTTAAATTTCTGAACTAGTTTTGATCTGTTTTATAAACGCGTAAACAGACCCAAAACAGGTTACATCGTATAACCGGATCAGAAAGAATCGTTCCATTAATAACTACCGATAGGTCATCGATAAAAAAAATATTGCCCTTGAGAATAGTTACATTTCATTTCACGTAACACAACTATTAAACTTGTAAACTTGTTTATTTACTTAAACGCCTATTTCTACATATTGTACAAAGATAAATATAGGTAACACTAGCAGGTAATTAAAACAAAACAGTATTTTTACATAAATACATCAACATGGAGATAAACACGACATAGTCCGTCATTTTAGTGAGAAATTACTCAGAATAATATTCATTTTTGTACAGAAATGTAGAAGTAATGTTTGCACACAAAAATAGTCACAAAAACAGCCGAAGGTTACTTCAAACCACAAGGATTATTTTCACTGTTATTTCCGTTTACTTCATATTTCAAAACAATTTGAAAAAAAAACTCTAATTTTTTAAAGGTGCTCACTGAGTCACTTTGTCTTAACTTTAAAGGCATTTTATTCTAAAGCTTGGGTCAAAGAGTACTGAAACTTCTGTCACTTAAAGTCTTTTTTATAAGGTTTTCTTCTTATTATAAGGAACAACATAACCACCGACTGACCATTCTGAGGATCGAAGTGTTTAATTGACAAAAGTTCAATTAAGTATTGTGGGACTTCCCCGACGGAACACTTATACATGAAAGTTAGAATTTTAATTCAAGTATGTTGAAATTTGAGCCAAAATTTCAGTTAATTTTATATGTTCGCACAACTTTGGCAACATAAATCAATCACATATGTGTAACATTTTAATTAAATTACATAAGGACGAGAGCAAATTGACAATTAGTAGCAATCAATTCTAAGGTATCAACCGGGGTTAGGAATGGATCAATGCACAGCTGGATATGTTACTATGTGAGCTTTTACGCCATTTTTATCAATTGCTCAGTTATGTAATGGCTTGTGTACAATTTACCTGTTTAGGAAACCAGATTGACCAGTAAGAACTCCCGACCTTCCGCAGAAAACCGCCAATCCATGCTAATTAGATGTTGACCGACTGCCATAGAAAAGGAGGGTATAACGTACGAAATAATACGGACCACCCATGGACCACACGCATTGTTTAAAAGTTCTTAAACAGAGATCATAAAAGATTTCAGATCGCAGCCAGTCTCTTCATCCGTAGAACTTGGACATTTAAGTTCAACGTATGTTTTACGCATGTGTAATACAAACGCTAACTGGACGTTAAGCACCTGCTTTTTAAAGTAACCGCGTTTTGCTTGCTGAGTGCAGATTAACGGCCGTGTCGTAACTGATTTAAAATAGATTTTAATATGATTAAAAATAATAATTAACTGTGTCAAAATGTAAATTGAACTGAAAATCAGAAGATTCTAGATAAAGATTTTTTCTTTTTTATAAACATGTTTTTTCCATTTGGTAACGATTTTGTGAAACTTTTAGCACGTTTCAGCTATATTATAGCTTCCTATTTTTATTAGGGTAGGTATAGGGAAATTTGTAATCCGTGTCAGTTAAAGGTTGGAGTCCAGCAACAATCTGTCAGAAGTCAGATTCGAACTGTCAACCCCAGTGTTGACACGCCAGTGATCAATAAAAGATAAATAAAGTATCCACTCGAGAACCCCATTTCAGCGATATAAAATATTATGTAATATGTAATGGACATCAACAGTTTTTGACCTTAACTAATGCTTGTTTTTTTACTGATAACAAATGCAACAAATCGCGTTGTTTTGTGCAGTATTGTCAATGTTAAATAAATTTTCTTATTAAAGATTTAGATTTAATGACTTAAGAGGAGAAAAACATACACACGAAATTACAGAATTGCCTTTATGTGGCTTGGTTGGGTTACAGAAATTGAAAGGATCCCGCCCAACCATCCCATTGTAATACAATACCTAAATATGGAGAAACGTATCCAACAAAAAGTATTTTAAAAAAAACAAACTAAAATTACACCTGCACAACGCAGAACCAACCAAGCGACACTTGTTTCCAAACTTTGCAAGTGTAGAATTGGACTGTATTAATCTGTTTACTATGATTATTAGTTCTGTTTAAGGGAGTTATGCGAGTTTAAACGATACGGTCTGTCCTTTTTGGAAACAATATGAAAAAAAGCTGAAAACTTCAAAGTTGTCTTTAACATTCGTCGAACCATGAATCTTCTTATAAACTAACAAATCTTTGATCATAAAACAACCAGAATACACAGAGAAGTAATACATGTAATTAGGGCCCCGCCACTTAGTGTCGGACGCCCCATAGTGATCAGTATGTCGTTCGTGCGTCCGTCCGTGCGTCTAAGCGTGCGTCCGTTCGTCCGAAACTGATCGTGTCCGAGCTATAACCTTTTTATCTTTTCAGGTAGGGTTTTGATATTAGGTATGTGGGAAGATAATATCAAGGCAATGCTGTGTCGCATACCATATACCTTTGACCTTAATCTTTAGGTCGGCGGGGCCCACAGAGATGGATACCTAGTTTTTGCCGTAGTTTTGTATTTAACATATAACTTATAAGGATTAGCGTACAATGTTTAACTTTGATATCAGCACAGAACTATATCTTCCTACTTATTACATAGCATTTAGGTAAAGTACTGTTTCCCCGCGTTTTAAGTTCTGCTTTTTTGTATATTATGCAATTGTACGAATTTAGACCGATCATTATCTCTAAAAATATAAATTGCACACCAGCATCTTCCTAGGAAAATGCTACTTTATTCTTGCAAAAAAACGTATATTTTTTTATCTTAAAAGAACACGATGGCATGAAACTTGACATCTAATAAAAACAATGCTAAGTCAAGAATGTTTCATCGACAGTTTGTAATAAAACATTACAACGCATTTAAATACCAACGTGCATTCAGACGTACTTCCATTCTATACAATGCACAGAGGAACAGGCATACTCATAATTAAAAAAATAACGATTCCTCACACATACAGCTGTAATTATGCTTGCTAGACGTGAAATCTCTTTTAGCAATCAATCAAGAAATAAATTTGTACAGAACATGAGCAACCTCCTAAACTTCACATACAATATACCAATTATTGTATAGGTGTCGCAGTGGACGATTGGTTAAGGTTGGTTGTCATCTAGTATTAATCATGAAAAATATGAAAAAAAGCTGAAAACTTCAAAAGTTGTCTTTAACATTCGTCGAACCATGAATCTTCTTATAAACTAACAAATCTTTGATCATTAAACAACCAGAATACACAGAGAAGTAATACATGTAATTAGGGCCCCGCCACTTAGTGTCGGACGCCCCATAGTGATCAGTATGTCGTTCGTGCGTCCGTCCGTGCGTCTAAGCGTGCGTCCGTTCGTCCGAAACTGATTGTGTCCGAGCTATAATCTTTTTATCTCTCCAGGTACCTTTGATATTAGGAATGTGGGAAGATAATATCAAGGCAATGCTGTGTCGCATACCATATACCTTTGACCTTAATCTTTAGGTCGGCGGGGCCCACAGAGATGGATACCTTCTCACTGATATCTAGTTTTTGCCGTAGTTTTGTATTTAACATATAACTTATAAGGATTAGCGTACAATGTTAAACTTTGATACCAGCACAGAAATATATCTTCCTATACTTATTACGTAGCATTTAGGTAAAGTACTGTTTCCCCGCGTTTTAAGTTGTGCTTTTTTGTATGTTATGCAATTGTACGAATTTAGACCGATCATTATCTCTAAAAATATAAATTGCACACCAGCATCTTCCTAGAAAAATGCTACTTTATTCTTGCAAAAAACGTATATTTTGTTTATCTTAAAAGAACACGGTGGCATGAAACTTGACATCTAATAAAAACAATGCTAAGTCAAGAATGTTTCATCGACAGTTTGTAATAAAACATTACAACGCATTTAAATACCAACGTGCATTCAGACGTACTTCCATTCTATACAATGCACAGAGGAACAGGCATACTCATAATTACAAAAATAACGATTCCTCACACATACAGCTGTAATTTTGCTTGCTAGACGTGAAATCTCTTTTAGCAATCAATCAAGAAATAAATTTGTACAGAACATGAGCAACCTCCTAAACTTCACATACAATATACCAATTATTGTATAGGTGTCGCAGTGGACGATTGGTTAAGGTTGGTTGTCATCTAGTATTAATCATGAAAAATATGAAAAAAAGCTGAAAACTTCAAAAGTTGTCTTTAACATTCGTCGAACCATGAATCTTCTTATAAACTAACAAATCTTTGATCATTAAACAACCAGAATACACAGAGAAGTAATACATGTAATTAGGGCCCCGCCACTTAGTGTCGGACGCCCCATAGTGATCAGTATGTCGTTCGTGCGTCCGTCCGTGCGTCTAAGCGTGCGTCCGTTCGTCCGAAACTGATCGTGTCCGAGCTATAATCTTTTTATCTCTCCAGGTACCTTTGATATTAGGAATGTGGGAAGATAATATCAAGGCAATGCTGTGTCGCATACCATATACCTTTGACCTTAATCTTTAGGTCGGCGGGGCCCACAGAGATGGATACCTTCTCACTGATATCTAGTGTTTGCCGTAGTTTTGTATTTAACATATAACTTATAAAGATTAGCGTACAATGTTAAACTTTGATACCAGCACAGAAATATATCTTCCTATACTTATTACGTAGCATTTAGGTAAAGTACGTTTCCCCGCGTTTTAAGTTGTGCTTTTTTGTATGTTATGCAATTGTATGAATTTAGACCGATCATTATCTCTAAAAATATAAATTGCACACCAGCATCTTCCTATAAAAATGCTACTTTATTCTTGCAAAAAACGTATATTTTGTTTATCTTAAAAGAACACGGTGGCATGAAACTTGACATCTAATAAAAACAATGCTAAGTCAAGAATGTTTCATCGACAGTTTGAAATAAAACATTTCAACGCATTTAAATACCAACGTGCATTCAGACGTACTTCCATTCTATACAATGCACAGAGGAACAGGCATACTCATAATTAAAAAAATAACGATTCCTCAAACATACAGCTGTAATTTTGCTTGCTAGACATGAAATCTCATTTAGCAATCAATCATGAAATAAATTTGAACAGAACATGAGCAACCTCCTAAACTTCACATACAATATACCAATTATTGTATAGGTGTCGCAGTGGACGATTGGTTAAGGTTGGTTATCATCTAGTATTAATCACCGGCGTTTCAAAATTTGGGTTGCAAGTTCGCGCAGGGTAAGCTTACTCTGATTTTTTTTAATTGTATGGCTCTTATTGTATATTCTTTGAAATTGAAAGAGGAAGGGGAGGGAGACCTATTTACTTTGTCTTTTATTAACGTCCAAGTTCACGTGTGGGTTTACACAACTAGTGTGTTTGCCTCCGTTTTTCGTTGCCATTTCTTGCGTCATTATTCCACATTCTTAATTTTGGGTGCAATGGTTTTGTTTTTACCATGACAATTTTGTTATCATGCATTTTTTATTTCAATATTTGACATTTTTTCTTGTATATACTACAATTTGAAAGGAAATCTCTTGTTTTCAGATTAAAAGAATTTTTTCTGAGAGATAAAGAAATCATCAGAAATGTCAACGGTAAGCTAACACAATGTTTTGTTGAAACGAGTAAAAACAACTACAAAAGCTTTAAAATGTAAATGCGATCGTTCGCCAATATTAATAGACTATTCTGTATGTATCGCATCAACGGGTTATGTTTTGTTGTAAAGCTTTATCGAATTGAAAACAGGATTTTCTTTTTATAAACAAATATTATGACCGATATTTTTGTATTTGTCCTTGATGTTTATTGTGTTTGTTTTTGGCATTTATTGCGTTTTGTCCTTATTCTGTTATTCTGACGGCTGTTTTGTTGTGATCGGATAGTCTTTGCTTGTTTCGATGAACCTAATGTCCTTGGTCGGATGGTAAAGCAGAAAATAACCGATATCAAGCTTAACTATATATTTCACTGCAACACATGATGTAAGGTCTATTCTGATTGGACAATTTGAATTGTTTCATTGCATTAATTCTAAGTGTTCTGCTGTCGAATTTTGACGTATTCGCAGATTTAATTTACGCTGAATGAACAAAGGTATTATTATAGATAGTGTAGTGACATTTTTATTACAGTTGCATTAAGAATTTAGACAAACGTAATGTATTTAAAGATTTCCCAGCATCTTTCGTTGATCGCAAATTGAATTTTCTGACGACATGTAAGCTTAGGGAGTAAACGAATATTTGCGACCATATAATTGCCAACTGATGACAGCAAATCTTCAAATCCAACACAGTTCCTCTTAAATCTTCGTGCTTACATTTTAGCCAGTTTTTCTCTACAAATAATGTTAGAGTTATACCGCTTTGCAATCCAGTTTGTATACAAATTTCTAAGCATTTTATTTTTCCACTCTAATCCCAACACATAATCATGTGATACTTAGAATTTTAAATAAAATTTTACATTACCTTTAATAGACTTTTCTGGCTGTATCAAAACTTTTCCCCTTATTTAAAAAAATCCATAATTAAATTATAATTTGATATTTCTATCGAAATGATATGAACATGACAACATAATCTTTATTATTTTTTAAAATAATTTAAATTACTTTAATGTAATTTCTTAGTTAATATATATAAAAGATTGTTTCAGGTGCATGCTTGAAAACTCGGAAAATGTATGCTGTTATTCAGTACTCTTCTAGTATCACTATTTTTAAACATATACATTTGATTCATTCAATAATTCCAAATGCAGACCTCATCAATGTCTGTAAATTTATTTATCATATACTTATTGTAAATAACTTATATTTTTTACTGTATGATAAAAGGAATAAATGGGCAAAAATTTGATATTTTACCAGATTGACAAAGCGGGCTGATATCAATATGTTATTAACTGCTTCCGAACGTTATTACATGCTTTTCCGTAAGTGTTATCACAGGCCTTTCCGTAAATGATCGGAATTTACCGGAATTGTTTACAAATACATGACGTCTAACGATATTAAAGCAGACGACATGCATGATAAGATGCATCAGAGATGGAGAATTAATGCTTTGGATTATAATGAGTCAATGAAAACTTACAAACAAAAAGAAACAAACGGTGAGTGATCTGAACATATTATCTAAATGAATTAAAACTAATTCGGAGCACAGGAATAGCGGTACCAGAACTCGATGAAATTTTGGATATATCCAATTCTATTTCATTTTCCCCTGCTGAAGCATATGATAAAAAGACCATTACATGACATTTTTGATATCACATGCATTATTAGCCCTCGGTTGATATTGGCCCTCGAGCCTGCGGCTCTTGGGCCAATATCAAACCTTGGGCTAATAATACATATGATATCAAAAATGTCATGTAATAATCTGATATTATTATATAGATAGAGATGAAATATCGAATTTTACGAGTGACAGAAATCACGGTAAATCACATGTGAAAATTATCGTTTATTTTCACTCTCGGGTTTTTTCCCGCCAAAATTGCTGTTGGGTTTGTACTATACAGATATTCATCCGCCGTTCATAAAATTTAGGATCAGGCATTAAAATTTTACGAAAACAATTTGTTTCTATATAATATATAGGATAATCAATTGGGCATCGTGAATATCCAAAATATGATCACTTGTGCCGCATAAAGCATCAGAAAAAGGTCCAGCACTCGTTAAATCAGATGCGTTATGTGGCACTCGTGATCATATTTTGGATATTCACTCCATCCAATTAATTATCCTATAAGTAAACATGGCAGTAAATAAAAGAAAATCGGACCGCTTGCCTTTTTACCTTGTAATTCTTTGAGTTTTTAATAAATAACAGTTTAAAATATTATTAAACAGACATTAAAAATGAAAACAAAATGTTGTCTATACTCGGTCAATCTTACTCAATTAAGTTATCATAAAGTTATATAGAGGTATACACAACACACGAAATTGATGAAACGTTCAATTCTTGGGAAGTATTTGATAAAGTTGCAGTCAGGATGTTACGTTTAAACGAACTAAACGAATTGCAATGAGCGGAAAACCTAGTCCAAACTACAGTGATGTTGAACTTGCGATTCTTACTGAATATGGTCAAAAATAAAAATCCGTATTATTCAGCAAATTATAGAGTACGACGACAAATGCAATATCAAATGAAATATAAGATCTATATGAAGTAAGGAAATTCTGCTTACTCGAATGTCCACAAACGTAAAATGGAGGAACTTCGTAAAAAAAGAAGCAAGAAAACAGCAACGGTTAAATGTCGAGAAGTTAGAAAAACAGGAGGACCTCTGACCAGTTGAAACCACTAAAGAAAAAGATAGATGGTATATCGGGTGATGTGATTGAGTAAATGGAGGGTGGGACTGACACATCCCTATATACTCTCTAGAATTCCATCTGTTATTTTTTTCTCAATCGTCTCAGGATTACATGTATTTATTGTTAACAAAGTATGATATTATAACCATATCTTAAGTTGAGATAATTTTAGGATGGTACCAAGTCATCATATTTGTTGTCCTAAAGTTTTGATAAAGCTTAGGGCATATCCTAACTTAAGACAGGCCTTTGTCCTAAGGTAGCTTTTGTCCTATGATATGGCTTTGTCTTCAGATATAGATTTGTCCTAAGACAGCTTCATTTAACCGACCTCAGCTCTACATATGTGACTTGAACTAATATAGACTTTATATCCAATATCACTGCAGCATATAACAAAGCTTGTACAGAACACAGAACAACCTCTATAACAGTGAAACAAACATGCTGTGCACCGCGTTCAAAGATAAACAATATTTCCATAATATCAAACACAATTATTCAGATTGAGGCGAATTAGAGTACTAAATCAAATTTTGTCTCGTTTCAAATCGTATTGTTTGTGCAAATCGATCAATCAGGTTGTTTGAAGCCGTTGGGGTCAGCGTAGGGGACTAATTTTCTATTTTTTATTATAAAAGACCAATTATCCAATAACAAAACATCCCCTGTTTAGTTGTCAAGTCTGAAATCTTCGAATTAAGATCCCGGAAGTATGTAGAATAATTAT
This sequence comes from Limnoperna fortunei, assembly GCA_944474755.1. NCBI lineage: Eukaryota > Metazoa > Mollusca > Bivalvia > Mytilida > Modiolidae > Limnoperna > Limnoperna fortunei. The sequence continues at coordinate 90,170,552 of OX104112.1, read as the reverse complement.
ATATAAAAACACAATTAAATGTTGCTTGCTCTAAGCTTACGGATGCAAATCGGATCCATGAGCCTGTTCAATTTCTAAGGTTCGTTGTTCGAGAAAGTCGTATAACTATGACATTTAAAAATTCAAGGCCAGTTGCATTGTATTGTGAATAATTTTGAATAATGATTCTGTTTGGTGAAATGCGCTAGTATCGGAAAACAAATTCTAATTAAGCTAGCACTGCAGTCAATCAACCTTTAAGACTTCAACTGGAATTATACAGAGCTGTCCTTGAATAAGGAAATAAACAATTATAGCGAGTCTAAAGCTTTGATTAAAGATATTCAAAAATATATTAGATGTTTGTTTCAAGGTTTCAGCAATTTTCCAGCTTTAACCAGGCGTCCCGGTTTCACTAGGGGACACAACCCGGAATACTCGGTGTGAATCTGGAAAAATTGCAATCCATGTGGAACAATGCTGGAGTCAAACTTATCGAATAGATGTCTTGTATTCTATTCAAACTATTATGATTGATTGATTCATTGATGCCAAATTATTGTTTATTTTTGCAGTAATTTAATTGCTTAATAATATTACTGTAACTGTTTGTTTTACACGTGACATTTTGATATTTGTATCTCGGGATACAGTAACCCATATGAACTAAGATCCACTCGCCTGACATTTCATATACAAAACAATGAAGCATCAACACAATACCCCCTACAGAGATAAACATACTGCATATTAAACTACTTTGTTCTCATATAGGGGACTTGTATCTGAGAGTTGCTACAAGTTAAAATATGTTAGGACGCAAGAATTCTATTTCAGGTTAGTTTTTGAATAACCAGTACATTTACTAATGCTGAGATTTTGCATCATTTTATCGTTTTAGGAGGAGAGTACTATATTGCAGAGATATTCCGAGGCACAGATTCGTGGTTTGTATTTGTAGTTTAAAACGCCTGGTTGGGGACTTTGCGCTAATAACTTGTTCGGCGTCCGATCATGTCCTTGTTTGGGACTCGGAGCTAGAATGGATGTTTTCGTAGTAAAGAAGACGAGTACGTTTTTTAAACCTAATACAAACAAACGAGCGTTATTAGGAACGGTGGTTTTGAAACAGATTTGTATTGCTGTTCAGACGAGACAAAACATTTTTTTATAATGAGTCGCGCTAACAATGCTGAACTTTTTCCCTATAGCTAGTAACACATTTAAATTGTACGACAATAAGTTAAATTAATAGAACGTGTAATCAGTCTTGTTTTCTTTTTTTTTCTTTTGTTTTAATCATCTTACCACCAAATTTGTTCGAATTTTAAGAAATGAGAGAAGCTTTTCGCCTCTTTGATAAAGATGGAGATGGGTCCATTAGTACTGATGAACTTGGAACTGTTATGAGAAACTTAGGCCAGTTTCCATCGTCAGATGAGCTGTCGCAAATGATCAAAGAGATTGACATCGATGGTACGTTTCCGCTATTAATTGACAGGTCTTAAATATGTGAATTACTGGTATTAAACCATAAAGCTGATATTCACGATGGTCTGGTATGAACTTGTTAGAAACAGTAGAGATAATATCACGTCACCCTGGCCCAGGAAAATTGAACGAAATTAAATATGTAATTTTGTTTTTTTTTCGCATTAACTAGATGTGCACCTAGAGAGTACAATACTTTTTGTTAATTTCGCCAGAAATAGTATTTTTCGTATTTGTTATGGCCACCTGTTGTTTGTCACTCAGGTCTATTTCGTGACAAGTTTTGAATAGTCCTTGACGCTTGTTTTTTTGCTTGTTTGTCGTTGTCTTATGCTAATTACGGGATATTAATTACTAAATAGTTTCTCCATTTTGGTTATTTGTGATGTCAAATACTTTCCAAAGTCCGTCGGAAGGGTGGCTTATACAAATCAATATTGGTACAGCTTTGGGTTGCACTCTTTAAGACTCTTTACCTATAATGCTATAATGCATTTTCGATTGGTCTTAAAGTGATGCGTTCCAGTGCTTAATGTTTATCAACCCGTATTTCAGCCATGTTCGACATCAAAAATTGGATATTTTGACGGCAACAGAAAAACTATAGTCAGTTGCTTAGAGACAGATTATTCGACCTTTTGTAACCGTTACAGTTAGACTATCACTTTGTTCAGCAGCCCACCTAGCTTTTAATATTAAGATAATTTCACATCAATCGAACGAATTTTCTTCATCCACCACCTGGGAACAGGCAGGGCAGATCGAACACTTGCTACATAGTCGACTTCGTTTAATGTACACTACGGCTCCTAATTTGTTTATTGACCAACGCTCGTCACGTTCGATATTTATTGCAATAAAAGTATATGCGCATCCTTCCGAAAAACACATACTAATATTGATGTTTGAATGTTTGTTGCTTGCTGTGTTAGAGTATTCTGTTAGACTTGGCTTTGAATTTTCGTCCTTATATCTGGAACGGTATCGTTTAATTGACTTTAATATTGAATTCTTTATTTTGTTTGTTCTGATTCTAAATATTAGAGATATATTGCTCACTTAACGTCAAACAATCAGTTTAAACCAGCATTAACTTTTATGTAAGGCTCGGGTGAAGGTATATTTTTATACCAAGCTTACCTTCGATACGCAAATCTAGCGAGATATTCTGTTATAATGGAGTACTAATGGCGTGACTTCAAAGTAACTAACTGACCAGTTTGTTTTATAAGGTGATGGAACCTTTAGTTTTGAAGAGTTTGTACAAGTGATGGCTAACATGGGAGGTATAAGTGAACAATCAGTGGAAGATGAAGAGGAGGAATTGAGACAGGCTTTTAGAGTATGTAATATTTGTTTGAACCACATTCAGCAATTTTTAATTACCACCATTGGGTCCAGTTTTTAATAAGGAGAAAGGCCGACTACACCCGACCTTCGACAGAACAACTGGCAAACCTTGTCATGTTTTAGGAGTCATCACCGCCCGAACTCACTTAGCTCGCAATCACTGTGTTGACACGCTGGTTACCAATACTAAACTAAAGACTCAGCAATTCGTTGACCGACGCTCCGTGTACATTTTTAACATGTATTTTTAAGTAGTTCGTCAATCAACAGGAAATAACCATTCAAAATCAAAACAAGAAGTTAACAAGTAAACAAAACAATACACTGTACGTGTATTTTGATAGAAAAATAGGACAAATTGGTTCTTGTTGAATCATATTAGCTGGCGAACAAGAAAAATGACCGCCTATTATGAAGCTAATTATACTTGTTTACACAAAAAATATCTATGTTATTTACTATATTTGGAAGCTAAAACGATATTATTATTAAGAAAATTATCTAAGTAACTACATGTACAAACACATATCAAATTAATTTATTTAACATTTGGATTCTGATTATTGTCACATACCATCATAACTCATTCCATTCTGAATGTTTAAATGATCACTACGTCAACTTAGTTCAGATGTACTGCCATAAAATTGCGAATGTTTTTTTTAAACTTGGGTCTAACTGTTGACAAGGTGCAGATGACCTATCAGGATTTGGTGGAACGTTTGTGAGCTTTAATTATTAGCTTTTCTTGGAATATTCTGTATTTAAGCAACATGGATGAGTCTTGATCACACGAAACGCGTGTCAGGCGTGTAATTTTTAACCATAGTCTTTGATGACTTTTATTAGTCCTTGATATTATGGAGTATTTTGAGATGGAGATTAAAAATAGATGTATTTACTATTTTAGTCAACAATATTAATCGGGACAAAAGCACCTTAAGCACCAATAATTATTAAACCTTTCATCTTCTGGTTCCAAGGCTTTTATTCTATAAATGACATTTCAATGTGTGAAAATATAATTCTTATCAGCGTCTTCCTTATTGTCAAGATCAAAATGATTTATCCACAGTGTGATATATAATAAGGAAACGTAGCTTATATGCTCTTGTAAGAAATATACTTTGAAACAAGAATATTTTCTTCTTTGGATGTAATGTGATATTGTAGGTTAATATGTATGAAAGACGTTATTTTCCTAATAATATCATGTTATTAAGTTAATACAACTGGTCTATGTAAGAAAAATAATAGCAAAGAAAACCGACCGAACCACAACAGTCAAAGTGAAGGGACAGTTACAAATCCGGCTATAAACAAACGCAACACAAAAACCAAAAACAAAACAAAACAAAAAAAACAATAAAAACCATGGGTGCCCTCAGGTGCTCTGAACGAGTAAGCAGTGCCTGCCTCTAATTAGACACCCGCCGAGTTACTCATTGTCATGTCTAAGGAGAAGTCAAATCCATGAATAGGAAACACTACCTATGACTCGGCTTATGTCAGAACGTATTTGAGACACTGATTTCTCATAACGATCAATTTGGTCATTGTGACGACCATAAAACTTCTAGATGATAACATCAACCAAGGTACAACAAACCCTTGCTTGAGTAGTTTAGCAGGCAACATCAGTGATCGGTCTAGGAAATCGGAATACCAATCGCAGGAACTATAGAATAACTTATAAGTTGTAAAATGTACACACCATTAAACAATTAATTATATAGCAGGATTACAGACACTGTATTGTATTATATTTTGAAAGGTTTTTGACAAGTCAGGTTGTGGATATATTACTGCATCCGATCTTAGAGCTGTCTTACAGTGTATTGGGGAAGATTTAACAGAGGATGAGAGTAAGTTTTGTTACTTAACAAATACATTGATGCTAACAAGAATTATAGATGTGTACAAATCAATATTTAAGAGAACAAATTACAACAAATTGACAAGGACTATGCATTGTTGACGAAAACAATTAGACTTAAGTCCGAATTCTTCCTTGTAGTTTTATCACGAGCGTTAATTCTGTCATCTTCGCTAGTCAAGGGTTACTATCCGCTACTCTTATCTGAGAGGGGGTACCTGATCGTAAGACTTGGCTAACGAAGATGTATTTCTGTGGGATGTAAAAAATGAAATGTAACCTGTCTTTTTGGAATGGGGAAGATGTGGGATGGATTGCTTCTTTTGATGGACTATTTGTATAATAAATATAATGTCTCCAATAATTATAGAGGGGGGGATATACTGGTTTACCTTTATCCGTCCGTCCTTCTGCCCTTTCTTCCTTCCGTCCGCAACATAACTTTCGTAACAGTTTCTCAGCAACTGCTTCTCACAAATATTTGGAATTTTATATGTGACCTTACCATGTGGTCCTATATTGCGAGAACCGATTTCATGTCTGTCTTATTTCTACTTCCCGTTTACTGACTTAGTCAATTTTCAAAATTAGTGGTCAATGGATAAAGATTTTCGTAACAGTTTTCTCAGCAATTAACTGTCACATCCACTTGAAATTTTATATGTGACCTTACCTTGTGGTCCTATATCGCGAGTAACTATTTCAGGTCTGTTGGGTATCTACTTCCTGTTTACCGACTTATAAACTTAGTCATTATAAAGAAATGTTAATAGCGTGGGTACACTGAGTGAGCAGTAGCTCACAGGTTCCTTATTTCTTCAATATTCCTCCTTTTCTCCATGCATATAACTTAAAAACACACCCCACGTTGACTCCAATAAAAAGGGGTCAAAATGAAAATGTTAAGGCCCCATCTACCACTAAAGAATAAGTAAGTAATTGGTTATTAATTATTGGTATTGCAGAAATATTTAGTAGGGCGAATACTTGATTTTCTGTTTAGGGGCATAAAAGATCAATGAGAAACATGTATATTTAAAATTTGTATTGCGCTTTTCCTGGATCTCGGGAAGGGTTCCAAGAGCTCTACCCACGGAAATGCTTAGCGCGTCCTTTAGTGGAGGATATGGAAGGACGTCTCGTTGGGGGTTGCCGGATTATTTTACGGAAAGCCTGTCCTCGGACCAAAGTGGTCACTTGTCTCAAACGATAAAGCTCCGTTTTGTAGATTTCAGAATAGAAATACTTTGTAGCTACCCAGTTCTCTAAGCCTTTCTAGTGACAGTCACAATTTTGTTCCCTTTGGTTTATCCCTTTACCTCCTTGATTTATGGATCGTTGTTGTTCTTATCCTAAATATAGATGAAATATTGGTAACTACACTTTTAGAAACCTACAATAATTAGTCAATATGATTTATTATTGCACTTTTCTCTCTTGTACGGCCTTTTCTTACCGCTTAACATTTGATCAAATCATCTTATTTTTATGTTATTTAGTTGATGAAATGATCGCAGAGGTAGACATAGATGGAGATGGCAGAATTGATTTTGATGGTTAAGTATTATTTTGAATAAAACGCCGCAATAACTTACTGGTCTTGTATATAGTAGATCGTAGGAGTAGTCAGCGGAGGACGCGTAATTAATAACAACCTGGATCAAAGACGATTCAGCACGGACTAAAATTAATGTCTCTTATTGTATATGACCCCGAGGACAAAGCCATCAGTGTGCTAGCACTGTAAAACTATAACCCATCATGTTGTCTAGTGCAAAGATACTGAGGACAGAGACTTCAGTGTGCTAGCACTGTAAAACTATAACCCATCATGTTGTCTAGTGCAATGACAATGAGGACAGAGCCTTCAGTGTGCTAGCACTGTAAAACTATAACCCATCATGTTGTCTAGTGCAATGACAATGAGGACAGAGACTTCAGTGTGCTAGCACTGTAAAACTATACCCCATCATGTTGTCTAGTGCAATGACAATGACGAAAGAGACTTCAGTGTGCAAGCACTGTAAAACTATACCCCATCATGTTGTCTAGTGCAATGACAATGAGGACAGAGACTTCAGTGTGCTAGCACTGTAAAACTATACCCCATCATGTTGTCTAGTGCAATGACAATGAGGACAGAGACTTCAGTGTTCTAGCACTGTAAAACTATAACCCATCATGTTGTCTAGTGCAATGACAATGAGGACAGAGACTTCAGTGTTCTAGCACTGTAAAACTATAACCCATCATGTTGTCTAGTGCAATGACAATGAGGACAGAGACTTCAGTGTTCTAGCACTGTAAAACTATACCCCATCATGTTGTCTAGTGCAATGACAATGAGGACAGAGACTTCAGTGTTCTAGCACTGTAAAACTATACCCCATCATGTTGTCTAGTGCAATGACGATGAGGACAGAGACTTCAGTGTTCTAGCACTGTAAAACTATACCCCATCATGTTGTCTAGTGCAATGACAATGAGGACAGAGACTTCAGTGTGCTAGCACTGTAAAACTATAACCCATCATGTTGTCTTGTGCAGTGACAATGAGGACAGAGACTTCAGTGTGCTAGCAATGTAAAACTATAACCCATCATGTTGTCTTGTGCAGTGACAATGAGGACAGAGACTTATGTGTGCTAGCACTGTAAAACTATACCCCATCATGTTGTCTTGTGCAATGACGATGAGGACAGAGACTTCAGTGTTCTAGCACTGTAAAACTATACCCCATCATGTTGTCTAGTGCAATGACAATGAGGACAGAGACTTCAGTGTGCTAGCACTGTAAAACTATACCCCATCATGTTGTCTAGTGCAATGACAATGAGGACAGAGACTTCAGTGTGCAAGCACTGTAAAACTATACCCCATCATGTTGTCTAGTGCAATGACAATGAGGACAGAGACTTCAGTGTGCTAGCACTGTAAAACTATAACCCATCATGTTGTCTAGTGCAATGACAATGAGGACAGAGACTTCAGTGTGCTAGCACTGTAAAACTATACCCCATCATGTTGTCTAGTGCAATGACAATGACGAAAGAGACTTCAGTGTGCAAGCACTGTAAAACTATACCCCATCATGTTGTCTAGTGCAATGACAATGAGGACAGAGACTTCAGTGTGCTAGCACTGTAAAACTATACCCCATCATGTTGTCTAGTGCAATGACAATGAGGACAGAGACTTCAGTGTGCAAGCACTGTAAAACTATACCCCATCATGTTGTCTAGTGCAATGACAATGAGGACAGAGACTTCAGTGTGCTAGCACTGTAAAACTATAACCCATCATGTTGTCTAGTGCAATGACAATGAGGACAGAGACTTCAGTGTGCTAGCACTGTAAAACTATACCCCATCATGTTGTCTAGTGCAATGACAATGACGAAAGAGACTTCAGTGTGCAAGCACTGTAAAACTATACCCCATCATGTTGTCTAGTGCAATGACAATGAGGACAGAGACTTCAGTGTGCTAGCACTGTAAAACTATACCCCATCATGTTGTCTAGTGCAATGACAATGAGGAAAGAGACTTCAGTGTGCTAGCACTGTAAAACTATACCCCATCATGTTGTCTAGTGAAATGACAATGAGGACAGAGACTTCAGTGTGCTAGCACTGTAAAACTATAACCCATCATGTTGTCTTGTACAATGACAATGAGGACAGAGACTTCAGTGTGCTAGCACTGTAAAACTATACCCCATCCTGTTGTCTAGTGCAATGACAATTACGACAGAGACTTCAGTGTGCTAGCACTGTAAAACTGTACCCCATCATGTTATCTAGTGGAATGACGATGAGGACAGAGACTTCAGTGTGCTAGCACTGTAAAACTATAACCCATCATGTTGTCTAGTGCAATGACAATTACGACCGAGACTTCAGTGTGCTAGCACTGTAAAACTATACCCCATCATGTTGTCTAGTGCAATGACAATTAGGACAGAGACTTCAGTGTGCTAGCACTGTAAAACTATAACCCATCATTTTGTCTAGTGCAATGACAATGAGGACAGAGACTTCAGTGTGCTAGCACTGTAAAACTATACCCCATCATGTTGTCTAGTGCAATGACAATTAGGACAGAGACTTCAGTGTGCTAGCACTGTAAAACTATACCCCATCATGTTGTCTAGTGCAATGACGATGAGGACAGAGACTTCAGTGTGCTAGCACTGTAAAACTATACCCCATCATGTTTTCTAGTGCAATGACAATGAGGACAGAGACTTTAGTGTGCTAGCACTGTAAAACTATAACCCATCATGTTGTCTAGTGCAATGACAATGACGAAAGAGACTTCAGTGTGCTTGTGCTAGCACTGTAAAACTATACCCCATCATGTTGTCTAGTGCAATGACGATGAGGACAGAGACTTCAGTGTGCTAGCACTGTAAAACTATAACCCATCATGTTGTCTTGTGCAATGACAATGAGGACAGAGACTTCAGTGTGCTAGCACTGTAAAACTATAACCCATCATGTTGTCTTGTGCAGTGACAATGAGGACAGAGACTTATGTGTGCTAGCACTGTAAAACTATACCCCATCATGTTGTCTTGTGCAATGACAATGAGGACAGAGACTTCAGTGTGCTAGCACTGTAAAACTATACCCCATCATGTTGTCTAGTGCAATGACAATGAGGACAGAGACTTCAGTGTGCTAGCACTGTAAAACTATAACCCATCATGTTGTCTTGTGCAGTGACAATGAGGACAGAGACTTCAGTGTGCTAGCACTGTAAAACTATAACCCATCATGTTGTCTTGTGCAGTGACAATGAGGACAGAGACTTCAGTGTGCTAGCAATGTAAAACTATAACCCATCATGTTGTCTTGTGCAGTGACAATGAGGACAGAGACTTATGTGTGCTAGCACTGTAAAACTATACCCCATCATGTTGTCTTGTGCAATGACAATGAGGACAGAGACTTCAGTGTGCTAGCACTGTCAAACTATACCCCATCATGTTGTCTAGTGCAATGACAATGAGGACAGAGACTTCAGTGTGCTAGCACTGTAAAACTATAACCCATCATGTTGTCTTGTGCAGTGACAATGAGGACAGAGACTTCAGTGTGCTAGCACTGTAAAACTATAACCCATCATGTTGTTTTGTGCAGTGACAATGACGAAAGAGACTTCAGTGTGCAAGCACTGTAAAACTATACCCCATCATGTTGTCTAGTGCAGTGACAATGAGGACAGAGACTTCAGTGTGCTAGCACTGTAAAACTATAACCCATCATGTTGTCTTGTGCAGTGACAATGAGGACAGAGACTTCAGTGTGCTAGCAATGTAAAACTATAACCCATCATGTTGTCTTGTGCAGTGACAATGAGGACAGAGACTTCAGTGTGCTAGCAATGTAAAACTATAACCCATCATGTTGTCTTGTGCAGTGACAATGAGGACAGAGACTTATATGTGCTAGAAATATAGAACTATAACCAATCATAGGTTATAATGCGAAGCAGCTCCTAAACAATATATATTACAATTTAATCGCTCACTCAAACATTAATTCTGTCAGATTTATTAACATTCAATTTTGTTTGTTTGAAATGTGTGTGTCACTTTCGGCAAATTTTTTAGCTTTATCATGGTGTTCAGTTTTCATTGTTTGGGAAGAACCTGGTGCAAACCCTGACCTTTGCCATGCAAAAATGGCTGTCCTACTAAATTAAAGTTGGAGCACAATCCCAGTTACGACGTTCATGTTAAGAGTATGACTAACTACTTATCCACGTTTATCGATCTTTAGTTGTTTTGTTTTTCTACATGTTCTTAGCATTAGAAAAACTTAGCTAGATTTAATATCAGACAAAGCATATACTAGTAAGATGTGTAGCCGTCAAGCATTGGTAACAGTTAACAGATATTGGTTATAAAACTGGTTAGGTGTTACCTGAAAATTACATTTTTGATTTGTGAAAAGGTGCATGTTATTTTGTTTTAAATATTTATGTACGACATGTTGATTTTAAGAGTATAAGACTATTCAATTGGACTATATTTTGAAACTTCTGTTCGTGAGATTGTATTTTATTAATTTCAAAGATGTAATAACACGTTTGACTTATTTCCCTTTCTAGAGTTTATTGCTTGTATGCGTGAAGACAGTTCAGCTCCTCAAAATCGAGAAATAACAGCCTGAAATTTGATGCATCATTTTGTCATGTACTTAAGATTTTTTTGTCATAATAGTATGTTCTTCACATTTTTATGAAATTATTTTTGAACTATTTCTTCTCATTATATCATGCAAACTTGCTCAAAATGTGAAATTGTATATTTGTATAATTACAACTACATTCTTTGCTGGGAGTAGACTCTCTACTGGTAGGATACTTCTGCTTTTGTCTTTAATGTTGTAATAATAAACGTTATCTATCATCGTTGTCATGTTTGAGTCGAACTAATTGGTTAGAAATATTATTGTTGTGCAAATATAGATAGTTGACAAAAACATGGTATTCAATGTGGACAACAAAAAACTCTAATAATACATGTACTGTATTTAAGTATTGTAATAGTATACTAGTCTTATGCCATACACAGCACAGAAAGACGTATGTAATAGAGGATGTCATTTTCAGTTGGAATATTATTAGTATACATTTTACAATGTTCCAGTTCATTAAATCAAAGAAAATTTAGTCGACTCTTTTTGAATGTATAAAAGTATTGACCGATTACTATGTATTATGTTCTTATGTCCTTTATCGATTTTGACCCCACTTTTGTCGTTCTAGTGTAATGAAATTTGTTCAGATGTATAATGGAAAACAACATCTGAATTATTTTAAGGATTTTTATAAAAATGTTTTTAACGCCACTTGCAGCAATTTTTCAGCTATATCATGGCGTCCAGTTTTACTGGTGGAAGAAGCCGGATTACCCGGAGAAAACCACCTACCTTTGGTAGGAAAGACTCGAACCCGCAATCTCAGTTGACAGACCACATGATTAATAGTAGATGTATAACCTTAACCACTCGACCATCTATGCCCCATCATTTTTTTTGGAAAACAACTTCTTAAATTTGCTGGAAACATACTGGGAGGGTTTCAGTGTTTGACCTACAGAGCAGTCCAGCGCGTCCCCGGTTTGCGGATATGGGAGACCGTCTCATTGGGGGTGGTCAGACCATAATACGTACAGCTTGGCTTCAGACCATAGATAGTAACGTTAGAATGCAGATTTTGAACAAGAGTAGGCTCATTGCTATAGAGGTCTAATATCTCTGTCCCTACTCAATACTCAGTATTTTGCCAGTGGCAGTCAACATTTGTTCCTTAAGTCCCATCTCACCCCTTTTCCGTCGATTTTTTGTTAGTTAACTTGTTCTCGTCCTGAATATAGCTGAAATGTTGGACGAAAAGCAAACATTAATCAATCAATAAATGTGATAAGTATTTGATTTACAGTCTCCTAGATGAATTTTCAAATGAATATATATGAAGAGTCACAAAATTCTTGATAAACACTTAGTATCCAATTCTAAAGATAATGTAACACTTTGAGACTGATACATTATGTGTACTTTGATAATTTCTTTCAACTTTCATCGCTTTTATTTTTAATATTTTCAAACAGTTGGTGGAAATATCTTTCGCCAATACAGGAGCCCTTGGTTAACGTGTAATGTCTTGTGATCAACAGAGAGACAATAAGACTGATTGATTCAACCTCCCTGATTCCAGTTTAAAATTGTACACAAGGCATTATTTTTTGGTATTCTCAATCCTATCGTTTGTTTGTTAAACCAGTCTGCGAATGGACAGTAATCATCGTACACAGAAAATTAAGGCACTAAACCTCAACAACAACCTGGAACAAGAATGAACTCGAATTTAATCATTTATTATTTATATTACATAATTGTTCAGCTCTCTTTGATGTCCCCATATTACATATGTTGCAAGTATCTCATTTTATCCTACATTAATAAATCACTCAGTTGCTATTTATTTAACATTATAAATCCAACATATTTTGCTGGAAAATATCTTACAAATATATTTTTTATTTTGACACATTTTATTGTTCTCATTATATTTTTTCTTTATGAATATTCATTGGATACATAATACAAAGAAGATATTTAAGGAAACATGATAAAACGTCACACTTGCATTAAACTCCCTATATGCGTACATTCTGTTCTTGAATTAAAATGGAAATGATAACACAAAACAACAACATTATCTTTTATGCTGTAATTGTATTGCTTGTTTATATCACATCTAAAAGCCTTGTTATTGTTTGTAGATAGAAACATCAAAACAATGCTACAAAACAACTTGTCACTTTAGACAATCTAATTGCTTGCTATACTATATATGTAAAAATATATGTTTGCTGATAATTTTGAAACCAAGCATTATGTAGTAAAGAGTACCAATATCACACTTTAATGCATACCATGCCTTTCAATTATAAAAAGTCTAGCACAAATTATGAGATCCATATTTCCATATTTTCATTTAAAAAAAATCTTATTGTCCAAAAGACAACGTATCACATAAGAAAATAAGCATTATAAACGAAAGACCTTTCATTATTGCCTCAAATGATGTATACAATCGAAGATAAATTATGTATTTAGACACAAACATGACGTCGATTTACAAAAATATATACTGGAAATCGAGCTGCAGAAAACCTTTCGATACGCAGCATTTGTAAGTAGGTTTAGTTAACGCAAACCAGGTAGATGTATGAAACAATATTTAAATGACACATATAATTAGCTATGGAAATGACATTATTTAGTAATAATTCATATTATCTGTTTGTGACCATCATTAGTTGTCAACTCCTGATGAAACTTAAATGAAAATGGTGATGTGTAAATTGTATCGAGTAAAACTTGTGAAAATCATTCCAAAATAAAATTTCATAGTCAAAAACATTACAGTAAAGATGAAGGTTGTCAACGAGAAAACCCTGAGACGGACTAGCCGTTAGTTAGTGCTTACGCGAGAAGATAATTTCAATTTTTATACTATTAATTTTCATTTTGGCGATTTTGGAACACAAGGAAATGCTATGTTTCTTAAGAAGTGAAATATAAATTTAGACATCCCATGATATGATGAGTTTCAGTAAAGTTTTAATCAGAAAAGGAGCGAATATACTTGAAATGCTTGATCTACATTTGACGTACATGAAGTTAAAATATACCAATAACTAATGACCTGAATCTGAACGAGAATACGTTAGTTTTTCTACAAATCGACATTATGAAAACGGGGAGTAAGTGAAAAATTTTATTTAGATTGTTGTTGACCTAATTTAATGTCTTATGATTAAATTTCTTAAAGTATTGCTCTAAATATCGAAATACAAGATTGAGTCCTTAAGAAAATCGTTTATCTAGGCAAGTGTTACAGAATATGATCTAGGTAAAATGGTTGTCATCTTTTTAAAAACCATTATATAATGTGTACATATTAAGCACACGTTAAACACATTAAATTTAAGCACGAATATTGTTATGCTCAACGTTTTGTAAATAATGTGTATGCTTTTAATAGATAAAGACAGATGGAACGGAATACAACGTCTATAGTTCGTACAAATTTTCACAGGATTTATCTTTTTTGCTACTCTTACGGAAAAGCTTATTTAAAAGTCCTTTGGCCACTTTAAACGATCCTTTCCTTTCTTTGTGCTTCTTGTGATGAGCGTCTTCAGTTTCTTGTGCCAGTTCCGGATTTTGTTTTAGTCTTATCTGACTAAGTATACCAACCAAAAGTTCATCTACATGATGATTAAGCGCCGCTGATGTCTCAGCGTATTTACAGTCATACTTTAGAGCTGTGGATCTAGCTTCTGAAAAAAAATTACAAAAACAGTTATTTTCAACATGAGTACGTAGTAATGTCATACAGATGTTGACAATATTCTAGTTACTTTAAATAGTTCTTATAGCACTTTATTTTACTATCATAGTATACAGTTAATTAGCGTTTTGAAATGCAGCATTGCTTTCGTTTTCATAGAGCAATTTTCTATAGTTAATTTTGACCTAAATTAGAAGGGAAATGTCGTTTGCGGTTTAGGTTGGAAAAGCCTCGACGTTTGTCCGAATGCCATAGAACATTACGAAAACAGACGAACCTTTGTGCACAACGTAAGATCTTGGAAAATGTAAAATTACTTAGCAAAAGTCAAGGACGATTTGTGACATTTAAACAAGAGAGGCATTGTATAAAATATAGACGTGTTATCGTGAAATAATTTTTTTCTATTGGATTTTCGTAATAATATGGTATACATTATGAAAAAATAAGAAATGATTGTTAAAAAATTACCATATTTATTACCATCTATTGTATATTTGTGTAAAAGTACTCAAAGGTCATGAAATTTTCTTGTAAATTAAAAATATTGATTAATGCTTAAAGTTTATAAATGTGTTGCAGTAACGTATGACATTATTCTAGCAAAATCTGTCTGAATTACATATCGTTTTGATGTATATTTTATACAGTCTGACAAAAGCCTTATGTTACATTTTATGCAAACATGGACTTTAGGCTAACAAGATTTTCTTGTTGCTTAAAATCCAAATTCAAATTCCACATAATAAACAGAGGGTGTTTAAATTATCCTTGAGACATCATATTGATAGTGAAACACATTTGAATCAGAATCATTTTAAATAAAACTTCATAATATGAATCAAATGAATTGTGCAAATGTTTAATTTAATTTAGGACAAGGCAAATGTGCTAATCTCTTTCATTATTGACTAACGTGAATATTTTCATGAAATTTTAAATTAAGAATCTTCAACAGAAGTACCCAAACTGTCATTATCCATCGAGAAAGCAATCAGTTTATTAGTGATGAAACACATTTGTTGATGTAAGTCGTCCCATAATGTGCATTAAAGCTTTGTTTAAAAGTTAAATATCAATATGAAACGGTCTACAGTTAGAAATTGTCACGAAATTACAATCAACAGGTTAATACCTGGACATAACGAGGAAATATACATATTTCATTCATTGTAGACAAAATTTTGAACAGGATTCGGCGGATATCTGAGACAACTACTTTACCCGATATTTTGAAATATCTACGTTAGTTGATGTGTATTTTAAACATATATATAGTATAAAATATAACAATCTTGTCGTTTTCCGTTAAGCAATGATCACTCACATATTTAATTGTTATAAAAAAACTGGTGATTGTCTACCAAATAATAAATACATTATTTATATTGTAAAATATTCTATTCCTTTCGGTGCTGACAGATTGTAATATTTCTCACAGTGTATGCATTATGGAAATGAAATTTGCATGTAGTAAAATGTTGATCGACATTGATAGTACCCCGGAAAGACAAAAACTAATTGTAAAAACGAATTATAAATTATAAAGCTATATGTCAATTAGAGATATCTTTTCGCGAACATTATCACAGATAAAATGGGTCTGATACCGATTGCTTCCCATGAGAGAATGCGTATTATATGTATTAATGGTGTTTCAGATCAATCGTGTAATACAAGCATTATACTTGACATCCTGGTGATTTGGTCTGACCATCATGCGCAGAAATCCAAAAAATAAGTTAATGATTGGAATTTTAAACGTTGTGTAACGAAAATTTTTGCATTTGTAACATATTATATTTCTGATTTTGTGACTTTAAATTGGTAAAAAGAGTATATTGCAACATTCATCTAATAAACTAAACACAAACCTCAACATTTATTCAATAACACAAAAGACAACATTAACGAATAACAACAGAAAGAACACATACTAAGGAATCAATTTCTGCCTTGAAACAGTCACAACACATTATTTGGTAGGGTTAAACCGATTACAGTCATAAAATACACGCATCCATGTATCCCACGCACAAAAAATGCATCTGGACACGAGAAAACCACCTTAAGGTTTTTCTATTTTGAGAAGTTTTCTGCAAAAGTGGATCTGTTTTCCAGATATATATGGCTGAATCGCACAGTTTTAAATGTTACTTCGAAGTTACGAAACTTGAGTACACGAGTGTTCATTGAAAAGGCTTTCAATAAAATGAGTTGTGTCAATAAATTACACTTTACTACTGGAATCGTCTAACTTGTGGTTAAATCATACGTTCAAATTTCTACCAATACATGTATACATTTGGCGTGACGCATGTAACGTTTTTTTTTAAATCTTGTTTCCAATTTAAGATAATCAATAATTCTAATGAAAGTTCAATTAAATCATTGTATTTTTGTCATTATTTCAATATACAACACTCCCTTTTCATATAGGTAGAAGTCGACTACAATGGTTTTTTTGTTATTTTCTTTGACTGCAAACACAAGAAATAGTGCACCTGCATCCAAATCAATGATAAATTTGTTTTAAAAATTTAATTTCCTATCGAACAAATAATTGAGGTGGGTTGCCTGGGTCAAGGAAAATGAAAGTCAACAAGCGAACAGAGTGATAGCACTGCAAATTAATTGTCGATATATCGAACACCAAGAGATTAATGTTCCTCGTTAAAGAAGATACGGAATAATAGATTATATGAACCATTGGCAATAAACAAATTTTACAGCGCAAATAACACGAACACGAAGACGATCACATCTACAGAACATAATTTGAATTAACATTGTGCTGTAAGAAACTAGAAACTCATTAATTCATATAAACGTAAAGCGAGTTTTCGATATAATTGAGAAAAGAAAGCAACACGAGATGTCGACATAATATAACGTCGTTTCTGTATAAAGGTACACATTACTATGAATTTGTTTATACATGTACTTTTAAAGGATGTGTTTTAAAAGCAATTACTTCATTCTCTTGTGTCTTCCTACATGTCAGACCTTTCTCGGATTGACAGTGCAAAACGCAATAGACCTTGTTAAAATAGTGTTTACGAGTATAAAATCATTTGGTCTGTATATCTATTGTGCAGAAATAACACGATTTTAGTCCTTATAGTATATTTTTGCATGCGACAATTGTCATGGTTGTAAGATTGTTAAACTTAACTAAAATTTAAGTAACTGACAAAGACAATGAGTAAACACCATTGAAGATATTCACGACCAACTGTTAAACACCTGTGTTTTATTCCAGTAAATCTATGTTAGCAACTGTATTCTATGTTAATCACGTTTTATTTTCACCTTTTAAAGTTGGTTCTAAACGCTTTTATTCCAGACGGATTTTATTTCATTTATAAAATTTCTTACATTGGAAGCTAATTTTTTTCAAGATAGTTAACTAGTTTATTTTCCTTCATAAAGAAACAGGACATCAGTTTACTATTAGTTACGGACCAGCGTTAAAATGAATAATTCAAAAAATAACAAGCCTCTTTGTTACTGAAATGAATACTTTTTGAGCATTTATTTGACGCACAAAATCGTGTGATTAAAATTACATGATATCTAAATGACGTTAAGTTCATCTTGATATTTAAGTGAATTGTTGTTTTCAACTTGTAATTTCTTTACAATACCTTCTATATCAATCTTCCGCTTTCGCACCAAGTCAATTTTGTTTGCTACCAGAATGATTGCTTTATCTGTGCCTAGTTCCTCCCGCAGTTCATGTAATGTGTCTACAGCAACATCGAAGGAATTTCTGTCATTCGAAGAAAATACAACAATATACGCGTCTACTTTTGTTTCATCCAGGTCTACCTGCAATTATACACAATTGAGAGAAAAATTATGAAGAAATATGTATATCTATACATTTATTTAAAAAGATTTGTTTATTTCAGAAAGCAATCGTTCAAATCTATATATATTTATGCGTGTTTGAACATACGATTTTAGTTGGATGTGGGTCAGCTTTTAATATGGAGATATGGATTGTTTTACAATTCAAAGATCGCATATAACTTCAGTTAAAGAATAAGATGTTAAATACAATTATATTGTTAGATTGTTCAAACATAATGCCCAATAGGGAGAAACCAAAAGGAAACGACTCCATATTTGCAAGGAACAAACACATGTTTTCGAAAAGATTTTTATTATATAACTTTGCTAACGAACATAAATGTCAAGATGTTTATTAAACACATAATGATCTCTACCTTCATCGCGGTTATTTTAAAGATTATATCAGTCTTATCGACTATTATTGTCTAGATAATTTCTTATCAGTTTTTTATATGTGTTAGTGGATGATTGGATTAGTGGTTGTCCAGAAAGAATCATATTACAGAAATAATTATTTCTGTTTATGTCTCTGATACACATGATAATTGTTAGTTTATCTTTGACGGTACAAGACGGTTAGAAGTTATACACAAATATGGGATTTCCCAGCAGCCAATTTGTTTTATCAATATAATTCTAACCAGCACATTATGTGAATGGTTGAATCAATAGGATTTCTTCGTAGCTAAGCATAACCCAACCATATATTGTTTGCTTAACAGTTTGAAAATAACTGATGTTTGTTGAAGTACGTGTTAAGAACGTAATATTGAAAGCCATCTGCTAGAATTAACCACTAAATAGTTTGAATGCTTTGTTTGTTATTGGGCTTTACCGTGTAATACTATTTTGGTCTGATTAGATTGATATTTAACAGTAAATTCCGAATAAGAGATAAACACTTAAATCCTGACATTTACCACACACAACAAGCTATACCATCCACATGAAATCATATAAGTTTTCATTTTCTTAATGTCTACTTAATTCTAAATTATAAAAATTCGTGTTTTCAGTCTAATGCCCTTGATAATTGTTTGAAACAAACGGTTACATGAATAAAGATATTTGTTTAACATTGGTGGTGCTGTTAAAAGAAAAAAAGTACTTTATATTCTCTCCATTCAATCGTGAAAACACATTAGTATGTTTGTCCTTTGGTGTTCTTTATTGGGAATGTAGCCTGTAGGGGTCTGGCAAGATATTTGTGTTTAGTCGGCCTGTTTATT
The DNA here is from genome assembly GCA_944474755.1 of Limnoperna fortunei. Classification (NCBI taxonomy): domain Eukaryota; kingdom Metazoa; phylum Mollusca; class Bivalvia; order Mytilida; family Modiolidae; genus Limnoperna; species Limnoperna fortunei. The sequence continues at coordinate 90,150,897 of OX104112.1, read as the reverse complement.
AAACATTATTATATTAAAGATTGTGATTAAAACAGTGAGCAGCAATCAAAATGTATGTATTTGTAATTAACATAGTGTGTCTACACTTTTTATAATAAATCACGGTGGCTATAAAAAGAGAAGTCCCAGCACTCGACCCAAAAAGATGCCAAGCGCGTCCCGGTACTCGGATAAAGGAAGCCCTCTCAGTGGTAGATGTTCATGCTAAAATACGAAAGTGTAAGCTCATTGTAGCCGCTACAAAATGCTAAATTCTCAGCCCGAACCCCTACTTTTCAGTCAACATTTTGTTCCCATTGCGCCACCCTTGTTTACGTTGATTTTTTTTCAACTTGTGTTCACACTGAATATAGTGAGACTTTAAGAAAAATTTAACTCAATCATAATAAAACATGCAGAAATTCGTTGAATTTAAGTAGATGACAACCACAAAACTAAAGTTGGATTTGTGGAAAGTATTGCTGCAGTAGTTCAAAGCGATTGAATAAATATATTTGATTTAGTTTGTAAAAGTTTATAAGATGTGTTGACAGGTTCGGTGGTAAAATTGTTTGTCTTTTTGGTCTGTAAAGCATGACTGTTATTAATTTTTCCTGCTTTATAAAATCAGATTCTCCTGCTTGTCTATACACACAGGTTGCGGACTCGAGGTTCACTACAGCACAATATGGGTGAAAATGTGGTTCAACCTCATTCAACTTAAAATACGCATGTTTTATTCTGAGCTACAGAATGTTCATTTATATACAATTAAAATTCTGTGATAATGCATACATGTGAATATTAAAGAACAGAGAGAAAAAAACTTGTATGCATATCTCCAAGATCACAAACGAATCATTTAGACATGAACGTTTTATTTAATTTATAAAAAAAACACGATCAATAATAGATAACACTAAATGACTTATTTAAATAACATTGGCTAAATGAAAAATTTAAAATTATCTTTTTTTCTGATTATTTGAAAGTAATTCATGTTAATTCAGTATTATTGTGTATTTATTCTCCTTGATAATGCATGGATTAATGCAATTGTCAAGGTATACTAGCTATAACTGATGATTAAAAGTCGATTTCTCACTAATGAGACAGCGTGGCAAAGATATGTATGTTGACAAGATATCTGTTCAGTTTAATTAGAGATTTTCTTGTCTCGTCACTTCACATGTTATGTATACTTTTTGTCTCAACCCGTGAGGGAGATAAGAATTGTCCGGTAAAATTTTTTTGTGACTTCAACTGTGGATTCAGCAATAAAAATCATAAAATATTTTGCTTTGTTGAAATTGTTTACTGGCCTCTTTATTTATTAACCTGATGAGTAAATTTATGCTACAATATTATAGTAGTACAAAACAAACACAGTTTACACATTAAATTTTCTCCGAGATTACTTTCAGAGTAGATAAGTCTATTTGTTCCAACAGAACCGTAGAATATAGTTTCCTTTATTTTAAGACCCGTCAGCCATTGTAATATAAATTTTTACAGATGATTTAAAATACTTATTGGAAATAGTTTTTAATTTGATCAATTCCTCTTTATAATCTTAAAACTAAAAGAGAAAATGCGTCATATTTCCCAAGTGATGGATCCAATACTTGTTGCAGATATATATAATATTCCCGTTTAAGACAGTCTAATGAATCAAACCTCATCATCCTCTGGATCAATGAAGCTTAACGTTGATTCCTCTCCGTCAAGTTGCACCGTTATTATCTTCTCAACGTCTGCATCAGCTAAAGAAGAAATAACAATAGAAAGCTAATGAAATGATTTCAAAGTAATGTCAGCATCGATCTTCCTTGGGGTAAAAAAAGGCGCATTTCTTCAACAACTTTTCAACTGAGTTACATTACAACGTTATAAATTAAACATTGTGTATATTTGAGGTAACAATTGTGTTTGTATGTTTCGCTAATTTAAAAACATAATATTGAGATACAAAATAATGCCACTACCCGCCAGATTCCTCCTTGTATATGTAACGCCACTTAGATAGAAAATTCTTATTTTCATTCAATTTAATGAACGACCACAGATTTTCTGCTCGCACAAGTGTTAAGTGATGATAAATAATTAGATACTTTCAGATAGTGTAAAATGTGTTCGTTTCATTATTTACCCCTTTTAGTTGTTGTTTTTTATTTTTTGTAGCATTATCTCTTATCAACACTGACAGTTTTGATAGTACCAATTAAAAATTTCATCATAATTTGATATCAATTTTCTAAAATGGAAAAACTGGATTACATCTTAAACAAGCTAACAGATTTTTAACACACGGGGTAAAAAATGTTTTTTTGTTTTATGATTTAAAAATTGATGGAAGAAAAAGTTAATTAAAAATAAAACTGAAAAAAAACGATAATTTTAAGTACAATAAGTAGTAGGAATAATAGCGACAGTCTTTAGTGGTAGTTTAATTCTCTGAAGTACAAACCAGTGTGATGTATCTTTTAATTTAAAGTGATCATTGGGTATGTATGTTTTTATGATCTACCTTTCTTTAACAATAAGCCCATATTTTAATTCATTTTTTTTTCATAATGAAACCTATTATCTTTGATTATAGTGTTTACAGCCATCACTGTAGCAGACATACTTAGGTATGCAATTAACAATTTAAACGCAGCTGTGCTTTATAACTGGACTCTAATACTGAATCTTGAGACAAAGGTAGAATTCATAAAGATAGAAAACTGTTGTAATATATTTGTCGACAAATTTGTTTTTTCAGTTAAATTTATCTCGGTTTAAACCAAACTCACACTATCAGAATCAGAAAAAACTTATCAATGTTGAAACAAGACTGCATTTAAGAAATGCAGGAAAAGTAACATTAAAACGCTCCTGCATAAAACTAGCATTTATTGCAAGCAGGGAAATAAGACTAAATTATTCAACTCCGTAAAAACAATTAAGTATCTATATTATATTCAGATGCCGTTATTTTGTATATGGTATTAATAATTTACTAATACATTATTTATCTTTGAAAATTAGACAATCAGCTCTAAAAATATCGGTTTTGGAGTTTTCAAGGACACGAATTAAATAAAAATGCTCGAAACACCTGTATAATGGCTTCGAATTAAATAAAAACAAATAAGTGCCAGAACGAACAAATCCAGACAAGGACTTGGTGATAACCAAAAAAGAAATTTTGTCAAGAGCATAATATCCTTGATAAAGATATTTTATTAAAAAAACCCAGCTTTGTAGTTATCTGAGCTAGTGAAAATATGTCCCAAAACGACAGTCCTTGTATGTCTACCAATAAGATTTGTTTTCATGTTCCCTATTAATCCATTCAAGTACATTGGATTTTTAATGGAGAAACTAGTTGACTAAAAATATTACCAATAACCAATTTGCCTGTCAATTTCTAAAACAGGTTTCTCATTATCATTAACATATATTTTATTGATAATAATGTCTGCATATTTGTACATCATTTCGTGAACGCACACGCTAGTTATGTACTTCATATTTTTCATTATAGTGTCATTGGACTTTATAATATATATACCGTTTTGTCAGATCGTTATTTTAATGTGACATTAGGAGTTATTTTCAGCTCAGGGCTGGTTTAATTAAGCACAATCGTGTTGCGTTAACAATGATAATTCGACTTAATAATCATACAAAACATCTGCAAAGGGATAATAACAAAGGCTCATTGACAAGGTTGAAGTCCTGGCGAATAAATGCTAATGACTTCCGTGGGCTACCTGTGACTTATAGAAACCTTTCGAGATGTCCTTATTGTTGGGTATGTGTGCTTTTGATCAAATATGATTTCATTTCCATAAAATGCATCAATATCATATACGTAATTAATAGTCTTTATTTCAGTAGTAATAATAAATTTTAAAGTGACATTTTCAATATTTTTTCATAGCGTGAAGATGACGTGTCATATATTTGAGGAATAACCTGAGAGAAGAATTATAGGTTTTGTTTAAATTTGAGGACACCGTGTACTTGACCGTCTTGGCCATTGTTTTATGCAACAACACTGTCAGACTTGTGTCCCTGGGTACAAGTTGCCGAGACGTTGACGTTACAGTATGTCTATACATTCAAAATAAAAAAAATCATCAGTACGTGTAAACCACATAAAGAAACACAACACCGTTAAGCTGTTACCATTACATTCATTATTACCCTATCGTCAACTTCTATTGGATACATAAAATCTACCTGTCACATTGGCTTTAATTTAGAATTTAAAATGACTACTTTACTGCTAGCTAATGACATATTTCTTTCCTGATAGTTCATCTATTAATTTAGATTACTGCCTAGAGTACAAGAAGACCTGTTGCTTCTTAGAACACGTATAACATCATTTCTTAGCTGAAGCAAATAAGCCTTTGTACTTGTGTTCTTCAAATTTCTTGCGTGCCCTTGCTGTTACTATCATTTTTTTTACAACAAACTCTATAATTTGTAATGCGTAATGTATTTCAATAATAGATTTCAAATAGCCCAACACTTTGTTGCCAAGTGCAGTAACACAATTAATGCATAGTTGTTTTCTTAAATTTATTTAAGTTAGAATTTGTATTTTATATAATTTGCCCTACAAAACAAAACTAATTCTCTAGTCACTTGAATCCATTTAATTAATGTTTGGAACGAACTGTATTTGGCCGATAGCGACTAATGGAACCATTTTATTGCAGATATATACATTTTTTCAAAATAACGGACTAAAATTTGCTATCAAAGTGGCAAATTGAACGTATTCAATATAGTCTGTAGCTATCAAACGTTGCCGTCAATTACCAATAATATTATGAAGTTGTTCGCAATAAATTTATCTGTATCAATCTCATTGTATCCCCAACCGAAATACCCCATATATAATATTTTAAAACAACATCGTAGATCATTTCCTCACTTCTCATGGGACAGAGATTCTTTACATTTTGTTTACATTTCGGGGAACGAAATAGCAAGTAAATGTTACATAATTTGATATCAGACAATAGCAAACCTCATGGCTTCTAAAATCTCATATTGTGTATTGATGAAACTATAAATCCTGGATGTGTGACAAGCATTCTATCAAGTATTAGTTCGAAACTATGTCAATGTTACTGACATTTACAGAATCGGATTTTTCGCCTGACTAATCAAACAAAAACAAACTACAAACCACATCCTTTTGAATTAAAATGCCAAATTTGATTTATATACTTATTCTCGCGTTGCTTATAGATGCATTAGCTTAAAGTGTTACTAAACTAATTTTAAAAAAAACAATCGTTTGTAAAAATTATTGACTTCAAAAACGGATATAATAAACATTCAATTTTTCTTCACTTAGACAGCTTTATATGGATAATTAAATACAATTATTAATACACATTACGCACATTATTTGTAGGTACAACTACCTGTATCAAGTGGAGACAGGTGTGTACATTCGTATCACTGCGAGTTGTGATGCGGAATGTATGCAACTGTCGAAACGTGATGGGGTAGTTGTATATACATTAAATGCATGTAATAAGTTTATCTAAAATTAAGAAGTATAAAAAGGGCAGAGCAAAACTAAATGTTTAAAATTTAGAAATCAACATTCAACCGATCGTTTGTTTATAAAATATTATCCTTAACGTCACACGTTTTTTGACGTCATATTTGATTCACAGAATGAATGAGAGTCATCACCTAATCATTGGTTATATCATTAATTGTGTCGACAAAAGTACATCACACAGGTTGTACCAATACCTAATTTTTCAGATTTCGACAAAATACATGCGTAATTTTATATAAAAAATAGTTTACATGTCCCATGTACTTCAGTAAACAGAAAAAGCATTAAGTCATCTACTTTGTTAAAACTATATTTTCAGCTGGAAGTGATTGGAGCACGACGCTGGTTTGATGTGTTTTTATACTCATGGTTCTCGTACATTTTCGCTAGAGTGGGATTGATCGATGTTGCTTGTTGAATGCTTGTGATTTTTTGGTTACATTTTTACTTCATTTGTATAGAACCGCAATTAGCAGTCTCACGCATTAAAAACTACACTGAACAACAAAATTAACCTGCTATGATTAGAAGTATAAAATTTATATATGACTTCATATAATAATTAGGTGTTGTTGGATTGTTCCATAATGGAAGTGTAGGGTTGTGCATTTTGATTGAGCAGAAATTCAAAATAAAAGTTGTAGTGATCATCGTAATGAAATTTATCAAATTCATTCGTCATAAAAGAGAGCCAAGAATTATAAATCGATCCCAATTGGGTCAAACCATAAATATCAAAAAGGTACAGCCTGCTGCTACGCTATTGCGGCTTGCAAACATCAATACAGGAAGCAAAACAAGGAAGTCAGAATAATGTATCTGAGTGTGGTCTGTCTATACTGTCTAGTCCAGTATGTTAGAACCGTACTATGCGTCAATTATTCTAGATCACAGAATGTATATAACAGTATGCAACTAATAGTATATTTCTTTAGTATAAATGAAAAAGCTCACTATATGGTTAAAAAAACATACACTGAAAAAGCAAGTCTACGACATTGATAGGTTAGTTTCTGAGATGTTAACTTTGTGTAATGATGCAGTTTTATGTGTAGGTTAACAATATGAAACATTTATTGCCGAGGAGAACATAGTGAACGATTACAATTCATTACAACAAAGCTAATTAAGCAATGGAAATGTCAAAAAAGATAAGCAACTAATGGGACTTCTACGGGTTCAAAGGATCCCCGCACATATTTTGTAAACGACTCCCCATTGAATACTTTGTAGAACAATGAATATATACAAATTACTAATATGACTTGAATAGAATTGAAAAATCATTACAATATCCAGAAATGTGTAAGAGTTGACATTTTTTTCTTTTGACATTTGTTATGCACGTTTATTGTAATACTTAAATAAGACATATCAAAATAACGGCTTAAGAATGCAAATACTGTAAAAAGAAGAAGTCTCGATGTATGACAATTTTAGCAGTTTTAATACGTGATCAAATTTTCATATATACACAATGATATAAATGCTAAAATCATATATAAAAACTGTAAGCTTCAAAAATATAAACAACTGTTTTCATTTTCCCTTCTATACATGTTCAATTACAGGCATAAGAATCAATATATGGTTTTGGTAATTATATTTTGATATGTTAAATAGTAGCATGGTTTTCTTGTAGTATATAGAAATATCCAGTCTTCTACAATATACTAAATGCCAACCACCTTGGAAAATTTTTTTTGCTTGCGTTTTTTCATTATTTTATATTATACCTTTTTATTACGAAAATTCAGTAGAAAAAATGTAGATACGATAACCTGTCCATGTTTTATAATATGCCTCTTTTGTTGAGTTGTTACAAATCGTCCTTGACTTTTGCTACGGGAATTTTACATTATAAGTCAGCCATTTTTGTTTCTAAATGGACCTTACTATGTTTACAAATGTACGTCTGCTTTCGTGACGTTCAGTGGTATTCGGAGATTTTTCCCGCCAAACTGCCAACGACATCACCCGAAGGATTTCGAGTAGACAACAATCGATTGTTCCTAAAGTATACTTCCGTTCTTATTAATGTCAAATTTTAGTATGGAAAATCGCCCTTTCAAAATTTAAAAACTTAAAAACGCTGAATATCTCGAAAAAAAATAATTATTGATTTCAAAAAGTACCCTTCTTCATCTACAAAAAGAACATAAGCTGAACCATAACGGTAAGCAGTTTTCATTTTTCACGCAAAAAACCCTCTCTACTATACGTCAACACTTATGTAAGTTTTCATTGTAGAATTATACAGAATCTAAGATAACGAAAGTAATATTAGATTGACTTATTTACTCCTCATATTCATCAATATGGTTGGTGTCATCGTGGTCGGTAATGTCATATACGCATTCTTGCAGTAGGCGCTGTCTGGTCGTGCAGGTCTTTCCTGTATCTTGATGGCTTTCTGATTTTGACACTACTTCTCCTATTTTAAATGAGCGCAAGATATAAATCCATTACCATAACTTTCTGAACATTTTGAATTGTATTCAACTAAAAAAACACTCGAAACACGGCTTATCAAGAATACACAATAGATGGATGTTGCCTGTATGTCAGTTTTGCTTATACAAGGTTGCAATTTTTCAAAAATTTATAGTGCAAATACATAATTCAATCATGTTAGTCTCTGGCTTAATAATAAAGCACGTCAAATCACTTTGCCCTTAATAATAATAAACTTTGAATTCACCAAAGATAACAAAATATGATTCATTCCAACAAAAACAAACTATATTTTCAGACTGTGTTCCTTAATAATTAGAGTGTCTAGGAACGTGGGAAATTACCGACTGTAAAACCACTGATATAAAGCAATAAATCTTAACAAATGACAAACACTGTGTGATCAATAGGGACTTAATTCGATAAAAAAGAAGATTCTCTACAAAATCATTATTAATTACGCTTTTAATGTAAAACTTGTTTTTATTTATTACAATATTCCGTATTCGGGAAGTCAATAAAATTCCAAATGATAATAGATGCAAAATGTACAAGATAATCTGTCCTACTTATCGTCGATCTAGACATTTAAAGCAAGTATTCGATTAGGAAACGAATTCTAAATTAACCACAGAGACAAATACATGAACGCCAGCTGAGTAAAAGTAAATATCATAAACATAGATCTTTCACCAGATGCTGTTCGTTTTCGGAGGCAACACGTCGCTAAACCTTAATCTAGCACATCTTGCGTTGTATTTATATTACCTAATTATTTATTCCGATAACCAACCATTATTCAAATATAGAAATAACAGTTCGTCTATTAAAAGATACATACTTTTTAATACAAAACAATAGTCTGTACAATATTTACTACCCTACGGTTGAGAAATCAAATTATTAGATTAAACCAATTTACAAAAAATGTAATAAAGATAGAGGTATTTTTCATTTTAAAAATGTGTCTTGTTTGATCGAAGATATTTAAGTTGCCCAGAGTTAAGTAACTACAGAAAAATCTTTTCTCCCGGCATGATGGTTGAAACCTCTTTACAGAAGCGTAACTGTGTGGGATTCTTTACCGACAACACCCGCTCCATGATATCCTTTAGGGAACGTTGCACGAACTATGTACGTCAAAAATTCCATGTAGCACATTCATTACAAATGTGCTGTAATATTCATCAATATCTAGAACAACAGAAAGTTAACAATCATCTAGTTCTAGGAATATACCATGTAGACAATAACAAGTAACAGTCTTCTAGTTATGGGAGAATATTAGATCCAATATTAATGTACATGTTTAGAACAAATATTAGTGGACAGCCTTTCATTTGGTGAGGTACAACAATAGTCTTTAAAGTTAATTTTTACCTGCACTTAAAATGAAAGGAGAATGTATGTAGCATTTAAAATAGAGACCTTTTTGGTCATAGTTAAATATTAAGAAAAGAAGCAAAGAAAACCGACCTAACAACAAGATCCAAAAGTCAAGGGACAGTTAAATATCTGGATTTGAGAGTAACCCGAACCCCGAACATGTCTACTTACTTAGACGCTGGAGCTGCTGGAATGTTGCTGTCGATGAACGGGAATTTGACAATTAGAAAGTTAAAGTCATCACGTTTGTCGTAGAGTCTAGTTTGTAGTTTTCCTGAGTCTATTAAATGGTGAAATGAGCAATCCAACGAGTGGGAAATTTAAAAGAGGGGTATTAGTAAGTAGACGAGTCGAAAAATTAAATATGGGAATAAGTAGTTTGACGAGCGGGAAGTGTATGACTAAGTCGACAAAAGAAAAGATAAAGAAGATATATCATTTAGTTTTGTGACAGTTCATCTACATATATATTTATATAGATGCTGCATTTGACGTTAACCTCCAGCGAAAGCAGCACTCTCAAAATACAATATCAAATTTATAAACGTAACTAAAGAACAGACATTGGCTGTGTAAGTAATGTTACGCCTGTGGCATAAGGTGTTGAGTCGAGTTTTAAAAATGTATTGCAAGTGTTTGTTTGTTTGTTTGTTTGTTTTTGTTTTGATTTTAGCAACAGGAAAATTGGTTCCTTTTTAAAATACATTTAATTTTGAATAATTTTAGTGTTGATTTTAATAATTTGAATACAATAAAGTATTAAAACAGTTAAAACATAAATAGTTTAATTATTCAATCTACGTGTATGTGATGAGGCATGTCCGTGTTCCTAGTGTTTGTTGTATACAAAATCATATACAGTTTACTTGATCTTACTACTTGAACCCCCAAGTTTCAAAATATTCTAACATATGTTATTCATTGTTTTTAAGCATACATTCCGGTTATGTCATCTGTACATTCATAACATTTTGTATCTTTATCGTAACCTAATCATTATTATATAAATTATTCATTCCTTATTGATATTACAATTAATGTATGTAAGAACAACTTACAACATAAAATAATGTGTCCTGGTGGAATAATACTCTAACGTAAGTCAGACTTTATAAAGAGCTGCAAGCTCTCGTCATAAAAATACTTTTCTTTGACATACTCAAATGTACGTTAGTAGAGGAACACCATGTTTTATGTTATAACAACCACATTGCATGTTGTCGTAGTCCCCATGGGTAATGGTTGCTTGAAATTGCTTTTGATTTCGTGCGGCATAGTAAATTGCATAACAGTGGAATCTGCAATCACTGGGTTAGTGACTTCAGTTGCAGAGGGTATCACCAACCCGGTAGTCAGTTTGTTACATGAAATATAATTTAAAATGTTTCAAACTCTAAAACAGTTATGTTTCAAGGGTGCAGATAGCATATCATTTTGGAATTTTGGTTTTAAAAGCTCATAGGCTTCAAAAATTTTCGGCGTTTCAGTATATTTGGTTCGCGAATGATGAGTATTTATTAGATAAAACGCTCGCTTGCCGCAGTAACTTTACAACCGTGGCATCTTTTATTAAATTTCTTTATACACGTTATTTACTGTTACACGTTATTCTGGCTCAAACAACCATCCTAGTTCTACCTGCTGAATAATGATTTGTAAGCGTAGAAGGAGGAAATTTCAAGTTATATTTTCAAAGTTAGTCATGCTACAAATATTCTATCGACATTTTAAAGATATGCCAGCTTTATTACATACAGAACATACAGACCTGTTAACATCAATTTAACCTCAGTTCATTATTTATTGATATTCGCTAAACGTAGAATTAAATGTTTATGCACGATGTTGCTGAAATGAGACAAATGAGTATTTAAACGAATTAATGTCATAAGTAATCAATAGATTCTATTAAGTAAACTTGTTTTAGTCCTTTTGAATTTGCAAATTAACCCAAATCAATCGATGGAACATTACAATACAACTTATTTCTTCAAACACTTGATGACGCCAGTTTATCGTGACGATGTCTGTTTCATTCCCAATGACGTCATTCTGGATTTACAAAACACACGAAGAAATGTAAAGAAATAGCTAGAACTAATCTTATTGTTGTTCGCTCCTTTCTTTTTAATAAAACAATACAATTTAACTTATAACTTATACCAAGTTTTTTTAAATATATCCAAACAAGATTGTTACCTATATACAATGTTTTGATTAAAATTACCTTTGACTACAATTTTTTTAGATTCATATTGAAAAAAAAATTTATTATATACGTTATTAATTTATACATTTAACCAGCAAGGGATACTTATTCATATGCACACAAACAATGAAAAAAAACGGTAAACGTCATTTTATGCTTCTCTTAGTTAAAATAAGGCACTTTAATTAAATATGAAGAAGGGTACAATAGTTATTTGAAACAAATTTTATGTGGTTCTTTCTTTCAATGGGTCAATTCTCCTCAGTTGATAAATTGATAAATATTATTCGTATTTGTCTAAAGTTATTTTTCAGAAATATTTACATATTCATATTCTTACATAATTCATGGCGCATAGGGTACTGACAAGCACAAGATGAGAGACAATAAATATAATATTTTTTAAGTCTTATTAATTAACAAGCAGAAAATATTGAATTTCAAAGAAAAGAATATCATAATAGATGTTTTCAGACAATGTAGATGGCAATATGCGGGTCTTTTTGAGAAAAATTATAACAGTTTATTTTTTACAAGAATCAGCAGTGATAAGGAACTCTGACAAATTGACGTAGTATAGGTAATTATACTGTCTACTTTACCAAAACAGTCACCACCAAAGTCCAGCATTTTGCAGAAGGCATTATTCCTGTGAGCTTATTTTGACTCTTACCTTATCGCTTAACCTCTGTGTTTTTCTGGCTTGCCTACACCTTTTTGACAAATAAATACGAATCGAAGATATGAATCAAAAGATAGTCAATCTATTATGATACCTTTGATAAAAAGACAAGTATGACTTTACATAAAAGTTAAACATATAAGACCTACAATACATGCAACAGTAACTTATGATGACGGAAAGTTTTTGCATGATTCGATTAGATTTAAATGGTCAAATAAATCGATCCGTGTTATGCTTTTAATTTGTTGTGCCAACATTTTTTCCATAAATTAGAAAATCAAAATTGCATAAGTTTTTCACTAAAAATAGTGTGATAACACAAGGCAGGTTTCATATCATATCCCACACGCTGAATAAATGAAACATGTCATATAAATTTGTTTCCTTAGAAAGAAATTAATCTTAGTATTCCTTTTATGACATGGCGGATTTAATCATTGCTATAGAACTACTGAGAGAAGTAGGATTATAAAACTGAATGAGCAGACAGTATGACTGCGTCCATAAGGATTGTTTCAAACATTGTTTATAACTTCTTAGATTTAGCTTTCTTCGGAATGAGCAGATAATTCTTCGAAACATACCTAACTATGCAAATTTCTAGCTAATCTAGCTCTATTTAAAGCAAGTAAAATTGTTGTTATTGAAGCTAAATAATATGAAAATTCTTGTTATTTTTGTAAAATGGTTAATGGATCAATCAAAGTTCTAAGATAAACAGTTGTAGATTATAAACATGTAATATGGAACGATATATTCATTTGTTTATCTATACATGTATATGAGTTACGATTCGACTAGCGTTTACACTTAAGTATATCAATTTAATTCTGGAAATTTAATCTTACAATTTTCTAAATGCAAGTTAGTGTTTATTTTTAATTTAAATTTGAAATGTCGAAAAATTGTAGCAAAAAGGGTTGTAAGAAGGTTTTAACACAGTTTTGATTGTTTGGAATTACCACTTCGTAAAAGCGGTTGAAAGAAATACTTCCATTTTAAGTATATGAATAATGAAACACATAGATGTAAACGTTTCGTTTCTGACATTTTCGAAACCGAAGGAGACTAAGTTAACAAATATTATTATAATACCACACGTCTTTAAATCAATAAACTTTGCGTGGCGTCCATCAATAAACCAAAAGATTTTGTATTGTTTAGCTACAAACTAGTTGCATACCATTAAAATAATGTTGTTACTATAACGTTTCAAATGAAATTACAAACAATCGCTTCACATAAATCAATTTCTGCTAAGATGACTGTATTTCATTCTATTCAGTTCAATATGAAGTACAACAAACACAATAAAAAATATTATATACAACTTATTTGAAACAATTCAATGTAATTATCTATTTATATGCATTGCATACTCAAGAGAAATATTGCTTTTAATTATTGAATGGGAAAAGAATGTTTTATATCAATTGAAAGGACTGGCTTATATCAGTTAACTTTTTCCAAGTTTTAGATCCAACATATTTATCTGATCATGCTCAAATTGTTGTACATTTAAAGAGTAGTATAAATAATTCTAATATAAGAAACAAATTTAAAGCAAATATAATAGATGAAACCTATAAATGGGAGCAAAATATCTCCAGGGATAAATTATATATAGCCTTGGAAGATAAGAATATTAGAGATGGAATACTTAATTATGAGTCGACACTGTTTGAAAAGAATATTTCAGGGATAGAAAAAGCTGAATCTCAATTAAATAAAATTTTTAAAACTTTAACTTTACATTCTTGTAAAGTTATTAAACCTAAACCAAAAAAGAAAACAAAAAAGAAAAAGCCATGGGAAGACCAAGAATTAACTGATTTGAAAAAGACTATAGTCTCTATAGCTAAAATACTAAGAAAACAACCTTATAACCTTGCTTTGAGACAAAATTTTTTAAAACATTCTAAACAATGTAAAAAACTAATAAAAAAGAAAAGAAAATTATTCATTGATAATTTATTTGATAAACTCACAAAACTTAGAGATTCAGATCCTAAACAATATTGGAGAATATTAAAATCACTTAAATATGAAGATACTAATAAATCTATTGAACTTCAAGCTGGTTTTCCTGAAATTGTTGAACACTTTAAACAGCAGGGACAACCTTTAAATTATGATAAAGAATTTAAACAAACAGTGGAAGATGAAGTTTTCTCCACTGAATTAGATGATATCTCATATAATGAGATAACAGATAAACCTTTCACTATTAGTGAGATTAATAAGTGTATCAAAAAACTAAAAATTGGTAAGAGTGCTGGCCCTGATCAAATAGCTAATGAAATTATTAAATACAGTGGAGTAGTAACATGTAAAGCAATAACTAAACTTTTTAACTTAATACTTGATTCAGGTAAATATCCATCCAACTGGAGGAAATCTTTTATTATACTTATCCACAAATCTGGAGACAAATTAGATATAAACAATTATAGAGGAATATCTCTTCAAAACTGCATAGCTAAGTTATTAAGTGCAGTTGTTAACTCTAGAATAGTAAATTTTTATGAGGAGAAATTTGTTATGCAACAATTTGGATTTAGAAAAAATCACAGGACAACAGATAGTATTTTCATTCTAAAATCATTAATGTTAAAATATCTCACAAAAAATAAGAGCAAAATTTATTCCTGTTTTGTTGATTTTCGCAAAGCATTTGACACTGTCTGGCATGGAGGTTTACTATATAAATTAAAAAAGGAAAAAGTAGGAAAAAAACTATTTGAAGTGATTAAAGATATGTATGATAAATGTGAATCCTCTATAAAAATAGAAAATCAACACTCTGAGTTCTTTGAGGTAAATACAGGAGTGAAACAGGGTGATAGCTTAAGTCCAACCCTATTTAACTGCTTTATAAATGATATTCACTCCATTTTTGATAAAACATGTGATCCTGTCCATTTAAACGAGTTTTCAATTAATAGTCTAAGCTTTGCTGATGATCTGATTATATTCTCAGAATCTCAAAGAGGCCTTCAGATAGCTTTAAATAAACTAGAAAATTACTGTCATAAATGGCAATTAACTGTTAATACAACTAAAACTAAAGTAATGATATGTCATGGTGGAAATAACATATGTCAATCAAACTTTTTATATCAGAACTCACCTCTTACAGAAGTACAAGAATATACCTTTCTAGGCAATACTATTGACAGAAAGGGTAGATTTAAAAGATCTATACAAGAACTTACAAAGAAAGGGCTAAAGGCCTTTTTTTCTTTGAAAAAATATATGTGTAATTTTCAACATGTCCCAGTTGACTTATCTTGTAAGCTTTTTGATTCTTTAATTAGACCTATAATTCTTTATAATAGTGAAATTTGGTATATGGAAGAATATTTTCCTATATATAAAGCAAAACATAGAGCTAGAACCAATGGAACTAGATGTGACACTTTATCATTGACTGACAGATCTAGTATGGAAAAACTTCATCATAAGTTTTGTAAATCTGTTCTTGGAATCAAGAAAACATCAAGCAATATTGCTGCAAAATCAGAGCTGGGTAGACTGCCCCTTGACTCTTTTATTAAAACACAAGTTTTATTATATTATACCCGTATTAACTGTAATGAAATTAACCCACTAGTTAAAGATGCACTTCTAGTGAACAAGACATTGTCACAAGAAGGCATTTATTCTTGGTATACTTTTGCTAATGAAGTACTTGACGAGTTCGATCTTAATGAAGATGAACTTAAGGAAGAAAACAATCCCTTTAATCTTATTAAAAACTCTATTAAAAAATCTGTAAAACTGACAGTAAAACAACAACATGATAAAATTATAATAGAAAAACTTAAAAAAATAGATGAAAATTCTAAACTTTTTATTTATAGTAAAATTAAAAATGAAATAAAGATGGAGGATTATTTAACAAATTTAAAAAATTTTAATAGTCGCAAAGTGCTTACTAAATTTCGCATTAGTGACCACAATCTAGAAATAGAAGTAGGTCGATATAAAAAAGTTCCAAGAGAACAAAGAATTTGTAAAATTTGTAAAACACTAGATGATGAAAAGCACTTCTTTTTTGCTTGTAAAACAAGTAATGAGATACGAAATATTTTTTTACATAAAATAGATATATGTTATCCCAATTTTAACCAGCTTAGTTCAATAGAGAGACTTAAAATTGTTCTTGACCCTATACCAGATATCTTGCCCAGCGTTGTCGACTACATAAAGCAATCTATTGAATTGCGAAAATAAGGTCCACACTGGTCACTGTAGTATCTGTTATAACTATATATGTATATAATTCATTTACATGTTCAATCATTTTGTTATCCATATGTGTTTCTGTTTGTAAGTTCTTTTGTATTTGCTGAACCCGTCAGGGTTTATGTTTTGCAAATAAATAAATAAATAAATAAATATATCCACTTTCAAACAGTTCAACAACTTATCGAATCAATTTTTGAAAAATGTTATGTCGATAACATAATCTATTATCGACTGACCTCCATTGTAAATAGCATCCGTACTGAAACAATAATAATGTGTAAATATTGTTTGCTAACGCCAGTTTCATAATTTTTAATCCATATCTTGGCATTTATATTTAAAGAGTGTGCCTAGATGATTAAGTATTTAGTTTATGATAGATTATTATATATACTGGGGCATAACTAACATCTATGAATACAATTTTAAATTCTCAACAATGTTTTTTTTCCTCATATCAGTTACTAAATGTGTTTAGAAAATGCTCTATTTATAGGCTTCAAGAATAGTGTGTCACGAAAGGCTTTAAAATTGTTATTTTGAATTCTAACTCTACTATTAAATTTCAATTAAGAAAACCTTTCGGCAAAGTAAAGTGAAGAAAAAGAAAATCAATGTATTTTATGGAATTCGAATCGTATTAGATACAGTTTATGAAACGAATACATTAAATTAATTACTAAGTAAAGAAATAGGTTTGAGTTCGCGTATGTGATATCTTATTTATCTCGAAATGAACAAAGGAATTCAAAGAAAATGTCACACCAACGTCAATAACACGTCGAGGTGGCATGACAAGGCACTGGTCCTGGAGCAAATTAATTGGTTTCAGCCAGTTTATGCAGACAGTATCCTAACAGTTGTCCGTCTCGATCATTACTAAAAATATTACAAATATGGCTACGTATTCTGAAAGTTTTTATTTATAATAAAAAGATCTAAATATTTCGCTATTACTCTGCTATTTCAATCGAAAAATTACCAATATTTTCAAACATGTGTGTTTAGTGTAAATGTATTTGATTGATTGATTTAGATAATCTGTGTAAAGTGAAAATAAATGTCAACATACTTTTATAAGATATATACCTATAGGCTTACTATTGAGGTACAGAATACAGTCAGTGAGCTTTAGTTACTTAGTTCATATACCAACAAATATTACGATGAAATCCGACGCTATATACATCTCTTATTTATCTCTTTTTTTGTTTACATATTAAAACCTCAAACATGGACACATATATATGTCAACCCATCCCTTGTGGAATCAATTACTATCTTTAGATATGTTTGGTAAAACCTTTATGACAATGAGCTAGTGTTAAAACGCAAAACTAAAGAAAACATGTATAATTTAAATGTCAACAGTTCCTTGTGAGAATCAATTTATTATATTGTATATCGATGTGTAAATATGCTGTTTGACGTACATAAACACTTTGAAAGTTTTCACCTGTATAACACAAACAAAAATGTAAGCAAAGCAATTTGTTTATCAGATTGATTAAAGACTACGTAAGCGATCGTTGCGAAAGAACAAGTTTCAGACTACGTAAGCGATCGTTTTTAAAGAACATGTTAAAGACTACGGTAAGCGATTGTTGTCAGAGAACATGTTAAAGACTACGCAAGCGATCGTTTTTAAGAACATTTTAAAGACAACGTAAGCGATTTTTGTTAAAGAACATGTTAAAGATTACCTAAGCGATTGATGTTAAAGAAAATGTTAAAGACTACGTAAGCGATTGTTGTTAAAGAATAAAATACGTAAGCAATTGTTAAAAAAGATCAATAGTTTATCCTGATA
The DNA here is from genome assembly GCA_944474755.1 of Limnoperna fortunei. Taxonomy (NCBI): domain Eukaryota; kingdom Metazoa; phylum Mollusca; class Bivalvia; order Mytilida; family Modiolidae; genus Limnoperna; species Limnoperna fortunei. Next base: position 90,132,545 of record OX104112.1, on the reverse strand, counting down.
AAGGTCCTACTAAATCTGTGCAAGAAGATAGTTACGATTATATTAACGCTAATGATGCAGGAAATTTTTCACATTTCAGGAAGGGTCTCGGTGGCCGAGTGGTTAAGGTAGTTCGTCTACTATTGATCATGTGGTCTGTCAACACTGAGATTGCGGGTTCGATTCTCACTGCGGGCAGGGTGTACACGACTCCAATCTTAATTGACAAGGATTGCCAGTTTTCCTACCGCTGGTCGGGGGGTTTTCTCCGGGTACTCTGGCTTCCTCCCGCAATAAAACCTGGACGTCGTGATATAGCTGAAAAATTGCTGAAAATGGCGTTAAACATCATTCAAACAAACAAACAAACATTTCAGGAGCACGTGGTTTCTTTACAGACGTTCGAGTTTCCTTTCTTTTTTATCTGTTGCTGTGGTTGGTCTGCCCTTCGAGTACGAGTCCTTATAGGATTAATGGGATAACGTTGTAATTAATTATAAATACTAATTCTGGGGTCTTAAGACGCTGAATATCAGTCAATCAGTAAATTTCTGTGAGTTTTTAAAATGTGTGCACTGATTAAGCATGTTAGGACAATTAAAATTTCTGTGCTTTAAGATCCCGATGAGCTTCCGATGGTGTTTCGCCCCTTGGACCTACCGGGGGCTTGAAGCGGTCACCTGACACAATTCTGTTTGCCTATCCTCAAATACTTATCTACGTTCCTTGGTGATCAATAGTTGTGAAATAGCTCAGCATGACAGGTAACGACAACACCAAGACTAGCAAATACTAGTATTATGAAAGAAAACCAATTTTCATGAAATAACAAATTTCAATCACACGATCACATTAAATATGGGGTTCAACTGATTACTGACAATATGGTAGCTAAAATTTTAACACAATAGTTTTGACAAGTGGTAGAATTGAACTATCAATTTGTGAAATATTTAGCTTAATATTTAGATGACAGATCTGATTATTACACGGAAGTTCTCTGTGCATATCCTATTTCGATCTCTGATAACCAATCAATTTTAATCCAAAATGAGAACCGTTAAGAAACAAAGGAGACCACAACGAACCAAATGTGTAAGAAAACAGAATTGATTAATAAGACAAAGAAATCTACAGGTACAATATTACAAAAGAAAAAATATGTTTGTAATCTGTAAACAATAGTAATTGTTAGATTCACGTTTTTCTTGACAGTTGCCCGCATTTCTCTTGGATGTTAAAGCTTCTCCAGCCCATTGCATGTTAGTACATCGAGATTTTCCTTGTCTTTTTATGGGACGGAGGAGATGGGATTGTTGTTGATCGATTTGCTTGGTGTTTTGTCTCCTATACAATTATTTTACTCTGGGTGTCTTTAAAAAACTATAACTTCTTTCTTATTTATAGTATGCTATTTCATCCGTTGCGTTCCCGGTTTTTTTTTGTTTGCTGGGAAAGGGTTGCATTTTTTTAAAATTAGCCTTGCATTACCTATGTTTTCACTCAGGTACGATATTGAGTTTTCCTTGTGGTACTGATTATATGATTAACGTTTTTAACTGTGCGTTATATTTTTTCAATGTCAATGGCTAAATTGACAATAAAAACAACATATTGCTATATTATAACATACTGCGTCGACAGTGTTACATTTATTATTCCGACTTAATGAACCAACACTTTCAAATCAGTGACTAATCCAATAGAACAGTTTAAATCTGACATTTTCTGTGTATCAGAATACACTTAATTCATAGTTTTAATAATATGGCCAGCTGTTGTCAACAACTGACAATCTAATATTATTTTCTAAAAACTTTTAAGCTAGAAATACTTATAATACCTTTATAATATCTTTTTGTTTGTTTGATGTTTTAAAATATTCATTGTATAAGTATTTTGTTTTCTCGCTAAAACCCCAAATCTACTTCTACTACTGCTATATCTCTCAATGTCTACATTTAAGGAAGCGACTTTTAATACATTTTTAGAAGTCAATAAAGAGAAAGACTTACTACTTGTATTGTCTGTTGGTCCAATATATTCCGATGTCATAAACTGATCCGTGAGAGAAGTTTTCCCTACCCCTGCGGGGCCTAGCATCACTACTCGGTATAGTGCTGGACCCTTATCAGGAAGAGTTACTATAACTTGTTGATCATTATTTCCAGCACCATTTAAATCATCCTCGCGGGAATTGTAATGTACTGATAACCGCTCCTTTTGAGTTTTCCGTTTAAAACTGTCACCTCTATTTACAAGAGCACCTTTTGAAGTAGTTTTAAAAGAGCGTACTCGCCTTAAGGAATCGTCATTTTCTTTTTCCTTTTCTTCTTCTTTTTCCTTTAAGAGGTCCGTATAAGAAGAAGATAACTGAGACTTGTTGCACGCTGATGGCATGCTGTTACGCCTTTTTCTTTCGTAGACGAAGCTGTCGTCTGCGGTGTCTTTTAAACTTTGTCTTCCTTTCACTGATCTTGAACGGTGGTGATGATGATGAACTCCCGCAGTATTTGGTGAGAGGTATCGTCCGGTATCTTCCCTTTCCATGTTACTAGCGCAATCTCAACAGAAATTTCACCATTGCTATGTATTTTTTACGTCCTTTACATCCTGTCGACAGGAATAAAATGCCCCAAGTCTACTTTATCGTTTTTTAAAGCCATATAAAGATTTTCAACATCCAACACGACGTGTTATACACTACTGACTCTTCGATCTGGCAGTTTCACGTGACTATAAATATTGATAATTGAACAACCTTATGTAGCTCTTGGCTAGCTTACATTAAATCAAAGGAACATTTCCATTTAAGTAGATGCTTCTATAAAATGAGCATTAATGAGATATGAAATGTTGTATTATTCTAGAAACAAACTGGGTTTGTCAATGTTAACTTTTAGCAATTAACCACAGGCTAATGGCGATGAAATATCCTTTAGTTGTATTTTTATCGCATCGATTTGTTGTCGTGTAGTACAGCCTTCAATTAACAGTTGGATAATAGTGTTAACGATAGGTATTACATTACTGTCATTAACGAGCAGTATGTAACAACACAAAAATTAATTGAGATGCTGTGTGAAATAACTACACTTAACAAAAAGATCATTTTGAAAATTGGACCAAAGTTTTTCTCTTGCAGTTCGTTTTACGTCGATAATGAAAGAGACAAATGTTAGTATCCTTTAATTACTATTTCAACGTCTCAACCTAATATTTATGTTACTGATTACTTACTAGTATCTTATAAAATACCAAGGTTTATTTATAAATGAAGAAATACAGCTTTATGAGATTTAGCTGTCAGTTAAACTACTGGGGCTTAGATTATGCTAATAATACACTTATTTTCTCTGAGGAAATATAATGGTCACAATTTTGGTAGATGCTAGGCATCTGTTACGCAGTGAATCTATACTGTTTTTCAACTGCAATAGTTTTTCTTTAAAAGTCACAAAATTGAACCTTGCCTACATATCACTAATGATGGTCAAGGAAACGCATTCCCATCCGAAGCACCTGGTTTAATATCTGTTTTGAGCATGTTTAGTTATTGCGTTATGTTTGCTGTGAATGTTATAAAAAGTCACCACAGTAGAAGGCTACTGACTTGCTATTTTTTAACGTCTACTTGTTGACCAAAAAATAACGAATACAATGTATACTTGTTATTTTTCTAATGTTTGAGCGGACCAATAAAATGTTAATAAAATAACTTTTATCGTCGCTTACTAATATTTTGCATTTCGTGACTGTCGCATAAAAACGGCGGCCTTTTATCGTTACTAGTTTAGGTACGTCTTATTTTTGGTAGAGAAAGCCGGGATGCTTGGTGAAAATCCCGACCGTCGGCCAGAAAACTGGAAATCCTGTCAATTGTCGAGCACAAAAGGACAATCGATATCGTTGAGATACGAAAATCGCGAGAAAGAGCAAAATTCTGCAGACAACAATAACGACAAAATCAGCAATAATTCACAGTCAAACCTTATTAAGTTAAATTCGGTTACGAGTGAGGTGTAATGTAAAACAGTTAACTTCAATGTGAAAATGCTAGTTTAGTAATAACAATTGTAGACGTCACAGGTTAGCGGCTTTTAAAATTAAGTTATTGCTAGTTCTGTTTAACACATCTCAGGATGAGACATTTTTGACATTTTGTCGATCAAAACTTAAGTTAGAGTATCTTAACAACTGACAATAATTAGCACTTTAACGATGCAATGTATATATTACTGATTTAAAACGACATTGTGTTCAAGGAAATTACTGTGATGGAAATTGAAAGTAACAGGAAACAAGATTTGGGTTTTAAAGGGAGATCAATCTTATGAACCATATCGAGTTTGAAAGATACATAAATTGGACGATTTAGTTAACATGAGTAGGTATCGTTGTTGACGAGATTAATACTGCTACTTCATCATGCTTTAATTAGTTTTCTTTTTCAAAGGAACTCGTATTACTCCAGAAATATATTGCTGTGTAACCAATTGTCTAGGCAAAGGGATATAGAATATTAAGTAGTCGACAAGAATTGATTGTGGAAAATTTAGACAATGAAGGCAATTGGCGCGTTATTTTAGTGTCAAATTTATTCACAGTATAAGCACAATAAGTAGCCTTGAAACATTCATCATTGTTTCATATTTCTAAACGTGTTAAAATTATTTTTATTATAAAGAATTTTGAAGAAATATCTTTTTCGTCGCCGGCAAAGACAGCCATGGGAACAATTTAAGAGGACAAATGACACCTAACAGTAAATAGAAACATGAAAAAAAAAAGATTTCCGAATATCATAACACATGAAAAAATTCTGTAGCCATTAGGTCATTGAAATATATGGAATTCGGTCATATAATTTCAACATATTATTGACTAATAATGACAGTATATGTCTTGATATGACTGAAACTGCCAATACAATACAAAATACCAAAGTACGCCAATATGTCGTATTGGCTCATGCAGTATCAAATAGTACGCCAAAATGCCGTATTGACCTAGTTTTGGATTTATTTTGGACTAGTCAATATGACAGATTAGGCCGGTTGCTAAATAGAGGTTTCGCCTAAGTCTTAGACCAATAACTCAGCCAAAAAGGAATTCTTAATAATGCTATATTTAGACAATGAAGGCAATTGGCGCGTTATCTTAGTGTCAAATTTATTCACAGTATAAGCACAATAAGTAGCCATGAAACATTCATCATTGTTTCATATTTCAAAACGTGTTAAAATTATTTTTATTCTAAAGAATTTTGAAGAAATATCTTTTTCGTCGCCGGCAAAGACAGCCATGGGAACAATTTAAGGGGACAAATGACACCTAACAGTAAATAGAAACATGAAAAAAAAAGATTTCCGAATATCATAACACAATGAAAAATTCTGTAGCCATTAGGTCATTGAAATATATGGAATTCGGTCATATAATTTCAACATATTATTGACTAATAATGACAGTATATGTCTTGATATGACTGAAACTGCCAATACAATACAAAATACCAAAGTACGCCAATATGTCGTATTGGCTCATGCAGTATCAAATAGTACGCCAAAATGCCGTATTGACCTAGTTTTGGATTCATATTGGACTAGTCAATATGACAGATTAGGCCGGTTGCTAACTAGAGGTTTCGCCTAAGTCTTAGACCAATAACTCAGCCAAAAATGAATTCTTAATAATGCTATATTATTCCTTATCATTTTATATGATAAATCATATATATATATATAATTTTTGATGAGTGTGACCTTTGGGTATCTAATACCTAAACTTGTTATATTTGTATCGGGTTCTAAACATTGGGGTTACTTACTTACTTAGTAATTTAATTTTTGTAGGTAACCGGGTTTACATGAATAACAGATAAAGATATGGTTACAAGACAACACAATAAAGTACAATAGAGTACAAAAATATACAACAATATATACGCTCCCAAAAACGAAACACAACACAATTTTTAATTTTGAAAATGATTTTTTTTCTTATATATAAATTGGCTAATTGAGAAAATAAATATTGGTGATTAAATTTAAACCCCCCCCCCCCCCCATATGACATTCCGACGACTGCATTTAAATTAGCGTGAAAACCTGCTATGCAAGTTTCGAGACATGTCATTTAAAGAGGTTTGACAAATATCAGTTTGTTTTGTACGTGCAAGTCATAGGTGATTTGTTAGTGGGTACTGCGTGTATTAAAACTCGGTACTTCTTTTCTTTAACGCAGTAGTCTAATTGACATCTGACGAGGAAACGCTATGCCGAGAATAGACGTTGCTAGCTTGGACATCGCTAACGGTCGACTACTGGCCGGTGACTCACAGACTGAGGTTGCGGGACACCTCAATGTTCAACGCAGGACGATTTCTCGCCTGTGCCGTTACAGCAGCTTGACACTACGACGACAGAACGCGCACATGGTGCCACGCATCACTAACGCCAAGGATCGGTACATCGGCTGTTACATTTTCTCCACAGGGCCGTTTCTGCAACAATTTCTACCAATAACATCCCAGGCATGCGGAGAATTTCTGCACAGACCATCCATAATCGATAGCAAACCCATGCCAGGCAAGGGTACGATGGTGTAATATTGTTGGAGGATGTGATCTGCGGAACTGGAGAAGGGTGTGGTTCAACGTCGAATCACGATTGTTGCCAGAAAAGAGAGACGACCGAATTCATGTCTACAGGCGACGCATCGAACGATTTGCACACAACTGTGTCGTTGAAGTCAACAATTTCGGCCTAGGCAGCGTGAAGCAAGATAAACACCTTGGTTCATATTCCTGGCAACTTGAATGCGGTTCGCAATCGTGAGATAGATTGTAAAGCCTCACTTATTGCCCGCAATCGATGTCCATATGGAGGTTTTTCAACATGATAATGCCAGACCGCATACTGCAAGGATCGTTGTTGACTATTTGATGCAGCAGAACGTAAATGTTTCTTTGGCATAAACCCTGTTTCATCTTACTACGATCGTAGGACACTTTGTGTCCATTTATCCTGCAATCAGTACATTTACTGACGAATAAAGGTAGCCGAATAAAATTTTGCTTTATTCGACAGTGCCGAAATGTATTTTAGGGTTGCAGGATAAAAAACAATATTCGTACAGTGTCAGAAAATATAAAGTTTATTTGTACTCGCCGCGAAACAGGTGAGAAATTTTCTAAGGCTCGTACACATAAATTATATATTTTCTGACACTGTACGAATATTGTTTATGTAACAAACGGGACAAATGTTTAATTTAAGCAACGTTGAACGGGGAAAACGATATATGACGTTTTGAAGATAACCGAACTGCTTAAATGTTGCAGCAAAGACTTTTTAAATGGAAAAGCTGAAATAGTTAGAAATTGTTTTCGTGCACGTGTTCAGTGAGTTAAGATTGCCAGTCTGGCAAGACAGAGGTCAGTTATGACATAATTATTCTATCTAACTTTCTGTGGGTCGAATCTTGCGGAATATGAATTCCATTAACTGCATTGAAAATAGAAAGCAAATTGTAGCGATTTAAAGAATTAAAACTTGAAAAGAAACCATAAGAATAGTTAAATATTTTTAAAAATTTTAATCGAATAAAACTAATGGCCCAGATATATGCTGATAAGTGTAAAGTGCAAATCCAAGAAATCAAAGTACTTTCGTTTATGGGAAACATTTGTAATTGCCAATCCAACGTCAACATTCTATTGTTCGTCATTGATAGGATTAAATTTATTAATAGAAAAAAAGAATGATTTCCTACGTGTAAAGGAGATTGTCCACCTTTATGAATAAAATAGAAACATATGATTGAAGGTACATGTTATCATAAAATACCCAACACTAAGAAACTTTGAAAATAAGACAATCCATAAATTGAAGTCCAAGAAACCGGAAAATTCGAACTTTGTGCTGATTAGGTTATATTCCTGATTATTTTAATTTGTGTTGTCTTGCTTTTATCTCCTACAAAATGTCACGGTGTTATCTGTTTGACAATCTTCAACATGTGCATCGCTTAATCAAATCAAAATTAAATCTTTCACTTGCTATTACCATTTTGTTATTTTCGCGGCTTCCACAAAGCGACAATGACAAATGAGATGATTTGTAACTAGACTGTGCTTTACTATGGTGCGTCTAAACGCCAAATCATTTGTTATGTTAAAACAATGTTTTACTATCACGAACTCGAAAACTCTACAAATGGTAAAAACAAATTGCTCGCGTTTGATAGTCTTTTTTTGTCAGAATTAAGCTAATCACACTAAAAAAGTAGATGCATTTAAACCCCTTTAATACGTATAAAAATTTTCTTATCGAGGGGGGCCTTGGTTTCGGTTCTGACTGGTTTTAGAATAACGGGAAAAGAGGAAAGCATTCGAGTTTCCTGACATGACCAGTTATAAATAATTCATTTTCGAGGCACTCCCCCTTTTTCCGACCCCAATATGAAGATTATAGATCCCACGTAATACCACGTAAAGTAGGTCCTTAACCGAATAATTTAACAATTTTCAACATTAATATCTGCGCATTCAATAATAATTCATGGAATTGTCTTGTATAATATATTTATGTTTAAAATTAGTTTATGAACTTTGTTGACAATACAAGCTGTTGTGTAGATAAAGCAAATTACTCGATACAATGCAACGCCCGATGACAGAAATCTGACAATACAACGGCCAAAGTTCAAAGTTCATCCAAATATAAAATACCATTAATAAAATCCTGAAATCAGCTGCCAACACTCTTTCGTCTCTGTATTTACCAATAGTTCGGTTTTATAGATTTAATGATCTACATCTTGCAAGCAATATTTCAGGAAAAGTTGACATATGTATTTATATGTTGTATAGACAGCAAACTAATAGAAACATTTTTGTGCCTCGATATTTATTCCTAGCTGGCCGAGTGATCTATCTACTATTGATAACCGGCGTGTCCACACTAAGGTTGCGTGTTCGCTCTTACTGATGCATATTGTACTCGACATCAGCTCAGTTGACTAGGAGTGCCAGTTTTCCTGCTGAAGGTCGTTGGTTTCAACGAAATAGCTGTCAGACTGCACACCTGGCGTTAACATTTTGCAAGACAGCTATCAGACAACACACTTGGCGTTAACATTTTGTCAGAAAAAACTGTCAGACTGCGCACTTGGCTTGGCTGTGGTTAGCTTTTTGTCAGATAGCTGTCAGACTGCACACTTGGCGTTAACATCTTGTCTGAAATAGCTGCCAGACTGCATACTTGGCGTTAACATAGCTGTCAGTCAGCACACTTGGCCAATCGGAACATCTCTCGGCCATTTCCGTCAAGGGTCGAGAAAGTGACCTCGGAGGTAAGTGATCTCCATTTTGAACTATTTTCAGTGATTTCAAAGAATTTGTGACGTCACAAGTTCGTTTGTGACGTTTCAGTTCATTCATTTGATTGGCTTGTTATTGACGTTTGATTGTTACTGATGACATCAAATTGTAAACAAATACTTATCCATTTAAATGTCGGAGAAGAAATATTTTGGCAGTGTTAGCGAATTAAGTTTAAAAAATATAATCTTGTATTTGATTTTTAGTTCTGCTTCGATAAAGATCTGTATAGTTGAATAATTAAAGGATAATCTATTTCATCGCACTAAAATAATGTTGTTGTGTAAACAGGCTAACCGTATCACATTTGGACCGATTTTTGATCCATATCCATACCCTTACCTCCGAAATTACTTTCCGATTGCACACTTGGCGTTAACATTTTGTCAGAAATAGCTCTCAGACTGCACACTTGGCGTTTACATTTTCTCAGATTGCTGGCAGACTGCACACTTGGTGTTAACATTTGGTCAGCTGTCAGACTGCACACAGCGTTAACATTTTTGTCAGCTTGCTGGCAGAATGCACACATAACGTTATCATCATGTGAGATTGCTGTCAGACTGCACACTTAGCGTTAACATTTTTTCAGCTCCCAGACTGCACACTTGGCGTTATTTTGTAAGAAATAGCAGGCAGACTGCACATTTGGCATTAATATTTTGCCATGCGTTAATATTTTGCCAGAAATAGCAGGCAGACTGCAGACTTGGCGTTAAATGATGTCAGAAATAGCTATCGAACTGCACACTTGGCGTTAACATTTTGTCAGTTTGCTGGCAGACTGCACACTTGTCGTTAACATTTTGTCAGTTTGCTGGCAGACTGACAAATGGCGTTATCATTGTGTCCGATTGCTGGCAGACTGCAGACTTAGCGTTAACATTTTGTCAGCTGTGAGACTGCACACTTGGCGTTAACATTTTGTCAGCTCTCAAACTGCACACTTAGCGTTATTTTGTCAGAAAATAGCAGGGAGACTTCACATTTGGCGTTAACATTTGTCAGAAATATGATGTCAGACTGCACACTTGGCGTTAACATTTTGTCAGATAGCTGTCAGGCAGCAAACTTGGAGTTAACATTTTGTCTGCTGTCAGATTGCACACTATGCGTTAACATTTTGTCAGAAATAGCAGATAGACTGCACACTTGGCGTTAAATGTTGTCAGAATAGCTGTCCAACTGCATACTTGGCGTTAACATTTTGTCAGCTGTCAGACTGCACACTTAGCGTTAACATTTTGTCAGATTACTGGCAGAATGCACACTTGGCGTTATTTTGTCAGAAATAGCAGGCATACTGCACACTTAGAATTAACAGTTTTTCAGCTCTCAAACTGCACACTTGGCGTTATTTTGTCAGAAATAGCAGGCACACTGCACACGTGGCGTTAACATTTTGTCAGAAATAGCAGGCAGACTGCAAACTTGGCGTTAAATGTTGTCAGAAATAGCTGTCGAACTGCACACTTGGCGTTAACATTTTGTCAGATTGCTGGCAGACTGCACACTTGGCGTTATCATTATGTCCGATTGCTGGCAGACTGCACACTTAGCGTTAACATTTTGTCAGCTGTCAGACTGCACACTTAGCGTAAACATTTTGTCAGCTCTCAGACTGCACACTTGGCGTTATTTTGTCAGAAATAGCAGGCATACTGCACACTTAGAGTTAACAGTTTATCAGCTCTCAGACTGCACACTTGGCGTTATTTTGTCAGAAATAGCAGGCACACTGCACACGTGGCGTTAACATTTTGTCAGAAATAGCAGGCAGACTGCAAACTTGGCGTTAAATGTTGTCAGAAATAGCTGTCGAACTACACACTTGGCGTTAACATTTTGTCAGTTTGCTGGCAGACTGCACACTTGGCGTTATCATTATGTCCGATTGCTGGCAGACTGCACACTTAGCGTTAACATTTTGTTAGCTGTCAGACTGCACACTTGGCGTTAACATTTTGTCAGCTCTCAGACTGCACACTTGGCGTTATTTTGTCAGAAATAGCAGGCATACTGCACACTTAGAGTTAACAGTTTTTCAGCTCTCAGACTGCACACTTGGCGTTATTTTGTCAGAAATAGCAGGCACACTGCACACGTGGCGTTAACATTTTGTCAGAAATAGCAGGCAGACTGCAAACTTGGCGTTAAATGTTGTCAGAAATAGCTGTCGAACTACACACTTGGCGTTAACATTTTGTCAGTTTGCTGGCAGACTGCACACTTGGCGTTATCATTATGTCCGATTGCTGGCAGACTGCACACTTAGCGTTAACATTTTGTTAGCTGTCAGACTGCACACTTGGCGTTAACATTTTGTCAGCTCTCAGACTGCACACTTGGCGTTATTTTGTCAGAAATAGCAGGCATACTGCACACTTAGAGTTAACAGTTTTTCAGCTCTCAGACTGCACACTTGGCGTTATTTTGTCAGAAATAGCAGGCACACTGCACACGTGGCGTTAACATTTTGTCAGAAATAGCAGGCAGACTGCAAACTTGGCGTTAAATGTTGTCAGAAATAGCTGTCGAACTACACACTTGGCGTTAACATTTTGTCAGTTTGCTGGCAGACTGCACACTTGGCGTTATCATTATGTCCGATTGCTGGCAGACTGCACACTTAGCGTTAACATTTTGTTAGCTGTCAGACTGCACACTTGGCGTTAACATTTTGTCAGCTCTCAGACTGCACACTTGGCGTTATTTTGTCAGAAATAGCAGGCAGATTGCACACTTGGCGTTAACATTTGTCAGAAATATGCTGTCAGACTGCACACTTGGCGTTAACATTTTGTCAGATAGCTGTCAGGCAGCACACTTGGCGTTAACATTTTTTCTGCTGTCAGATTGCACACTTGGCGTTAACATTTTGTCAGAAATATCAGGCAGACTGCACACTTGGCGTTAAATGTTGTCAGAAATAGCTGTCAAACTGCACACTTGGCGTTTACATTTTGTCAGCTGAAAGACTGCGATTAAGAGAAATAGTCACAAGACTGCACAGTTCACGTTAATATTTTGTCAGAAATAGTCCACAGAATGCACATCTGGTAGGGACGGATGCGGGAGGCCCTATTGTTTAGGTGTCAGATCGTTATACGGAAAGCTTAACAACAGACCGTATTGGGTAACGTGTTTGGAGAATGCAACGCTCATTTTACGATAAAGTTCCTTTTTGAAGATTTCGAAATAGACTAAGCTTATTGTAATTAACCGCTAGAAAAAGCTAGACGCTCGTCCTTAACCGATACTCCAATACTTTTCCAGTGGCAGTCGTTGTGCTTAGATTGGTCCATCCATTTTTCCCGGTGATTTATTATTCGTATCTTGGTCTCGTCCTGAGTTAAGCTGAAATATTGCTATGGTATAAGTTAAGCAAACATTCAACATTCAACCAATCCAGTACTGCATTCCGTAACCGTTGTGACGCCTAACGTGATAAATCCGATGTATCCAGTACTGCCAGTCTGTAACCGTTGTGACGCCTAACGTGATAAATCCGAAAACATTTATGACGTTTTGTTTGATTTGAATACATGAAGATATTGGAAATCAACATTTATTTTGCCAATTGAACTAATGTGAACTTTTTCCACACAATCGTTTTATTCAATCTGAAAATACTCAATACTATAGAAAGTACTCGAGTCTTTTATTTAACAACGTCATTATGTACTAAACCAATAAAAATACAATTACAACTGAAAACAGACCGATATAAAGGATAAATAAGAAACAGGTTTCACATGTACCAAAATAACTGCATTATTAGTAATTTGAACTAAGAATTTAATGTCTGACGTTGCTTAATTATGAGGAATACGTTGAAAACCAGAGAGAAGTGTATTTTAGGTGGTTATATATATATATATATATATATATATATATACAAGTCTAGAGAATTATGCAACGATACAAATTTAAAGATGTTTCATCTAAAAAATGATTCTATTAATAAATATGACAAAATTTTCGACCAACTGGTCTAGACTTATATATTTTTTTTTTTTTATGCTGTATCGTCATATTGGCGATCCGATACTTAGTAAGTGTATTGGTTGGTAGCTTCTTTAGACTTTATATTGCTATAGTTATATTTTGCTATAGTTATAAATTTCTCCGTATCTGCTATGAACGATGACAATTACGGCAACACTTTATACAGATGTTCTTGTTTCTATTTAAATATTAATCCTTTACTCTATCAACTCAGATTAAATATTTCGTTTTGATGGCATATAAAACAAGTATTTTGATTTGTTCCTTTTGACAGTCAAGTCAAGTAATATTTATTTAAAGTCGGTGCAATATGTAACAAAATAACATAAGCTCTATAGAGACACAAACGAGTTTATTGTATTAATTTGGTATATAATTTCTTCATTGACTTAAGTATTAAAATTTAATTATACGTTTATATAAAAATGCATTGTTTAACGATATATTATTTCGAGAGTTGTTATGCCGCAATGGAATATGGTTGTAATAAAGTAAATAGAAGTAAGTAATAGCTAGAAAACTGACAAACATGATTTGTTTAAATTGGAATTCTCAATCTTATTTCACATCTCAAGCTTTACTCCAAAGAATTTTATTTCTCTAAAAACAAATCGTTAATAGTATACGAAAATGTAGCTTCTATAACCGAAGTAAGTCTCGAATAGATTCAGCCTAGTTCAGGACGAGAACAAGTAACGAATAATATATTTCCGGGAAAAATGGATGGATCAATTTAAGCACAACTGCTGCCATTGGGAAAGTATTGGAGTATCGGTTGGGGACGAGCATCTAGCTTTTTCTAGCGGTTACACTAAGCTTACTCTATTTCAAAATATTCAAAAAAGAACTTTATCGTAAAATGAGCGTTGCATTCTCCAAACACGTTACCCAATACGGGCTGTTGTTGAGCTTTCCGTATAACGAGCTGACACCTAAACAATAGGTTGTCGCAATATTTAGACGTCTACATACACATATTTTGATTGTTTAAATGAATTTTAACGCCAGAATTTCCTATTTTTCAGCTTTATCAAGGCATTTAATTATTATTATATGAAGGAAAAGTATCTGCTGAAGTTTGGCAGGAAAGGCAATAACGTTTTGGTCGAGCACACCCTGCTCGAACCGTGATCTTAATGTTATATTTGTCAATTAAACTATTTATTACATTATTTTATTCAAGGCTGTCTCTTGGCATTCTGTACATTGTGATATTTATCTGTTTACTATTTATTGATCTCAACAGAGTTCAACGTCTAGTTTATTGTACATGTATGCATTCAACTAAAAAAAGATTAAAGGTCAATGTTTGTATGATACAGTAATTATATACCCTTTTTCTTGTAGACCAATAACAGTTAACCTTTAATTATTGCACGCCATTAATGGCATCACATACAGTCTATTTCCTCCATTAAAAGTTGTTATCTCTCGTGTTAACTCTGCTTTTAGGTATCATCAATAAATTAATACATGTCACATATTAATTTAATAACCAAGGGTCAAAGCTCAATATAGTGGCAACGAGTAACCAATATTGATGTTGTTTTGTGTTTCCTTCTGTTCATATAAATCTCAATATCACTTTATTATAAGTTTTTCCCCAAAGGGAATTTCTGTAATCTACATGATAGAACTAAGACTTAAATTAACACGAGAATGCCATTGTAATGATTGAACATACAGAAGTGTTCATGAAGTGATCAGCCCTATCAGAGACAAAAAATCATTTTTTTCATCCAAGATTAATTAAGCATTGGTCCAAAACAAAGTTATTGCGTGCAAAGATTCACGACAACATTGATTTTACGGACCTAGGAATCTTTGCTACTTTATCTGTTTATAAGAAATAAGTGGCTTAACACGGACAAAATAGACTTAAATCAACAGTTGAATTATGAGGTAAAGGCAATTTTAGAATTGACGACAAAATCTCGCAGCTTAATTATTAATTTGATTAATTTGCTATCTTGAACACGTTGAACAGTTTTAAGAGTCTGTAATAAAAGATGACGACAATACTAGTATTATGAACCGAAGCAGTCGATGATAACATAATACCGTATGTTGTGAAGAGTACAGGTTTAAGCTATATAATGACATCCGGGGATAATGCAGAAAAAAGTCAAATTACCCTTTAAGAAAATACATTTGACCAGACAAATGTAATCATTTTCAAAGTAGGTTGCAGCGTTAACACGACAGTGACCAATAGCTGATATGACTAACTAACTGTACATAATAATACACATCACAATACAAATTGAACAAAAGTTGGTGAGTTCTGAAAAACTTATATGTATTACAACCTAGAGACTGTATAAAATAAAAATAATTGATATTAAAAGAAAATAAGACAGGACATTTGTTGTTTACACATTGTTCGCGTTTGTCAACAATATCACCGTCAGCATATTGCTCTGGTATATTTAAATTAGATATTTACTAATAATTTTTTTTTGTTGAAATTATGTAGAACACCCACCACTTTTGCATTTTTTCTGTTGCATAAAGTTGATTCCAGTTTTTATTGAGGGGAGGACGATGGAGTACCCGAAAACAACCGACCTTCGGTAGAAAAACGGGCAATCCTTGTTGGAGTCGAACAGACATTTCCCGCAGCGAGCATCGAACTGGCAACGTCAGTGTTGACAGACCAAGTGATCAATAATAGATGACCAACTACATAAACCCCTCGGCCACAGAGACCCTTTCAGATTTCACAAATTCCATCTACCGGGAAAAGTGCTGGTAACATTCCAAATTCTTTTTATTTCATTTTATTAGAATTTTAACTCTGTGATCGTCTGTATCAACTAACAACGCACCCATCTCAGACGTGTATAGTTCTATGTCGACCTTCGGATGAGGTAGCTATACGGTGTTCTTGTTTGATAGAAGCCAATGCTTCGGTATTAGGACTGTATTATCTAAAAGATTCCATGCACAAAGTTAATTATGATATTACGCTGTTGTATGGCTGGTTCTGTCTATAATATTGGTAGCTGCACTTCAAACATCAATCAATCAATGTTTAAACTTCATTAATGTTTTAAATTCCATCTGATTATGGAAAACGCATAGTTGATTTATAACCTTGCTATCCTTTTATCTCTACATTATCCATTAGTAGCTGTTGCTTCAGTTATTACATAAGTTTCTCTGTTTTACAAAACAGTGCGTACATATTTTATTTTGTACACATATATGATAAATTACCGACAAATAATTAAGTGGATTGAATATGCAATATTAAAATGTCGTTCAAAACAATTTCCAATTATTGTACATGGTTCTTTCTATCTTGTTGATGGGTTTTCAGTTTCACCTGAATAATTGAGGTATTTATTTTGATGGATCTGATGAAATATTGTTATGTTTAAAACGGCCATTAATACCTCAGATTCTCATCATTGTATTATAACTCTTACTAATATACTTAATAAAGGCTCATTTGATGAAATGAGAATAAAAATGGATGTCAATCTTAACACTTTACATGTACTATTAATGTTGTTCGATACTAGTTAAAACCTGTGTTGTTGTCCACAAGGAAAAATGACAGTAAAACATCTGTGATAACGTCAGTAGATCATATGCTTGACTTTGAAGTGATTTGCAAACTTGCATGGGTGAAAAAATATACTAAACAATTTTATATGTCAACTTCCTGGGTACGACATCGTTGTTTCGGGTTCATTTTAATTTAGAAGGTATTTTAACTAACAGTTTGTGAAGTTTATTACACGGATTGTCTTCACGTGTATTGCATACCAAGTTCATATTGCATAATGACTTTTTAAAGTAATCTCATATAAGATGCTAACTCCTCAATTTTAATCCTAGAATGCAATGCCATTGTTTTGTAGAGATATTTAATGTCATGGCTTCGCGGTTTATTAGGCGTAAACAGACGTCATATTTTAATTTTAACAGCGTAAGAATAGGTCATACGTCACGCAAGTTACATCGTATAATATGGGTTTCTTGATTTTAATAAACCAATCAGATTTCAGCTTACAAAGCAAATTAAATTATATTTCCATAAACGATGTAGTAGCCAATTAACTCTAAAAGACACGTTTCGTAATTGTGTCAACTACTTACGAAAACCGCAAATAAAAACATCTTCAAATCAAAACGTAGCAGCTAATTGCTGAAACAAGCAATGCCATTGTGAGACGAATACCAACACGTATAGTTGAGACTAGTCGTGCGTGTTGCCACTATAAATGAAATGTAATGGGCGTATATCAGTTCTGGCATTGTTTACAACATTCCCAGAGGGTTATAACTATTAATGGATTTATTTCTTCAGTTATTAAAATGTGTTAATTTACTGAAATTTAGATGGTAAACCAAGAACACTGTCGTACACAGATGTAGCAATTTAAATTCCGGACTCAATAGACATTGGACTGGTATGGGAGCGGTACAATAGAGTCAGTTGATTCCAAAGGATAAAATCATGAATACACAATCGATCCGTATGATTGAATACTAATATATAAAAATGATATCCAAACTGTCGTTTGATAAAGGAAGTATCCTGTTGCACCTTCTGGCCAGCTCTGTTGGTTGATCCAGTTAGAATAAAGATAATTCGATATCAGCCCCAAACTTTTATCCTTTGAGACACAAGATACATATTTAAATATAAAATAATTTTCGTACAAGTTTTATGTCTTCACTACAATGTTAAATTTGTTACGTGAACATAGTCGAAACTGTCTTTTTCAAAATGATTTTTCGATATTATTTGTTGTATTTTTTATAGAATATGTGACAGTTCGTTTTAAAACTCACTGAAATAAACCGGCTGTTCTAGACCACCTCAAAATGTGAATAAATTTCACGACGATATACCTTTTTTAAGTTGTTGGGCTTTCTGCGTTTTTATGCGTTGTAGTATTGGTTATCTGTTTTATTTTTGTAAAATCTGTCTGATTCATACAAAGTCACAAGATTAAGCTATTTACGAAGTCTCCAGTCAATATTATTTGTAATCACATTATAACACGGCGTCATATATGCACCAGTTTAAAACTAGACAATTTCACGCCATCTTAATAAACTAAGGCTTGTTACTTTTAATTATATTGATCCAGAATGAAGTCTCATTCTAATTATATTCTGTCTTGGAGGACAATTTACATCCAGCAACAAGTTGTAACGATGTGTTCTTCATCATTAACTCTGTCATTAGACGTGTAAGCATGAGAATGCAAGTAAACTTCCCCATTATGGATTTGAACGATTTCCTGGGGTTTAGACATCCTTTCTTTTTTCTAATGATGCCGTTCATGTATAGTTCTAGTACTATTACTTATAAGTTAATCTTTATCGGACGACTTGTTAATTGCATAATCGGATGCAGATTTTCAATTCCAGCACAAGATAGTTGCTATCCAGTAGATATTGTTGGTAGAAGAACATATTCGACAGAACGTTTATTTCCTATAAATCTTAAAGTCTTTTGCGTAGTTATTTTTAAGTTTTCAATTTAACTGTCAACACACAGTAGGATTACATTTACTGCACTAACCACTATTGCGTATTGGTTTTATTTTCGTTAATAATAACTATTTTCAGAATAAATGGTTTATTTTTTATCTGAAATAGCTTGAAGTACTGTAACGACTGTCTACAATCTTAGAAAATACAAAAATGGTTTATTCTTATCTTAGATAACTTGAAGTACTTTAACAACTCTCTTTATTTTTTTAAGATACAAATTAACAACAGAATTATATTATTACTTAAGGAATACTTCAAATTTCTGAACAGATTATACGATATAATATGGTTTGGGTCTGTTTACACCTAATAAACCGCGAAGCGGTTTATGAATGGTGTAAACAGACCCAAACCATATTATATCGTATAATCTGTTCAGAAATTTGAAGTATTCCTTATAATTTAATTTTAACTATAAATCTTATCAATTTTTGCGGTAAAAGCGTCGATGACGTCGTGGAACTATTTGAATTTTAACGGCGTTAGAATAGGTCAAAGGTCACGCAAGTTATTTTTTATAATATGGTTTGCCCGATTTGAATTGACCAATCAGATTTCAGCTTACAAAGCAAATTAAATTATTTCAAATTGACTAAATGTATAATAGTATACATGTCACTGCAATCAAACGTAATTTAAAAAAAAAGAAAGTAACGGACAACAATTTATTTATTACTTTCTCTTTTCCGCGCCAGTTAATTCATGCTCAGATTTTATAACAAGTACACCATCAAACCATACAGATAACTGTACCAACCAGCATAAGATTATAATTCAGCGTTACAAAAAAGACGGCGAGTCGTCCATTCATTTTAACCTAAATATTTTTTTTATATTTCTTATGTTATTTCTAGGTGAAGCTGCTTTCTTCCTTTGTTTTAGCAATGCATATCTCTAGGATGTTTAAACAAACCATAAAAAATGTCCCAAGTGCAATACAATGATGAGTATTACTTATACAGTAATATATATAACATTATAAATATTTTTACTTCATAATCTTAAAGCTTATAACTATCCTTACAATGTATATAAATAAATGATAAATAAATTCGATTTACCGATAAAGAGGAGGAAACCGATTTATATTGTAAAAGATACATGTCTGGTTTTTAAGACCTCTAAATAATCCATATTATTTACATGAGATAGTTCACAGAATATCTGACAAAATCTTGTATTGGCAAGAACGATAATTTATATGGGCCGCGATAACTGGATTAGGTCAAATGAGATTTGTCTCAATACTTTGCTTGTCAAAGCCAGGACGTTTCTAAGTTATCACGATTATTTATCATCCATTTAATTTGATAGAAGAAACTCCAGCACTTTCATGATTAAAAATGGAAGAAACCTTACATATAAGATACTTAAGATTACCTAATCATATTTTTGACCTTTTTACAAGTTCTGCTCGAATATCAAAATCAATACATATGCAATAATAACAGCGTCAATGTACGCCCAAGGGATGTGTTCAGATTGCTAACTTCTAGATATGTGTTCTAAATGTTTTTGGTAATCTTTTGTTTGTATGTTCACGAACAAACTTCCACTCACATCTGTTCTTGTTATTGTCTATATTATTCGACACTTTGTTATTTCACATTACCTATTGTTTTCATAGAAGATACAGAGCTTGCTGATCAATTTAACGATCTTTTATAGTAATTGCATGCAATAAATTAATACATTAAGCTTTACAAGAAAACAAAGTAAGTGCACCCTTGATCAAGCATAAGTGCATTGACATGTAATATGCCTGATTAGAAAGGATCAACACAACCATAAAATTAGATGAGAATATCAACACAAGGCAAACACATGTGACAATAGTACCCATCTATTATGAACAAGAGATATTTATGTGAAATTTTAAATTACAAATTGCACTGACATGCCAATGTCATACTCCATGGTAAATAGAGAAACAAAAAATACCAACACGCGTTAAAAAGTCGGAAATTAATTTGGAAAGATAATGTAGAAAGGTAACGAGCAAAAAAATGATCATAAACCACACTGGAGACTCGGAGATTCTAAAGTCAAGTTTAAATAAAAAATAAGGATACATTCCGCAGCTATAGGAAACACACAGAAATCATCTGTTAATGGTGAAATTTTTACAAGTAATAAACGCCGTAATAAATCTGTTTGCCTGTAGAAGTATATTATATTGAAATAAAGAAGAAATTCGTTGATACACGAGTTGTGTAACAAATCTAAAAGACTTTAAGGTAAATGGACGAAAAGCCGAGATAAAACATCAATTAATTCCTGTATATATAAGGATATTTAATTTTTGAACTAATTTCATTTGGCAAATACGCAGATTTATTTAAATGTGTCTTAACTTTATTTCATGACGCCAACAATGTTTATTGATATATGTTACTGTTTGCTGTGTAGAATCAGAAGATCAGAAAAGTACAAACATATATAATATCAAGTAGTTGATTTTTTTAAGTCTCTTGAGTAAGTATATATTTTTAATTGTCCACTAACGAGTTCTATATACCAATAAGGCTTAAAACCGATTATCGTATAGGTCGTCCATGTACTAACTTTTTGTACAAGTTTAACTTTAAATATTAACTCTTGGCTGCTTTATGATGTACGTTGACTTTATTCTGTCAGGAATGCACTTGAAGCGGTCATAGATTAATTAATAGTGGAACAACCCAAGCGGATATGCTAGTAGTATATGACTTACATTAAAGATCTATTTATCTAAGTTCCCAAAAATGGTTTTTACAACCCACTGAAGATATTTGCGATATAGTTCAAAGAAAAAATAATACAAAATAATAATGAATATGTTTTGCAGATACTTATAACTTTAAAATTATTAACTTTTGCCTTTCCACCAGTCTATTTTTTTTTGGTGAACAGTAATAATTGATGATTATCTGTCTAAACAATCGCTATTTTGTTATTATTGTGTTACAGTTCTAATCAATATTAAGAAATAGATGAGGTGGTGCTAGCTGTGAAATTTTTGAAGAATAAGAAATCCCGTGGATTGTATGGCATCACCAATGTTAAAACTGGTAAAGAAAAAGAAATCGTGTGGATCATATGGTATCACCAATGTTAAAACTGGTGAAGAATAAAAAAAATCATGTGGATCATATGGCATCAAAAATGTTTAAACTGGTGAAGAATAAGAAATCATGTGGATCATATGGCATCAAAAATGTTAAAACTGGTGAAGAATAAGAAATCATGTGGATCATATGGCATCACCAATGTTAAAACTGGTAAAGAAAAGAAATCATGTGGATCATATGGTATCACCAATGTTAAAACTGGTGAAGAATAAAAAAATCATATGGATCATATGGCATCAAAAATGTTTAAACTGGTGAAGAATAAGAAATCATGTGGATCATATGGCATCAAAAATGTTAAAACTGGTGAAGAATAAGAAATCATGTGGATCATATGACATCAAAAATGTTAAAACTGGTGAAGAATAAAAAAATCATGTGGATCATATGGCATCAAAAATGTTAAAACTGGTGAAGAATAAAAAAATCATGTGGATCATATGGCATCAAAAATGTTAAAACTGGTGAAGAATAAGAAATCATGTGGATCATATGGCATCACCAATGTTAAAACTGGTAAAGAATAAGAAATCATGTGGATCGTATGGCATCAAAAAAGTTAAAACTGGTGAAGAATAGGAAATCATGTGGATCATATGGCATCACCAATGTTAAAACTGGCGAAGAATAAGAAATCATGTGGATCATATGGCATCAAAAATGTTAAAACTGTTGAAAAATTAGAAATCAGGTTGATCATATGCCATCAAAAATGTTAAAAATGTTAAAACTCGTGAAGAATAAGAAATCATGTGGATCATATGGCATCACCAATGTTAAAACTGGCGAAGAATAAGAAATCATGTGGATCATATGGCATCAAAAATGTTAAAACTGGTGAAAAATAAGAAATCAGGTTGATCAAATGGCATCACCAATGTTAAAACTGTGGAAAAATAAGAAATCATGTGGATCATATGGTATCAAAAATGTTAAAACTGTTGAAGAATAAGAAATCATGTGGATCATATGGCATCAAAAATGTTTAAACTGGTGAAGAACAAGAAATCATGTGGATCATATGGCATCACAAATGTTTGAACTGGCGAAGAATAAGAAATCATGTGGATCATATGGCATCAAAAATGTGAAAACTGTGAAGAATAAGAAATCATGTGGATCATATGGCATCATCAATGTTAAAACTGGCGAAGAATAGGATATCATGTGGATCAAACGGCATCAAAAATGTTAAAACTGGTGAAGAATAAGAAATCAGGTTGATCATATGGCATCCAAATGTTAAAACTGGTGAAAAATAAGAAATCAGGTTGATCATATGGAATCAAAAATGTTAAAACTGGTGAAAAATAAGAAATCAGGTTGATCATATGGAATCACCAATATTAAAACTGGTGAAGAATGGGAAATCATGTGGACCATATGCCATTACCAATGTTAAAACTGACGAAGAATAAGAAATCATGTGGATCATATGGCATCAAAAATGTTAAAACTGGTAAAGAATAAGAAATCATGTGGATCATATGGCATCACCAATGTTAAAACTGGTGAAGAATAAGAAATCAGGTTGATCATATTGCATAAAAATGTTAAAACTGGTGAAGAATAAGAAATCATGTGGATCATATGGCATCAAAAATGTTAAAACTGGTGAAGAATAAGAAATCATGTGGATCATATGGCATCAAAAATGTTAAACCTGGTGAAGAAAAAGAAATCATGTGGATCATATGTCATCACCAATGTTAAAACTGGTGCAAAATAAAAAATCAGGTTGATCATATGGCATCACCTATGTTAAACTGGTGAAGAATAAGAAATCATGTGGATAATATGTCATCACCAATGTTAAAACTGGTGAAGAATAAGAAATCATGTGGATCATATGGCATCAAAAATGTTAAAACTGGTGAAGAATAAGAAATCATGTGGATGATATGGCATCACCAATGTTAAAACTGGTGAAGAATAAGAAATCAGGTTGATCATATGGAATCACCAATGTTAAAACTGATGAAGAATACGATATCAGGTTGATCATATGCCATCACCAATGTTAAAACTGGCGAAGAATAAGAAATCATGTGGATCATATGTCATCACCAATGTTAAAACTGGTGAAGAATAAAAAAATCATGTGGATCATATGGCATCAAAAATGTTAAAACTGCCGAAGAATAGGAAATCATGTGGATCATATGGCATCAAAAATGTTAAAACTGGTGAAGAATAAGAAATCATGTGGATCATATGGCATCACCAATGTTAAAACTGGCGAAGAATAAGAAATCATGTGGATCATATGTCATCACCAATGTTAAAACTGGTGAAAAATAAGAAATTAGGTTGATCATATGGCATCACCAATGTTAAAACTGGTGAAGAATAAGAAATCATGTGGATCATATGTCATCACCAATGTTAAAACTGGTGAAGAATAAGAAATCATGTGGATTAAATGGCATCAATATGTTAAAACTGGTGAAGAATAAGAAATCAGGTTGATCATATGGCATCACCAATGTTAAAACTGGTGAAGAATAAGAAATCATGTGGATCATATGGCATCACCAATGTTAAAACTGGTGAAGAATAAGAAATCAGGATGATCATTTGGCATCACCAATGTTAAAACTGGTGAAGAATACGAAATCAGGTTGATCATATGCCATCACCAATGTTAAAACTGGCGAAGAATAAGAAATCATGTGGATCATATGTCATCACCAATGTTAAAACTGGTGAAGAATAAGAAATCATGTGGATCATATGGCATCACAAATGTTAAAACTGGTGAAGAATAAGAAATCATGTGGATCATATGGCATCACCAGTGTTAAAACTTTTGAATAATGGGAAATCAGGTTGATCATATGGCATTACCAATGTTAAAACTGGTGAAAAATAAGAAATCATGTGGATCATATGGCATCAAAAATGTTGAAACTGGTGAAGAATAAGAAATCATGTGGATCATATGGCATCAAAAATGTTTAAACTGGCGAAGAATAAGAAATCATGTGGATCATTTGTCATCACAAATGTTAAAACTGGTGAAGAATAAGAAATCATGTGGATCAAATGGCATCAAAAATGTTAAAACTGGTGAAGAATAAGAAATCATGTGGATCATATGGCATCACCAATGTTAAAACTGTTGAAGAAAAAGAAATCATGTGGATCATATGGCATCACCAATGTTAAAACTGGCGAAGAATAAGAAATCATGTGGATCATATGGCATCAAAAATGTTAAAACTGGCGAAGAATAGGAAATCATGTGGATCATACGGCATCAAAAATGTTAAAACTGGTGAAGAATAGGAAATCATATGGATCATATGACATCTACAATGTTAAAACTGGTGAAGAATAAGAAATCATGTGGATCATATGGCATCACCAATTTTAAAACTGGTGAAGAATAAGAAATCATATGGATCATATGGCATCACCAATGTTAAAACTGGTGAAGAATAAGAAATCAGGTTGATCATATGGCATCACCAATGTTAAAACTGGCGAAGATTAAGAAATTAGGTGGATCATATGGCATCAAAAATGTTAAAACTGGTGAAGAATAGGAAATCATATTGATCATATGTCATCAAAAATTGTTAAAACTGGTGAAGAATAGGAAATCATGTGGATTATACGTCATCAAAAATTGTTAAAACTGGTGAAGAATAAGAAATTATGTGGACCATATGGCATCAAAAATGTTAAAACTGATGAAGAATAAGAAATCATGTGGTTCATATGTTCTCACCAATGTTTAAACTGGTGAAGAATAAGAAATCATGTGGATCATATGCATCACCAATGTTAAAACAGGTGAAGAATAAGAAATCATATGGATCATAAGGTATCACCAATGTTTAAAACTGGTTAAAAATAAGAAATCAGGTTGATCATATGCATCACAAATGTTAAAACTAGTAAAGAATAAGAAACTATGTGGATCATATGGCATCAACAATGTTAAAACTGGTGAAAAATAAGAAATCACATGGATCATATGGCATCACCAATGTTTAAAACTGGTGAAGAATAAGAAGTCTTGTGGATCATATGGCATAAAAAATGTTAAAACTGGTGAAGAATAAGAAATCATGTGGATCATATAGCATCAAAAATGTTAAAACTGGCGAAGAATAAGAAATCATGTGGATCATATGGCATCACCAATGTTAAAACTAGCTTGTAGCTTAAATGGCTTAAATCCTGTCAAGATGTTCAATATGATCTTCAAATCGGAAATACACCCCCATCAATGGAGAGAAAATTTTACACCTATTTTTAATGTGTTTGCTTTAATGACCCTTCAAGCTATAGGGGTATAGTGTTTTTTTTTTCAAGAATACTATATAACTGCACAGAAAAATTGTTGGATAAATCGGTTTAAATAAAGGGTTACAGAAGTAGTGGTCATGTACTTACCTTACAAATTTTTATTGACAGGGCCTTTAAATCATATAAGAAAATGTATGCATGTTTCATTGATTTTAAGAAGGCATTTGATACCATAAATAAAGATGATTTGTTTTTAAAACTTTTAAAATATAATATTACGGGTCATTTCTTAAATATAATTACAGACATGTTTAAAGAGGTATTCTGTTCTATTAAATGTCTAGGTGGAATAACTTTCCCTTCAAACGTTGGAGTTACACAAGGCTGTGTTCTTAGCCCTATTATTTATTTTATATGTTAATGACTGGGCAACCATTTTTGATCATAAATGTGACCTCTTTCAATCAATGATACATATATTTCGTGTCTTTTATATGCTAATGATCTTGTATTATTTTTGAACTCTTCTAGTGGTCTCCAAAACTGTTTGAAAAAGTTTAAAACATACAGTAAAAATTGGAACTTATCAGTATATTTAAATAAAACTTTAAAAATGATATTTAATAGTTTGGGAAGAAGATTAATGAAAATTCATATTTACTGAGACAATTATAGATGTATCAAATACAAATATCGTTGTGCTATTTTAAAACCGTCTGATACATATACATATGCATAAATTATTATTTAACTATCATTTTTGGCATAATAAAACTTCTACAATCCAACTATTTAAACTGGTATCCTCATGTTTAGTTGTTTGAATCATGTATACAGATTATTTTGTTATAGGGGTTAACGAAGCTGCCGAGAGACTATATCGGACCTAGGAATGAACTTAAGTCGGCCATTGGATTTACACAATTAGTTCAAGTGACTTTTGCTTTCAGCTGCTTATAAGACAAGTTTGTTTTTAAAAATAGCTATGCTACTTAAATAAAAGATCTTGAATATAAACCATATATGGATCAACTAATCCGCCTTCTCAAAAAGAAACTACTATTTTCAGTAATAAATAAATTAAAAGACATGTACTTGAAATATTGGAACAAAACAATTGCTGACGACAGCGAATCCCAAAATGGTAAAAATTTAAGAACGTATACAACATTAAAAAAAGGAAGTGCCTGCATGATGTATATCTTACTCTCAATTTAGATAAACAGGTAATAAAACATTTTACAAACATAAGAAACAGCAATCTCATGATTGAGAAAGGACGTGTCCCCTTAATATAAATGTTAAAATGATGTATTTTGGAGACGAGTTCCAATTCTCAGTAATTGGTCAAAAATTGGAAGACACAAGATCTAAAATGTATAAGGAAATTCAGGATATTATTCCGAACTTCCAATATATGAACAATTAAAGTTTATTTTTACAAGGGAGGAAACGTTGAATTGAAACCGATTATTTATAGAATAAACGAAATTTACATGTACAGGAAAATATATATTAATTTATTATTGGACACTTTTTACTAAATTTGTAATATTCAGTCAATTTATAATGTTACGGTCTTTTAATCAAACTAGCACCATCACCACTCTTTTTTCTCACGTATTCATAACTATGTTTCATGTTTTTAATTTTACTCGTGACTATAAAGAATAAAAATTTTGTTCTGTTCTATGCTATTAAATCTAGACAAATTCATTTCATGACATATTTATAGTCTTTTTGTTGATTCGTTGTAGATTTAAGAGAATGGTTTTGGGCAACTATGCAGTTGGTTTCGACTTTCTGGTGACGTTCGTGGTATTTTTATACCTTTCTTTCCATAAGATTTATAAGAATATTTGTTTATCATGCTATATCGACTATATATGAATGCAGATGTTGATTTTCTTATCAAACAAGGGATTTTGTCAGAATAGATCAAATTATGTCGGCGACAATGATTCATTGTTTTATATTTTTGTCTAATTCCAAAGAACCAAGAAACATAAAGGCGTACAAATTTGTCATCAACAGTGTTCGTCTGTAGGGATGGCGAAGCATTTATTTCTAGTAACGGAAATTGTCTTCGCTAAATGTGGCATCATTCAATATAACATGAAGACATATAGAAATACCAATCAGAAACATTTCTACAAAAAGGAAAGAGACAATTGATAATCGATGTGTTACAGACACACCAAAAGAATTGTTTCTTTGTCCTTTCGTTCTTTAACCAACAGTGTTACTAAAGAAAAGCTAATGCTACGTTCGTAATTTGAATGTTTGTACAATAATTTTATTATATCACCTTGATTGATAGCTACTTTCTGGTACGTCGGTAAACTTGTATATATAACTATATGTTTATTGTAAAAGTGACAGTCTTGTTTCATGCCTTAACCATTTATTGTAAATGTGTTTGCGCAAATAAATATTGTCTATTTTCTATTGTCTGTTAAATAGAGTACAGCTGAAAATAATAACTGAATGATTTACAAACAATTTTTGTAAACGTGATTTATTTTGTGTTCATCTTTGTGTTATAAACTGACTGGTTCTGGTAGTCTTTTGATCGAGTATCCCGTCGTTGAGATATAAGAACTCCTTTGATAATATCTAAATTAAAAATAACATCACATTTGTCATCAAATGCAACGTTGAAAATCTTGTCAAATTGATGAAATATATTGAAATTGACACTGAAATAAGTCAGAAACATTGCAATGTACTTTTCGGAATACATTAGTCTTACTGTTTTACCAATAATATTGTTTTATAGACGTCATTTGATCAATCAAAAATGTTTGACAACTAACCAAATATTCGATGAACAAACATATTTTATGGTAACAAGTACTGCCCTTTTAAATAGATAAATTTTAGAACCATAAATTCGTTAAATTAGTTGCTTTGTATTAAAAAAATTATAATATGGCAGAACTGGAACTTTTCTAATACTTGGTATTTTTTTGCAAAGCATCTAAATCTACTTCTTATCAACTTTGTTCAAAAATTTTACTCTTACTTTGTTTTGCCAATAATATTGTTTCTTTAACCAGAACATTTAATGCTTCCACAGTACTAAAGGATCATAAATCATTATACCATTATCAAATAAATAAAACGTAAGACGAATGGTGAATAAATAATTTATGTATAAAACCCTATGTTTTGTGAGAAAATAAATGTTTATTATATAATGTATAAAAAGGACATACAAAAATCAAGACATAACATTCTTGAGGAGTGTCTTTTTTTGTAAATTTCCGTCTGTGTTTTGCACATTTATGTGGCATTCGTGTCCATATCAGCTATGTAGAAATATTTTATAAAAGGTATCAGAAAACTATAATGCTGGTAACCAAAGGAACTTTCCCTCTGACAACTTACTCACATAATTTACCTAATTAGCAGTGGCTAGAAGATGACATGGTTTGTCATGTCATATTAACGAAACCTTGCTGTGTGAACAACAATAGTAGATTACCTGTTTGAAGGCTACTAGGTTAGAAAATAGCCTGTGCAAAATGCAAAATATTCTACCCCTACCTACTTGGGGGAAAACTTCATTCCAATAGGTCATTCCCATCTCCTAAATTGATTTTTTGACTTGTTCTCCGTCTATATATAGGTGAAATACTGCGTGTTGACCTTGAGCAACTAATAATTCAATCATGCGTTCCTTTAATATTTAAAATATTCTAAAAACTGTCGTTTTCAGGAAGCAGGAAACTCATAAATATTGATATTGAGGGTATTACTTTTTATTTCACTGTCTGTTATTGTGATTTCATTATCGTTTTGTTATTCGTTTGCATAATGTTGTATAGTTGTACCTTTCTTCGTGTCATTGTTAATGCCAAATACCATAGAAGCATAATTATGTCTTGTTCTTCTAACAACAATTGATACTGAATACAGAAGGATTTCCAGTTTAAACATGTTTTATTTACATTTACTTGCCTCATTTCTAAGGATTCGCATCAAATAACTTGCTCGCTCCTTTACAATTTAATCTTAGGTGCTGCATAATTAAAAAACTGTCATTGCCGATACTTTATCGGGAGTTCATTATAGTCTTTCTATAAAATTTCTTTAGTCATTTATCGAACGAATTAAACAGTGACAGATCATTTGGTATCATGTATAATTGTTTGTTTCGCAGTGATAACGAGACAAAATAACAGGCGTTTGTCTTCTAGCACCAAAGACTTATTCTACAATATAAATACAAATTAACATTAAGGAGATATGTTTTGGATATATTTAAATCTGTACGTGCAGACATATGTAACATCTAAGATATCTATATTTTCATCGCAGCCGGGTTTTAATGATAGTGTTCTTTTTTGTGTTTGTTTGTATACTATAGATCTGCCCAACGCTAACTCGTAAAGAAATTATTACTCCTCTTAACATTGAAAATCTTGTAAGCATTTTTTTAAATTCTGCGTTACGGTCTACAAAACTGATTTATACTGGTTCTTTCGTTCTCCTTTACAAACGTTTTAAGATTAAGATATATCTTGTAACGAAATCATGATTGATTAATTAATTGCAAAATCTTGTAAGCATTTTTTAAAATTCTGCGTTACGGTCTACAAAACTGATTTATACTGGTTCTTTCGTTCTCCTTTACAAACGTTTTAAGATTAAGATATATCTAGTAACGAAATCATGATTGATTAATTAATTGCAACACGTATACCGAACAGTATTTAAGATATAATAAAGATGACTTAAATTGGAATGAATGTTCTGCATAAAAGGATTTAATAAGTAATATTTTTGTTTCGATTATAATACATCGCTGTTGTGACATAAATTCTTAAATATTTTAATACTATGTGACACATATGCAGAAGATATTTTCTTTATGTTGGAAAAGGTTAACATTTTGAAGATCTTATAATATAATTTTTGTGCAAAACAGAAAAATTTCAGATTTTGAACATTTAATTACATGTAGTTGTACCAATTGTTTTTATATTCTATCTTTAAATTGTTATCAATCAATCTTGTGGCGAAAGGGAAATAACTGCATATTTCTAACCAATGTCGAGATTAATTATTTAATGGCCAGAAAATATCTAATGTGAAAAAAAATCACTTAAATTATGTTGTGAGAATAAACCTGAAAACCAAAACTTACATAATAAATCGTGTAAAAAGTGTTTGCTTTTATTTCAATCTATACTATTACACATAGATAAATATTGTGTTGTTAAAATACATTAAGATTAATTTTGACTGTTTTATTCTACATTTTTTCAACTATCATAATATCCAGTCTTTATTAGGGGAAAGAAACTGTATTACCCGAGTCTTTATGGGGGGAAAGAAACTGTAGTACCCAAGTCTTTATTGGGTGAAAGAAACTGTAGTACCCAAGTCTTTATTGGGGTACAGAAACTGTAGTACCCCAGTCTTTATTGGTGGAAAGAAACTGTAGTACACGAGTCTTTATTGGGGGAAAGAAACTGTAGTACCCGAGTCTTTATTGGGGGAAAGAAACTGTAGTACCCGGTGGGAACTAAACCTAAGTTATAGATCTTAGTGTTTGGTATTTCAATACAGCACTGTTCCTTAAAAGTGGATTAACCTTTTTGTCTAAATCTGTTGCACTGATATTTTTTATACTTAAGCAAGATGAGGGTTTCAGCGTAAACTCCTATTAATTTTTTATTTTCTATAGGAAATCTAGTTTTATTCTTATTTCTACGTGTTCTTCATCCAAATTTTACTTTCCATTTTAAGGGCAGAGCAGGTACAACTAATCACGATGTGTTTACATTTTGACACTGTGCGTTTTGATGATGTGTTATGACCTCGACTATTATCAAATTATGATAATGTTAAGTCAACACCGTAGACAAATATCTTTTTGATGATGTGTTATTGACCTCGACTATTTATTTTAGTACTTTACAATATGTTAATTGCATGTATGTAAAGTCAACAATACAAATTATGGGGCCTCGGTGGCCGAGTGGTCAAGGTAGTTCGTCTACTATTGATCACGTGGTCTGTCAACACTGAGATTGCGGGTTCGATTCTCACTGCAGGCAGGGTGTACTCTAGTCTCGATCATCCAGACGCTTAATTACATTTGTGCGTCTGGATTCAGCTCTATATTGAACTCGTTACCATTACGCCCAAAACTGGGCGTAATTTTTGATTGGATGATATTTTTACTATCTAAAAAATTACTTCCGTTCATATCAAGAAGTGTATAACAAATTGTGCCAAAGGTTACATTTGAATGTTTTTATATAATATAACTTTATCAATTAATTAAACAAATATTATAATTGTGCACAATCAAGAGTGAATCTGAATGTGACGTCATATTATAAGTATTCATGGTTTTCCTGGTTTAAAAATAGGGCCCTAAAAATAGAATCATTGTTTTGTCTCCACCTATTGGTAGCGAAATTACAACAAGGTGATCCCAGACGCTATTATATATGCGTCTGGGTGATCGAGACTAGGTGTACTCGACTCCAATCTTAATTGACAAGGACTGCCAGTTTTCCTACCGCAGGTCGGGGGTTCTCTCCGGGTACTCCGGCTTCCTCCCCCAATAAAAACTGGACGCCATGAAATAGCTGAAAAATTGCTGAAAGTGACGTTAAAACCCCATTCAAACAAAAAAACAAAATACAAATTATTCAGAAATGAAAACTGTAAAAACGAAGCAGCAAAACACATTACACGGAAGTAGTGGGATATGCTTCTCTTTCTTTGTAACCATGTCGTGATTTCATTGAAATATGTGATGTAATGTATTTGAAAAGAGGATTATGTCAATCGATCTTGTAATGGTCATAAATCTTACTGAGCTACGACTTAATCTAAGAGTTTTACATGCTTCTCTGACAATAAATTCCCCTCCTTGTCTTAAATATCCATGCAACTAAAAGAGCCTAAAGCGTAACGTATCAGATGGACACAAACACATTAAAAGCTGGGGCAGGTGGTATGTTTCTGGTTGGGAAAAGAAAATTCAATTTTCAGAAGTCTTCTGTTGTCGATAGTAAGGTATAGATCAAGGTAGGTAACAGCTGTATCTGTTGTCTCCTGAATCTGAATTTCACCTCGATATAAATGTTGGTAGTAATCACTAAATTTTGTATTCTTTAGTGTCCATTACTGAATCGGAAATGAAAACATCTAGCAACAGGTTTGTTTATTGTTCTTCAGTACGATTTTTGCTAAATTGTATATATTTAAGGAAGAAATAGCAAGTAAACCGACTTACTAGAGGCGAAACGACCATTACAAAACCAGTCAGTTAGAAGTGGAGCGCCATTGTTCTATAGAATTTCTTGCTGTCATTTGAAAATGTGTCAGCAAATGTCAGTTTATATGTTCTAAATCTGAACCTCAAGCATTGGCACTACAACAAAAATGCATATTGACTGGAGCCATCAAATTAAGTTCGTCCCCATCTTTAACATGAGATCGTATTTTAGAAGTAATCATGTTGTTATAATTTACCACAGCTTGTAACCTTCGAAAGTAGAAATTTGTCATTTTTTAACATGTTATATTTATACAACGTTTAATAAACCAGACACAGAAGAGGGTTTGGACGTACAACGCATTTTTTACCATAACCATCAAAATAATATATACGAAATATCGTCTTTACCAAATTTAATTTATGGTGATTGTGGTGCATGAAAAGTAATGACAAATTTTATGCATTTTTGCAGGTGTAGATGGTCATTTTTGTAATCTTTCTATTTGTTAATATCTGGCAAAGCAGTAGAATAACAAGTCGGCCTTTTAACTAGATCTCCTTCTTATAAAAGACTTAATAGAAAACTGCAAACTAAACGTGATGACTCCAATTTCCCAGTTGTCAACATTCCGTTCATTGATAGCAGTATTCCATCAACATCCCGCGTAAGGTTTTGATCCTTATGGAAAATCTCTTAACTGCGATCATATATATTTTTCTGAGCCATATGTAGGACTTCTTTTTTCTTGACTAGACTTTTTTGTTACCGAGCCATGATTACGAGTATGAGACTCGTCGGGATCACCTGAGTGCACCCATTTTTTATTCGGTTCGGGTTAATCATTTTATTTTTTTTCTTCTTTATGACATTTGTCGTTGTCTCTATCTGAATTTTGTCTTATCGTTGACCGTTCAGTTTTCTTAAATTTTACATAATAACATCGGAAAAAAAAGATAATCTTCACTATGATCAAATGAATATCGCGGGAAACAAAACGAAACGATTTCATTTAGACGGAAAATGTGAAATATATAACTATGTAATAAAATACATTTATTTTTAATTACATTAAAAAATATTTACAAAACATATAGAATAATCATTCATACATTTTGGTGCGCCACAAATCAAACATCAACTTACCCTTGTATAATCTATAAATGTAACGTTTAAAGGCTGAACAAATTTTAACATTTTAACATAAAGTAAATACGATTTTGGACAAAGAACAAAAATGCAAGTATGTCTGAGTTACCAATAAATGGTTGTCATGTACTTGTTCTTAAGGTAAAAGGTAATTACACCAATTAATAACTATATATAAAGTATTAAATTACGTAACTAATATCGAATACCCATACCAGATTTATAAAAATGACCATTTAAATGGAAAAGAATAAATCAATAATTTTGTACTATCCGGAAACAACCAACAATGTTAATGCTTTCACTTCATATACATGTCATTGTTTAAATAAACAACACATTCTGTTATGAATTCTACATCATATGTAAATCTAAACAAAAATGTCACTGGAAGGCAAAAGAAAATTCTTTTGTTTCATATGAACCATTCATACTGCTTTTGCGACACACAAATAAAACACAACTTTCACTGGCAAAAATATACATACTGATCTGTATCACGCCGACTGTGCAAACATAACACTCATCTTTCACTGGCAAAAATATACACACCATGGCTGTGCAACATAACACTCATCTTTCACCATTTAAGACTGTATCCTTTTAATTAATATTTGTGTAATATATAAATCAAAAACATATTCAATATGAAATAATACTGTAAAATAAATATAAATGACGTTGTAACAAGTGACTATAACATATTATGGACAGGTAAAGTAGTTATCATTAAAAGTGATTGTTCTGATTTTTGTATTAGGGGCCATAAATTGATGTATTTATTTTAATTTGATATAACAATATGGCTTTGTTACGACGGCTTATTCGTACCAAACAACAAAAAGAAAAAAAATTATTTAGTTTGTACGGTTTATTAAATCGTTTGTACGATTTATTAATCCGTTTGTACGGTTTATTAAATCGTTTGTACGATTCTTTAATCTGTTTGTACGATTTATTAAATCGTTTGTACGGTTTATTTAATCGTTTGTACGGTTTATTAAATCATTTGTACGATTTATTAAATCCTTTGTACGGTTTATTAAATCGTTTGTACGGTTTATTAATTCGTTTGAACGGTTTATTCATGTGGTCCCTATGGTCTCTGATAATCAATATAATATATTGCCTACTACCTAGATTACGTGGTCCCTATGGTCCGGGATAAACAATAGCAGATGGTCAACTACCTAGACCACATCGTCCCCATAGTCCCTGATAATCAAAAGTAGATCGTCATTTACCTAGACCATGTGGTTCATTTGGTCCCTTTGGTCCCTGATAATCAAATGAAGATGACCAACTACCTAGACCATGTGGTCCCTTTGGTCCCCTATAATCAAATGTAGATGACCAACTACCTAGACCATGTGGTCCCTTTGATCCCCGATAATCAATTCTAGATGGCCAACTACTTGGATGTTTGTACGATTTATTAAATCCTTTGTACGGTTTATTAAATCGTTTGTACGGTTTATTAATTCGTTTGAACGGTTTATTCATGTGGTCCCTATGGTCCCTGATAATCAATAGTATATTGCCAACTACCTAGATCACGTGGTCCCTATGGTCCAGGATAAACAATAGTAGATGGTCAACTACCAAGACCACATCGTCCCCATAGTCCCTGATAATCAAAAGTAGATCGTCATTTACCTAGACCATGTGGTTCATGTGGTCCCTTTGGTCCCCTTTAATCAAATGTAGATGACCAACTACCTAGACCATGTGGTCCCTTTGATCCCCGATAATCAATTCTAGATGGCCAACTACTTGGATGTGGTCCCTATGGTCCCTGATAATAATAGTACAAACGATTTAATAAACCGTACACACGACTTAATAAACCGTACAAACGAATTAATAAACCGTACAATTTAATAAACCGTACAAAGGGATTAATAAATCGTATAAAACCATTTAATAAACCGTACAAACGATTTAATAAATCGTACAAACGATTTAATAAACCGTACAAACAATTTAATAAATCGTACAAACGATTTAATAAACCGTACAAACGGATTAATAAACCTAACAAACGATTTAATAAACCGTACAAACGGATTATTAAATCGTACAAACGATTAAATAAATCGTACAAACGATTTAATAAACCGTACAAACGGATTAATAAATCGTACAAACGATTTAATAATCCGTACAAACGATTTAATAAACCGTACAGACAGATTAATAAATCGTACAAACGATTGTTGTCTGGCACGAATAAGCATCGTACTTTGTTCATTGTTCATATAGGTCAAGAAACAAATACAAAATTATTCATTAAAATAGGAGTGTAATGGCTGAGGGTGCCCTTCACATACATTAATCAAATTCACATTTCACATAAAACATTTCATTCTTATCTTTTTTGTGTTAACATTAGCAAACATATAAAATAAAATGATAATTTGTACAGGTAGATTATGTATGGTTTCAATGATATTGTAAATCTGGAAATATAGTTTTAATGTGAATAGTATTACTAATAAAATTTAACTTGAATGAAATACCTGGACAAGGGCGTCATCAAAGGTGTGCTATGACTGAGAAATGGCATACGACCATCTTAAGACATATCTTATCCAAAGTCGTATAACCCAAGATGTTTCAATTCAGGACATGTCCAAAGTTTTACCCTAACTTAAGGGCAGTGAAATAGGTATCCTACGATGGTTTAAAATGCCTATAAAATAATTTATTTTTAGTTTTATTTTTTAATATTAGAATAATCAATTAGCACCAACTTATGTTTTTAACCTCTTCTAACAAAATTTGAAAC
Organism: Limnoperna fortunei; assembly: GCA_944474755.1. Lineage (NCBI taxonomy): Eukaryota > Metazoa > Mollusca > Bivalvia > Mytilida > Modiolidae > Limnoperna > Limnoperna fortunei. The sequence continues at coordinate 90,095,108 of OX104112.1, read as the reverse complement.
TTGTTTCAGAAACATTGGTACTCCTGTTCTTTAATGAATACTATAACCAGTTAAATATCAGTCTTATTGAAATACAGATGGTAAGTTTATATCACGAAATTACGAAATAGATCTTTTGAAACAAAATAAAACATTCTATTGGTCAAAATGGTTTTCATCAATTATTATGTGCCAAAGTTGAAAGCCATATAAAAGAGACATTTTACATTTTAACAATTTAGTTAAAATACATATAATTATAAATTCATTGATGCATGTTTATAACTTGTTTATTTACATGCTTTCATGTGCAGTAAACAATTAAATTGTGTTCACTTTAAAATTTTCTAATTTAATCACACATGTAACTCTAAAATGGAAGAATATGTAAGACATAGTTATAACGGCTTTGCCAGGAGGGTCATGGGAAACATTCAGTGCAAGGTCTAATACATGTTTCAACACTGTCCTAAATCAGTCTTAAATTAAATCCTAAGACATGAAATGACATAAGACATATCTTTGGGAAGTTTCATGACCACAAGTTTTATGTTAAATGTTGTCAAGAGATTTACAAACCATACATGAATTTTTGTTTCAACATGTGATATCTTCAGTTGGAACAGAACTGATCAATTTATGCTAAATGTCCAGCTAGCAATGGCTGTATTGACAACGTGCAAGATTTAATTCTAATGCCGTGGAAGTGCTATGGATATTGGAAATTAAATAATTGTGTATTACATGTAGGCCAGATAAACAGACAATATAAATTTTAATTCATCATATATGTTCATATTCATGTTTTTGAATACAAACAAAACATAATGTTTTGATACAACATATGTAAAGTCAAACAAAAATGTAAGCAGAATTCTGTTGTGATACATGAAGGTCATATCTGTGCCTCATAAAAAATAATTTAAAAAAAAGATAAAAATAGGTGTATTCCTTTGAAGTATATAAAAATTAAAGAAATAGTAATCAATAACTATATACAATAATACATAAAGAATAAACGAAAACAAAGTCTAAACTGGTCAATATTTACCACATAAAACACTGCTGTCAACACTGGGATATGTAAGTTTGAGCAGGACTTCTTGAAAGATGTACTTAGCTCCGATCTTAACTGACAAGAATTTCAAAGAAATTTCTCCTAAGTTTGAGATTTTCACTGGTACGCTAGCTACATCTCACAATAAAATCTGAACCCACTATACTGTATATTTCAAAAACGGCTGAAAATGTAGTCAAACCATTAAAAGTTTATACTGTCATGTTTTGTTATAGGCACTGTATGGTTTTTTGTTTTAGAAGAAAGACATAATTTCTAAAAAAACAAGCTAAATGTATTAAAATCAATGCACTAAATGTAATCAGATCTACATTAAATAATAATAACAATTATAATTAGAATCCGTAATAATTAACCAATAATTAATGATCCCTGATTTTGTAATCTTCAATATGAAGCAATTGATTATAAGTCGCAAAGAAATTTATTGAACAAATATGCATATATAGTCTTAAGTTGGGCAAAACATTTAAATCAACAGCAGAGACTACAACACAACAATGGTTTTACCTGTCATTTAAGGTTTAACAATATTACAGGTATGACATTATATGTCATTAATGTACTGCATATTAAATTTAAACAAGTTATATGTTACCAATCTATGGTGAAATCATGAACAATTATAAAACTACAACCATTAACAACAAAAAAGGTATACCTGGCATTTTGTTTAAAGCAAAATGCAATTTAACATGCTGTATTTTAATTAAAAACTTACAAAACCACCTCCTAAAGATTTATAATTACTGTTTTACTTTATATTTAGGTAGAAACTTGGATTTCAACATTGTCCTTTTCATGGCTTAAGTAGCACCATTTGCGCACTATTTCAGAAGTGACATAAATGACTGTTCCAACCAAACATACCAAGAGAAGGATATACATTTTATAAGTCATGCACAGGCTACTACCATAGGCAAAACTGAGGGTGATTCCTAGTCCTAGGATGACTCTGAGTGCAGCAAACGCTTCCTCCAGTTTATCAGGAAACAATCTGCTTACCACACCTGTAAAAGTTGTCAGTTTGAAAACATGTAGGTTAGCGTTGTGTGCTATTTTAAAATGTGCAATGTAATTCACAATGAATTCACAATATAATTATTATACACCTAACAGCAGAAAACCTTTTTTGTTACAATCAAATGTAATATTTTTGTCCGATTTGCTTCATGAAAAAAATTATTCAATCTTAAGGCGATGCCTGTATGTGTTACTGGCATTCCGATATGTAAATATTTCGTTTTCTTATTGTGAACCTGTTTAAAGATTCACAGATGTCACACAAACATCGATTTCAATGACAATTATACCACACGAACAGATTGTAAACCTTTTTATCACGAAATATTGTTTGTTAGACTGTAATTCATGAATTAACATAATATAATTTTCAATTTTGTAAATAGGTGTATATTTCAATTTTCAATTTAATACTGATTGTCAATTTTGTAACTAGTTATGAAAAAGTGGTTAAAATACATTGTTATTTTTTGGTTCATTTGCAATTGACGCTTACAATTAACTTGGGACATCCAAATTCCATCACCTATTCCCCAAGCCCCAAGCAACAGGAAGTAATAAAAGGAAGGTTCCGGTTCCGGTTGCCAAACCAACATCACCGCTACCAGCGCAACATCCAGAATGGTTGCTGCAAAAAAAAATAAAACCTTTGCTTGCCTTGTTCTATTTTCATAATGGATAAAGAAATGCAAAGACATCAGATGTACATTCGATGGAGCATCATTCAATGCCTTAGTAATTTTATATTAATACTGTACACTAAACATGACAAATCTCATACCGGGTATGCAAAATGAGTGTCAACGGAATTTGCCATTGTGAAAACGGCAAACATATTTATAAACTCACCCATTCTTCTTCAATTTGAGACCTATAAATCGAACACCTTGCTGTAAACTTCGGTAATTTTCAGCATCATAGTCCGATTTGCGGTGACATCGAATTATCTCCCTTCAAAATATTCATGAGATGCAGTCACTCGGAAAGACCGCCATTTTCGTATTGACGCGAAGTTTTTGACTGGACTTGAAACATGTACACAGCTAATAAAGTTCAACTCAAGAATACACAATACTATGATATTCTAAGACGCGAATGCTTCCTCCGTCGAGCAATGACAGCAGAAAATTGCAGTCCATCTAAAAAAAGTACCTATAGACATTTTTCCATCGTCAAGGAACAACTTTAGAAAATGTTGGCAGACCTTTGAAAATTTTTAAAACACTGTTCCCGATATAGTCACAAATCGGATCTTCTATGGGACAAAGGTAATTATATATAGATTTGATTTAAGTTTGTTTGAAGTAATTTTAACGTGGTGCAAAAAATCGCAGCACTTAAATGTGTCCGTTGTCAAGTAATTAAGGGAGACAAGTCTAAAAGTAATGTAACGGTCAAGTGATTCACGTCCGGTAATTGATTGTGGTATGGCAGGCCGTGTAGGCTAAAAATGTTGTGTAAAAAAATCCTATTTAGGCTATTACTGATAACTTTAAAATACTTTGCATTCCCAAATTATTTTCAGATTCTTAAATTGTCCTTATTGAAAATCTATTTTTTTGTAGTGATGCTCTGAATGTAGGTAACCTGCAATTGTATCAAGGTCTGGAGATGGATTATACTAGAAGGCGTCATCTTGCGCAAGCCTAACTAGCCATAGTTGTATAGAAACCACTTGTACCACCTCTTCCAATCATCTTTAATACTTGACTGACGTATTGAATGTGCTTGAGAATGCATATTCATGAGACGGTCTTACGCAGGAAAAAGATTGTGCTTTCCAAAATTAAAAATTTGAACAGTTTTGCAAAGTTCTTAATAAACTTTCTTCTTAAATGTGTGTTAAGTTATTTCTCCAACCTGACATTAATGTGCCATTGTCTTAGAGTATTGTTCATTGGCCTGGTTGTTTTATGGTTTGATGAAAAACCCATTGGTTTTAGAACCCCCAGTTTATAATGGTGTATTTAATTTTTGAATCAATTGACTATGTTTAAAATTCACTTCGTGTGCTTTTGTTGAAAAAATCTACTTGGAAACCCTTTTTGCCAACTTTAAGCAAAGTTGGTCTGAATTATCCTTATCTTATGGTGTCTATTATAAAGTCAGATAATTTTTTGTAGCCACCAAACAACCAAATGTCAATGACTGAAAATAGAAAATAAAATATACAATGCAAGTAATTGTTTCATTTTTTTTACAATCTTGATAGATAAAATCTGAAAAAGTGCATGCACAAAATAATCGGATCAAATTTATTTAAGTAGAGCATAATTGTTAGATGTCTTCTAAAAGGTGTTCCTGGCATTTATGACTATATATGTGGGGTTTTTTGGTGTATTTGGCTATAATGAATATGGAGAAACCAATCTACAGACAAGTTTTAGAATACTTACGTAGTGGGAAAGTTTTGATAATACTTCATGGACATATACTTGTGGAAGATTCACGATGCAGATTTTGCAATGTTATTTTGGACTCCCCCCCCCCCCCCCACACCCCCGCCATAACCATGCAGATTCGGAATTTCAGCAATGTTAAATGTCACGATTTCAAAAAAACCCTCCTTGAACAAATATTGTATGCACAAATTACATTTATATGTGTTTGTTTGACGTTTTTTTCTGGTTTGTTTTACGAAGTGGGAGGGGGGTTGGTCGATTTTTACTGTCGTTATAATCCAAAGTTAGTTTGTGATTTGTCGGATTAACGCCAATCCAAAAAAGCGAGGGTACGATTATTCGTTCTAGGGTTCATATTTATTAAAAATATACAGCAAGGAGAGCAAATCACTTACGTCAGTGTGAATTGAATTTCTTTCTTAAAATTTAGATCATTTTGAAAGATTTTGTCTTGCGACTTGTTAAGTCCGTGAAATGTTTTGCACATAAGATGTTTGTCTTCTAGTGTGAATTTTTCTGCCTTGGTGAAACCACGTGAACGTAAAAATGTAGCATTTGCATGAAAATAAGTAGTCCGAGAACCCTCTGCCATCCAACTCTCTTATAAACGCTTTTTTTTCCATGCTAATACAGTTCAACTAAACTAAAAAATAAGTATTAGTCATACAGGGATCGCTGTTCTGTGCCATTTATGCGAACAATTATTTTATCGAACTATTTGAAGAATTTAAAAAAAAATTAAATAATACACTTTCTACCAACATAATATTAGCTATATACACAAGACATTGTTTATAATAAGTCTTAATTTGACGCATTTAAGATACGTACAAGACACGGCAGATTAAAAATGTTATAAAAACGTTCAATGAAATGTTCGGTTGTTATAGAAATTAAACTGCTAAAATATTTTCAACACAATCAACGCTGAAATAGAAACCAGTTTAGATCGAAAAAGAGGGAACGATCCGTGGCTTGAAGTAAATTGCTGATATTTCAATACATTTTAGTGATGGAGAACTGGAGCGAATAAGCGTACCCTCGCACAGAATGTGACGAATGCTAATGTGTTTTGCGAAAAAAAACGCTTATTTTTATGTGTTACTTCATTTAAAAAAATTGATATTATTGTCATTATTTTTACTCTATTTATTTTCAAATTTAAACACCTTTAAAATAAAATGTACCGGACTAAAACTAGACTTTGTATATAACCCGATGGCAAATCACACGCACCTTGTTCATCTGTTTCATATACGAACACACCGAAAATTATCACACATGAATGAACAGCAACAGAAATAATGCTCGACTTTGAAATTTTTTTTCTCGAAAACGAAAGGTCGTCACAAGTCAAAAATTACACATGTGAAAGATGAATATTTCAGAAATCTATGGAATTTTTTTCCTCGAAATTCAAATTGGTGCATTTTTTTGCAGCACTTAAGAATACACCCCCTGTTTTTCATGTTTTCTGATCAAAACAGAGGTATTAAATATCCGTTGTTCTTGTAACTTTGCAAAGTTGTCTTTAATTTTAAAACGAATAGATAGTAAACGAAAACTTTTGTCAGTCAATGTGCTAAATAACTTTTAAATTGCATGGCAACCGAATAAACATGGGTACATAACTTTTGTACCTTGTATAATAGAGAGCTCCGATTCTATTGTTATAGTTTCACCGGAAATCTGACTGATCAAGGTTTACCTAATGACAAACTTCAGTGGAATCAGCGAGAGTAAAATTGACTGAAACTGAAATGGGAACGAGTCGGGATCAATCTAGGAAGTTACTCGCATAAAAAATTAAACATCATTGCCTAAACACACGTTTTAACATTTTGGGGGTTTTACAGTAAAAAATCTGGAAAATAATAAAGTAAAAACAGTTGATAAAATTCAACGAAATCTCAACATTCAGTGATCCAGTCCATGTCAAACTTGTTTATTTTAGTTGCATTCCAAGTGTTGATCTGATCTAAACACAAACGAACAAATAAAAAGAAAGGTAATTTTAAAACTATTTTTGTGTAAATTCCATGAAACTATATTTACCCATAACAATAAGGCCGGTGCACCCGACATGTTTCTCTAGTTTTCCACCGACAAAGGAACTAATACTTCCACAAACGCCAAAACATATCATTGTGTAGCCGACCATGTGGATTCCTAAGGGACAGGTTACAAATCCCTACAAAATATCAAAGCACTGCAGCACCATGTCCGTTTTTGTTTCAAAACCGACATGATGTATATACGACTTCTGTAATATTAATATTCAATCTTTTAGTCTCAACTCTCATCTGTAGACAACTTGAGATTACATTGTTCCGAAGCTTAAGCTTGTGTTCGTAGTTTTTTTTTTAGATTCACAATTCGTTAGCTACAACTTTTTAGCTTGTGAAATTTTTTACCTCTGCGGAGCTACAAAGAAGTCATATTACTCTTAATGGATCAAAATAGATATTTCCGCGTAACCGGAATAAAACATGAAATAACATTGAAATATATAACTCTATTAAAGCTTATACATTTCAAAACCTTTCGTTTTGAGCGATGAATCAATTATTTTGAACTTTAGGCTACCTTGTCACCTAAAAGGTAAAGGCAGTTCGTCTACTATGACAATATAGTCATCAACACTGAGATTAAGGGTTCGAGTCTCACTGCGGGTAGGGTGCGCTCGACTCCAATCTTAATTGATAAGGATTGCCAGTTTTCCTACCTAAGGTCGGGGGGGGGTGTCTGGGTACTCAGGCTTCCTCCCACAATAAAAACTAGACGCCAAGATATAGCTAAAATATAACTCGAAAAGACCTTAAACACCATTCGAACAAACATATCCTCACCTAAAATTGTGTAGTAAATCCGGCATTATATATAACGTAATATCTTTCTGGATCACCTCCTTACCAAATATACTAATACTTAAACCTCTTTTTGTTGATCAGAATCTAGAATGGGTCTGTATTCAGGAGTTCACGAGAAACTAACAATTTCCAGCTTGCATTGGTCAATATTTATGCCAGTTTTTACTAGTTTTTACTAACTTGTAAAGTAGATAACTTTTCAAATAAGATCATAGTGCTAGCCCGAGAATCATCTGCCGTCTAACGCTTTTTAGACCTTGAAAGGAGCGTCAAAGTCATCCAAGTTTAAAAAAGCGTTGGACAGCAGAGGATTCTCGGACTTGGTCATGGCGACCTCTATAAGGAACGGGATTTTTACTAGCTAGATCTCACATAATAAAAATTACAAACATGGCGGTAACCCCTCACGGGGAATAACCGTGCTTTAATAAATAAATAAAACTTTTTTGTGTTTGAAATATTGCTGTAAATAATCTGATCATAAATCTTATATTAATAAAATTTCAAACTCATTTGAATCGTGTATTGTAACCCACCCCCACGGTGTAAATCACTCTAGCTCTGCTACATTTCGAGTAAATAGACTTCTTTGTATCCGTCTATACAGAGATATACGATATGGAGGTTTTAAGTGCATAACCCAGAGGGTCACGGGATGCTATTTTTTGAAACTTATTCTTTTGTTTTCAAATTATGTAACCTGATAACGTCATTGTGTGCTTGTTATAGAGTTATCTTATTTCGAACGTCATAATTAACAACACAGCTTCCTAATCTGAGTATACAGGTAAATAGATCGTAAGATAGAACGTGCATGTGTCACGTGTATGAGATATATCAGTGGCCGTTCAAGCCACAATTGTGATATCGGCTTGCACTTTTCTATCGCCATACTCCAATACTTTTTACAAGTATCACATAGAAGTATCACAATTGCGACACGATCGGTCAAGTAGATGAAAAAGGCAAGCCGATGCTTTTTATAAATAAGCCGATACTTTTTACATTATGCATAAAGTTTTTTCCATCGCGACGCTTTAAACACGTATCGCCATAGAATAATGCAAGCAGATAGAAACATCACAATTGCCACATAAACGGCCACTGATTAAATGTTTCAATAGCATTATGAACATTTTTCAGTAACAAATTAAGAATAGACACTTTCAGTCACCTCGTTTTAATTAAGGGTTGATAGTTTGCTATTTGATTGTTTATGATTTTTTTTTCTTTTTTTGTTTCCATTATTTACGTATATTTAACTAAAGGATGGACTTGAATGCTTAAACAATTGTTTACCCTGACTATTGACTATTTACTGATGCACAATTTATACACACATGAAAAGGGAACAAGGAAGATAAATACCTTCGTAACTTCTGCCGTGACAAAACCAAGTTCCATATTGCTGTAGAAAAATATTAACAGACATGACAGGAAGCGTGGCTCAAAGATACAACGCACAACAGAGAATCCCTGCTTTGCTACGTACTTGAAATTCACTCTAGATGCGTGATAGTTTTTCAATGTGTCCATTAAAAAAATAGGTAGAATAAGAGACAGGACTGTGGCCATTCCGTAAATACCCAATAAGGTATATCTGGAACTTTCTTTTACATTAAGTGTTCCATGTTCCAACGTCGACGAATGACAGTATTCTGACCCGCATTTTCCATATTTAGATACGTTTACAGTCGGAATGTAAGACGTTACAGATTCGTCTATTTGATAACTCGTATTGCCTAAATAACCGATGTCTAATGAGGAGGGCTCTGCTTTAGTATCTATGAGCACAACAGATGAGATCAAGTTTCCAACTACCACAGACAACTGGAAAAAACAGAAAAACACGCCGAAGTATTTACCTGCAATGTCAACTGTTTTTTTATCATTTCTTATAGCCGCTGACCTAGCTATATATGTAATATATGTACTAACAGCATTCCAAAGAAGAGCGGACCCAGCTCCTTGTAAAACTGAAGCAGGAACTAAAACATAAAATTCCGGTATCACATTGGCGCCAACGTACAACAGATACGTAAAGAGGGCAAGGATAAGACAGCGTTTCGGTCGAAATTGTTGAATGATACAAGGTGTGAATATACTCAGAAATGTGAACGCTAAGCAACTGCCTGTCATCGAATATAAACCAACGCCATCTTTATGGTTTAAGCTACTTTGCAAATTTCGCAGGGAAGAGAAGGCAGCATTCATTAAGGCCACACTAACACTTATCACAATGAGATTCTTGACTTCGTTCCCTTCAAAAAATGATTCTTCTTCAACCGGAACAGGTTCTGGTACCTGATTAACTGTTACAGGCAGTAGCCTGGAACCTTTCATTGACCCTTTACATGAAATATCTTGGCTGAGATTCATGATTGCATATTTGCATACTCTTTCAAGACGCCTTGTTCCTGGGCTCGGGCATGTATATTCATCGATGTAGGCAGTGCTTTCCCAAAGTGGTTCTCCTCGAAGTAGGTGTGGAGCTGGTTCTACAATTGAAAAGTCAAAGTCCTTTCTGTGTCCCTCAAAGTCATCAATGGATTCCTGAATACTAGTGGTATCATTAATTTTCTCCAATGGATATTCAGATTTTAACAATGAGATCAGTTGGTTGTCTGTGCTAGTTACAGAATGGATATATGCTGGGTTTTCTAGAAGCTTAACTTGTTCTTCATCTTGTACCGGTACACAGTCTTTCGGAGTCCAAATCTTGTTTTGGTCCTGACTTAACAAGGCAGCCTTACCGTCGTTGTCAGTGTAGACCGAGTTTTCTACTTCATTACCAGTGTCTATTTTAGTAACACCCGTTTGACCGTAACCGTTAGCTTCCAATCCACTACCAGACACAGGAACATGCTTACTGTCTAGCGTCTCTACTTCCATTTTCATTGGCGTACCGTTACATGTATTAGCCGGCAATGTTCCACCGTAATCACTGTCTACAAAAGGCAAGTTAATAGCTGTTAAACTGCGTAATACTATTAAACTGGAAAAACTGAATAGCAGTCCCCAGTTTCACAACACATCGTACGACTTACTATTCGTAAAACAGTCCCCAAGTTCAACAAACATTAATAGTACGACTTACTATTCGTCTTACAGTCCCAAGTTACACAACACATCGTACGACTTACTATTCGTCGAACAGTCCCCAGTTTCACAACACATCGTACGACTTCCTATTCGTCGAACAATCCACAGTTTCACAACACATCGTACGACTTACTATTCATTGAACAGTCCCCAAGTTTAACAAACGTTAATAGTACGACTTACTATTCGTCTTACAGTACCAAGTTACACAACACCTCGTACGACTTACTATTCGTCTTACAGTCCCCAGTTTCACAACACATCATACGACTTACTATTCATTGAACAGTCCCCAGTTTCACAACAAATCGTACGACTTACTATTCATTGAACAGTCGTCAGTTTCACAACACATCGTACCGCTTACAATTCGTCTAACAATCCCCAGTTTCACAAACCATCAAACGACTTACTATTCGTCTAACAGTCGCCAGTTTCACAACACATCGTACGACTTACTATTCGTCTTACAGTCCCCAGTTTCACAATAAACATCTTACGACTTACTATTCGTCGAACAGTCGCCAGTTTCACAAAACATCATACGACTTACTATTCGTCGAACAGTTCCCATTTTCACAAAACATCGTACGACTTACTATTCGTCTAACAGTCGCCAGTTTCACAACACATCGTACTACTTACTATTCATTGAACAGTCCCAGGTTTCACAACACATCGTACGACTTACTATTCATTGAACAGTCCCCAGTTTCACAAAACATTTTACGACTTACTATTCATCGAACAGTCGTCAGTTTCACAAAACATCGTACGACTTACTATTCGTATAACAGTCCCCAGTTTTACAAAACATCGCACGACTTACTATTCGTCGAACAGCCCCCAGTTTCCCAAAACATCGACTTACTGTTCGTATAACAGTCCCCAGTTCCACAAAACATCGTACGAATTACTATTCGTCTAACAGTCCCCAGTTCCACAAAACATCGTACGAATTATTATTCGTTTAACAGTCCCCAGTTTCACAACACATCGTACGACTTACTATTCTTAGAACAGTCCCCAGTTTCAAAAACATCGCACGACTTACTATTCGCCAGTTTCACAACCCATCGTACGATTTACAATTCGTCTCACTGTCGCCAGTTTCACAACACATCGTACGACTTACTATTCGTCTAACAGTCCCCAGTTTCACAAACCATCTTACGACTTACTAATCGTCTAACAGTCGCCAGTTTCACAAAACATCGTTCGACTTACTTTTCGTATAACAGTCCCCAGTTTTACAAAACATCGTACGACTTACTACTATTCGTCGAACATATCGTACGACTTACTATTTATTGAAAAGTCCCCAGTTTCACAACAAATCGTACGACTTACTATTAATTGAACAGTCCCCAGTTTCACAACACATTGTACGACTTACTATTCATTGAACAGTCGCCAGTTTCACAACAAATCGTACGACTTACTATTCATTAAACAGTCCCAAAGTTTAACAAACATAAGTAGTACGACTTACTATTCTTCTTACAGTACCAAGTTACACAACACATCGTACGACTTACTATTCTTAGAACAGTCCTCAATTTTACAACACATCGTACGACTTACTATTCGTCGAACAGTCGCAAGTTTCACAACACATCGTACGACTTACTATTCGTTTAACAGTTCCCAGTTTCACAAAACATCTTACGACTTACTATTCGTCGAACAGTCGCCAGTTTTACAAAACATCGTACGACTTACTATTCGTCTAACAGTCCCCAGTTTTACAAAACATCGCACGACTTACTATTCGTCGAACAGTCCCCAGTTTCACAACACATCGTACGACTTACTAATCATTGAAAAGTCCCCAGTTTCACAACCTATCGTACGACTTACTATTCGTCTAATAGTCCACAGTTTCACAAAATATCGTACGACTTATTATTCGTCGAACGGTCCCCAGTTCCACAAAACATCGTACGACTTACTATTCGTCTTACAGTCCCCAGTTTCACAAAAGATCGTACGACGTACTATTCGTCGTACGACTTACTATTCTTAGAACAGTCCCCAGTTTCACAACACATCGTAGATTACTATTCATTGAACAGTCCCCAGTTTCACAAAAGATCGTACGACGTACTATTCGTCGAACAGTCGCAAGTTTCAAAACACATCGTACGACTAACTATTCGTTGAACAGTTCCCAGTTTCACAAAACATCTTACGACTTACTATTCGTCGAACAGTCGCAAGTTTCACAACACATCGTACGACTTACTATTCGTTGAACAGTTCCCAGTTTCACAAAACATCTTACGACTTACTATTCGTCGAACACTCGCCAGTTTCACAAAACATCGTACGACTTACTATTCGTCTTACAGTCCCCAGTTTCACAACACATCATACGACTTACTATTCATTGAACAGTCCCCAGTTTCACAACAAATCGTACGACTTACTATTCATTGAACAGTCGTCAGTTTCACAACACATCGTACGACTTACTATTCATCGAACAGTCTTCAGTTTCACAAAACATCGTACGACTTACTATTCGCCTAACAGTCCCAAGTTTCACAACACATCGTACGACTTGCTATTAGTTGAACAGTCCCTAGTTTCACAAAACATCTTACGACTTACTATTCATCGAACAGTCGCCAGTTTCACAAAACATCGTTCGACTTACTTTTCGTATAACAGTCCCCAATTTTACAAAACATCGTACGACTTACTACTATTCGTCGAACAGTCGCCAGTTTCACAAAACATCGTACGACTTACTTTTCGTATAACAGTCCCCAGTTTCACAACACACCGTACGACTTTCTATTCGTCGAACAGTCCCGAGTTTCACAAAACATTTTACGACTTACTATTCGTCGAACTCTCCCCAGTTTCACAAAACATCGTACAAATTACTATTCGTCTAACAGTTCCAACTTTCACAAAACATCGTTCGACTAACTATTCGTCGTGTCGTGTACGGTTTTACCAGACTTATGACAAGTCGTCGTAAATCCCACGATCTTCTGTCAAACGAGACTTGATATTTAACGTCCAGTCAGTACTTTGTTAGCATTAATATTAATTAAGAAATACTTGCGCGCAAACATTGAATATCATGAACATATATTAATATGCTATTAATTGTACTGTGCACATCTCATCAATTAGTTTATCAAATATGTTAACTTATATATTGAGTTGTATACAAAGCGAAAAGTAGGTAACAAAAATGAACTTCAATGAATGACCAATACCATTTTCGCTAGCCAAGTGTTACGATCAGGTCCCCTCTCTCTCTTCGGATCGTAACCCTTGGCTAGCGAAGATGGACCTATACATACTATGTAATTAAATAAGATCGTTTAATGCGCCTTTTTGACCGACCAATATGAAAATGGAAACGGTAACGGAAGTATAAGTGATGTAGTTTATCCATGTCCATACCCCCGTTGCTATGATGCGGGAACCAGGTACTGCTTACCCTTCCGGAAGACCTGAGTGCACCCACCGATACTTAGTATAATCGGGTAACGGACAGAGAGCACACTACGACCACTCAGTGATAAAATAACTAAGGCAAAACACCTTACAGTAGTTTTTGTTTTTTTTTGTCATATTAATGTTTGGCCAGGTGGTTATATGCCTAATCATGTTTCTATTAGCCTATTAGGCAACAGGATTTATCATATGTTCGATCTCTTCTTATTATCCCTTAATGATATATAATTGTTTTCGGGTAAATTTAGCAAAAAGGTAAAAACCATACTCTACAATATAATTCATGTTGTAAGTTATAAAATGGCAAATTTAATATTAAAGAAAATTACAGTTTTTCGTATTTGTTAAATCCTTCAAGCTTTAAAATACTTTTTTTTGTCGGGATCTAATAAGAAGAAGTAAAGATGTACATGCGCGCTATACCAGTATCTCGGTAGCATGAATAGATCCGCTTCAATTTTTATTTTTGGATTATTTTACTATCTATAGGGTAAGCCTAGTATTTGTATTAATGCATTCTATTCTTGACATAATAAAATGTATATACTTGCGTTTCTTTTATTAATTAGTTATTTAATTTGATAAGAAAAAGGCATTTAAAAATTTTGTTATGTTATATTACGTAATGTATTTCATCGCTTCAATTGTATTTCTTGGATTATTTCGTGATTTATATGTCAAGCTTCGTAATTTTTTATGCATTCTTATTTTAACATGATAAAGTGTAAATTTTTCGGTTTCTTTATTAGTAACTTAGATAATTTGACAATAAAAGTGCATTTTTAGATTTTGTTTAACGCGCTTGTGACCACTCATCCAGAAAACTTAGTTCTGGATTATTTCATAATTTATAAGGTAGAAAATGGAACCTTTACGCAGAAAATTAGTCATCTTGAACATTAAATTTAATTTCCCTGGGTTTTGTTTATTGACGGTTTCGAAATCCCAAACTCTCGTGAACGATTCGTGTGTGGTCGTGGTGGTTTTAGGTAGGGGGCAGAGACATTTCTGTGATGTAATTGTATATTAGATATGCCTTGTTTATTTGCTAATTGATTATTTATTACCTGACACTGAACTTTGATGAAAGGTAAAAATGAAAGACCAATCAGACTCGCATAATAAGCCGCTAAAATGGCTAAATTAGATTATGATTTTGATATATATTATATAAAGCCTGTTGTTTTGTTTGTTTATTTGTTACTTTCTCTGTACCAATTGTATTATTGGCTGTGTGAGAAGAAACTATATATACAAAATTAGATTTTCAAACAGGCATGTTATTTAAAAAAAATTGATGTCTGAATCAGTGAAAAATGTGGTAGAAATTAGTAGGGAAAAGAAATTTCTCAATAATTAAAAAAACACAAAAGATATAGATTTTTATTTAATTCAAGATTTAAAAATTTTGATGTTAAGATATTTTAACGAAGCAAGTTATATATATAGTAATACAACAGAAAAAAATTCAGTTACGTTCGAATAAAGGTCATCAACAGTTTATATTGTTGAAAATAATTGTAGAAGTTAATAATCTCATCAATTGTTTTGCAAAATAAGACTCTTCTTCTAATTGTTTTTTTTTTATTTTAAATGTTTATGCACATGAATGCTAGTTTGACGTTTGAAATACATTTAATTGCAAATCTTTTGAAACAATTTTAATTACAGTAAAATTAAATCAATAAAAATTGTAACTTGTCGGTATGTTTTCTTTGATTTTCCGAGGCCGGATAACTGCCGATCTTACATTCACATTTTCCCCCACAGAACCACTTGACTATGGTCAATGTATTTTTATTGGTAAACATATATTTGTCCTTCCAAAACTTTGCTTTTTTTTATTACAGTACTCTTCTCAAAGTTGAGATATTATAATCAAGATGATTATTTCTTGCCTTTCACAATCGTCTATATTTGCATCCCTTTACAGCATGTGATGAAATTTTAAATAAAACAAATTGAAAAAAAACTATTAAACCAAATGGGATACACCTATAACATATAAATCGAACATCTCTGGATATGGGTTTAACCCATATCTTTTCTTGTTACAGTTGAAGATAACAAGTACGATATAGATGTATTTAGATACACATAGGAATCAATGGTTGTCCTGGTAACAAAAATGTCCCCTTTATGTTGAATATTTGTATGTGTGACACTAAAATTAAGTAAATGATCAATATTTGCTTTATTGGTAATATTCTATGTATTATATAATGCATATCAGAGCTTATGATTATAAACACAAGGGTTACCTGATATTGCAGATGTCACTTTTGTAAAATAAACTTACCATTTTGCATTCTAAGAGACTAATTTTTAGCTTTTCTGCAGAAATTCTGAAATATAAAGGGAATCAATTCATTTTATTACATAATATCTATAAGAATAATAATGTTATGATCTAACAAAAATAATGATGCTGTACAGACCAAAAATAGTATTATAAATGTTAAACCAGTTTTATAACATTTATGTACATATCTGAAGTTAAATCATTATCCCAAGTCAGGGGCTTTGTTTCCACTAGCTACAATAATGTAGCTCCTATTTTTTTATGGACATAAAAAAGGAGCTACATTATTGTAGCTATGTTTCCACTTACGCTCCACTGCTGACGCGACTCAGAATTCTTGACTTGGGAGGATGAAGTTAAATGTTATACACGTTGAAAATTGCACAAAATATTTTGCCTGATGATCATGTTACATGTATATATTTCTTTGGTGCCTTCGCGTATTTATTAAGTGATGTTTCTTCCTAGCATCGTTGAATAAAAAAATACTTGTGTTCTACATACATTACAGCAATACATAAAGGAACGAACAAATATAGAGGTTATATACATTGATTTGGTTTTTACATGTTTTCACCAAACTTTACTAACTAGCAATAGATTGTTCACTTCCTAACCCTTCCTTTGGTCGTCACTGTAGTACCGACTTTATAAGAAGATTAAGGTCATTAATCTTATTTGGCCGCAATCCACTAAGTAAATCCTCTAGTATAAAACTGTTTATTACAATATTTGTTGATCTTTTCAGATTGTTTAATAACATATGTCTGAGGTCAAAACGATAGTACAAAAGAGTTCAAATAAATTGGATCTCCCTTTCTTTTTAAGCTTGTCTTAATTTTATATTCATTTTCCCGTGAACAATCGGCTGTCCAACATTACTTCGGATGTATAAATACAGAATGAATTACGAAAACGATTCTAGATTTTTAAGGTATTATCTGTTTTAAAATTGTAAAAGAAAAGAGAAGCGTTAATTTGAATGTTTAGGTCCATGGATCAATATTTTAGCTATATTTAGGAGAAGAACGCATAAACAAACAATGAGATTGAAATGTTAAAGGGTGTATTGAGTAAGAAAATTTAGCCTTGCGGTCGGTCACGGATTGACCACTCTCAATGATCCTGTCGTACGTGGAATCTGTGACCTGGCATCCTGTGTGCTTGATATTAAACCAATGTAGACAAAGCTCTTCTCCATTTAATAACTGGAAATATATTTGTACAGCACTGCTATTTTAACTAAGGGACAACATTGTTCGTCCTTGCTCTGAAGGACACAGACCGGTGGAAAAAAAACGATGTATGAAATAACTACTCCAAGAATAAATTGTACATTAAACTGCCGGTTCATTTGGCAAAACCGACACTTTATTTTCAAAGAAGACATATGCATAAAAAAATACCGTGCGTTATTTATATTCATAATAATATGGTACGATCAATATATATCAGAAAAAAGAACAAGCAAAATTGATTAAATAGTATGTCGCTAAATAGCAATTAATAATTCTCTATTTATACTACATGTATTGTTAAGTGTTTGCCATTATGAGTGTTGTGTTTTTCAAAAGTATCCCTTGTAATTATTAAATTTGAATTATTTGTGTAACATTTATTTGTACTAATAATTAATATCAATCCCACCACCACCAAAAGAAATAATTGAGTCGCAGCCGGAAATGATAATCAGCTGATAAAGCAGTACAGGTAACACCATAGTCATCTTTTATATTTGCATATTTTAATGTATTTTAATTTATACAGTGTAAAAACTTACCACAATTTGAATACAACCATTCGTGCGTTATTGTTGTGATCTTGAATACACAACATTTATCGATGAATTACCTAAGTGAGCACGCAGATGACGAATGATCCATAAATGGAGACGATACAAAATTATAACAATAATATTTTATGTAAACTACGATAAAATTTAGCAATGTAAATATAGAACGGAAAAATTTTCATTTGTACTGTGTGACATATCAATTTTCATTCTTTTATTTAAGATATTTATGCATGTCGTGGTGAAGAATTAGTACTGTCATCCCTTTTAAGGAATGTGATGGCCTAAGCTATTTTAAAATCGCAGGAAGACCGGAATAAACTAGAAACAACTAGCTATGTTAGTTGATGATAAAGGAGGCAAGGTGCTAAATTTAACTTTATGTGGACTTTCCCTAAATACACAAGTGTACATATTTACGTGTTAATGTACGTCCTTGACCCATTAAATGATGAAACGAATTATAAATATGTATTCAGCTATAGACGGTTTAAACCATTGTTTCAAATCAAGTTCTTACATAAGTTTATATTGGGAGTGGGGAAATACCGTGTGATCTTGCACGAGTGCCACACATAGCGAAGCAAGCGGTATGGCAGTTACGGTTCGGACCGTACCACTTTTAAATTTCTGGTATGGAAAACAGTACCAGTTTTTTGTAAACTATAGGGGAGTTGGGGGTTGAAGGGGGTTCAATTAACAGGTTAACAACTTTTTTTCCCAAAACAGATAACAGTTAATTACAAATTATGGTAGCAGTAATTTACACTCGAAAACAGAAAACAGTGAGTTCAAAAAATAAAAAAAAACATATAACAGCAGAATCTCATCGAAGGGCAATACTGATAACAGCTAACAAGGTTTTTATTTTCATTATAACAGTAAACAACAATGTCAATTTTTAAGAAAACAGATAACAGCTAATGATTGAAAAACAGTTAACAGTTGCTGTATTAAAAAAACCAGCTTTGACAAACACATCTGTAACAAGAAATGATATGGGTTACACCCATATCCAGAGATGTTCGATTTATATGTTTCATATGCTGTGAAGGGTTACAAATATAGACGATTGTGGAAGGCAAGAAATAATCATCTTGATTATAATATCTCAACTTTGAGAAGAGTACTGTAATAAAAAAGCAAAGTGTTGGAAAGACAAATGTTTACCGTACAATAACAATACAATAACCTTTTCGAAATCACATTGTCACGCGGTTCTGTGGGGATAAAAAGGGGGTGTAAGATCGGCAGTTATCGGGTCCTTCAGTCGGGCATCCTCGGATGATCAAAGAAAAATACCGACAAGTTACAATTTCTATTGATTTAATTTTTACAATAATTAAAATTGTTTTTCAAAAAATTTGCAATTAAAATGTATTCAAACGTCAAACTAACGTTCATGTGCATAAACATTTCTAAGAACTTAATAATATTTTCAGACTTTAAAATAAACCAAAAAAATAAAACTTATAGAAGAGTCTTATTTTTACCAGAGACATGTAATTATATGTCATCGTTGTTGCAAAACAATTTATAAGATTATTAACTTCTAAAATTATTTTCAACTATTTAAACTGTTGATGACCTTTATTCGAATGTAACTGAATTGTTTTTCTATTGTATTATTATATACATTTTTCAAAATTTCATTTAGCTTTTTTAAATTTCTGTTTGTTTAAAGAACTTCATATACGATCTTAGTGGTATGTTTAATCTAATTCTATAAGTATCTAAATATAACTTGTTTCTTTAAAATAGTTGAATATAACAAAATTTAAATCTTGAATTAAATAAAAATCCATACCTTTTGTGTGTTTTTTTATTATAAAGAAATTTTTCTTCCCTACCAATGTCTATGACATTTTTCACTGATTCAGAAATCAAATTTATTTAAATAACATGCGTGTTTTAAAATCTTATTTTCGTAAAAAAATAATAATTTAAATTAGCATTTTCGTGGCTAATTATGTGAGTCTAAATTATCTTTCATTTTTACCTTTCATTAAAGTTCAGTGTCATAAATAAGCAATTAGCAAATAAACAAGGCACATGTAATTTACAATTTACAATTACATCACAGAAATATTTCTTACCCCACCCCCACCACGCACACACACACACACACACACACGCCTCGTTCTCGGCCATTCTCGTGCGAGAGAGTTTGGGATTTAGAAATCGTTAATACTCAAAACCCAGGGAAATTAAATTTAATGTTCAAGATTGATGAATTTTCTACATAAAGGTTTCATTTTCTACCCTAATACTGAAATAATACTGAAAATTATCGATCACGGCTTTCTTGATGAGTGGTCACAAGCGCGTTAAAAATACTGTTGGCAAATGATGATGCACGAAGGGAACGTCATGCATTACGTAATACTACACAATTTTAAAATGCATTATTTTTATCAAATCATCTTATGAATTCCTATGAAAGCAAATACATTCACATTCTATTATGTGAAGATTAGAAACTGCATAAAAATACAAAGTTTAAGTACCCTATAAATTCTGACATAACCAAAGAAATAAAATAGAAAATAATCGATCATGTCAAATTTATGAACATCTACATTTTTATGTAAAGATAAGAATGAAAAAAAGATATGAAGCTTGCTCTATCAATCGTGAAATAATCAAAACAAAACGAAATATATTATGATAAAATTGAACCGAACAAGTCTTTCTAACACATATACATTACGTAATATAACATAACAAAATCTAAAAATGCCTTTTTATTATCAAATTATCTAACTAATTAATAAAAGAAACACAAATAAATACATTTTATTTTGTAAAGATAAGAATGCATTAAAAAAAATACTAGGCATACCCTATAAATCATGAAATAATCCAAGAAATAAAATTGAAGCGATGATCCCATCTAGCGAGGTCAAAGGCGCATTAATATACAATTGTGTACATTTTTACTACTCCTTATTAGATCAGGACAAAAAAATGTATTTTAAAGCCTGAAGGATTTAACAAAAACAAAAAACTGTAAATGAAATATTTTCTTTAATATTTAATTAGCCATTTTATCACTTACAACATGAACTATATTGTAGAGTATGGTTTTTACCTTTTTGCTCAATTTACCCGAAAACAATTATATATCATTAAGAGATAATAAGAAGAGATCGAACATATGAAAATGCCCAAAACACAATAACATAAAAGATCATGCCCCCCCCCCCCCCCTCACTTTTCCAAATAAGCAACAAATAATTGCACATGGAAAACCCCTATATTTAAACATTCACGTTAAATAGGCTGTCGACCCTTAACCGACCGTACCTCTATTTTAAACGACCATACCACTATTACTGCTACGCATATGCCACAATTTTATATCAGTGCAAAGGAGGGGGGGGGGGGTAACTAAGGATACTTTTAGGTACAGGTCTGCGGACGGAGATTAGAAAACCCACCCCATTAATATATTTTCGGACGTTATGAAATGGGACCTAATCATATATTGAATTATCAGACCTGATCAAAAATATTCATATATTTTATTATTGTATATCCCCACTTACAAAAAAGTCCATTCACTACCAAAATGTTTAAAGTGACATCTTATAAAGACATAAAATGCATTCGAATTCTTATCTTTAAGAACCTCCTCAGGGCCGGTTCCAGGCAGGTGTTATAGGGGAGGCGAAAAAGTTCGGCGAGGGTTTTGGGGACCTTTAAAGGCCCCCAGCAGGTCCAAGGCGTAGCCCCCTTAAGCTCCGGGAATCTAAGCATTTGGTAGCCATCCCGACTTTTAGCTGGCTTTATTTTTCAACTATGATCATAAAGGGGGGAGGGCGTACGCTCGGTACGCCTTTCCTTGGATCCGCACCTACTCCTATTGTTTATTTCCTCTTTTGGCGGCAAAATGACAAAGAATCGCACCTAATTCTAACATCTGTGGGCATTCCTATCAATATTGACACCCATTTATGGTAGTCCAAGAATCCTCTGCCGTCCAACGCTTTTTTAGACTTTGATGGGAGCATGGACACAGTGGTTTACATAAGCATAAGTTGAGAATTTGCCCAAGGATATATTTAGCTGCGGAATCATATCTCTTTAGGACTTTTGACTTTTTGGGGGTTTTAGCCCATATGGTCCGCCAAGTCAAAAATATCCAAAGAACCTAAAGAGCTATGATATATTAAGATAATTTACAACTACCGAATGATATATCTTTCAATGTAAAAAGCTACCTTTTCATATATTTTGGAAAGGTAAAAAAAGTTACCACTATATAAACTAAGTTACACTCCCCCGCCCTAACCGTGGCAGAGAAACGATCACCCTTGTTTTCCCAAAAGCGCATGAAAGAACCTACTTCTGTAAACCAACAAGTTTCACGCGATATCCTATAGACTCTACATTGAATAGACTGATTGATTTTGATTAAACATTCAAAACAAGAAAGTTATTAAGTTACCAAAAAACGGCCATTGATAAGGAAGAAATAAAAATATTTGGGAAAGTATCAAGAGATACAGAACGTCCCTCCACCCTTTACGAGAACTACTGGAGTAAGGTCCATGTTGGTAAAAGCAACTTCATTACTTCATATCTATATCTTTTGTTTATCATATATGTTAGAATTGTCAATGATTGTTGGTATTGCTTGACACGAGTGTTTGAAATTTATGCATATAATCTTCAATATTTTTTTAAAAATCTCTTCCTGATACCCCATTTTTGTGTCCGCTAAGTATTATTGTAATCGCTTTGAGACTGTAGTCCTGTAACTTTTCTCGTATCTGATTTTGAGACCAAACTTGGTCACAATGTTCATTGGATGGTCCTGTACAATTACAAAGTTTATGGTTTTTTATTTTATCGTATGCTTAACATGGTCGTCACCCTATGGGAAACAATGCCTTAGTCTCAGAACCCAGAAAACACATTTAAACCAGTCTGTATAAGATTGCTCATTTAACGGTTTACTAGTCTACAAAGATTATGTTTTTATTATGAAAATCCAAGATGGCTGCCACAGCAGGACCTAGTTAAACATTTCAAATGCCTTCTATTCAGAAATTACAAATCTGCCTAAATTATATGAATGTTTATATAATGGTCTTTTAGGAAGTTTATTTTATTTAAAAAAAAAGAAATCTCAAGATGGCTGCCACACCACAACTTAGTTTACAGTAGAAACGTGCTTCCTCTTGCACAATTGAACCACTTTAAATCAAACTTGTAACATCGCTAATTGAATGTCTTTTTTGCTCTTATTGAAAATTATAAATGGCCACTGTCATAGACTTAGTTAATCCACGTGAGTTAACCACAGAAACCTACAGCGAAAGCGTCTTTAAAAAGGCTGAACCCATTCAAACCAAACTTGAAAACGATATCCTTTTAATGGTGATTTGCAAAGGATTAAAGTTGTAAAAAGATGCATTAAGTTGGAATTTTTTTAAAATAAAAGTTTCACTGATATTATTTTCGATCACGCTCTTTGCATTTTGTTCGTAAGAAAATATGCTATAGGGAAAGTAATTGTGGACTACCGATTAGAAAAAACCTAACGATTTTTTGTTTCATTCTTCAAAGATCACAACGGATGTAATGACAGATTTATCCAAGTGAAATCAGAAATACATTGGAATATAAATGCCAATGTTCTACCGTCTTCTTTGTTAGACCGTATATGTCACAAAACGTATATGTCACACGTGTGGGCTGCTTCATTATTATATATTACTAGTAAGGGCCCCGCCAGTGGCGGGCGACCTATAGTGATCAGTTTGTCCGTCCGTCGCGCCGTCCTTTTTTTGTATTTTGAGATAGGCTTTTGATACTAGTATTTGGTATGTGGATAGATAATATCAAGACGATGTGTCGCATACCATGGTTGATGACCTTTGACCTTGCGGGGCCCACAGAGATGGATACCAGCGCACCGATATCTAGTTAACTTTAGTCATTAAAATAGATTTGAGAGAGCTGTCGACTGGTTATTGTTTTCTTACAGAATACTGAGACATTCTGTTTGAATGAGCATAACGCCATTTTCAGAAATTATTCAGCTATACCAATGTGTCCCACGTTTTACTGCAGAGGGAGTAACCGGAGACAACACCTGACCTTCGGAATGATAACTAGCAAACCATGTCTAGTAGAGTTAGAGTCGAGGATATCCTGCCTGAAGTAAGCAAAATTTGTTGATGAGTGAATGCTTGCATGGATTCTTATATACAACAAAATAAAGCATGTTCTCGACCTGTATTGACATGGAACCAGTGTAACCAGTTTGGCCTATTATTTTAATGCGAACACGGTTTTATTCACACTAATGTATAATTTGGATTGCATCTAATCAGAGACTGTCTTTGTAATGTAGCTTATTGTTTGAAGCGGTGTGAGAAATTGTTAAATACAGTCAAAGGCGTGTTTTAGCTGAGCAACAACTTCATTATTTATTCTTGTAAGAAATTTACTGATCATGAAGCTAGTTCTATCTAATGAAGAATATTGAACTTTGACTATAGTATTACAGCAACTGTGACAAATAATGAATTAAATGTCATAAATTATTATATAAAATGGCATTCTATAATCTTATAGTTATTATCCTTTATTGTTTGAACAAAAGTTTAAAATTGTTTCCTCTCAAAGTATAATAACTAAGAACCTAATGAACTGGAACTGCAGGGAGGGTTGAGGTATTTTAGTTTGTCTTTTTAGGAAAGCTAATTTCTTATAGGCTGAAAATAAATGCCAAATAATTAGCAATCATGCATTGGAGGTTACCTTAAACATTTTCTTATTTCTTGCTAATCAGATTTTCAAGATTTTTGTTATGAGCAAATATACATTGTACAAAGTATATTTGTCACGAAAGTTATACTTTTTAATTACGAAAGATGTTGGATTGATTCATGGATTTATTGATTGATTGATTGATTGCTTGATTGATTGATTGATTGACTGACTCCAGAACAATATGAATTTGTTTTTGTTTTTTGTTTTTTTTTCATTGGTTCAGTTATAATTGAGCGTAGGAGATGCGGGAACCGAATTAACAGACTAAAACACCCGGAACTTCGACAGTTAAACTGGCAATCCTTTTATTATCAATTAAGGTTGTAGTCGGGCACACCTCGAACCGCAAGAGGCTCGAACGCGAAACATCAGTGTTGACGTGCCTGTGATAAATAGTAGATGAATACCCCACCAAGCCACAGCAAGTTTATTTCGCCCCATCGAGTTTTTTATGTGGCCTTGTATTTAACAGGGATTCTCGGTTGTTGTATTGATCGAAAGTGCAATGAGTTCGTGGTTTTCAACAGTCGACGTTTAGACCATTTTCTGACAAACACATCTAAGCATTATCAACAGGTACGATCATAAATGTACTTTTAAATTCAATCCCACATTTAGAACCGGGCAGAACTGCAAATTGTTTATAGTTCAAAAACTGTACTACGTAAAATCACATTTAAGATAGCACGTAACCCAGTTCTAGGACAATCTATACATATGTAAACAAGTGTTTAGTTCGACTCTGTATTTAATCGACGTATTTTTCTGCATGTTTAATTATTAATGCCATTATAACTCTTTTCACTTGTTGACTTGCTGGACATAAAACAACAATCAATCAATTAATCAATCAACTTGCATGTACAGCGATTTCGTATCGTATCTGACGGAATGTGTTAAACGAGATGTGCTTGTACTATTAACCGTTTCGTTATTACTTACTGCTTTTATATAACTGTATTTTATTTCGGCGAATTGTTATTGCTGTATGCTGTACACTACTGTAAGTTTTTCGCCTGGGAAGGGTGGCAGAAACTTATTGACGAACACATTTTAAACTCGTATCGGGGGTGTTTACATCTGTCGCTGGCGACGTAATTTTACAATTTTTAAAAGATATTAATACATATAGTAAAACTATCATTAGCATTAATTGTTCCAACTGTGAAGTTAGGTTTTCCTTTTCAATGTATATATATTGAATAAGGTTATATTTTAATCTGAGGATGGTTCACTACTTTTCAATGTTTATCTTTAATAAATTATAGTAAAATTGATCACGACCAAACACGGAACAAAATATTTTGAATTCCAAATATATAGGTAATTAAAGTTAAGTTTCCGTGTGTGTCTTTATGTTGAGCAATAATCGATGAAGACCATTTAATTCTCTATAAGAAAAATAGTATTATTTTCGCAAAAATTGTGTTAATGTAGGTTTTTCAATGTTAATTTAAAAGTTAACGCTATTTATGACTCGATTAAAATATTTCCTATTATCCCTCGATCTGTCGAAGTATAATCGGTGTTATTATACCTCTCCTTCCTTTTTCTATATAAATTTGATGACAATTTAAATACTATTGTTCTACTGTTCGGTCAGCAGTACCTACAACTATTTTAGTGACCCGTCAATAGCATTTTGATTACACTTCCCGCGGTTTTCTATATAAGTCAATACATATAAATTATCTCTTTAAAAACTTTTTAGTATAATATAACAGTTATTAAACAACACTTCTGTATGTAGCGTCGGAGTAATAGTCACAAATAAAAATCGCTATATCCCTCAATGTCGTTTAATAATAACTGTACATTATTTTGAATCTTGAGCAGAAAAACACCAATTGTAATTGATGTTCGTACGTCGTTGTCGACGATGACCAAGGACATCACATAGGTACTAAAGATGATATGGTAGGGTGTGTCCGGCTGTGACTTCCGAAGGCTCTGCCGCATGTCGGGCATGTGTGGTCTGCTATAGCTGAGAGCAAGATGTTAGCTCTGGACATCCGCAGCTCGCGTTTCCTTTGAGCCTCAACAGTCCTGCTTTGCTCGTATGCGGTGGCACCTTGCCTTGTGCGGCAGCGCCAGGTTGTTCGGTCTAGCGCTACTGTCTCCCAGGTGTTGGGGTTGATCCCAAAGCTCTTGAGAGCAGCTTTGAGTGTGTTCTTGAACAGTTTTCTTTCACCTCCGTGTGAGCACTTGCCTTCTTCCATTTCACCATAGAAGAGCCTTTTGGGCAGGCGTGTGTCAGGCATCCGAACAAGGTGTCCTGCCCATCTGACATCAGCTTTCCTCAACAAGGTGTGAACACTGGGAAGATCGGCTCTAGAGAATATCTCTGTCTGGAACTTTGTCTTACCAAGAGATTTTTAGCAGCTTTCTCAGACAGTTCATGTGGAAGCGGTGTAGTTTCTTGGCATGACGTGCATAGACTGTCCATGTCTCACAAGCATACAGTAAGGTGGGCAGTACAGCTGCTCTGTACACTTTCATCCTGGTCGCTAACTTGATGCCTTTCCTAGCTCACACTGACTCACGTAGCCGTCCAAATGCTGAGCTCGCCTTGGCAATGCGTAATTCGACTTCATCTTCGACGTTTACTATCTGGAAAGCGTGCTTATAAGGTAGGTGAACTTGTCGACAGTTTTCATGGGTTCTCATTCCACGGTGATGACTGGTTCTACATATGGTTTCTGCGGAGCAGGTTGGTGTAGGACTTCGGTCTTCTTGGTACTGATGGTGAGACCAAAGCTTTTGTAGGCAGTGGAAAAGCAGTTCATGCTCTGCTGCAACATGTCCACTGTGGCGGCATTGAGAGCACAGTCATCTGCGAACAGGAAGTCGCGCACAGAGTCCTCTTCCAATTTGGTCTTTGCTTGTAGCCTCCGTAGGTTGAACAGTTTGCCATCGGTCCTGAACATGATCTTTATGTTGGTTTCTTCGTCATTGCAGAAAGCATCTGCCAGCATCGCCGAAATCATGCTGAAGAGCGTAGGCGCGAAAACACAGCCCTGCTCGACTCCGTAGTTGACTGGGAATGCATCAGAGGAATCACCGTCATCCAGTACTCAAGCAAGCATGCCATCGTGGAACTGACATACCATGTTGATGATCTTGTCTGGACAGCTAAACTTTCTCATGACCTTCCAGAGTCCTTCACGGCTGACAGTGTCGAAGGCTTTGATCAGGTCAATGAGCGTCGTGTAGAGATCTCCGTTCTGTTCCTGACACTTTGACGGGCGGCGAAGATCATGTCAACTGTCCCACGCCCTTTTCTGAAGCCACATTGAGTCGGTTTAGGAGGACTCGAGTGAGGATCTTGTCGGGAATGGCAAGGTGAAAGATTCCAGAGGTGGACAATAGAAGCATCATTGAGTTCCTGCGGAATCACTTCCTGTTGCCATATTGTTTGGAAGAGCTCGGTTAGCTTGTGTACCAGAACTGGTTCTTCTGCCTGGTAAATTTCAGCTGGGATCGAGTCAGAGCCAGGAGCCTTGCCATTAGAAAGCAGCATAATTGCTTTATGTACTTCTGATTCTTTTGGAGGCTCTGCCAGGGATGTATTAATGTCAACCTGTGACATGCGCGCGATGGCTTCGTCATTGAAGGAGGAAAGGCATATTCAAGACGTTGTTGAAGTGATCTACCCATCTTTCCAGGATTGCTTTTTTCTCAGTGAGCTGAGTAGTTCCACTTAGCAGTGGAGAAGTACCAGAGGACTGTGGGCCATAGATAGTCTTGATGGCATCGTAGAAGCGCTTGGAGTTGTTGCTGTCAGCATACTTCTGTATCTCATCTGCATTGTTGCTGAGCCGATTCCTGCATTTCTCTTAGCTTTGCCTGCACTTTATTTTTGATGGATATGAAGGCTGCATATTTAGAGGCAGACGAAGTGTCTTGCTGAAAGTCTCTGTGGGCTTGGCGCTTCTCGTCAAGCAGCTTCTGGATCGCTTCATCATTTTCATCGAACTAGTCCTGGTGTTTGCGAGGATTCTGGCCCAGATGAGTGAGAGAAGTGCTGTACACCATGTCCCGGAAAGCTGTCTAGTCCTCTTCTGCTCTGTTTGAGCCTAAATTGAGTTAGCTCAGCTTGCTGTCCAGGTCATCACAGAGATTTTGACGCACAGAGTGCTGTTCCAGCTTGGAGACTTTCAGTCGCTTGTTTGCCTTTTTTCCTTTAGGGCGCCGCATAGGCTGGATGCGCATATTGAATTAAGAGGTGATGAGTCTGTGGTCAGTCCAGCATTCTGCACCATACATGTCCTTTGAAACCCTGACATCCTGCCTGTCCCGTCTCCTGACTATGACATAGTCAATAAGATGCCAGTGCTTGCTGCATGGGTGCATCCAAGACGTCTTATTACAGTTGGGTAAACGGAATACTGTGTTGGTGATGAGGTCGTGCGCTGCACATGTCTTCAGTAAGAGATGTCCGTTACTGTTGCTTTTGCCGACTCCGTTTCTCCTAATGACTCCCTTCTATGCCTGACAATCTGTACCAACCAGACGTTGTGAGAGTCTCCAAGTCTTCATAGAACTTGTCTTTGGTCTCTTCATGGTTTGTCATGGTGGGAGCATACGCGCTGATGGTGGTGGCGTGGCGCTTTCCCTTGAGGGGGAGCCGCATATGCATGAGCCGTTCGTTGGGTCCTTTGGGGAGGCTGCTTAGCTTGTTGATCAGGTTTGATCTGATGGCGAAGCCTACCCCTGTTTCGCGACGCTCTTCGCTGCTGCGTCCACTCCAGAAGAATGTGTATCCTGCCTTAGCCTCTGTTAGCTGACCTTCATCCGCGAACCTGGTTTCGCTCAGAGCTGCGATATGTATGTTGTACCGATCAAGTTCGCGTGCGACAAGTGCTGTCCGTCTCTCAGGTCTGTCAGCCTTAGGATTGTGCCGAAAGTGAGTGGTGTCACCGAGATGTTCTTAGTATTTCGACCGCGTGGTTGGGATCCCCGCCTGCCGCGGTATGCAGGCCATGGTGTGATGAAGCAGGCTATTTTTAGGGCACCTTTTCTAGCCCCTTCCTCATGCTATGGAGGTGAGCAGAGCGATCCTGAAGAGGGCTGCTCAGACACCCAAGGGGCTGCTGGACTCCACTGATACTTCATTTTAGTAGAGAACGACCCGATGGCTGGGCCGCCTGTGTGCAGGTTCGTGGCTACAGCTTCCAGTGTATCCATACTTGCTGCTTCGCCATTCGCCAGTCGCCACCTGACTTTTTGCTGTGATGTCTTGACTCGCGCGTGAATTTGGTTATAGTGAGGAAGAGTTGCGCAGGTCGTCAGTCTCACTCTTTCGTCCCTTCTTATCAGGATCCAGTGGCAAGTCAAGTCGAGACGACTGGAGATGGGATGCAGTGGATGGTGAACAGTGTCCTTTGTGTCTTACTGTGCCCAATTTGCGCTCCACGACGCTTTGCTGTGTCCGCTTTCCTGCCAGTTTCCTCCCGGATCCAGTCTTCGCATGCGTAGGTAGACAAGCCCCGAGTCACCGAGGGTTTGAGATCCTGCGGCTACCATCATCAGGTTTTGCCGGCCAGTGGAAGCGTTGCCCGTTGTGTGGCCGCTGTTGCATGCAGACAGCTACTGGGAGCCACTGGTGAGAGCTGAGTATCAGATGGAGCCTAAAGCGGGAGAGCTACTCGGAGAGCACCAAATGCCCTCCCGTCAGAGGTACCGGTACTACCGGTTCTAGTCAGTAAATTTAGACAATGACTTTATCACTGTTAGAATCAATGATTTTCATGTCATCACCGAAGTGTGACTACTGGGCTGGTGATACCCTCGGGGACTAACAGTCCACTAGCAGAGGCATCGACCCAGTGGTTGCAAATAAAATGTCGTCAAAGAT
The DNA here is from genome assembly GCA_944474755.1 of Limnoperna fortunei. Lineage (NCBI taxonomy): Eukaryota > Metazoa > Mollusca > Bivalvia > Mytilida > Modiolidae > Limnoperna > Limnoperna fortunei. The sequence continues at coordinate 90,064,440 of OX104112.1, read as the reverse complement.
ACCAAGGTTAACAAAAACATTTTCTTCGCCAGACGCGCGTTTCGTCTAATCAAGACTCATTAGTGGCGCTCAAACCCAAACAATATGTAAAAATCCAAATGATTAAGATGTTGTAGAGCTTTTATCACCAAAATTCCAAAACATTATATCAAATCCGGCTAAGGCTATCTACACCTTGAAATAGAAAAAACCTTAGAATTAAAATATTTTGTGAAATTTCTAGTCAGTAAATTTAGACAATGACTTTATCACTGTTAGAATCAATGATTTTCATGTCAGCACCGAAGTGTGACTACTGGGCTGGTGATACCCTCGGGGACTAACAGTCCACTAGCAGAGGCATCGACCCAGTGGTTGCAAATAAAATGTCGTCAAAGATACCAAGGTTAACAAAAACATTTTCTTCGCCAGACGCGCGTTTCGTCTAATCAAGACTCATCAGTGGCGCTCAAACCCAAACAATATGTAAAAATCCAAATGATTAAGATGTTGTAGAGCTTTTATCACCAAAATTCCAAAACATTATATCAAATCCGGCTAAGGCTATCTACACCTTGAAATAGAAAAAACCTTAGAACTAAAATATTTTGTGAAATTTCTAGTCAGTAAATTTAGACAATGACTTTATCACTGTTAGAATCAATGATTTTCATGTCAGCACCGAAGTGTGACTACTGGGCTGGTGATACCCTCGGGGACTAACAGTCCACCAGCAGAGGCATCGACCCAGTGGTTGCAAATAAAATGTCGTCAAAGATACCAAGGTTAACAAAAACATTTTCTTCGCCAGACGCGCGTTTCGTCTAATCAAGACTCATCAGTGGCGCTCAAACCCAAACAATATGTAAAAATCCCAAATGATTAAGATGTTGTAGAGCTTTTATCACCAAAATTCCAAAACATTATATCAAATCCGGCTAAGGGTTAAATAATTATAACTTCGTTCATACATTAATGATGGGTGTTAAATCTTCTGTTAAATGTTGGACTACTTGATGATATGGCGGTTTTAAAAGCTCTGTAGAGCTTGTTATTTCGTTACATTTGAACCGACTTTAAATAAATATTACTTGACTCTTGACTTGGTTTTAGTAGCCTATGTGTATGTTGTTATATCATTTAAAATTAACTAGATGGTCACCAAATCTGTTTATCCATAAAGTTAGCATGTAATGTTAGAAAAAAGATATCTAAATACCCAAGCATACAGTTTCCTTGGTTATAGTCACGTGGTAATAGTCATTTTAGTCATTATAGCAGGAAGACTCCATTTAAAATTATAATATACAAATCATTCATTTACAGGGAGAAGGGCCGAAAGGAAAAGGCCTGAATACCTGCAGAAATAAAGCAACAGATGAATATTGAAAATATGGGGCCCAAGAATAACTGTTTGATGTCGAGTTCTGGCGAGAAATGGGAGGCAATCGCAGTAGCTTTCCATAGTGACAAGTAATGTACGGTTATCTTTCTTTTTATTTATATCAGAGTTGATTTTAATTGTTCCGACACAAAAAAAACGAGCACTTTATGGCAGGTATGACATCAAATGTGTCTAAATAGAATATTCTCACTCCGTATTGGTTTGGTTCATTGCATTAACAGCCCTATTGAAACCAGGTTTCTCTGTCGTGCAATTTTAACCACGTATATGATTTTCATAGCTGTCGAAACAGTTCCATGCATTTATTCTGCTATTACTTTGTGAAAATTAGGCAAAACATTTTATTACATGTTCGAAATATATAACGTAAAATTTTATGTCACCGAGTTATAGAGGCTGTAGCAGATCTTGCTGATGGTGGCGCAAATCAATATAACCAGCAAACTTGTATACAGCTCGAGCAATTAAACCATTTTAAATATAAACACTCATTAACAATCGGACCACATTTTTAGAAATAAAATTGGGACGTTATTAAAAAGAATTGTACCAAGAAGCTCAAGGATATGTAAATTTTGTTCTGAAAATCAAACTGATGATAAAGTCCACTTCTTATAAACGACAATTACGTCTGGTCCAAGGTCTGGTTCATTTTTAAGAAAGTCAATGGAACTGAGGACATGAGACTCGTCGCTCGTTTGTTGTGTTGTAAACAGTTTGTATTCTGTTGTCAGAACCTGCGATACTATCTTAATAAGACGAAATAGTATTTAATATTATAAATTTTGTATATTTGATAGGTTTCTTCATTTACTTTTTTATGTATAATGCTTTGTAAATATTATTTTAGTTTTATTATTTACGAATCTTATATATTTTAAGGTTTAGAACCTTTTAATTGTCTCTCATAATTCACAAGAATGGCACATGTATTTTAATTATGTAATTTATTTAATTGTATATTGCTGTATTTTAAATATATATGTATGTGGTGAGACTTTAATAAACTATTGATCTGTAATCACTTTCTTATATGTGTCACAAACAAAGTTAATGTTTGTTTATGCGACAGTAAAGATAACTAAACATACTACTGAGATTATTGTTTTACATAACAGCTTATTAGGTTATTTATATTCTTAACCATACATAGTAACAGTAATGTTGTTTTTCTGTATATTCTTTAAAAGCTTGATTATGCAAATTTTTTGTTATTTTTTTTTCTTTTACAAAATATTGATAGTTCGTGACATGTTATTTATACATTTATAATATTTTGAGCTTACAGGTAATGAATTAATCTAAATACGTAACGCCTGGCTTATGATACACTGTTTATGGAGTGCTACGCTCTCTGCGCTCTCTGCACGATGAAGACCACTATATTATACTGTAGATTCTGAAAAAGAGAACGCACATTGTAACAGCAACAAAAGACAAGTTCTCTGTCTCTTCCCTTTCTACTTATCCTCTTTAAGTCAGTGGTTCTGATTTGGGAAGACCCAACTTACCCTACCGTCATAGATACATCCATATTTTGCCAATTAGTTTGTTGCTTGTTAACCTATTTCTGGTCATGAATGTAGTTTTTAAACACTATTAATTGAATTCTTAATGCTTCTTTTTTATTGTGTTACTTTCATACAGAACACGGTTAATATCGGTATATGTATATTGATATATGCAAATAAGCGCATCAACAAGTTACGCTTTCGCCTTTTCTTTACAATTTGCATGATATTCGTGTCCTATCGCAGTTCGGGTGATTTCTCCGGGTACTCCGGCTTCCTCTCCAATAAAAAATATAAATCCCATTACAAGCTGAAAAATTGCTGAAAGTGACGTTAAACACAATTCAAACAAACAATAATATATTCGCCTCGTTTTTGTATCCTTAATCATTTACACATTCAAGCTACTAATTTTTCATACAAATCAATATAGAACTCCACATTTCTATTTTTCTGTAAATATCACAGCTGAATGTTTTTCTTTTTAATAATTTATTTTAATTGCTTATTGGATAATTAGTACGTTTTCGTCACGTGACCGCGACGTTGTCCCCTATAATTAATTGGGAGGATGAAAATTGTACTTGACGCATATATTTTTGGGTAAATTTATCTTGTCTCATGTATTTTGCGTGATGTAAATATTGGTCCTAGATGTAAATAAATGGGTAGGAAATTATAATAGTTCTTCTGAAAAAAAAATTGAAACGGTTTAACATTAACTGTATGTAAAAGTATCTGCTCAAGTACTGTACGTTACACCCTACCGATGATAACTCCGGAGTATCAAAACAGGCATTGGCCTCCGCATTGTCGGAAACCGACGTCTGGTCGCGTTCTCGCTTTGCTACCACTTACCGACTGTAAGTAGTTATTTTTTTTCGTTTTTGTGAATATTCATTAAATTTAATTATCCAATGGGAACAACGTTTATTGGATAAAACATTTATTATCCGAAACTACGTATGTTATGTCTTTTTTGATAAGTTGTAACGCTTTACCAGAAATAAAAGCAACTAATCAAAATAGGACATTTAATATTCTTGAAAACGAGCAAATATCTACAAGTGTGCACGGCCGGTAAAAAGCAAGAACGCGACCGGACGTGGGTTTCCGACGATGTGGCTTCCGGTTTGTCGGGTACAATACGGAAACAAAAGAACTAGATTTTGGTGTTCAGACAATTTTTACTCAAAATCTATCACAATCATAAATAAGAAATATAAATCAGACTGGGTACGCATAAATAAAACACTAGAAAAAGAACAATTACTGACTTATTATTTTTTTTAATTTAACTTTAGATTCTGAGAAACATCTGACTTATTTAAAGCCCGATTATAGGAAATTACCTTGTAGATTTCATGTATCTGCACATAAATAAAAAAATATAGACATGTAGATATCAAAATAAAACAAGACATGAAAGACTCTGCGAAAAATAGAATACATATTAAATTGTAAATGAAGAATATTTTCTCATCACATGTCCAAAATCTGAAAAAAAAACAGGCGAGATGTTCAAATTAGCATCTTCAAGTTAACAAAATTGTACAAACTTAACAAATGAAGAACAGTTGTTTTGGTTACTAAATTGAGGATGGTTATATTTTTAAACTCTGTTGCTAGATTTCTTTTTGAATATATGCCTCTAATACTAATACTAATACTAATACTAATACTTTATTCTCATAAACATACAAGTTACAGAGAAATTATCAAACAATATTAATATAATAGTACATGTGTAAGCAAATAACAATAAATAGTTAACTAACCAGTAGGGACGACCTTTGATAACACAATTCTTATAAATTTCGACAATTTTTCTAGTACACTAATATCTGTTACAAAAAAGTTTAAAGTATTTGCATTTTTATGGCAATAATTTGGTAATAGTTTTTTCCTATCGATACTAAAAAAGTTACATACTAAAATGTAATGGTATTCATCACCAATTTCATTAAGGTTACATAATTGATTATTGTATTGATACGGACAAGAACGATCATTCAGAATTAGGAACATATCAATTTATGTTTTGCATTGTACCATGATTAGTTATTTCATGTTGTTATTAGTTTCTATCTCTCAACCAATCAGCTCTTTCTCCTTTATATTCATGTCATATTTGTTTTGCATAGGCCTCTTGTGGGCCCTAAGACTGAACAGTTATATATATTTGAATTTTTAAAAATGCTAAAATTCTCTTGTTTTTTTCTGTAAAGCGCTTCTAGATTGGAGAAGGCTTCTATCCGTCCATGTTACTGAGCTTAAAAATGGTCTACACTGATTTTATTATTTCCTTTCCACCTAGAGCTGTCAAAATTTCAGCTATTTTAGGACCTGTCATGTTTTTACATGTATATTTTAACCATATAAATGGCAACTAAGATGTCTGGAAATTTCATAGCAATCAATGTATTCGCCAAATAAACCGTTGAAATATGAAAGCTATTTGGTCAACATCAATAACAACAAAGATTTGAATTCCTACAAAATGCGTATAGGTTATTTTTTGCTCCAAATTTAAGAAACAATGTCAGTGTTAAATTTTCTTTGTATTAGCGCCTTTTTAAATAGTATAAGTAAGTCTTAATCTAAATTACAGATTGATGATTTCTTTAACAAGTTTCCATATGAAATATGTTAGGGTCAGACCAGAGGTGAGTGGCACGAGAATTATTATAAATATTTACATTAATAATGAATATTCTCTTCCGCCTGCCCAAAATTTAATGACGTCAGAAAGAAAAAGTCCGAGTGTTTCTTATATGACAGAAAACAGAAAACACATGTAATTTTTACCTCCATCACAAAGACCATGTGCCACGCGAATCAATAACGCACTTCAAACTGTGTATTGATTTAAGCAATTAAAGAATGTAGATAATTGAAAAATCATTTTGTTTCTACAAGTGTGTAAAAGATGGGTGGTCGGGATTTTAAAACCAAAACTGTATTTTTTTACTACTGGAATATTCCACATTGGTGCTGTGGTTTATAATGACCATCCCGTTATCTATATACACTGAAAAGTTTTTGAACAGAAACTAAAACATAAGTTAAGATGTGAATAGAAAGTTAAAAAATTATCAAGAAAACCCGATTTTTCCCTCAGGAACCAAACATGCTTTCAGTACAACAACTTATATAAAAATCAGTTTCATTTTTATTCATTATGAGCAATATGCAGAATATGTGCCATATTTGGTGGTTAGCGCGTCTGTCGTGCATAAGGTTTGTATACTACACCATTACACGGGTGCTTGCTTCACACACAAAATAACAGACTTGACTAGATTTGACACAGTATCTGTTAAAGTTGACTAGACTTGACACAGTATCTGTTTGAGTTGACTAGACACAGTATCTGTTTGAGTTGACTAGACACAGTATCTGTTTGAGTTGACTAGACACAGTATCTGTTTGAGTTGACTAGACACAGTATCTGTTTGAGTTGACTAGACTTGACACAGTATCTGTTAAAGTTGACTAGACTTGACACAGTATCTGTTTGAGTTGACTAGACACAGTATATGTTTGAGTTGACTAGACTTGACACAGTATCTGTTTGAGTTGACTAGACACAGTATATGTTTGAGTTGACTAGACTTGACACAGTATCTGTTTGAGTTGACTTGTACTTGCTCTACTTACGCTGGGTTTTTACATATACAAAAAACAACAACAAAGAGGCGAAAGGTTTAAGAAATGTTAGAATGAATGGTACAGGTACATAATTCCCATGCATGACTTCTATTTTGTATACTATAAGCTTTTCAATTTAAAGAATATCCAATATTTTAAGAGCGACCAAAGACAAGCAAAACAAATACTAGTACACAGTAAGCTAACAATTAATAACACAAACTTAAGTACTACTATGTTTGAACCTTTGTTCTTCCGATGGTAGGCAGTCTGCTCTACGTATGGCACCCGTCGTGTTACTCAAGGTCATGTTCAGGGAAATTGTCCGATGTATATAGGAAGACTCAATTGCATTAAGAAAGTGTGAAACAAATGTACCAGATAACAGAGAACAAATCTGTAAAACCGTTAACAGTGTTAAACAAATGTACCAGATAACAGAGAACAAATCTGTAAAACCGTTAACAGTGTTAACAGCAAATCTTTAAGAAAACATAACAGCTAATGGGTGAAAAATAGTTAACAGTTGCTTTATTTAAAAAACAGTCGAGACGTGTATAAAATGCCCAAAACACGTTACAGAAAAGATCTTACCCCCCCCCCCCTCCTTTTTTCGCCGAATCACAACTGAGATATAAATTCCACATACATGTGCTTCAGAGGAATGGGAAATTCATAACTAGGTATAATATACAATTACTTTCATTTCTTGGGGGAAACAAACCCGAATGGATCTGTTGTCCGAGGGAAACTATTACTACGAGGGTTTACAATCTGATTTGTTTCCCTCTTTCAGAGACGCCGTAAATGTTTTATTTTATTATATGAATAACATTTATCTTAATTTTGATTGGTCCACGGTATCATGAAAAGTATTATGCAGACAGTGTGTTAACCTTAAAGTAGATAAAAATAGACTGATATAAAAGTTTTGACTTTTGAGTAGCTAAAAATAGAACTGTCAATTAACAGGAACTGTTTTTGCCAATTTTTCCTAATTGCTCTAATATTATTATAAATTTTAATTGGAAAATGTGAATATTTCAATTTAAAATGTGATAGCTTACTGTTGTTATTGTTGAAATAAATTTTTATTGTTATCCTTTTTTATTAAAGACTTCCAGGGTAAAAGTAAAAATAGTCATATAATAAAACATTATTTATATAGGTTATACCTGGTTTTATCAACCCTCATTTTTGCATGTGCTTATTTATAAATGTACTGCTTTGCTGTGTATGTCCTCTGCATGTGCTTCAGTGTAGTGCTGTCTTTTTTATTTATTGTTTGTTCATTATGTCATTATTATATATGTATGTAATGTTTGTAATGCAATGTCGGTTTTGAGCTTGTGTTATTTGTTTGTAACTTGTACCGACTTATAAATAAATATTACTTGACTTGACTTGACTTGAACCCTCAAAAATAATATCCAAAATCGCCGTTGGCTCGGTGGATATAATTTTTTCAGGGTTGTTAAAACCAGGTATTAACCTATATCAAAGTCAATAAATACATAATATTTTTGGCCAATAACAATCATGAATTTATTGAAATTTGTGTTGTTTTCATGTCTACCCCTGCGTTATTTACTTTTTTTAATTTGTGTTTTAATACAAAATTTTGAAATTTGTGTTTTTAACTGAAACCAACTCATTGTTGAAATTTTAGAGTTTTAATAATTTTTATTCAACCCACTTTTTGTGTTTGGTTCAATACAATTATGCTGTTAACCCGCTAGTAGTAAACATGGTTCTAATTCGGCTTGTTTCCCTCAGTGGTTAATTTTCAATTAGTGTATAGTCACGTGACTGTTTTAACCCTATGAAACAAATCATAAATTGGGCGTTAGAGACAACATCGAGTAATAGTAAGGTGCAAAAACTTCAATAAAAAAGATCTGATACAACAGAATTTAACATAAAAGTCAAATGTAGCAAAAGGCTTAATGTTTGATTCATATTCTTAATTACAATACATGGTAAAACCAAGAGTTTATTCAGTATTTAGACTACATGGTCATAATATGTGTTTCAAATGCAGTCTACATGTTCCCCTGAACATAATTCGTTAGAAAATCTTTCTTTTTAATGTATATGAGCAATGTTGTTATCTTTATGGACTTTTTCAGAAAAGTTTGTAAAAAATTTTGGCATTCGAAATTTTCCATTTGTTTTCGAATTGATGGAGGCAGGGTGTTGTCAAAAGACAAACATTCGCGTTGTCATATTTAGATCAGCTTCAGTATAAAAAATATATGCCCCTTCTCTGTGATGAACCTTTTAACATTGTTCTGTACAGTTATGTAGATAAACAATTGTGAAGGCAATATTCATCAAATATGTGTTCTCGTCCTAAAACAATAAATACTTTTTGTAAATATTAATGTAAACTGAACCATTTTTTTGTGGGTCTGTGGCCAGAATTAGCTTTAAACAATTTGTCTCAGTCTAAAAAATATGTTCAATATTACCCCCTTTTAATATTTTTGGTCTTTACTCATATTTTGTAAAAAAAAATATAATGTGTTGACTCAGAGATGCACAATAATAACTATCTAAAAAGCAACCCTGTCTAGGTAAGTTTGATTGATCGATTCCAGCAATATTTGAGCTGAACAATTTTATAGAGCATAATAAGGTTATAATTGTTGATGTTTTACTTGCTGTCATTTAGTTTGGTCATGCGCACAGCGACTTATCCGAAGAAGTGAACTCGAAACCCTTAAAAAATCAAACTATTAACGATTGTTAATGCTTTACTTGTTAGAATGAAAACTGTTTTTTTTTTACATTTTAAAACCAGTACTAAACAATCTTGGGCGATTTTTTTTTAAATATTACAGCTTTAAAAAATGTTTTAAGTTAACAAACTCTGTTTCATTTTTACAGCATTTATAGAACGACCATTTTAGGGAAATTGTATTTGTTAACATTGTAAAAATAAACATAAATTCTTTTTTCTGATTTTCATATTTAACTATTTTCACATATTAAAATCCAACTGGATTTCGTGAATCTATAATCGATTTTTCATTACATATTAATTTTGATAAATTAATTTAATCAATGTCATTAGACACGATGGAAAATAATTAGTTCTGACACTGATTAATTACATATTTATTTGACAATTAATTACTTAACTTAACAAAAATCATTCGCCTTTATTGTGAAGTGTGTAACAATATTCAAGTTTCATTACACAAAGTTTTAAACTTAACTCCGAATGTTTAATTGTTTTTAAATTCATCTTTGTGTGTGTGTGTTTTTGTCGTGTATGTACCGTTCTACAGATTTAGTTGCAACATACAAAACTGAACGCTTAAATCTTCACTTAGAAGTTATGGTTAAAATTCTGGTTCTTTTTAAACCTAAAATAAATTCTGAAATTTAAAGAATTAAACAAAATATAAATGTATACAATGGATTTTCTGTACGAAATTTAAAACCTCAAAATATTAAATTACCAACAAAATGAAGGAAAAAAACGAACTTCGTCAAAACATTTTCAGCGATAAAGATAAATTTAATAAAAGGAAATGCAAAAATGTGTAGATATTTATGAATGTGTATATTATGTATACAACGACCACCTTCCAAGGATCAATAATAAAACTATTAATATATTACGGATATAAAATCCCCTGATTTTCATTGCAATCAGTCGCGAGTAAGAATATCCATTTCCTTCTTATTGTTCTGTCAATCATACACAAATCGCTCCTTTTTATAATTAATTAATATGAGTTCTGTTTTGGAATGTCGCATAAACAAATTTGGTATAAATACTACAATTTAAATTATAAGTTCGTATTTCGTCCCAAATTTAACAAAAAAAGTAAACAGTTACTGTAAAAAAAACGTTTGTTACATGAGAAAAAGTGAGTTGAAATTTTTTATTACTCGGAAAAGCAAAATGTAAGTAAAAAGTAAAAATAAAAATCTATTTTTCAAAAGTTCGGAAGTTTTGTACATGAGGCGATGTTCTGAATCCGGGAAAAGTACAACAATAACATCAATGTCGTCAGTAGAATCAATATGTATATTTACAAGTGTATGTAAGTAGTATATTTCCGCTGCTGCAATTTTTAGAAATACCAGTACAAAATATTATTAAAAATACAAACGTATTTCTTCCTCTTCGGAAGTTTTAAACATTAAGACGTTTTCCTGAATCCAAAAAGTACAGTAAAAAACATCAATGCCTTCAGTATATCAGATGAATTTTTCAGTAATACCGGTAGTTTCTACTTTGAACCAATTTTTGTACATATCTTTTACAGGTTTATGAAAACTTTTGCCAAATTTGTTATCTGAATAATCTGATAAATCAAGAAAAAATACCAATACGTAAAGTACAATCTTAATGGCAGACTTTCCTACACGGAATAAAGAACAGGAGGACAAATTTTACAAGAATTTTTTAGTTCTGGCAGTTTCTCAAACGTATTGAAGTTAATACGTTATTTAAGTTAAAGAAAAGACAATTTTTGTTCTCAGAATCAACCGTTTCAATGTCTGTGTTTTATCGTTCCTCAGTTTTGTGTACTATTAATATATATTAGAAGCTTCATCTGTGCGACAGTATCTTTAAATCTCATAGAACACGGATGATTATTTTTTCAATTAACATATACCCGCCTCTTGTTTTTTTTAAATATTTTGTATTTTAAAAAAATTAAATTAGATATGCAGGTGGTCTTTGAAACTTATAGAAAATTCCATCAAGAAACGGCTCTATAAGCGCCAGCTGGCGTAGCAATGTGAATGGCCATATTTCTTGCAATTTTGTTGAAAGATGAAAATTATCTTTCGCATCATCGAAGCACAGATTATAGATCTGACAAATTACCGGTCATCTAATATAACATGTGCTTCAAGAAGTTTCTCAGAAGATATGAGATTCAGATGTATATATCTATACTGCTGCCATATTTGACTGGAGATTGGCAAAAAAACGATGATAGCTGATTGACATTTAATTTTGAAATTCGTTGAGAATGGAGAAACAAACAATTTTTAATCTAGAAATAAAAATTCCTTATCTTAAAAATATTAGTTATTGTTTCAAATTCTCTCTTGGATTTGTAATATTCAGCTGAAATTTATCTGTTATTAATGTATCTAAATTGTGTATTGTTTTTATACAATAGAAAAATTTTCTTAAAAAACATGTTTTAGTCTGTCTAACGACAATGTCTTACTTTATACATTGCTTTCATTTATATTCAGATGTTCGGATTAAACCTTAATAAAGCCTTAATCATCATAAAATTGTCAGTGGATTCACATAATTGGCAAAAGCTTATGATGCCGGTTTGGTATTCGCATCTTCGAGTGATGTTCAAGTGCTATGGCGTAGAATATGTTATTTTAACGGTGTCAAAATAAAAAAATTAGCTGATTAGCTTCCGCACTTCCCAACAAACGTCAATAGCTGTTCAGTACCTACTATTAAAGATGACATTAAGCCTTTAATTGTTTTACTGACACCGTTAACATTTTTTAATAAGATATTATTCAAAAACTGAAATTATAAATACAAAATGTGATGCCTTTGTAAAAAAAGGTATCTATGATCTCCACTGTTTTCTTCTATACTGTTTCCTTCATACCAATTAAATTTTAAAAAATTATTTATTGGAAAATTTGCGTAAAAACCTTATTAGGTAACCTCGAGTTTAAGAAATTGATTTCGAAGTGCAAAGAAATGCCCAACCACCATTGTTTTCACCTTTGATCAATAAACTATTGCTTGATTCGTCGTATTAATGCTATAACGATTTGTTACATTAATGCCTAACGCAGGCGAGCAGTATTTCAGCTATTGCAAGGACGAAACCAAGTTAATAACAAATAATAAATCTAATATTACAACACGATGGAACAATGAACATTAAATTTTGACGACTACCGGAAAAGTATGAAGAGTTAGTTGGGAAGAATAATATTTCGATTAAAAAAGGTAATTTATGGGCAATTAGCTTGGCACTACTACTATGGTCCGCGACTAAGCTTTACGTATTAAAACGTGACAACCCCCACCCATCCACTCCCCCCAATCCTCAACCCAACCCCCCACACCCCCAAAAAAGAAGAATTAAAAATGCATCATAATCCGCCTCAAACTTCCTGGACAGCTCTTGGTCGCGACCTGCTTTGTGAGGAGAACTGAATTATTTTGTCTATTACGTCATACATTAACATGGAAATTAGTGACATATGACCCTATATAAAATCAACCTCTAGTTAGCTACCATCAGGATAAGTTTAATTAAATATGTTATTTAGTAAGTGTCAAGTACTTTATCCAATTTATCAGATTTCAATTCCTGCTTTGAAATGAACATTCTCGTTAATTTCCACCGTATATTCCAGATAATTATCATGTCAAGACAACTGTAACATATCCCTGGTGTGTTCGGTTAAGTACCTCAAACATGTGGTTCTACAAGGAGTAGGCGACTAATGTGTAATTTCAAGTTAAAAGCAATTACTTATATTTCCACGTGGTAATTAAATGTTTTTCAGCTTGTTCTGGCATTCATAAATATCTACTTTCTTATTACTTTATGACTACTATCAGAAACTCCCTTCAACATTTTGAGGTTGCGATGTCGAATTGTTCTTTTATAAAGTTCTTTGAACTACTGTAGAAATAAATAAATTATACAGCGGTGAAGTACAAATGTTTCTTATTTTTATTTACTTGCGGATCATAAGTAATCTTTCTCTAATTAGAGATGACCCCCCCTTTTTATTTTTTTAATTTAGCAATTTCTTATGTAACCGAAGGATTTTGTTAAATGCGAAAAGCTAGCTAATTAATGAAATAGCTACAAAATGATTATAACCTTGCTAATCGATACAGTTTCTACATTTACTTTGAATACACGTTATGTAGAACAATACAATGCGGACAAAATTTTCTTGAAATTAAAGATGAAAACTTTTGCTCCTTCAAATTACCAACTAATCACAAGAAAATGACCCACTATATGCTCATTGATACATTTTTTTCGCAGAATTCAATAAATCAGTTATGCAATTTGGTTGACACATGGAATGCCTTCCGATCGAAAATAAGATGAATTTAATTAATATTTCGGAAAATTCTTAATAACAAGAAATTCACATCTCGTGTAGGCATTGAAACTAATATTTTTTATAATTTTCTTTAAGTTATTTTATTGCGTAATTTTATTTAAGAATAATTGACTATTAAAACATACCAATATAAGTCGCGACATTTATCAATTTAATTCGTCAGAGCAGTTTGATTTTCTTTCAGAATTTTGAATATCCAAAACATAATTTAGCGACTTCGTATAATATATTTTTTTATTAACCATGTCAGGGCTTTTATACCCACTATATGTGTATTTTATTATGCCAATCATGGCGCATGCGTCAATCCGCCGATCGTCTTCACTTGAATTATTGTATTTAGGATAACTCAAATCAAGTGAGAACACTGGTACCGGTTATTAAAAGTACGAATATAATGAAACTTAAGTATTGCTTTTGCATTTAACTTTTGTTCGAAATTCTGATGACCTCCGAACGTGGAATTAACACAACACAATTTCAATAAACCACTTTCTATGAAGCAGTTACAATGTAAAACTACTTGGCTGGTGTGTTCCTTTGGATTTTCCAAGATATCCAAGACGAGTACCAGTGCTGGACATGGTCATCGATATCCAAGACGAGTACTACTGCTGGACACAGTCCTCGATACAAGACTAGTATACCACTGCTGGACATGGTTGTCGGTATCCAAGACGAGTATCAGTGCTGGACATGGTCCTCGATATCCTAGACGAATACCACTGCTGGACATGGTCCTCGATACAAGACTAGTACCACTGCTGGACATGGTAATCGATATCCAAGACTAGTACCACTGCTAGACATGGTCCTCGATATCCAAGACAAGTACTATTGCTTGGCACGATCCTCGATATCCAAGACTAGTACTACTGCTAGACATGGTCCTCGATACCCAGGACGAGTACCACAGCTGGATATGGTCCTCGATATCCAAGACGAGTACTACTGCTAGGCATGGTCCTCGATATCCAAGACGAGTACCACAGCTGGACATGGTCTTCGATATTCAAGACTAGTACCACTGCTGGAAATGGTCCTCGATATCCAAGACGAGTACTACTGCTGGACACGGTCCTAGATATCCAAGACGAGTACTACTGCTAGACATGGTCCTCGATATCCTAGACGAATACCACCGCTGGACATGGTCCTCGATACAAGACTAGTACCACTGCTGGACATGGTAATCGATATCCAAGACTAGTACCACTGCTGGACATGGTCCTCGATATCCAAGACAAGTACTATTGCTTGGCACGGTCCTCGATATCCAAGACGAGTATCACAGCTAGACATGGTCCTCGATATCCAAGACGAGTACTACTGATAGACATGGTCCTCGATATCCAAGACGAGTACTACTGCTAGACATGGTCCTCGATATCCAAGACGAGTACTACTGCTAGACATGGTCCTCGATATCCAAGACGAGTACTACTGCTAGACATGGTCATCGATATCCAAGACGAGTACCACTGCTAGACATGGTCCTCGATATCCGTGACGAGTATCACAGCTAGACATGGTCCTCGATATCCAAGACTAGTACTACTGCTAGACATGGTCCTCGATACCCAGGACGAGTACCAAAGCTGGATATGGTCCTCGATATCCAAGACGAGTGCTACTGCTAGACATGGTCATCGATATCCAAGACGAGTATCACAGCTAGACATGGTCCTCGATATCCAAGACTAGTACTACTGCTAGACATGGTCCTCGATATCCTAGACGAATACCACTGCTGGACATGGTCCTCGATACAAGACTAGTACCACTGCTGGACATGGTAATCGATATCCAAGACTAGTACCACTGCTGGACATGGTCCTCGATATCCAAGACAAGTACTATTGCTTGGCACGGTCCTCGATATCCAAGACGAGTATCACAGCTAGACATGGTCCTCGATATCCAAGACGAGTACTACTGATAGACTTGGTCCTCGAAACCCAAGACGAGTACTACTGCTAGACATGGTCATCGATATCCAAGACGAGTACCACTGCTAGACATGGTCCTCGATATTGAAGAATAATTCTATTCATGCTGCAATTTATTTATATTGAGTGCTTTGATTGGATAAAAACACTTAAATGGCGTCTTCTCAGATTTCCTCTGAGCGGACTACTTTCAGTATCCAATGTAAACAAGATGGCGTCCCCCTAGCGTATCGTCAGGGAGAGGGGACAATGTTTTCTCTGCCCCAATTATTTCCAATTAAATCGATTGAGATTTCAAATCAAATATAATATAAATACAATTTAGTGTTTTATTTTGTTTTTTTTTCCTATCAATATTCTACAGAACCGCGATTCCTTTGGTACTATGTTTTGCATATCCCTAAGCTTTCCGGCCTAGGTACGTTTTGAGGTCTAGATGGACTTCTGTAACTGTTTTTGATGTTTATAAAATCGCAACGATTATTTCACAGAATTATAAGGATTAAACACCGTGTTTTAGGAAATTATCAATGTGTAAACTCCGGCGACTCCCTCACAAACTTGACATTTAGCTTGTGAGTGAGTCGCCGGAGTTTAAACATTGATAATTTCCTAAAACCCAGTGTTTAATCCTATACTAATACCACTACTGGACTTGATGTCATAAATTCCATAGTGGAAATAGAATTCAAGACGTTCAGGACACAATCACTTAAAATAATTTGACAATGAATTTTCTTCAAAATTGCTATATACAGTTTGTACTTTTTTTAATACAAGTATTCAATTTACATTTAAAACAAAACCCAGTGATACCTGGTGAATTGAATGGCAGTTCTACGGGTCGATCAATAGAAATCCTCTTCATGGCAGTTCTACGGGTCGATCAATAGAAATCCTCTCAGCAAATGGATTGAATAAGTGGCATATAGTTAATTATATTGAATACTGACATAGTTCAAGAGATTGAATAACTATCTAGTACTATAGATGATTTAATACCTGACATTAACTGATATAAAACTAGAGGAACGAATAACTTTAATAGAACAAAATTATTGAACAACCGACAAATCAAAAGATGATTACAAAAATTATATTAGTATGAGAGAATTCGCTGCGAGACGTATTACATTTCAATTAAAGATATAATATAATACACGAGGATTAAATATCTGACATAATACACTGACATGGTGCAAAATACTTGAATAAATGAAATAGTACACTGACATGCTGCAAGATACTTGAATAACTGACAAAGTAAACTGACATGCTGCAAGATACTTGAATAACTGACAAAGTACACTGACATGCTGCAAGATACTTGAATAACTGACAAAGTACACTGACATGGTGCAAGATACTTGAAAAACTGACAAAGTACACTGACGTGGTGCAAGATACTTGAATAACTGACAAAGTAAACTGACATGGTGCAACATACTTGAATAACTGACCAAGTACACTGACATGGTGCAAGAAACTTAAATAACTGACATAGTACACTGACATGGTGCAAGATACTTGAATAACTGACAAAGTATACTGACATGGTGCAACATACTTGAATAACTGACAAAGTACACTGACATGGTGCAATATACTTGAATAACTGACAAAGTACACTGACATGGTGCAAGATAGTTGAATAACCGACATAGTACACTGACATGGTGCAAGATACTTGAATAACTGACAAAGTACACTGACATGCTGCAAGATACTTGAATAACTGACAAAGTACACTGACATGGTGCAAGAAACTTAAATAACTGACATAGTACACTGACATGGTGCAACATACTTGAATAACTGACAAAGTACACTGACATGGTGCAAGATACTTGAATAACTGACAAAGTACACAGACATGGTGCAACATACTTGAATAACTGACAAAGTACACAGACATGGTGCAAGATACTTGAATAACTGACATAGTACACTGATATGGTGCAACATACTTGAATAACTGACAAAGTACACTGACATGGTGCAACATACTTGAATAACTGACAAAGTACACTGACATGGTGCAACATACTTGAATAACTGACAAAGTACACAGACATGGTGCAAGATACTTGAATTACTGACATAGTACACAGACATGGTGCAAGATACTTGAATAACTGACATAGTACACTGATATGGTGCAACATACTTGAATAACTGACAAAGTACACTGACATGGTGCAACATACTTGAATAACTGACAAAGTACACTGACATGGTGCAACATACTTGAATAACTGACAAAGTACACAGACATGGTGCAAGATACTTGAATTACTGACATAGTACACTGACATGGTGCAAGATAGTTGAATAACCGACATTATTCAATAATATATAAAATATTTTGTATAAAAATAATGTGACTGAAAAATTTGAATAAAAAAGGATATTCACTAAAAATAAAATGGTTATTCACCGCGGGAAAATGCATGCGATTTATTTAATAATGCAACATTTTCCCGCGGTGAATAACCATTTTATTTTTAGTGAATATCCTTTTTTATTCTAATTTTTCAGTAAAAATCATAAATTTGATATTTGATTTTTGTTGCATTATTGAATAAAACAATAACTGTCTTTTGATTCGGTAAATGTGTGGAGTTATTGACTTTTGAAAAAACTCTTTGTTATTCACCTCGCCCGCTGGGCTCGGTGAATAACAGTTTTTTCAAAAGTCAATAACTCCACACATTTACCTCATCAAAAGACAGTAATTGTATATAGTACACTGACATGGTGCAAGATACTTGAATAACTGACAAAGTACACAGACATGGTGCAAGATACTTGAATAACTGACAAAGTACACTGACATGGTGCAAGATACTTGAATAACTGACAAATTACACTGGCATTGTGCAAGATACTTAAATAACTGACATAGTACACTGACATCGTGCAATATACTTGAATAACTGACAAAGTACACTGACATGGTGCAAGATACTTGAATAACTGACAAATTACACTGGCATTGTGCAAGATACTTGAAAAACTGACAAAGTACACTGACATGGTGCAAGATACTTGAATAACTGACAAATTACACTGACATGGTGCAAGATACTTGAATAACTGACAAATTACACTGGCATTGTGCAAGATACTTGAATAACTTACATAGTACACTGACGTGGTGCAACATACTTGAATAACTGACATAGTACACTGACATGGTGCAAGAAACTTAAATAACTGACATAGTACACTGACATCGTGCAATATACTTGAATAACTGACAAAGTACACTGACATGGTGCAAGATACTTGAATAACTGACAAATTACACTGGCATTGTGCAAGATACTTGAAAAACTGACAAAGTACACTGACATGGTGCAAGATACTTGAATAACTGACAAATTACACTGACATGGTGCAAGATACTTGAATAACTGACAAATTACACTGGCATTGTGCAAGATACTTGAATAACTTACATAGTACACTGACGTGGTGCAACATACTTGAATAACTGACAAAGTACACTGACAAGGTGCAACATACTTGAATAACTGACAAAGTACACAGACATGGTGCAAGATACTTGAATAACTGACAAAGTACACTGACATGGTGCAAGAAACTTAAATTGACATAGTACACTGACATGGTGCAACATACTTTAATAACTGACAAAGTACACTGACAGGGTGCAAGATACTTGAATAACTGACAAATTACACTGGCATTGTGCTAGATACTTGAATAACTGACATTGTACACTGACATGTTGCAACATACTTGAATAACTGACATAGTACACTGACATGGTGCAAGATACTTGAATAACTGACAAATTACACTGACATTGTGCAAGATACTTGAATAACTGACAAATTACACTGGCATTGTGCTAGATACTTGAATAACTGACATAGTACACTGACATGGTGCAAGATACTTGAATAACTGACATAGTACACTGACATGGTGCAAGATACTTGAATAACTGACATAGTACACTGACATGGTGCAAGATACTTGAATAACTGACAAATTACACTGACATGGTGCAAGATACTTGAATAACTGACAAATTACACTGACATTGTGCAAGATACTTGAATAACTGACAAATTACACTGGCATTGTGCTAGATACTTGAATAACTGACATAGTACACTGACATGGTGCAACATACTTGAATAACTGACATAGTACACTGACATGGTGCAAGATACTTGAATAACTGACATAGTACACTGACATGGTGCAAGATACTTGAATAACTGACAAATTACACTGGCATTGTGCTAGATACTTGAATAACTGACATAGTACACTGACATGGTGCAACATACTTGAATAACTGACATAGTACACTGACATTGTGCAAGATACTTGAATAACTGACAAATTACACTGGCATTGTGCAACATACTTGAATAACTGACAAATTACACTGACATTGTGAAAGATACTTGAATAACAGACAAATTACACTGACATTGTGCAAGATACTTGAATAACTGACATAACAGAGTACAACATAATTTAATAACTGACATAGTATAATAAGGATTAAATAACTGGCATAGTACAAGAAAGGATGGAATAGCTGATATAGTTTAATTAGGATTGAATAACTGACATACTAAAAGAATGGAATAATAGAACACGTCTACTATTGATCATGTGGTCTGTCAACACTGAGATAGCGGGTTCGATTCTCACTGCAGGCAGGGTGTGCTCGACTCCAATCTTAGATGGCAATGATTGCCAGTTTTCCTACCGCAGGTCGGGTTTTTTTCGGATACTCCGGCTTCCTCCCCCAATAAAAACTGGACGCCATGATATAGCTGAAAAAGTGCTGAAAGTGGCGTTAAACACCATCAACTTAAAGTTAAACCAATTTTTAGTGTAAGTTTATACGTTAAACTTTATTGTTAGCAAAAAATGAACGTTGTTCGGAAACATTGGCAGAAAATTTTGGTTGAAATAATCAGAGCTAAATGAAACTGTCAAAGTGTATATTTCCATTAATTTTGGGCTCTTATGAATATCACCACATATATAGAACATTTTACATCAATAAAATTTTGCTATTTTAAGAACCACAACGTCTTATCAGATGTCTCTATACCGGTGCATTGTAAACAAATAACTAGAATGTTCTTTTCTTCGGGATTCTGTTAGAGAAAAAGACTTTCCACAAGTCCCTTATAACTTTTGGCTATAGAGAGTTACATCCTTATTTCTAACATTTAATACTGTGTTCACTTGTGGATAGTATAGGAACTTTAACCCTCTAATAGCAAAAAAATTTTTTTTTAAGAACTCGTGGCATGTCTATCGTTTGAAAGAGGCTTTTGCTATTAACTAGGTCCATTTTTTTTGCAAAGGTTGTTCTAATCTATAGGATTCTGTGAGTCTTAAGGGCTCCTCACAAGTCCATTTAAGTTATTTTTGCTTTTAGAAAGCTACGTCTTTATTAACACAATTATGTGTACCTTCTCAGGCTATTAAAATGTTATGTCGACTCCATTCATTGTGCAAATAGCTTCAATGGAGTGCGTTTGAGTAAGTCTATACTTGTAATTAGGAAAACGATGATGTACGAATAGCGATGAATAATAACCTGAAAACCCGAAACCCGAAAATTTGCAAACAAGCTGTTATTCTCTTATGCAAAGTTCATCATATGTCTTCATCTAAAAATTTATAAAGTACCATGTACCACTAAGTCCTCAAGGATTACAAAATAAATGTTTATCAAACAAGTTTAAAATTTAGGGTTTTGTGAGTTTATTCGTTGACTTAAAATCTGGACATTTTGTAATTGTTATCCTCGATAAAACATGTTTTTTCCGTTGAAATTTAATTACTTAATATATATGTTTTTAGGCGATTACATCTGACATTTGTGAGAATTTTTCATGCTGATAACTGCTGTACAAGAGAAGAAAAAACATTTGAAAATTTAGAATCAAAGCCTCTTGAACAGTACGTCATCACGACACAGTAGAAATTTCGGCGTGTGTGGCATATCTAAGTAGCTCAGTCTGTATTTCATATGTGTCATTTTCCATAGCAGTTAATAAGTTTTTGACGATATCACGCTGAGGAAAGCAGATAGACTTTGACCCTCTAATGATAGTCTGATTGGATGATTACGAAAATTTTGGAAATAGGTGTGACCAATTTGTCGAAAATAATTTCCTATGATAATCACAGAGAAGTTCTAGTGTTACGTTCCGTCTGTCGGTCGAAGATGGACAAGATAATTTTGACACGACATACCACCAAATATATGGTTATGTAAAACCATCGTATTCGATCAATTATTGATCGAAGTTTTTTTTGTCAAATTTAAAACATGATACTTATAAAAGTCTCTGGTATTATAGGTTTAATGCTAAAAGTTTGAATGCAAATTAGGAACATATTCTCATTCATAATAACCTTGTTTTCCCGCAATGTGGCATCGAATATAAATAAGTACCAATATTATCTGAATACAAGCAACGAGAGCTTACATATATCTTTATGTTTGATTTGGTATTGCTATAAGTAAAGATCAATAAACGGACTCTCTTTCTATATACACTCATTGTAAATGGCTTCAGCAAGGTAAAAACTTATAGCATGATTGATTGATTGATTGATTGATTGATTGATTGATTGATTGATTGATTGATTGATTGATTGATTGATTGATTGATTGATTGATGTCCAGAGAACATATTTAAGGATTTATTCAGAATAAAAACAAACAATAAATAAAGGAAAGAGGGGATGGGACATCGAGAACAAAATTTTAACTGCCGCTTTAAAAGTGTTAAATAAAGGTAGGGGCGGAGAATTTAGCCCTTTGTACAATTAGCGTACTCTTTCAAAATTGATGCTTTGCAGTAAAGAAGTGTTTGACAAACAATAAAATTATGGACGAATTATGCAATATTTTGATTTTGTTGTTTGTTTGGTTTTTTCTTTTTGTGATTTCTTTCTTTCTTTCTTTTTTTCCTTTTTGGTGGGTCCGGACAACAATCTATGATGTGCAAGGTGTGTATCTTTATCTAACTCCTCTGCAGAAAATCGATTGTATAAGATTTTTCCTTCAGATTTGATTTCGACTGGTTTTTCTTAAATTTATTTTGAATATTATTGAAATAACAACGTTTTACAAAATCAATGTCAACTAACGACCGTTTTTTGCAGAAAATATATCCAACTCTACACGACTATCTCAACATCTACAATACTTGTCTTTCGTAAATAATTTAAAAAAAATTATCTGTCCAACACACTTTGCAATGCACCAATAGTGAACTCTCAAAAACAGAGTAGCTTTTCGTATAAAAGAATAATATTTATGTATTTATTTCGCGTATTTATATTTTGCTAAACATTATCACCGTTGTAACAAGTTCATTTTCAAACAGTTTATTTTGTACAAGATTTCATGGTTATTTTTGTTACTTGATGATTCTATCAAAATATTTGTAACATTTAAATAATTCTGTAAACTTAATTTTTCATTAATATAAATGTGTATTGGTTGTGTTTACTACGGAATTAACTGATTATCAATACATCTCACAGTGCCCTCCCAGCATCACGTCAGCTGACCAATGAGAGCGAAGGTGGGGTGCTATATCAGCATCACTTACGATGTTAATTCGCATGCCAAATTATGCATAAAGCTGCGATCTATGTCAGTATTATCTTAATCTCAGAATACCGTGTCTAACAACTCATCTTCTGATTGATAAGTATGGTTTGATTTCGGAAAAGATTGATTTTCACTAGTTTTAGTTTTTTTGCTTTGATCGATTCTCAAATTGTTTAAAATTTGCTGGATATAATTGACGCGGAAATTTACTCTCAAGTGAAAAAGATTAGCCAATGTTTATATAACGACTGTTTATAACTGTTTACAAATTGTGCAAGAACAATAATAAACAATGGCAGTATCTTGTACTAACGAGATCACAGAACTTCGGCAAATGCAACTTCTTCCACCGCCTGACAACAAATTCGTTCCGAAGCTTGAACCAGAATTATCAGATGACGAAAATGATTCCGAAGTTAGTTCAGAGGAAATTTCTACAACAACAAATTGTTCAGATTCGCAAACTGTAGACCAAAAAAGTGGTAAAAAGTCAGGAGTTGGAGTCCGTCGACAGGAAAAACCACCATATTCTTACATTGCTTTGATAGTTATGGCAATTCAAGCTTCTCCAAATAAACGATGCACATTAAGCGAGATATATCAGTTTTTACAGCAAAGATTTCCATTTTTCAGAGGTGCATACCAAGGCTGGAAGAATTCCGTTCGACACAATCTTTCACTGAACGAGTGTTTCATCAAGTTACCAAAAGGACTTGGGCGACCAGGAAAAGGTCATTACTGGACAGTAGATCCCGGAGCAGAGTTCATGTTTGAGGAGGGATCATTTAGAAGGAGGCCGAGAGGATTTAGAAGAAAGTGTCAAGCACTGAAGCCTTTTGGTATGCTTGGCATGAACGGGACCCCAAATATGATGGGATCACATTACGACTTGTTTCATCAGAACACAAATATGGCTGCTATGAATATGCAATGTGGCGGAGGAGTTCCGCAAAACTATGACACAAACAATCATATTATGTCAACATCCACCGCACTACCTCATTGTAATTTTGCACCTATGGCGCAACAGACACCAAATGTCAACGTAAACTGTAGCTTTAATATGACTGTTAATGGTCGATATGGCTCTTCCGGTTGTTCAATGACTGGTCTAGAAAATGAATACATGACAAACTCTAATAATTTAACCCCTTCTTTGTACGACAGAGATACCACTGCAATGCATAATATTTCGAATTCGTGGAATGCACAAAGAGCATATCTGAAACAGCAACAGATGAGCCCTTCCGGAAGTACTGGTTCTATTCACAGTATGTCTCCGTCAAGTTCCGGTGACCATTCGCCGTATGGACCAAACCCCCAAAATAGTACAGAAGCTATGGACTTAGCTTTAGCAGGTATATATAAATATGTACAAAAGAGTTCTAAAAATGTACAATCGGAAATAAGTGTTCAGATATTGTTGGCAAGTTACACTGACATGAATCGTGTGTCATTTTGTACAGTTAATACTAAATTTATTAGTATTTATATGCATCTTTTATTTAAAAAATGCAGCTATTGTTAAAAAAAAATAATAATTAGCTAGTAGAATTTTTGTTTCGTGTAAACAAAAACAAATTCTCTCTTGCATGCGAAATTAATGTTTTCATTCGGTATGTCAGATTATTTAATTTTGATAGAGGAAAACACGTGTTAGTTTTTGAAAATGCATAAATTTTATTAATCATCCGAGTCAAGACATTATCTTTTTTGCTCAGTATTCAATTTGATAGCAAGAAACGTTGACAAATTTCAAACCTGAAAAGTTTTCTGTATGATAAGGTTTTTGAAAAATCGTTATTTACAACGTTCCCATGGTACTTTTTACTAGTTTCTTACTTTGATAAAACGTAGGGTTATTCGGTCCTTTTATTTACACGAAACACAAAGGATAAAACTTTTAATTGCAGGATAAATGTCGTGAGAAATACAGAAAAACATGTATAGGAGTAGTTTAAAATTTTTGTTCTATGGAAATATATGTAAAATACTTTGTTTTTAATTTATTTGATTTATTTTAAGTTTAATTGCAATAAAAGTTCATTTAAATTGGCACTATTTTTCGCAAAAGTTGTCTGAAAAATAAAACAAAAATAAGTGTAAGTAGATAAATCTTCTCCGCGGGATTTGGACGTGCCATGAAATTTACATTCTTAATGTCAATGCAAGTCCATCACGATTGCAGTAGGGGGCACTTCAATTTAACAGAAAAAATGATAATCCCGCAGTGAATAAATTATTAAGTGGTTATAATCATTGTTATCATTTCATAACGAGGAGGTCGGGAACCTTTTGCAATCTTATACATGGCAAATGCTTCTCTGTTCTGTGTTACTGAATGTGTGTGAGAGAAAATGGACTACAGAACGAAATATAATTATTAACTACACGATTTCAGCATATAAAATCTTCCTTAATTTATATTAATTTGTAATTTTTTTGTATTTTAAGAATTGGTGTTTGAAATTCTATTCTTTTCCTGTGATTTTTTATCATTAAAAGTTATTTTCATACCCAAATGATAGGTACAAAAACAATAACCGAATGGTCACTGGTCTCGGGTCCAATATATAGCTTTATAAAATGTAAACTTTATGTTAAACGGACAAATGCGCAGATAACAATGGCGTGAATCGATCAAGATTATTATTAAAGTTGCATACTTTCGCCAACAAATTTATGTCTTATAAAATTATACAACAATCAAATTATTCATCTTTATATTTTTGTTCTTGTTGTTGTTGTTTTTTTTTAATTTTTAGTGGCTTCAAGTAACCTCAATTACGTGACATCAATATGTAGTTAGGAACTCACTGTTAAAACAACAATAGAGAACGAATATTTAATTTATATAACTATGGATACAGAGTTGTTACTGGAACAAACATTTATAAAATAGAAATGAACCTAAAAAAGTCTTAGCCACATAACTCCTTTACAGTTTGGCACATGAAAACAAAATGCGCTCTATTTAATTTCTAATTATTTTTGTTACAATTTATGGATATTAATAAAATACTTTCACGGACGTCAACAGTATACACACATAATGTTTCTGGTAAAGTTCAAATTGAAGGAACACACATTTTCTTATAGAATATATCCAAAGTAATGAAATAATGCGAATATATAATTTACTCTAAGGAAATAAAATTAAAACATATAGAACTTCCCCTAGCGATTACTGAAGATTCTTATAAAAACAAAACATTTTATTAGATTTTAATTGAGTTTACTGGATATAAAACACTCTCTAGAACATCTCTTTAATCTATTCCCGGTAGAGGCAATAGTAATCTTATCAATCATTACTTTATTTTAAAATTATTATCCTCCCATTTATCTCTGCCGAGTTCTATTATCACCTCAATGAAAAGCTGCTAGCTTGTTTGTTTATACAGAAAATCCGACCATCTCTTTGTGCTTTCGCCATGTTTTGAAGTAGCCACGGACAGAATTTCCCTTTGCGCATTGGTATCTTGTTAGCCTCGGGTTATATTCCTGGATCATACGGAAAAACAAATAAATATATTTATATTTGTAGGTTCTTTGATATATCGATACCTTGTATTATATAATACAAAACAAATATATTCTTTGTCTTCCGAGAACATAAAGGAAATATATGAAAATTATGCAATTGTTCAACGATTTACATAAACTCGAGTAAAATTCGTAAAATTCCTCTTAGCTCGATACGCTATAAAATGATATTTTTTGTTTTTCAAATAAAGAAAAGTATGTCGCACGTTTTTTTCCTTACAATTAACCTCAGGACTATGTTTCTCTTGTGCAAATCTTTATTTTAGTATATCAATATTTTATATTCGTTGCAGTAGAAATATAAAGTTATTTATTATATATTATTAATTGAGTTTATACAATAAAACATTTATTATACACTAGTTATAATAGAGTCTAAAACTATTACCAAAAATACTATAAAATGTCAATGAATATATTTGACCCGATAGCAGAACAGCCTATACAAAGGTCTTGGGGTTCTCCGGCTTCCTCTCATAAAAAAAATGAGCACCGTGATATTGCTGCAAGAGGCACGAAACCCTCAAATCAAACAAACAATAAATACATTTTAATCATGAAGTGTTAATAGATCTTGGTTTTCAAATTTAATTTAAAAAAAAACGTTGCTAACTTTAATTTAGGTTTCTTATGGATTTATAATATTTCCAAATAGTTTAACGAAATGGCTTTGATTTTAATTTTAGATGTATTGAATACGTCTTCCCGAAACATTAGTATTACGCACAAACTTAAAACTGTATGTAAATAATTAACCTTTTATTTTATGTTTAATCGATCAGTTTCTTCACTTTTTACATGAATTTTAACCTTCAAATATAACTAATTTAGGATAGTGTCACAACACATATGAATTCAGTTAATTCGGTTTGCATAATACGCCAATATGGTGAAAAAATTCAAAATCAGTAAATTACTACAACGAAAATTCCATCGATCATTTTGAACATATTGAAACAGTTGAAATGTCTTAATCATAACATATCTACATGAGATAAGTCTAATGGGGTTCTAATTTTCGACCATTAGTAAGCGATAACGTTTCTACATCACGCTGACCATGATGTAAAAATGACAGTGTATAATGAGTCTGACATGTTATACAGCTGGTCAGGGGTACAGTTCATCATCGATAAATCATACGATCACATTAGCAAATCATTACTCGCCATTTCGACGGTTTTCTTGGATATTCTCCAAGGATCTGCATGGACAGAAAGGGTGGCTGATGAGAAATAGTATGCCATCTTGACGATTAAGTCACGATTAAAATTATTATCTATGTTCACAGTAGCATTACCGTTTGTTTTGGCCACCATTAAAATATTGTTCACACATAAACACATTTTCGCACAATTAAAAAAAAAACTAGGAATACAATTGTAGAATATAGAAATATTTCCGTCATATATATATAAAACTCCACAAGACAACATTAATACAAAAAAAGAATAAAATCACATGAAAAAGTCTGTAAATTGTGTAATATCGCTAGTACTTTCACTGCTTCCTGCAGCTATTTCGGCGACAATATTTTTTTACAAACAATATATACAAACGTCTAAGTATTGTGACAACCATATACTATATCTATCCAGCGGATTTCTGAAGCATCAGAAATACAGTGTTAACACCAAATATTTATATCTACAAATTAAGCCAAACACTGTTACAATTAGATTTTCAATAATGTCAAATTTTTGCTTACCCTCCGCTATATAACTATATAAAAACGCCTAAGTATATATATACTACACATATACTACACACTATACTGTATACATATAAAGAAAAAAAAGATTTAGGAGAGGGTTCTAGACCTCTGGACATGTATACATAAATTAATATTGTTAAAATGTCGTCTTTAAAAATAAACAGTTATGTTAACATGAATATATTTGTTTACTTGAAGATAGGGAAAATTTCTTCTTTTAAGAAATGCATTATATTATATTATTTTTTTAAATATATAAGCTTCGTTCATGGAAAATCCATCTTTTCGATAGAAATTGACTGGATAACAGACTGAAAAATATTATTTCTGTTAGCCGACTTATTCATACCATTGTTGATGTCATATAAAAATATGTCTAACTACCGAAAAGAATTTTTCCATTTAGTCAAACCTTAATTGGAGATAAAATGAACACAAGCTAAAAAATGCTTTAAATAGACACTGCGAGTGGAGTTCAAAATGACTTGGTTTTTTGTGTCTCGTGTCTTAAACCATGTCTTTTACAGAAGGCTTGGAGTGGAGTCTGGAGAGAAATTTGAATAATTTTAAAGCAAATGTTTTAAACAAATGTATTACAAATATTTTCTGCTGAAAATAGATCACTAATAGGAAATCAATTTAAAAGACTTATACTGTATTACCATAATGTAAAAAACAATATAAAGAGATATGTTCACATTGTATAAAATACGCTAACCTGTCATTAATTACTTTTGATGTTAAATCAATTTTATTAAAAGAAAATATTAAATAATTTTAAAAAAAAGAAAATTTATATAATAAACAAAACTAAAATAAAAAACGATATTATTTCAAATTTTCAAATAAGTATTTATTTAAATGAATTTCAAATAAAGTAATAATAGAATTCTCTTTATTATACTACAGAGAAAATTATTTTTTATCTGAGGGCAATATTTCGCAATGAGACATTTCAGACTGGTTACCAAACGTTAATATACACTGTAAACTCATTTGTTAGCAATTTAATCCATAAAAAATTATCCAGACCCCAAGTGCCTGTGACAAAACCGGCAAGAAATGACACGGCGTAACATGCAAGTAATTCGATTGAACAATATTTTGACAAAATTACGACTAATTTTTGTAATGCTGTTAAAATTCGTGCTTTCCAAGTACGTAACGTTTTGAAAAACTTTCACTGAATGAGCTAAAATATATATTGAAACCAATTTCATATCTCAAAACATAGACCACCGAGTTAGAAATGTTGTAAGTCTATAAAATAAAAGAATACACAGTTAGCTTCTGTTTCATGGCTTTTCTTCTTTTAGAAACTTTTTTACTATCTTTTACTTCTGACATTTAAAGCTATTATGCACTTGCAGAACGAGTAATATAATTTTAGAGTCTTTGACGAAGAAAAACATATAAAAAGCAAAACGCCCCACGTATAGTGACGGGAAATCCGCAACAGGCTATGGACCACCAGCAAAAGATCATCATTTCGTTCGATAAAGTGACCTCGGGGGTGTTAAAACAACGAGTAAATTATCATATGACATCAGTCAAAGCAGTTAATATCGAAGTGGCACGGATGTGATTTACTGCCACAGTTTGCAATTTCCTCCGAACTTAAGGTATGACAAATTGGAATTAGCTCGAAGACGATGTAGATAAGATTGTAAACAAAAGCCAGATCGTTTCTGTATCTTTAATATTCACGTAGAAACTATTTTTGGAATTAATTTTTACATAATCCTTTTGACATATCTTCTTCACACTCTATTTTATCTTCTACAGAGGCAATTATTTAGCACCGAATAACTTAGCAGACTGAACGTTGTTTTTATTTACTTGTGTACACTCAGCCTTCTGTTTGGTTAATTTAATGACTGTATTAAATAAGTACATTTGTACCGGGAGGGAGTGCTTGTACTCTTAAAGAGTCCAGATGGTCATACTTAAATCACACCACATGCCTCGTTATATGATAAAAGTACAAATAAAAATATCACCCAAAATGTCTCTTGAAAAGTTACTTTGATAAAAAAAATTCTGACTGATGTTTTGTGCCATGGAAAAGCGACACAAATGGACGCCAATTTTCTACCATATTTTATGTGTCTATCATTGATAAAATTCTTTGCACAAAACGTTTTATGAGTTCTTCCGCCCCTAAATTTTAACACAAAACATTCGTTTTGGAGGGAGTCTAATGTTAATCAGGGCGAGTTTATTTTCTGATTAGCATATAAATTTCAGTTTTAGAGTTGGCTATTTTTGTTAGCTACACTAGTGTAGCCTCCGTTGCATTTCTTTTTATTTCGGCGGAGCTACAAAGGTGACAATCATTTATATATGGAAAAGGGGGGGGGGGGGTAATTCATATTATCCGCCATTTAACTGTTTTCCTGTCTTCGTCGTTGAACTGATATTTCTATCACACTTAATTCTCATCGTCATTTTTTACCGGTGCTATTCCAAAGTTATACACTCTTAAATTTCCATTTTTTCAACAATTATTACGATAATTAAAATTAATCACTTAGGCAGTGTAGAAATGTCAGATGAACGGCGGATACAGCAAAAAATATTTATTAAACCAAGACAGCATTTTAAAAGAGGGAAATATTTATAAATCACAAAGGCGTTTATGCTCCATTACGAGTAATGGGACCTCTTTGTACCCCCCCCCCCCCCCCGAATAAAACATTCAAAGGAGATGCATTATTGTATAGCTACTTTTCTGTTCATTGTCTAACTTTATGATCTTCTTATTATTCGATTTGTCGGCAAAATACGTGGTACATTATTTTACTAAAACTTATTGTATTTTTGTTTCAGGAATGAGATTCCAAAACCCAGCATACAATCAAAGTGTCCCATGTGACCGGAAGTCGTATGTATATTACGGATCAAATGGAATGTCGTCATCGATTCATCCTTCATATTACGAAAAATGTGCAATGTGAAGAATTTCAGTCAGAGGAGAAATATGTCAATTATTTTTATTCTCCTTGCAATTTTTTACATTTTCTGCCAAATAAAGGGGTCGCATGACAAAAATCCTGCGATGATATGACCAAAAACCCATGACAAAAATACTTTGTACAAATTGTTTTGTTGTAACAATCTGTTGTACTTTGTTGATGTTAAATGTTAAGTAAATGACACATGTAGATTATATAATAAATTATATCTTATACAGAGTTATTAAAAAAATTAATCAATTAAAACCCATTTTTTAAAATGGTAGTCAGGTGACTCTGCTTCTTCCGATATGGCGTGGACATATGTTATGCACACACGTTGGATTCTATTCACGTCAATCGTTGTATTTATTGGCACAAATTCAGTTTGTTACAGACGTGCTAGAATGTTATTAAAAATATTGTTTGCGTATTCTGGTACCCTGACAATGATATGCGGTTTTCGGAGTGAAGTGAAGCTTGCGTCAATGAAAAATATTGCACCAGGAGACCACGTTAATTATTTGCGGAGGTAAAATCTAAGACTGACGTTTTGCCTTTACAAATATTAGTTGAACACTGTTATCTCTAGTCACACTATTGATAAGTTTGAATATGAGATGTCAACTAGGTCAAAAGTAGAGCCATAAAATGAAGCTGTATACTTGTACACACCGTAAACATTATCCTACCATTTGTTTGTCTTGGTGAAAGTATTGACTATTGGTAAAATATAATAATAAATCGGTCAACTAGATTTAATGTAGATCCCGGAAATCAAAATGAACCATAACACGAACACAAAAATACCGTGGTTATAAACAAAATGGCTGAAAGTGGTGTAAAACATAAATAAAAATTAAAAGAAAACAATTTTATGATTGGAATAGAAGAAAATTCAGTATTTGTTTTTTTTTAAAGGGGTTTAACGCAACTTTTAGCAATTTTACAGCTATATCATAGCGTCTAGTTATTTTTTGGCGAGGAAGCCGGAGAAAACCCCCTACCTGCGGAAGGAAAAGTGACCATCCTTGTTAATTAAGATTGGAGTCGAGTGCACCCTGTCCGCAGTGAGATTTGTACCAGCAACCTCAGTAAAGAACACGTAATCAATAGTAGACAAAATACCTTAACCATTCGGCCACCTAGGCCCCTAAATTGAGAAGTGTATATAATTAAACGCCTACTTAAAACTCTTAATGTTAAGATTTGGACGCTACTTGCAAAAGATTAATTTATTGAATGATTAAAATATATCAATGAAATAAGTGGGGGAGGGGGGAATCTGAATACATTTTATATGTTTCCGAAACCAGAAATTGCTATCCTTTCATGTTCAATCTTTTACGTGTTATGATTTTATCTATGATTCAGCACGGAAGTTTGCTTGTTATTGTATTTTGTTAATTACTGAAAATTCAAACGATTTGAAATGATTGAAGCGGAAGTGGCAGAACAAGCTAGTACTAGAAGTTAAAAATTATTTTTTTGCTCGACAATAAAGTAATTTGAAATAGGCACTTGAACCAATTTATAAGTTTTCAACAAGCCGTCTGACGAATTGTAGTAATTATTAGAAGACCACCCTGAGTTGAAGGTGTTTTAATACGAAGTGATATCAGATTGACTATCAAAATATGAAGCTATACTGAACCTGGTCTGTATCACCGTGGTGTACCTTATGTTTCACTGTATTTCAAACTTCAGCACCGAGGAACTAAATGATTATTTATAGCGGTTAACGATATAGAACAATTACGTTATTGCAAGTAAATTTATACTAAGATTTTCGCGCTCCCTATATGTAAAAATATCTTAATTGCCGATCAAACAAATAACAAATATCGTTTTTATTGGGTTGAGGCTATACCCTTTAGATCTTCATTTGGTAGATTTATTCTGGTACTCCCGAACATAGTTGAAAAATTATGACTCGGTCTAAAAAACATTACTTACTTTTTCATGTAAAAATGCCGTCGGTCTACGAAACAAAAAAGGTTTAAGAAAACATTAGGGACCGACCATTTAACTTTCAGGGGTGGGGGGGGCTTGGTTTTTTCCTAAAAAAATATTTTGAAAATGATTTTTGGTGAAAAAATATTTTGGAAGCAGAGGGTAAGAAAAAAATATTCTGAAGAAGGATTTATGCTATATAAAATAATGCTAATAATGAAAACAAATATTCTGTCGCTACGCCTTCATAAATTAATATCCGCGCTCGCGGAAAAAAAAATTTCTGACCAAAACAAAAAACCAAGCCCCCCCCCCCCCCCTTTCAAGTTAAATGGTCTGTCCCTTACAGACGAACCTCTTTGCATTTAAAATCACTGAAAGCCGAAATAAACATTCTATCGATTGCCTGTTACCGAGGTATTTCACATCTGTAGACAAATTTTTAATCTGGTATTTAATTGAATAATTCGTCCAGGCAAATTAATGAAATCAGAAGAAACTTGACGTGTAAATAATACGGATAGGGCTATGCTAAAATTGTTTACATTGAAAATAATGAAAAAATGAATGCCATGTGCATCTCGTAATAGAATAGTTTCGCATTGTTTTCTCTTGGCGAAAGGTAAATATGAGAAAGGAGGTAAAACGTCTAATTTTCACGAACTTTCTCCTCTAGGCTCTTACAATGTAAAAATGGAAACATGTTTTTATTATTAATGATTGACAATTTGCGTGAAAACTAACGGAGAGCAAATACGGTTGGAATGTGATGTGTTAACATGTGACTGTTTGTGTCGCCCTTATAGTGCTCTATATCCAGGCGAACCAACTTATAAAAAGGGTAGTTCAGACTTATAAACTATACTAGAACCAGACATTATATATTACATGCAACACTTCAATAGGTATTTTTTACATCTCGGGTTTAACGACTGTTTAGTTATTACAAAGACGTAGCACCCAGAAAAATAGTGGTACGGTCGAAAATGTGGCTAGTAGGGACACGACCTAAATCTAACTTGCTGCATAGAATCACGATTTTAATTAAATTATTTTTTCGATACATTCTTTTTAACTATCTTCCAAAGTATTTAAATGTGGCTGTCTTAAATTATTTCTAGTTTTACAAAATACATACACATTACATACATTATGTGTAGGTACAACTACCTGTATTCATATCACTACGAGACGCAGCGTCGAGTTGTGATGCGGATTGTATGTAACTGTCAAGACATGATACAGGTAGTTTTACCTACACTTAAATGTATGTAATAAGTTTATCTAAAATTAGAAAGTATAAAAAGGCAAAACAAAACTAATGTTTAAAATTTAAAATTTAGCATTCAACGAACCATTTGTTTATAAATAGAGTCCCTAACGTCACACATATTATGACGTCATATATCATTCACAGAATAAAAGTAATTCAACGTATCATTGGTTATACCATTCATTGTGAGGTCAATAAGTAGTTCCGACAAAAGTACATCTTGTATCACATATATAGATGATACAAGGTTTTGTATCACATAGGTTGTATCAATCGCTTATATTTCAGATTTTGACAAGATACATACTTAATTTTAGATAAAATATTGAGAATACTAACATAAACATATATTGCACAATCTTAAGTCACTTTTTAAATGTTAGTATACATGCAAAGTTAATTATGAACTTTTTCTAGGGGTGCAATTCTATAATGGTTAGACATTTGAGTACTACAGCAGATGACAATAAGTTTCTATTGAAATCAAATTTCATAAGAATTTAAATTCATTAATAGGTTATAAAACCGTATATTTTAAATTATAAAGTGTATTATTTGATGTTTTTGTTTGAATTGTTTTCCTTTGTTATTCTAATTTTCAAATACTATTATCTTGAAGAGGTCGAGTTCTATAAATAAATCTGGAACGTCATTAATATACATATTGAGCAGCATAGGAGTTAAGGAATTCCCTTAACTTACTTCCTCAGTAATAGTATTTAAAAACATTACGCTAAACTGAACAAAGTTTTTTTGTAATCAATGAAACGTGTACCAATATTTGCTTAACCAATATTGGCAAGTTTTTAAGAACAAATAAACTATATAATAGTTTTCAATTTAGAACGAAGTTAAATTGAACTAAACATAACTGTCATATTTCGCATCATACTTTCTTTTAATAAAGCACTAAAAATATTTGCCATCCCATGCAAGAGCGAAATTCCTCATAAAAAGGATCAAAATGGAATGAACACACTAATAACATGCCCAGTATATTATTTAAGTTTAATTGTAAAGTTCCAAAGAAATGCTGAATTTAAGTGTATTTTGTCGTCTTTGAAATAAATGCACAACAATTATATAATTATTGATAAATCGGGTCATCAGATTTACAGTCAGAGAACGTCTATAACTTCCTTCAAACTGTATACAGTTCGTTAGATCTGTCAACGTTCTCAGGCACCATGTATTTTACAGAGTAGAGTCTAGATAGAAATTTGGAGGGAAAATTTTGAGCCGATTTTTGGAGTGATAATAATTTGTATAAATCACTCATTTAAATTTAATAAAATCTCTTTTTTTAATAAAATAAACGAGAGCTCACCACAGGTATAATTGTATTAATTGATAGGTCTAACCCTGACATACTGTGGCTTAAATTAGATCAGACTTTTTTCACTTTAAAAGTGATCTTGATATTTTTGTGTGTATATAAACTCCTGCTATACTGGAAGAACTAACGGTGAAAAATAATTTTCGATAAATTAGAAAAAGATATTTTAAAATTCTCTCTTGTTTGTGATATTTCATTAATAGGTGATTTGAACGCTCATGTTCAGGCAAATGACCTTGATTATATTACTTCTGACGTCAATGACGTACTAGACAAAATTCTTCCATGTGACAACAATAGATGACGCTATCCATAAATACCGCAATACAGAAATTAACCAAGACACAAACGAGTACGGAAGTCAAATAATTGATCGCTGTATCGTAGCTACAATAATGTAGCTCCTTTTTAATGGACGGAGCTACAAAGAGGTCCCATTACAAAAACTTTCTTAGGATTTATACATATTTTCCGCTATTAAACTGCTTTTTTGTTTGCTAAATACTTTTTCCTTTTTTCGCCGTTCAGCTTACATTTCTACAATGTCTAATTAAATAATTTTCACACTTTTTTGTATTCATCGCATTGTTGATAAAGTTGAAATTGTGGAGTGTAGAATTGTAGAATCGTATCGGTAAAAATTTGATCCCAGCTAATGTAATTAATCCGGAAAAATTGATGCGGAATTATCAAATAGATTCAGAAATTCTGCACTTCCGGAATTCAAATTTTGTCAACAATGCCATGATTACGAATAAAGAGTATAACTAACGAATAAGATGTTGTAAGAATATCAATTAAATTTCAAAGACAATATCAAGGATTTAGTAATTCAGAGAAACAGTTTAATAGCTGATTATATGCATAAAACCCACTGGTGTGAATCACTCTCGGGCTGCTCCATTACGAGTAATGGGACCTCTTTAGTGTAGCTACGTCCAAAAAAGAAGGATCTACAGCTGTATCGATGCTCAGCTGCGCATTTTGAATGGTTGGACACTTGGCGATTCAAGGGGAAAGTTACTCTCTACAGTTACAATGGGACGACTATAACTGATTACTGCACCTGCAGTGTAAATATTTTATCTAGTGTACTAAGTTTACAGTAGATGAGCTAAACCCTGTTTTATCTGATCATTGCCTACTGTCAAACCTCGATAAGTCGAAGTTTGAGGGACCGTGAAAAATATATCGAGTTATCCGAAGTTCGAGTCAACCGAGTTTAGGGCGTGACATCATTTTCATTATGTGATTTTAAAAAGATCTAAGGGTATTTATTTCATGTATATTGGTTTCGAACTTTGGCATCGCTTGCATTTATCGCGGTATTTGTAGCGTGCGATATATGAAATATTTTATCCATTCAAATAAATCGACAATAATTAATCAGTGGTGTAGTCAAATTTATAAACTTTATTACGAAATCATGGAAAAACATTTCAAGAAAACACTTATCAACTTACATTTCGATTGACAACACACATGTATTTCAGTACGGTTACATTCTTACAATGATCAGGTCACACCTTCTGGATTGCTTAAACCAAAAAAGATCCTCGGAATCATTTAGATATTTCATTTCGGACTTGGCTTCTCCGATAAATATTTTGTAAATATTGATTTTTTTGGTTTGTGATAATACCACACAAAAACGTCCTTAAAAGGTTACAATTTGTAGTCCCCAACACCCTCTTAAGTGCTTAAACCTCACAAGCTTCAGGAAGCTTCGCCCCTTTAGTCCCCCCACCGGGGCGCTGCCCTGGACCAGCTGGGGACCTTGAGCCCCCAGACCCCCTGCCGAATTTCGCCCCCTAGCCCAATTTTCTGTATCCGGTCCTGTCAAATTACTGTTATTGTCAATTTTATATGTAAGCAATTTCCACAAATAGTGGATTCTAAAGTTTAGCATCAATTTTTTTTAAAATATAAACTGCGTTGGCTGTTTTGTTTAAGACTTTAGATGAGAAAAATAACTATTTCTTAATGTTTTATCAAACAGTTTCTCAATTGTTTAAAAAAAAAGAAAATAATTTTTACTTCACTATCAAACCACGGTTTTCTAATTTCTTCTCCGCGTTTTTTATAACACATGCATCTTTGACATTTTATCAAGAAATATTCTTTATGCCGCATTTCTACAAGTCTCACAGATTTCACAATCTTTATGTTCAAAGTCAGCAATCATATTTATTACTTACTGACCTGATTATATTTTATTTATTTTACTCTTTAGACTCCATTTATAAATTTATAAGTTGTACACTTTCTAAGTGATCTTTTTTTAAATATAAAACTCGATAAATTAGAATATGAACAGAAAGATATCGTTTTGGTTTCAAAAATGGTATTATATCTAGGACACCCTCTAAGCCATAATGTACACAATTGTGCGATTCAAAGTCGAAGTTGCGATTATAAGCAAAGGCATACTACGCTAGACTTAGAAAGGTTCTCTCTGTGAAATTTCAACATAGGTCGACCCGAGTTATCAACATTAAATATGTTTCCTTTCGGTACGTTGACAAACTGAATATCGTCATGTCTGACTAACTTAAAATAGAGAATCAAGTATAATGGTGTCAAGTTTTATGTGAACGTCGACAAGATAAGGTTTAGCCTTCTTATTTTTTGTTGCTACGGAGAGCCGAGTGATGACAAAATTATCCTATACCTTGTCCAGAACGTGCAAAATAAAAATACATTAAAGAAATTGCTCTCATCAGACTTTCGGAACATCATCGGTCAGGATTCGTTGGTGTTGAAAAACCAGATACAATCAAAGTAGGAGGCATTTCAAACACAGAAAACGTGAGTTTCTACCAGTTGTATTTTCATTTTTACTAAATTTGCATAGATGAATAACCTTTCTCAGTGAGTAAAAAGTCACGAAATTGGCCAAGGTTAATGTGCATCTATATGGTACTTAAATTTTCTAGAATGATATAGTTAAGAACATGCCCCAACTTAATAGGAAAATAGAAAAGTTTAATGTAGTTTAAAGCCACTCAGCACCTTTTAGCAACATCATGACTTCCAAGGTCAGCGACACCCTTCCTTCCACTCCTACTGGCGAAGAAGAGATGAAGTATTGGACTCTCTGGTATTTATAAATTTCACGTGATAAATTTCAAGTCTTGCACACGTTGTGCAATAATTCATAGTCTTGTTGCCTCATTCATAAAACGGCCATTGGAAATGAAGATGGGAGTCTCATAGCCTTATTATTTTATCGAATGTTGTCCTGTTTGTGTATTATCTGTTTTCTTAATGTTTACTTAATGACAATAAAGATATAAATTAAAGAACAATTGCAGAAGACTTTCTTTTAAAAATAACAAGGATTGCTGGGTTTTTACAAACTCACGTGGGAATTTCTGTGACTATCAGTGGTGACGACATATTAGGGTCTGCAACATATCAACTAGACATCAAACACAAGATGGCGGCATTTTCTATTTTATATCATATTGCAAAAACATACAATATGCCAAATAAATTTCCATTTTAAAGAGATTTCTGTCGACAGATCAATTAATTTTCTAGAAAATTTTTTTTTAAGTTGTCATATACGTAATAAAAATGCAAAATTTAAAAGAACAAAGTGGACAGAATATTTAATATGTTTGTTAAAACAGAAATTTAAGTAATTTTCAGTCGGTCAGTTTGTTATTTTAATTCATAAAGCCATTTTATCATAATTTCGTGTGCTGCAATGACCTACACAGAAGGAAACAAAAAATGCATAATAAAATTGATAATTCGAGAAAAATAATTACATATCAAGCATGGGCTGAATTATATGAAATATTGAATCGAGTGATCAAAATATTGTCCCCAGATGAAATAACGTTAAAATGTGTTGACCCAGGCCCTCGATCCCTTTTACGAGGTCTTATTTCGTTCATGACATCACTATTGCAAATTCAAAACTTTACTGCTTGTTCTATGATCCTCTATTAAAGAAACAACAAAATAATATCTGTTTTAATCCAGAAAAAAATAATGTAGACAATCAACACTGATTTTCACGTACTTGTTAACTTGTAATCGCTGTAGGTAAACTACAGAGCCGTTCAACATTAAAGAGTTTCATCTGTCACCAGGGTAGTATTTTATGATAAAGTATGATTTAGATTTTTATCCGTCTCCTGTGTCTATGTTATCTATTTTAATATGCACTGTTTAAACATGATATATGTTTCTGTGTGAAAAATATTTCAATCTGAGAAAATGTTTCTAGTAAAATTTACGTGTGGCAAAGAAGGAGTATCTACTATATAGTAAACATTTGTATAAAAACTACAAAATGTATATGTGTTGTAATCCCCTTTAATGCTATTCAGGACGTTGTAGTTACAAAGGAAAATTACTTTACTCTAAAGTAGTCAAGTTGTTCCATAACACCTGAAAACATATTTTGCAGATAAAAATATTTGCTTCAGTTTCAGTTGTATTCTTCTATTTAGTGCCAATTTTATAAGAATACGAATATCTTTATTGTCAATTAAATCACATTTAAATGATTTGTGACACAAAACAAAATGAAGAGCCAAAAAAAAAACCGACAAAATAAAGTCTTATGATTATGATAGCAATGTAAAAAAAAAGTGGCATTCATCGTCAATACTTTTGATTACAAAAAGTACAAATACGTTGTTCACGAGGAATCTTTCTATATCTTCCTCGCTCTATTTCTAAAAAGTGGTCTGATATTCTAAATTTTGCAATATTTTTACTAGTTTCAAAATAGAAATAAGAGATAAAAAGAATTCTTTCTCTTGTTCTTTTCCTAAAAATTAACTGTGGAAAATCTCGAATTTGTTAATAAAACAAAGCTGAAACTCGAAAATACCCACTTGAGCCACTTCGTTTCTTACAGAAGATAAAACAAATTCGTCCATCCACATTCAGGCGTTAAGTAACAAATCAGTCAATCAATCTTTTACAAATTTTATCAAACTGTTATACGATAAATCGATCAATACTGAATTATCTATAAAATCTGTATACATGTGTGCAAACCATCTCAGTTTTACACGTGGATTTTTTGTACACAAAAGATGCAGCAGCTGTCACCAATGTGTCCTTACAATCGATACCCACGTGGCTGAGGCCGTTTACGTCGTTCATCGTTGGTTGTACACACTTTGTTGTATACTCTTGATACTTTTGTGTGTACTTAATACAATAAAAAATGGACAAAATTATTTATTTAGGAATTGTATTAATTTTCTATCTACAGTGTGCAGAGTCTAAAATAGAAGAGGTGACAGGTTCGAATATTCAACAGGTAAATCGCTTCTATTTAAACAATACTATACCAATTAAACTAAACGTAGTTTTGACTTATGTATGTATAAAATATATTTTGCGGAAACCCTGTTGAATAATTTCAATATAACTCATAAAAATATTTAAAATATTGATATCCTATAGAGACAGCTTTGTTAGGATGCGAAGTAAACTATATCGTTGCGAGAATTTCGTGATTTTGAAAACTAATGGAGAACTGTGTGGTGACAGTCCGCTTGAAGAAATGCCATTGTGTTCTATCATTTGTCATACTATTACCATTGGTTGCGCTCTTGGAAACTAACTTTTTAACGGTCAGCCATAGTTTGTCCCTGTATTATGTGGCTTAAAAATATGCAACCACTCCATCCAGTGGCACTTAAATAGTACCAGGATTTAGAAGAATGCCGCGTTTTTTGTACTGTAAGTACTGTCTGTATGTGGGTTAGGCGGCACAATTTTCCATCTAACCATTATTATATTTTACATATTTCTCCTGCCTTTATTATAATCTTGATTTTTATCATTAAACTTGCTTTTGTTCTAAATATATTTTGCCTGCTCTTCGGACGTTGAGCAAAAACAATTGGTATAGCCGTGTCTATTTGTATACGGCATGTGCACGTTATAGAATAGTTTTCACATACACACAGGTCGTTACAGATATCCGGAACATGCTAGGTTAAAATTCGTGTTTATATAACATTATTTGTGACAAATTACAATTTATATATGCATACAATCTAATTAAAATTATATCTTCACTTGGTTCCCCCTTTTTGCTTTTGTCGCCGTGAATAGCAAAAAGGGGGAACCAAGTGAAGATATTATTTTAATTAGATTGTTTATGCATAATGTTCATCTCACATAGTGTATACAGTATCACCATCATATACTGAAGATATATGGAATCCATATTAAAAATAAAAATCCCAGAAGAAATTCATTTTTTAACTTTTCGATTTTTTTATTCTTATACTGTCTGGAAACTTCATACTTATTTCAATGTATAATTGTATTTACCAAGAAGTGAAATTACTTAGGCTGGCAGAACTTTTATTAAACAAAGTTATTTAAATTAAGTATTCTCCGAAAAATAAGCCTCAAGTAAGCGCCACACCACACCAGATACTCTAAAGAAACCAAAGCTATCTCAATACATCTGCTGAAACAACGAAACCAGTGCATAATGAAATGATATGTCAATAGAAATGTTAATTAACCGCCGAATAAAATAAACATGTCTTGTTCAGATTTTTTAAAATCTTTTTTACTTGCACTTTGGAACAATTTTGTTTCTATTTCTAACAGCTACAGAACAGAGGAAAGTTTATGATGATTTTTGTAACCAAAAGCGGTAAGAATTCGGAATGAATAAATTATATTTCTTATATACAAATTATATGATCTACATTCAGTGCTTGTATTAGCTGTCATTTCAATGTAACAATGAGTGGGAAATCACAAGACATTTAGAAGAAAGCATCTCATGAAGAAACGATTATTTAGCTATTTCTGGGCGATAACATTATCTGCTCCATTAAAGACACCCATCAAACATATACACAAATTAAAAAAATCTGAAAACTTAATACAATCAATCAATCAATCAATCAATCAATCAATCCAAACAGTCAATCAATCAATCAATCAATCAATCAATCAATCAATCAATCAATCAATCAATCAATCAATCAATCAATCAATCAATCAATCAATCAATCAATCAATCAATCAACTTAACTTATTCACATTACTATTTTCTACTATCTATATCAAGATTTTTTTTTCATTTTAACAGGTTGTGAAGAATGTCGTCTAGTTTATTCTAAATTCGTAGCAGCATCTCAGCCATTTGATCCAGACGAAATCATGTTCGGTAGAATTCAGCACGTTGGACTCGCATCTCAGTTAGAAGTTGAAACATTTCCATCCCTGATATATTTTAAAGCGAATTCAAAAGTTGCTAACAGGTATATTTTAGATTGAATTGATTAAAAAAAATAAATCGTGTTTAATGCAGGACCTCGGTGACCAGTGGTTAACGAATTAATCATATACTATAACTCAAAACAGATAACATGTTCGAGTCTTACTGCGCACGGGGTGTTCTTTACTCGAAACGTAGCGGACATGGGTTGCAAGTTTTCCTTCAGAAGATCGGGAATATTTACCGGAGTACTTTACCGGGTACTTCGGTTTCCTCTTCCAAGAAAAAGGTTATAAAAATAATGAAGAGATAAAAATGAATAGCGTTGTAAGGGAGATAACTCTAATTTGTCAATCTTTTGCAGGGCTAGAATAGATGTCACAGTAGAAAGCATCATACAGTTTATTAGCGATGTAACGGGCAAGGACTTTATTTATATGGACAAACATTTTACCGTAGAACTTACTCAAGGAAACTTTGATGAAATTCTTCAAACACCTCGACAATATAAGCTGGTACTACTCTATACAAACGGTATGAGTTATATGTCTGTTAAATTTCTCCACGCAAATATGTATTGTAAGGGTCATATGCGAAAGAAGGGACCAGGACATCAATTTCATTGAACACCAAATAAAGATTGAAACACAAATTATTTATTATATACATGTATTTGAAACTACCGCAGTAATGATTTTGTATGCACCAGACATTATCAAACATCTCCACGTCACACATGTTACACATTGTTACACATTCTTATGATAAAACAGATCACACCTAGCACTCATGCTAGATGAGACTGGTCAGCAGTAACTAGTTAACATATCACACCTAGCACTCATGCTAGATGAGACTGGTCAGCAGTAAGTGGTTAACAGATCACACCTAGCACTCATGCTAGATGAGACTGGTCAGCAGTAAGTGGTTAACAGTTCACACCTAGCACTCATGCCAGATGAGACTGGTCAGCAGAAAGTGATTAACAGTTTACACCTAGCACTCATGCTAGATGATACTGGTCAGCAGTAAGTGGTTAACAGTTCACACCTAGCACTCATGCTAGATGATACTGGTCAGAAGTAAGTGGTTAACAGTTCACACCTAGCACTCATGCTAGATGAGACTGGTCAGCAGTAAGTGGTTAACAGCGACGCTGAATTTCATGGTACTGTTCTCTGAACTGAACTGTTAACCCTCTTACTCTGACTATCCATTTATCCATCTTATCTTACAAATTTCAATGACTTTCTTCCTTTTTAGCAGTTTACTAACCGTTAAACATTAAATTAATCAAATGTTTGAGAAAATGACATGTTTTATTCTTAATGCAAATAGTATGTGTTCATGTACATACAATTTACATATTCGTCTCATTGTAAATTGTGTATAATTTTCCATGAAATTGACTTGCGTTACAAACTCTTTGAAATTAAAAAAAAAACTATTGTAACATTAAGGACGTATTTGTAAGTCATATTTCCTATAATAACCATGCATACAAAATATCTTTACAGAGAATAAAGACAAAGTGGAATGGTTTGATAATTTTGCAGAAATGTACAAGAATGACGACA
Source organism: Limnoperna fortunei (assembly GCA_944474755.1). NCBI lineage: Eukaryota > Metazoa > Mollusca > Bivalvia > Mytilida > Modiolidae > Limnoperna > Limnoperna fortunei. The sequence goes on along the minus strand of OX104112.1, from coordinate 90,019,627 downwards.
AGGTCAGTATTATTAAGGTCCGCTACTTTGTGGCGAACGCCCTATAGTAATCAGTCTGTTCGTAAGTCGTCCAGGCGTCAACATTTCGTCTGTCCGAAGCTCTTCGTGTCCGAGCTATAACTTTTTTATTTTTTGAGCTATTTGATATTTGGTATGTGGGTGAATAATATCAAGATGATGTGTCGCATACCATGGTTGATAACCTTTGACTTTACCTCAAGGTCGACGGGGCCCACAGAGATGGGTACCATCTCACTTGTGTCTAGTTTTCAGTCGAGACATCGGTGTTCGAATGAGATATAAAAGAAAGCTACTTTTATTTGAAAAGATGAACTCTGTATACGTCTATAACAATATTTCTTATTTAACTAATATCTTTCAGGTCATTTTCTGCCGTTTAGACGTGTATTTGGAGGGGAATCTGAGAGGAAGGTAAGAACAGTAGGCGTACCGATTAGCCGACGGTGATTATTGACTGGCTTATTATTGCAGTACACAGTTCTTTGCATTGAAATACATTCAAAAATATAGGTCCTGGCTCTGTTATTTCAAGTAAAAACATGTGACAGTTTTCATAGATCCATATTGGTGAGTGAGATGAAAAGCTCGCAGTCACTTTTACAATTAACAAACGCATCGTAGGACTTTTTTAGTGGCATATGTCTACCCTTACTTGTCACAAATTTATGTCTACATAATTTGTGACATAAGTCTACTTTTCAGATAAATAGGTCAGCTTGTTAGATAAATATGTCTACTCGTCAGATAATTAAGTCAACTTGTCTGATTAACTAATACTTTCTGTGTATGGAATGAAAAAGATAAAATATAAGGTTTATTATATGCCACCATACGATATACCTCAAGTTGGTCCATTTTACTTTCAAGGTTCAAGGCAAAAGTCTTTCCTGCCTTATATTGGTACAGTAATGATGAGATTCCACAAAAAAGTATGTACGGTGGACGCTTTGATGAAATTGAACTAAAGGGCTTTATCTCCGATAAGACGGGCATAAAAAGGGAAAAAGATGGAACATTACCTGAAAATGTAGGTATACTAATTAGAGAACACTTTCAAGAATTTAAACAAGGGTTTAAGAAATTAAATTTAGTTATAAATAAAAGAAAAACTGAAGAAATTTACGCAATATTTATATAAAGGCATCGCCTGCTTCTTTGAAATTTGATACAAGATGTTGGTAGACAAAAAAGATGAAGCTAATTTCAACATGTAGTACAATTGAGCTGATTAATGATTAAAAAGGCGCCAAGAGATGGCGCGAAATAATGTTGCATTGACACACGAACTAGCTAATACAAAAATAATGGTTAATTTAGACATTTCGTACACACAACTGCTTTATTAAGTTAAATTACTACTGCAAGCAGTGCTGATAATGTTAGATATTATTTACCAACTCTTTACGTCAGTCACATAGTTGTCAATGAAGTGTTTTCACTCTGGTTTCGCCTCCATTTTGCTTTAAGGAAAACAGCTAGTTAGTTAAACCTCTGCATGGATTATCCGCTGCTGTTCTTCTGGAACAGTACAGAATCAGCAGAGTTCATTGTCGCTAGCCAAGTTTTACGATATATTCCCATTGAAGGGATGGGGATCAGATCATAACACTTCTCTAGCAAAGATAAGTGTATATAATTATTTGGCCTTCGAATAATTTTTTTTTCAGCTCAACTGATACAAAACGCGCGTGTGACGCAAAAATTGTATAACTTTAGATTAAATGTGTTGTTTCTGGCAGGTGCTCTATTGTTTGTTTCAGGCTGGTATTCTAAAAGACTTCGAAGACTTGATAAGGGCAAACCAACATAAAATTGCCAAAGCAAATGATATGGTAAGAACAAGAGGGTTTAACTTTTCCATTTTTACGAATTACTGGCGAAGAACCCAGTAAGAACCTATGACCTTCTGCATGAGGCTTCCAATACTTGTCAGTTAGGCTCAAACTAAGTCCTGTTTGTTTTCTTTTTTCTAAGGTAGTGTATTAGGCATGTCATTCATATGAATCTGGGATATTTTAAATTTACTTGTGCTCAATTTTTGGAATGAAATTAAAGGGTTTAACGGAATTTTAACTGGCAACAGTAATTTTTAACACTTTTTTCTGACAAAAAAAACTCAAAACTATTATATACATACATGTTACCACATGTATAAGACAGAAGGAATCATTATGACAATCATGCCAGAACAGCACTGCATTAGAATTCTTTGTAAAAAAAAAAGTATTTCAAATTTGCAAAAATATTATTCATTTGTTAATTTCAGGGTCGACAGCCTCTTGTTTATTAGATATATATACATGTAAAAGAATTTTCCTTAACAACCACCTTTTTTTCACAATCAAGTCCTTATTTGTAGTAATATTTAAAAAAATCGCTTTTCAGATACAATTATTCCGAATATAAATGACGATAATTAAAATATACTGTTATATTGCAATACATGTCATTAAAATGATTAAAATATTTGAATAACGGTTTCTGGAAATATATTTATGTTTTACTAATTCCCTTTTATTATTCACTGTATAGCATAAACTTTGTAATGACCGGAAGTGATTAATTAATTAATGCAATGTTTATTATAAATATTAAGCATTGTATAAAAGAATCACTTGTTAAATTGAACATTCTTGGAATTTTGTTTAGAAAGAAGTCGTAAAGAAAGCAAAAGATATTGCCGAATATTACAATGACAAGGAGTAAGTGCCATTTATAAGTTTGAGCGAATGTATTTCTTTAAACTGCTAGGGATTTATTTTCAAATACATTATGGTGATGACAAAGGTCTATATTTCTATACTAGGCCAACACACAGGGCTGGAATTTTATAATGCTATCATAATTTATTATACTACAACGAGAAATTTATTATTTTTCTGGGGGCAATATTTCGCAATGAGACATGTCAGACTAGATACCAAAGGAGGGAATATAAATTGTAAACTTATTTATTAGCATTTCATTCTATACTTTTACAAGTTGATTTTTATATTATTCCAACACAAGCTATCCTTCAAAAGCTACTGGTGATAAGACATGAGTTTAGCACTTCAATTGACAAAAAATCTGGTTAAATCAGCTTATGACACGTATACTACAGACTGTATCAATAAGTCAGTTGTTCTGCCTACAATGGACAACCAACATTATTTTTAGCTTTTTGTAATGCGAGTTTAGACGTATGCACAGGCAGTTGGGGTCAGGATAATTTTTTTATAAACAGTTGTAAATTTTAATAAACAGTATATTAATAAAAATCCCATCGTTAAGTACTGTCTATCGGGTGGTGATATAACATTGAGAAACGTGTCTTAATAATTACTTGCAAAATAATAATACACGTGTTTATGATTTTGTTCAATAAAAATCTCCCGTCAAACACCGTAATAGTTCTATAATTGATCCATAATGACTAGACACCATGTTGCACAATTGTTTATAAACGTGTCCTTTTTTGAATTCGTTGAATGCTCACCTATTCAAAATACTTCCGTTTTTATCAGGATAGCAAACTACTACGTTTATCTGTTAGAGGAAGTTGAATGGCATGAAGATACATCAGTTATTGACGACGAACGTTATTATCTGATACAAGACTTAACCAAGGGTAAGTAATTATAGAGACTTTTAGTGGGTTGTCTCCCTTGACAACGATCGTTACATCTTATACAAGACTTAACCAAGGGTAAGTAATTATAGAGAGACTTTTAGTGGGTTGTCTTCTTTCACGCCGAACGTTACTGTCTTCATGTGTCTTGTAGTAGTAAGACTTAACCAAGGGATGTACCTATATAGACTTTCAGTGGGTTGTCTCCCTTGACTACGAACGTTACTATCTTATACAGGACTTAACCAAGGGTAAGTGACTATATAGACTTAAGTTGGTTTGTCTCCCTTGACGACGAACGTAAATTTTCTTATGACAGACTTAACCAAGGGTAAAGTAACTATATATACAACATCAGAATATTTCCTCATTTCAGCACGATTTGCATTGTTATTATACTTTCCAAACACCTGTAACTGTTTTCATGTATATATTTCATTATATATAATTTACGCCTTTTTTGTTTGTTTCGAATATTGATTGGGACAATATTGAACGTCTATATAAAATATTGATCGAGTCTTAAATCGTGCGATATTATACAGCTATTAAAAGTGTGTTTTAATAGTGCACTGTGACATGCGCAGTTGTAAGATTTCCCTTACAAAGCTATATAATACAACAAGTTATATATAGGTCACATTACAGTGATCAATAAACTGTGTTTTTATTCCCTTTTGGGGGGTAATTTCATATTTATAATCTTTAAGTCCTTATATCAGAAGCTAATTATGTACTTTTTCCGTATTTAGAGCTTGGACCAAAACAGAGAGAGTTTATATTAAAGAAACAAAGTGTTGTCCGGGGAATCATGGACATACTCGGATCCAACATGTTAAAGAGGAATGCTAAAGAATCTCCAATTGTGAAGAAAAGGGAACCACGTCCACATGTACACGAGCATAAAGAACAAATCCACCGACATGAGGAATTATAAGAAGTAGTAGTGTTATAAATCCCATAGAATGGTCCAAGTATATACTTATGTTGTTTCAATGTTTGTGACGTTTTACTCTTGCATTCACCAGTCGTTAGGCATTGTACTTAGACATAGATTTTTTCCTTTTTTTGTTACAAATAAATATTTGCTTTCGTTTTGTGTTTTCACATTGGTATTTTGACATATACGAAACTGACGAGTGCTTAATAATGATAATAAAAACTCATAATTGTGAAGGTATAGGCTCATAGGCAAGTTATTTTAAAGATCTTTGGAATATGTTTATAGTTTGTACGTTTTGTTTTACATATTTTTTGTATGGCTTAGGGAGGGAATACATTTTGTATTAAACATTGGCAAAAAAAACAAATGATCTTTATGTTTTTGGCTTATTTTGCTTTCTTGTTTGCCTACCAATGTTGTTTAGGGATGGATCACACTTCTCAAACACATTGTTTTGCAGCAGTCTCTCTAGATCTTCTACTCTTTAGCCTTATCTCTAAATTTTAAATATGATATCCTTACCAGGTGATTTTTGCTATCTTCTACAACATTTCTACTAAAATTCTTTTGATTCATCAGTGTAACAAATCTCCATTTCTTCTTGTCAACATCCTTCAGTTGGTTGTTTTCAAAACCTTGATTAGTTTAACTTCTTGGGTTAGGATGCATTGAAGGTTTTATAGTTAATCTTCATCTAGCTGTGTTTCAGCTATATTGGTCCAGCTATGTTACGGTGATGAGATGGAACAATTGGAAGAAATGTAAACCAGAAATGCATATAAAGTTGAAAGGAGGGCAAATATTGGTCTTTTTATAGCAGCTATACTCTTTCACAATCTACAACGGATATTTTAATCGTTTAATTAGCTTGGTACTCACACAGCACGTTACCAACTATAGTCCACGCTCAGGCGTTCCTTATTATAACATACCCTTCCCCCACCTTCCAAACGAGATGTGTTAATGCCTATCAACCCCTTAAGTATGCGCTAGGCATCTCCGTGAGTTGAGTCCTGTTATCTTAGGAAGTTTGTTTTGGTGAATACTTGGACTTGATTTAGTAGACATTTATTGTTTCCAAGCTTAAGCTCCTAAGTTTCCATATATACACTCAGTGGGTTGGGTTCTGTGAATTGAGGAAGTTTCCATAATAACACTGCTTTAAATAAACCATAATTTGCTTTAAGTACATTTGGGTCGAAAACGGTACTCGTTTGTCCAATATCTTTACGAAATAGATATATATATTTTTTGTTATAATCACCATGCTACTTACATCTGACATGTCATCAAACTGACGTCTTATTTCTCTCTCTCTCTCGCAAATATACCGATTTTACAACGGGTTCGCCATTTATGTCAAATATTTTACCCGAGCATTAGCAAGGAGCAAAATGTAGGCATAAAGGGGCCAACAGTGGTAAAATCAGTATATATTCGTGTCCCCAATGTATATTATTTCGATTCTAATAGGACATATACCTAACCTTTATCAACAATCTAACCTACGAGTTGCCTAACTTGACGGCAATGAAAACAAAAACAAAAAAGAACATATTAAATAGATAATGTTATAATAAAATTATTATATTCTTTAAAGTTTCGGTCATACATGTTTTGATCGACTGGATGAACGTCGGACGTGGTCCTCGGTTGATATATGTATCGACCTCATCAGAAGGCTATAATTATATATTAAGCCACACGTGAATGGAAAGCCGATGGTTAAAAAAATTTACATTGCAATGCCATCATTGCGCCGTGTTACCGTTCATACAACTGTGCACGTCTATAATTTAAAACCTAGGACTAGCTAACTGTAGTCGATATCAGTGTGCGACATCCGTCTAATCTTCCGCTATCACACACAGATGTTCAAACCAAAGACAACAAGAATGACAAGAGCGGATTTATTTACAATAATAAAGTATCACAGCAAAAACAAAAAAGCGAAGGATAACAATTCTAATACTGATGTATAATGGAACTTTCTCTTATATACAATGAGAAACTTATAATAATACTGAACAAGTTGAGCAAAATAAACTTCTATATAAGACATAAAAAATAAAATATTTCAATACTGATTTTTCTTACAAGGAACAGTAGAACTTTCCATAAAGTGGTTATGAGCGAAATTTATATTTATATAAACGTCATAAATCTTTCATCTTTTCTACATTAAAAACATAGTTGTGAGATTTCGTCCCTACTTTACAATATTCTTTATTTTCTAATATAAAGAATCACAACGGTTTTACTACAGTACAATTTAGAACAAATGTATAAGCTCGATCACGGTTGGTCTAATATAATTTGGTGTTCAGATCTTGTCAATTTATCGCCATGCCTCTGATGCAATGTTCCTACTGAACTGTGGGTAGGTGTCTCTGTATCTTGCACTGTAAGAATTATAAATACATCTGAAAATATTTTACAGCCAAACACACGAATCACTTTATAATTAAAACAACACATTTTAAGCTGTACAAAACTACGTTTTAAGTCAAAGTTATTATATATAAGGGCCGAAGATTAGGATTAATAAGAGGAGTGACTGCTATTTCTGTATTGGTCTTTATTGTGTTGCCAGTGCCAATCCGCAATAGGAGGCAACTTCCTATATGCCTCAATGTACTGCCATGATATTAATAGTTCATTTTAAGTATACTTAAAAGGAAATAGTTTTCACTTTTAAGAACATTACGTAGAGATATTTTAGCGAACTCTCAAGGGAACAATGAGACTTTGAACAGTACCAAGCTTTCCCTAAAATAGGCGCCAGTGGTTGTACAAATACACATCATATTGTCAGAACATTAAAGGATTAAATGTTTGTCCCATGCTTAGAGGGTAACACTCTTCTACACGTAAAAGGTTCTATTTAGCCATGTTAACCAAATGTAGCGAGATTATTACAAGATGTCCGTAAGTAGCTTTTGACAATTGACGCTATATTTTCAGACAATAATAATAATGATAACACTTAATATCCCCACCTCTATCTGTTTACATTCAGAAAAATGATAAAGTCACTTACTATATGTTTGCAGGAATAGGCTTCTGTCCATACTGGTCCAATGTTGGCTCTTGACGAAGTGTGTACTGAAAAAAAATTTCACGATTAACGCTTGAATGGTCTTTTTATTTAAGGATTTTATAGGTGAAAAGTCTTGGTTTTCTTTTGTCTGATTAAAAAGCTTTGCTGCTTCCTAATCCCCACGTTTCCCCTGTAATGCTAGCTTTTTATAATAAACACATTTTTCGTATGAACGAACCAATTCTGTACTAACATAAAATATGGTGTCCAAATCAGAAACGGAAAGTATCGTAATTTTTGTTGTTTATTCCAAATTGTTTTAGTGCGGTGTTTTCATAATAACCAATTATCAATCAATAATAAAAATCGTCTATATATAGAAAATTGAACACGAGGTTTATTGTGCAATTTTTGTGACACTGTTATCTATAATTTCGCAATGTTTTCTGACTTTTATTTTGTTCAAAGTTATGTGTCACCTTGTACACTTTGCGTGAATGTTTTTTGGTATTTGTTGATTTGCGAAATAACCTATTAAAAAATCGTTTCAGTCGTGTTTAAAACGAGATTGTGTATCTACATGTTTCTGCATGATTTCCTATTTCATCCATATATGGGTGTATAAAACAAACGTCCGATAATGCACGTTCTTTAGCACGTGCACACATCTTGCGCGGTGTTAACTTGCCAAACACAGAAAAATTTAACATGACTTACTCTCCATGATTTTGTGATATCTGGTCTCAGATATCTGACAGCGTAACCTACAAATCGTTGATCTGAAAAACAAATTATTTGTGATTATTTATGTTTTAATTTCTTAAAGAATGTATATTTAGTTTCAATTTTGTTTCAATTTTTTTTTCGTAACAGTACATTCGTAATTGCAGACTCGTTTACCTTTTGCAGTTCGAATGCGAAGTGGGTTATAACATACAATTTACAGTTTATGACTTTAAAATGGGTCACTATCAGGATTTCCGGTTGAAAAAAGTAATATTCACCGAGCCACAAGGCGAGTTGAAAATACATTTTTAGGGTTGTGAAATACCGATAGCTACAGCATTTAGAAGTCATTATATACAATTAATGACTTTGATATAGGTAGCTACTATGATTTATCATAACGAAAAAAATTAGTATTAACCGAGCCGCTAGACATGAATCTGATACATTTATTAGGTGATTTTGATGGATATTCTGAAAGGCTACTGAACAACTGTACTTTAATACACCTTAGTATTGGATTCCGCTTGACTGATTCTGCAGCGGATAAAAATTAACATTAAGTACTGTTGCTTTTTAACGTTTTTAGACCAGTAAAAACGCGCAATATTCTATTCGTGTAATAAATGGCATTGATTCGTGACAACAAGAAATATTTGTTTGGATGGTATTTAATGCCACTTTTAGCAATTTATCAACTATATTATGGCGTCGTGTTTTTATTTGGGAGAGGAAGCCGGAACCCTCAACCTGCGGTAGTAAAACTGGCAATCCTTTCCAATTAAGATTGGAGTCGAGCGCACTTTTTCCGCAGTGAGACTGGAACCCGCAACCTCAGTGTTGACAGACCACTTGATCAATAGAATATGAATTACCTTAACTGGTTATATGTGGTAAAACGATTTATTAAGCGAGATTGCTCCATTTTTAGGTAAAGAATTAAAAAATCTTTAAGGCGCGTCTTGCAACTGACCCCAAGGCCTATTACTTTATTTAAACACAAGATTTGACTGTTTAAGACATATATGCGGCCTGGTTAAAAGAGGACAAAACTCATTGTCATTTAAACATTCTTAGCAGGTCTTCCGTTAAATAGGTACATGCTTACTAGTTTGTCTCTGTGTATACTAGTTTTAGTGTTTACCTTTGGAATCGGGCAGTTCAGGTAGCTTTATACTGTATCTTTCAGGTGATCTGTTCAAGAAATCTGACCATTCATCTCGTGTTTTTCTACAGAAAGCAAATACCAATATTATGTTAATTGGTACACGAAAATCAATATAACCAAATACATACAAAGAAACAACCCTGTTACCTACCTTGTTAGAAAATGCAAACTGAAATGAAGATCAATATCTCAAATTCAATTGAGAAATTTTTAAAGGTTAAAAAAAAATTTAAAATTAAAAAAAACTTATATGTGGAGCACATTCAGAAGTAAATGTATTTAGATATTGTTTGTATGAAGTTCTTTAAACCGATAAAAAAAACTAATTTGTAATAGAGAGACGTTATGTCATGAATAACAAAATTGTAATCAAGACGTACTTGAGTTCATCTGGTGTTGTATAATGTCTGTGTAACTGTTTACCCGTCTGTGTTATTTCCTAAAAAAGTATAAAATATATTAAATTTAAAGTATTACTTAACAACAAATTACATATATCTCTAGAATCATGGTGGTAAGTGCAATAGCCTCAAAGCAAAAACAGTAAAGAAAAATTTGTTTGGTCGGCGATTTCTTTTTGTACCATAATTGAAAAAATCCATTACGGCCATGAGAATCAATCCTATTTATACGTCAAGGTCAAATTCAAATCTAAAAACGTACTTACGACTAAATCTACGTGGAATTTGTTTCATACCCTTCATGAAATGTGTGTTCATGTATATAGAACGGTTTTATGCCAGTACTTTTAAAATCACAAACGTCGTGTTGTATATGACTGAATTGTGTAATGGAACAAACATGCAAATATTATACTTACTAAACTAGACATAGCTTTGGTCGGAGGTTCAAATAATGTTGATGTTGATCTTTTGAAATCCTCTGTAAACAAACAATAATGTGTGTATTGTAAGTATTGTGTATTGGTTATATGCCCTACTATTAACTAAGAATGAATACTTTATACCCCTTTTTGTAATTGTTGCGGTTATAACAATAAAGGGAAGCAGGTGTTTTGTTTGTTTGAATGATGTTTAACGCCACTTTCAGTCATTTTAAATCTATATCATGGGGTCCAATTTTTGTCGGAAGCAAGTAATGTGATTTTTATTAGATTGGGTGCATTCGATCTGAGGTCAATTTAAGGTTATCCCTTCCAATAGTTCAACAGATACGGCCTTTTTTGTCTGAGTTCACAGTAGGTATAGCTATGTTGGTCATATACTAGAGAAACAGCCACGTCTATAGATCATACAAAAAATGAACAGTACTATACGTAGGGTGGTGTATATTATTCTGCTTAGTTTCAAGACATTTAGTGAATTTATATTGTAATTATCATGGTTTCTTTCTGCAACAAGTATTCTGTTTATCAACAAGAGAATTAATACGTTGTGTTTGAATTTTATCGTAAAATAAAAGATATTTCATTCTGTTGGTCACGCTTTTATTTTGAGTCCATTTCTGGCATTCGTTCAGAAATAAGAATTAAAATGAAATAAAGAATTATCTCCCCCAGATTATAACCACTTATAATACTTGTACCTGTACAGATTAAAACTGATTTAAAATTTAAAGTAAATAAAATATATGTAAAGGGTTATTTTATTTTACTTGTTTATTTTCACGCAAAATACTATATTAATTTCCACTTTTAATTTTGTTCACGTAATTCATTTTATCTTGCATATATAGTGGCACGCAGTAATTTATGGAAATCTGCATTAAGTATGTACATATCGTTTTTATTTTTTAATTGATATGAAATGTTAAACTACATGTTGATAAGCCCCAAAACATGGACATGAATGCTGATTTGAAATATTGAAACTTGGTAATTTTTATTAGATTTATTTTATAGTGACATGATTCGATAATTGTAAAATCAACGAATCATAATGCGAAAATGTGCATATGTAAAACAAAATGTTGAAGACCAGATTACCTCACATACGCTGCTTTGAGACGCAAATACAAACATTTACGTTTTCATTCGGTCGATTCCGTGATAAAGCTGAAAAATCGCTAAAAGTGAATAAACCCCAACCAAACAAACAAATATGTTTATTCACTTGGGTCTTCTTGTCATTATTGCGTTGTTTGTGACGTTTTCGGTTTCGTTTAAGGTCGCTCAATTACGAGTGCCACTTAAAGCCTTTTTAGCTGATACACTACTTGTCAATGCTCTGGCGTTAAAAAAAGTTTTCACGGCAAACAAAACAAGTAACAACTACGTAAATGACAAATTGAAGACACCAATTCCAATGAAAATTAGTTTGGTGTCTTTATATGACATTACTTGTATGTCATGTATATTTAAATTGAATTATTTGAACAATCTAAACCTAATTTTTATTCATTTAAATGGTGTTAGTATATGAACAGAGTAAAATGCCCTTTGAAAATGCGATTTAATTCGGTTCCTTCTCTGTTACTCAAGCTTACAAAGAATAAAAACAACATGTACAGTCTTCAATTATGTGCACTTCAAAAGGGCTGATCTTTTAAATACGCCTTCGTAAAATGTGTTTAGAGACAAGAATATAAAATGATTTAAATGCAAAGGAATTGACATGTCTCCCAGCTCGTTTGAATCGATATACATTGAAATGAAAAGTCAATAAAATACTTAATGGCCATTTAATCGTACATGCAATACTTATATTGGAAAATTAATGAAAACTCCTGACGGGTATAAATGCAAGAGTAAATTTACGCGGCTATTAAAAAAAAAGGTATGAAGACAGCATTTTATTTTATTTTTTGTTTTTTTTATTTCAAGAAGAAAATTTCTGTCAAGATGTACATGGTTTTATTTTAACTTTTACTAAAGAATACCACATGATTGAAAAACTGTTTACGTTTTAAAACAATTTTTTTTTTACATCTTTAGGGTAAGAATTAAAAATCTATAGGACGGGTCTGGCAACCGACGCCAAGGCCTATTAGTTTATTTGAACATAAGATTTGACGGTTTAAGAGCGATATTCTCAAGTGTGCTACTTACTTTTAAATTTAAGTTATTATAGCGTTAAATGGACTTTAATTGATCAAATCTATTTTATCTTTTGAAATATATATTTTTGATTACGTGGACATCTGTCAGATTAGTGTATTGATTTAAGGTTTACAGTTACACAATGTATAATTTAAATATTTAATTCATGGTGTAGATTTACTGTCTCGAAGGAATATACGTGTAAAGATATCAATAAAGAAGTCGGTAATAAATCATTCTTATTTCGACAACTTATATATACATATTGATTTACTTACATACAGTAATAGATGTACAATAAAAAAGATAAATGTAGGGGTAGAAACGAAATGTCGCTTATTAGGACTATACTGAAATAATAGTAATTTCTAAATTTTAATACAAAAAAAATATTAAGAAAAAAACATTAAAAAAACTTTTTAAGTTCATAACAAGGTTCATAACAGAACAAGATTTCGGTAATTTAAGTGTTAACTTATGTCAAATACCTGGTCCTACTGAAGTAGTGGTGCGGCAGTGTTCATCCGGCAGTTTGTGTCCTGCAGTATCCATATCCATCCTTCTGAAACTGGGTAACTTGGGATGAAATAATCCAGTTTTTACGGCGGCTAGTTGTACCCTTCGGTGAGAAGGGTATTGGTACGAATAACTAGGTATTTTTACCGGGTTAATTTTGTCTGTTGTTGTTGGTTTAACGCCCACCGTTGTCATTTTAGCTAATTATTTCTAACTGCAGTAATTACAAAAAAAGTTAATTATTCCTTGTCTTGTAGTAAAATTAAATATCCGTTCTTAAAACATACACTGCTATAGTACCGATAGTTCAACTCCACTAACGTCGCTATGAGCAACTATCGACAAAGGGTAACGTCACAATGCGATTACAAGGTTCATTTCCGAGGCTTTCCTAATAACAGGTAAAATAGTGATATATACAATGAATCCTAATTAGTTTTAGCGAATCTATTGACTAATTTAAAAGCATTGAATTGAAAGTAGATAATTCACCAACTGAGAATGTAAATTTATTAAATGTCGACATCTGGCAATACGTACACGACCGAATTTAAATGGAATAAAATTATTAACTTGTGCACCCGGTTGTATGCAGCATATTTTCGGACAAAATCGATAATTTTTATACGACATAACTGGAAACTAGTTGATCAAAACATTTTATTGTATTTTATTTTATCTTGTGTTTTTGTTGTACACCCCATGAACATTTTTTAAACAATAGAATATTTGCAGAAATCCCGTATCTTGTATTGTAATATTAACAAAAAACACGATAAAAGTGGGGAGTCGGAATGATAACGTCAAGGTAACTCAAGACAAAAAGAAATCTAAATCCAAGTTCCTGTGTTATGGAGTCGTCTCTATAAAATACTCTATTTATTTGGTTGATCTTTGAGGGCTTTGAGGGTCCTTCTTATACAGTGTTATAACTTTATTTTTAATATATGAACGGTGTTGTTCAAATTATTAGCTCAGATTTGATTGAATTGAGTTTTAACTCTCTTATAAATTTATTGTTGTCAGCTATATCGAAGGGTTTATTTGTGTTTGCAAAGGAATCCGGCGTACGCGGGGTGGGGAGGGGCTGTGGGTGGTGACTAACTCATGCTTTCAAGAGCGTAATCTATGCAAATAGATATAATTAGCACACTCGACCAAACTATCGTATTTGAAATATTGATAGCGAACACTTTATTTGAGTGTGTTTATTTTGAAATCTGTGTGGTGGCGAGGAGGAAACAGTGTGCTAGGTCCAAACACCCGACCTTCGGCAGGAAAACTGTCAATCATTGTGTGTGAAGCTTGGGGTCGAAGGCAACCTGCCTGCGGTTAGGGTCTAACTTGCAATGACATGCACGTGATCAATAGATCTGTATGTGGCGTTGAAGAATTACAGTTTTTCACCGAACGGAAAACAGTGATCTAACTAAAATTTGGAGAAAATACCATGGCTCCAGTGTAAACAGTAAAACCAAGGCTAATTTTGTTGGTCACGTGACAAAACCCTCGACCTTTGGTAGAAAAACTGGCAATCCTTGTCAATTAAGATTGGAGTCGAGCGCACCCTGCCACGCTGACCAACCTGACAAACCACTTGATCAATAGTAGACGGACTACCTTAACCACTCTGAGGCCCCGAAAACAAGTTGGTTAGCCAGGCATTTGGCAACGTGTTTATGAACTAGTCATAGTATTATGGTTGCAATTTCAAATGGCCGAGTGGTTAGGGGCCGCGGTGGCCGAGTGGTTAAGGTAGTTCGTCTACTATTGATCACGTGGTCTGTCAACACTGAGATTGCGGGTTCGATTCTCACTGCAGGCAGGGTGTACTCGATCCCAATCTTAATTGACAAGGATTGCCAGTTTTCCTACCGCAGATCGGGGGTTCTCTCTGGGTACTCCGGCTTCCTCCCCCAATAAAAACTGGACCCCATGATATAGCTGAAAAATTGCTGAAAGTGGCGTTAAAACACCATTCAAACAATCAAACAAAAGCAATTTCAAATGAACAGTTACTATGAATAACCAAACAACATTTGGCCTGCTGAATTCTGAAAAATAAGAGAAAACTAAAATATAAATTTCCTTGAATCAGGGGAATCATAAACGTGCACTGTCAACAGCATCCCCATAGTTAATTAGGTTTGGTAACGATAAAGTACACTTGAGCGAATATGAAACAGGGGAACCGCGCGGGCTCTTTTTCTGTGATTTCTTATTAATAATCTATATTAAATTCGCTGTCCGAGTGGTTTTTTTTACGTCAGAGTGCTCTGCACTATTCATAGCCAATTTGGTCTAGTATAAAGCAGACATACAATGCTATGTATGACTTGTTCTCATCGTGATTGATGATTTGACTTTAAGCAGCATACGCATTTCAGGCGATCTATCATTGTGTGTTTTAAGCCACTTTTACTGAAAGTTGAACAATTCTGATTAACATTTTGTCAGGCATACACAAAATGTCCGACCTCACACACATTTTTTGGACACGGCTTAACATTTTTTACTGATCAAAATGTATTTCGAAGCAATAAAATGATATACTTTTTTCTATATAAATTTTATGACAACAAAAATTATATTTCCAAGGTTCCAGCAATTTGTCTACAAAGTTCTTTTCACCGGTGAATTGCAAGCAGTCCGTTGATTTCATTATCGCCGCCCAGGTATTCACTTTCGTTGCTAAGGATGGATAAAGGAGAATATATTTCGAAGTGTACTTAGCTACCATGAATGAATAGAATTTCGCAAAAAGAATGTCTATCATTCAAGTTAAGTGAAAAATCAAGATAAAATATAATGTTGGACTGCAAAAATTCTTGGGTTATATCAAATTTTTCATGCAAATATAAATATTTTTGGTATTCACTTTACGGAAGTTAATAATAGAGGGATACCATTTTAACCTGGTACGTTATCTTTTGATAATATCGCTATCGATAAGCGTACCTTTGAAAATTCGAAAACCAGAATAAAGGCTATTTTTGTGAATACAATTTTCGACCAGAACAAAAAGCTATTTTATGTATACAATTCCGTATTCCGGAGTGTGCCGTATTTTGTCAAATGCAATAAATAAATGTTATGTCAATAATTTATTTAGTTAAACCAATTGAACATTAGTTTTAATTCAAGTATATTTATTATTTAATATATAACGAAAGGATTACACGTGGGCAAATTTAGAAATCGGCAATTCAAACTAATCCCAACTGCAGGACTAAGCTTCAGATAGGACCTCGTGGGTGAAAAGTTCAAATTCCTTCTTTTTATAAATTGCAATTCTGATTCTATGCGAATGTTTATTAGAAAGTTCTTACAAAGAGTATGTTTTTATTTCTATCTAAAATCCCGGAGATGCTACGCGTGCCTTATGTTATATAGCAGCCTACTGCGGTTATTTATGCTTATCTGGACCTCTATACGTACAATTTTTAGCCAATTTAAATTGAAAAGACAATTTTGCATTGATTGTTTTGTTTGTTTGAATGGTTTTTAACGCCACTTTCAGCAATTTTTCAGCTATATTATGGCGTCAAGTTTTTAATAAGGGGAGGAAGTCGCAGTACCCGGAGAAAGCTCCATAACAACTGGACAAACACATATAAAATAACTTCTGTAACATAGATTAAAAATGTTTTAAATGCGTCCGTAAAATTATTATCATACAGACAAACATGTAGAATAATTCGGCGGCGAATTGATGCTTTGCATCAAAAGTTTTTCTTGTTTCCCTTTGTTTCCGCGTAACACCAAGAAAAATATTGGTACAGTCGGTTAAAATAGTGGTACGGTCGATTAAGAGTCGACACCTATTGTGAATGTAGGGTTTTGCCATATGCCATTATTTGTCACTGACCTAATTGCACTCGAGGTCGTAACGGTTGCTGTTTTATATTAAAATTTAATAAAAAAAATAGATTTATGTTGAATGTTTCACAAATTAAACAGTATATGTAATGGAATTCTTTTTTTTAATCGTTTATTTCAATTTACAAATACACTGGTGCGGCTTTCCGAGCCAGCTAAAGTGGAATAGTTTCAACCGTACCGGCCGTACCGCTTGCTACGCCTATGAAATAAAGGCATGACCGGAATTCTACTGATTATTTTTTAATTCAGTGTACAGTGCTTGTGCTACGATGATTATTGGATTTTTACTAACTAGTGGTATATGATACCCATACATCATATTCAACAAACCAACTCACATACTACAGTAATGAAGGCGGGAGGTTTGGCATGCCATAAAACCTGGTTTAACCCACTATTTATTTTGAGATGCCTGTACCAAGTTAGGACCATTGGTGTAGTTACTATATGTTTGGTTGTTTGTTTTAGAGTTTGCCAGTTTCTTGGTCTTTGATTTTGGGATTGTCTGTTTTTACAGTTTCCCCAGTGTTCAGTATTTTGTTATTACCTTTATTCATACTCAGTATACTTTATGGTGACCTCTATACACCATTATATTTTAATTATCTTATTTCAAAACTTTGTTCAGTATAATAAAACATAAAACAATGAATCGGCACTGAAGGGTATATAGATTCTGTCGCGTCGGGAAATAGCGTTTCAAAACAAATATAATCGCTATACCCATCCCTATGTGCCGTTTCATAACTGTATAAAAAAAGTCAAAGCGTCCTAAATATTGCTGAAATATTGCTTGCGTCATATCAATCAATCAATCAATCAATCAATCAATCAATAGAGTTTATATATCACTTCTTATAATGTATTTGCATTTCTTGCAGTACATTTTTAGAAAATTAAAGAACCTTAGTGAGCACGCTCACATACCTCAGGCTCCCACAAACCTATCAAGTTCCATAAAATTTTTATCAGTAGTTTCTGAGTATTATAAGGCAAACGAGTTGTTAATTACATATATTTTGAGAAACTTCTAAGTAAAGAGGAATAACTACTACAAAAAATATCGTATCATAATTCACAGCTACATATCGTGTCAGGCCTTCATTCATACCAAGTTTCATAAGTTATAATTGATGTTTTCAGTGTTACAGAGGAGTTGCGCTTATAAGATTATTTCGGAAAATTTCAAAATGGGAATAACTCGTAGAAAAATATCATGATATGCACAACAACATATGTGTCCTTCATTTCTACCAAGTCAAAATTCTGATCATTAGTTACAGAGGAGTTGCTTTTAAAAGAGTATTTTGCGAAATTTCCAAGTTTAAGAGGGGAATAACTCCTAAAAAAATATCATAACAAATTTCTGCCAATATGCACAACTACATATGGTGTTCTTCATTTATATCAATTTTTATATAGTTCTCAAGAAGTTAGTAGTTACACCTTGGTGGCTGAGCGGTTAAGGTATTTCTTCTACTACTATCAGGGGCCTCGGAAGCCGATTGGTTAAGGTAGTTCGTCTACTATTGATCACATGGTCTGTCAACACTGAGATTGTGGGTTCGATTCTCACTGCAGGCAGGGTGTACTCGACTCCAATCTTAATTGACAAGGATTGCCAGTTTTCCTACCGCAGGTCGGGGGTTCTCTCCGGCTTCCTCCCACAATAAAAACTGGACGCCATGATATAGCTGAAAAATTGCTTAGACTGGCGTTAAACAATATTCAAACAAACAAATCTATTACTATCACGTGGTCTGTCAATACTGAGGTTGCGGGTTTGAGTCTCAATGCGGGCAGGGTGTACTAGACTCCAATCCTAATTTACAAGGATTTTTCCTACCGAAGGTCGGGGAATTTTCTTCTGGTACTCTGGCTTCCTCCGCAATAAAACCTTGACACCATTATATAGCTACAAAAATTGCGTTAAAATCATTCAAACAAACAAAAAGAGGAGTTGCGGTTAGAAGAATAGGACTGACTGACGGACGGACTGACAAACCCGTCAAAAACATCATTCCATCCGCAACTTTGTTGCGTGGGGTATAATAAACGCTGAAGTCAATATGACAATAACAAATGTTTGGCAAAGAGTACATACACCAACGAAAACTGTAGAAGACGGAAATCAAAATACATATGACAATAACAAATGTTTGGGACAGAGTACAACAACATAAACTGTAGAACATGTCACATGAATTTTGACTTGCATCTTCTACATTTTACTGCAGTTGGTGTACTCTTTACATAAATCATGTTTATTATATATTTAAACTCAGCAAATTGTTCCCCCCGCTCCCACCCCCTATTCTGTCACAAAAATGTGAAGCTCGTGATAATCAATAAAACGTCCACAAAACGTTGTAACCACATACAGACAAGATACGATCAGATACCGTGTTATTAAAATACCTTCGGACTGGTCAGCAACTCTTCCTTGCTATTTTTCTTCCACACAAGGACTATAAGCCGGTCAATATGCATACAGACATATAATCGACATGTGACATATATGAAGGAAAAATTAGACTAACCTCGAGACATATTGGATGTTACATTAGTTTCCACACCGGTCAAGAGGTTGAAATATTAGAGAAAATAATATACACAAATACATTGACATGTCGGTCGGTCTATAGTTGGAGATATTTCGTATAACAGCATAAACATCTTTCGACTTAAGTATTCTTCCCTGTTAATATAAGTGGATACATTGATACTTGAATTATCTGCTCCATTTTTATCAATGTATTTTGCATATCCTAACCATGTATGTAAGGTGTTCGGATTCATTAATCACAGTTTAGTTTCAATAATAATTTGGAACAAAAATAAATAATTTGGATCAGAACGAGTTTTAGAATTGAATTCGATTATTGTAGAAAGTTAACTGTATAACATTAATTAAATCATTCCAAACACAACTAAGTTTAGAATTTATATATAAATGTATGAACGTTACAAATCTAATTAGAATTGAATCTTTCACTTGCTTAACAATAACACAAAAGGGAGGAGGGAAAGATTTAATTTAATTTTATTTAGATTGGAACATGACTTTTGTAGAAAGTTAAACGTTTCGCCGATGTTTTGGCTATTATTAATTAGTTATCTGATGATTGGACTGTAAAATGACATAATTTTAATTCAGAAAAGTTTGATGGTCACAAAAACTTCGACCTTGTTAACATATGTCTCATAATTTAAACAACAAATGTACAGATTCCATTTCTGTATTTGACTGATAGTAGTAGATACGTGTTTCTCTTTTTTCATTTCCAATAAACGTTACTTATTGCCGAAGCTGTGATTTTACTTCACTCAAAAATAAACACGCAAACAAAACCAAGAAGTGTTTCAATGTGTCTGCAAAGCACAATACGTATCTTTGCAAGGACAATTAAGTCATTTTTAATTAAGACTAATCAGCTTATGTTGTTATTCATCGTTTATCGCTATTTTGCAGTATTTTCTTTTGATCTTTGTGTGCGATATTATTCCATCTCACTCTACTAGCTTGAGATGGGCCCATCTCAGCTCGCTGTCAAGACGTCGTTAAGTAACACTGTGACGTCACAATGTTACAAAACAGCGATAAACAGATTATTTACGTTTTATGAACTCGATGCATTTTCTCGTCATCTCATCTCAGGGCTGACGCCCTTCGATGAGATATGAACGAGAAAACGCATCTCGTTTCAAAAAACGTAAATAACCTATAAATCTCTCGATATTGTTGATATATATAGTATACTTAGTTTAGTTTTGAGGTATGTGGCGACCATTAATCTCCTGCTATATAAAATGTCCGCCTGGATTATTGTAAAAATATTCTCGATGTAAAATCATATACACATTAAGGTTTATTATATACTAGGAAGAAGTCTGTTATAAAGTTCGTTCTATATAAAATACAATATTTTCATATAACACAACGTAAAAACCTTTTAAAATACGATTGTGCGTGTTCACATGTTCAAGCTTATATTGAAACATGCTAAATTTTCTGTGCAAATAATGTAGATCAATGCTAAAAGTGTATAGTATCACGCTAGTACAGTGAGTTGAGATTTTCTCAGTTTGCATTATAAGAAACTGAACAAAATAACGATACAAGTGATGTATATTCTAGACTGTTTTATTCTCTCTTTCTTAATCATTATTTTCTGGTCATTACTATTTTAAAGGTCATCTTTCTTTCACTGAACCCAACCTGTAGGTGTTAATTATCGTATAGTCTTCGTAACAAGAAAACGTAGGTCAGTTCTGCTCTATGGAACGCCTTTACTGCGTTGATTTTAACTTAACATGTAATGTATTTGCCTTTATAAGTGGCGCATTTTTTTTTAAATGAGTAGCTTTCGACTTTATATGTAGTGCTTTCGTCTTTATATGAGATGCTTTCATCTTTAAATGTGGTGCGTTCGACTTTATATCTTTCCACTCTCTTTGTGGTGCTTCAAACGTTTTATATGTGGTATTCAGGATTTTATATACCGGTATGATTCTCATTATTCAAGTTTACATGTGATGTTTTGATATGTGGTACTTTGCGGTGCTTACTACATTACATGTTGTGTATTTGGCGTAATATACGTTTACTAGTCAAGGTCTTTATTACTCGTTTAAAACGTAAATTTATATAGAAAAAAATACAAATTTATATGTGCCGGATCCTGAAATATTAATTGTAATCAGAGAAAAAAGGAGATACTGTATAACGTTTGCAGTTCTCACTTTTTACTCAAGGATTAAAAACAAAAAAATATTTTCTCCATGGAGGGATAACAATATTTCCGTTTTGCACATTGTATAATCCGCGTATGTGCACAACGGAAATTTTGTTATCCTCGATGGAGAAAATATTTTTTGTAATTAATACTTATAAATAAATTCAAACAATAAAATAAACTCAACAATTTTGTTTTTGTTACTGGATATTTTTTAAAAACAGATCAATACAAAAACTGTTAAGTTTCCCGTGGAGAAATATATATCACGTCAAATGGCGCGTGTCTCCACGATGATCAAATTTGTTTTCCATCCTCTGATAGAAAATATTTTCCAGCCAATCAATAGTCAGTATTCTCGCAAAATTTATTTATTACTTAAAATTTCATTCGTCAAAACATTTTTGTCATATTTAACGTAACACTGATTTATTATTTTTACATCGGTAGATGCGAAAACATAAAAATGTTTCATTTTCAGCACAATTTTAATATTAAGGTTATTTTCATCTGTACTTGATGGCTTATAAAAAAGATATCTTCAATTCAGATAAACATTGCTGCATATGATAACGGTAATAAAAAAATACCGAACACCAAGGAAACTGTCAAAAATGACAATTCACAAATAAAAAAAAACGGCAAACTTGAAAACCAAAAAAACCAAGTAAATACAGCAGTGGTCTTGACTGGGTACAGGCATTTCAAAAGAAATGGAGGATTAAACCAGATTTTATGACATGCCAAACCTTCAGCGTCCATAACTGTAGTGTGTGAATTGGAGCAGTGTTGATGAAAATGGTCAGGAATAGGTGTATCCAACTATCATCTCATCACATTCACTATGTACTGAATTCAAAAATTGGGATACTATCTGCAGTTTTATTTTCACACAAATATTTATCAACAAAGAAATGGTATCGTTGTTAACTGAAAGGGCATCACCAATAAATCTAAACATAAAATTATAATACCTAGCTTCTGCTATTATCTTCTTGTCTTTAATAATATGAAGTTTCACATACAGAAACAAATAAGGAAAGAGTGGGGCACAGTTTGTACCCAAAGGAATTCAGATTACCTGCTGAAAAACACATACTCCAAAAGCTACAAATATGTTGTTGATCAGACAATCTGTCATACTAGAAATCAGTTACTCTTTGTAGCGTAATTTTACTTTTTATTCATTAATTGAAATATAAAAAGAAAATAGACTAGTGCTGATTGTGTTGGGATGCCAACACAGAATGTCTCCCAAACGAACCCCCATTGCCACTAAATCGGATGACATTTAAATTTTTGCATATTTAAGGGGGTGGTGTTCGGATAGCGGCCATTTTGAAATGTCGGCCGCGTCAATGTTTTGTTGGCAAAAATGCTCAGGACAGTTAGCTGTATCAGTATACCAATTTTCATTGAAATTGCTCTGGCAATTAATGAGATCTAACAACGACCGTCATTTTTTTTAAACGGCGGCCATTTTGAAAATTTCAAAAGTGGATTGCACAACTTCAGGTCACCCTTAACATGTTCCCAAAGTTTCATCTTGATTGAACATTGCATCTCCGAGAAAATGTGCGGACAAGATTGAACGGAAAGAAAAAAAGAAAGAAAGAAGATTGATTGATTGATTGGATGTCTGCTTTACGTCCAGCGAGCAGTATTTCAGCTATATTCAGGACGAGAACAAGTTAACATACAATAAATCAACGGAAAATGTGGGTGGGATGGGTCACAGTGAATACAATTTTGACTGCCACTGGAAAAGTATGGAGTTTTGGGTAGGGGCGGAAAATTTAGCCTTTTTGTAGCGGCTGCAATGAGCCTACTCTTTTTCGAAATCTACAAAATGGGTCTTTATCGTGCAAGGAGCGTGGCACTCTCCAAACACGTTACCCACTACGGTCCGCGGTCAGGCTTTCCGTATTATGACCTGACAACCCCCAACGAGAGGGTCTCCCCTATCCGCCACCCGGGGACGCACTGGGCGAAAGAAGAAGAATAATAATAATAAGAAACCGGACAAAAACAATATGTCTCCCAAAACTTCGTTTGGGAGACATAAAAATATTGTTATCACCAAAAACTACATATTCGGGATTTCTTTAATTAAGACGCGACGTTTGTTTATCTTAGGTTAGTATATAGAACGAATAATCTACCCTCGCTTTTTTGACAAATCACAAAACTAACTTCAAATTATAACGGCAGTAAAATTCGGCCGAGTTGAAAATTTAAAGGTTCTAGTACATGAAATTTTAGATATCGATCTTGATTTTAAATTGTCCAAAAGTTCTTTAGAATTGTTTAAGAATCCACATTTGATACATATTATTTCACCAATAAACATTTTACCAATCAAATTAAAATTGAATCTTTTACAAGTTCTTCCTTTTTGTTATTGTCGCTGTGAAGATCTAACGAAATCACATTACATGTCATCTCAGATAGAACTTTGATATATAAATATTATCCAATACAAAATTTGGGTTTCCCCCAAAAAATTATCTTAACTTCAGGTTTACTGATGAACAAGGTGCAATAATACCATAGAGATTACTAATAATGAAGATTACAAAACATTAAATGTTGTTTTATTTAATACTCAAGTTCATCCTAAGATGACCTGTAATGGGATGTTGTTAGATCTTTACAGCGACAATAACAAAAAGGGGAGTTTGTGAAAGATTTAATTTTAATTAGATTGAACAGTTAACGGTATTTCTGTTGTCCTTCTTTCACTGCAGACAATATCTTAGTAAACTGTATTGCCAACTCTTTGGCAGAAACAAAAGGGCATCCTTAGAAGTCACAAATTATGATACAAATACGTCATACGCTATAATATTACCCTACTAAAATCACAGGAATATTAGGGCAATCCAATGTGATCGCAAAGGTTTTCAACGCAATATGCATCGGCAAATTAAACATTTCTGACACTTATGTCCTTAAATATGCTAGTCCTAAAAATTCATGACACACCCTACTCGTAGCATGTTGTTAATACGTAAATAATTTTTTCACCAAGATTGTGGTCTCTAAACGTTTAAAGCACGTCATATTAGAATACTTAACTAAATTTATGCGTAGAAGTTACCACAATTTTTCATCTAACGGAAAAAGTGCTCTTAAGAGCCTGTATCGCTCACCTGACTTACAAAAAACTTTTTAAGACAAGACATTTCCTGCAACTTTTAAAATGCTAAAGTTCCAATGTTGAATTTCCAATCAACAGCAATTTGTAGGACAGTTTCTGAGAAGAAGTAGTTTTATGTTTTTCTCATAGATTACTATGTTACGTGATGTTCCATGGTGGCAGCAAAACTCATAATTAGTAGAGGATCATTTGAGGTACATGTTTACAATATCACAATTTCTTCTATCATGCGTTTGTGATGAAACCAATTTTGAAATTTTAGCCAATCAGAACGCATTTGCATCTCTGGCAGCCATGTTAAATTTCCACTTTGCTAAACTCAAAATAATAAGATAATTATTCAAGCTTCATTTCTGCATAATTTCCCATAATTGTGTGGAACAGTTTCATAGAAGAAGCTATTTGTGTGTTTTTCCCTTAGGCTCCTATGTTAAGCTGTGTTCCACAGTGGCAGCCATCTGTGATTTTTGGATGACTACTAGTATTCAGCATTCATTTCTTTATAACTTGGCTTCCGATTGTGTGGTACAGTTTTCGAGAAAAGTTGTTTGTATATTTTTCCTATAGTGTCGTATGTTAACTAAGTCCTGCGATGGCCGACATCTTGGATTTTGGATCGGCACAAAAAACTTACAAATTTTGTAGAGGACCATCTAAAGTACATTTCTGCAATATTTCGAATCAATCTGCCATGCGGTTTGTAAGAAGAAGATTTTAGAAATTTCAGCCGATCAGAACGCATTAGTGGCCCTGGAAGCCATGTTGAATTTGCAATTAGCTCGAAAAACTCACAATAATAAGAAAACTATTCAACATTCATTTCTTCATTATTTGGCTTCATTGTGTGCAACAGTTTTCGAGAAGAAGTTGTTTGTATATTTTTCCCTTAGGGTCCTATGTTAACCAAGTCCTGAGATGGCGGAAATCTTGGATTATGGATCGGCACAACAACTCAACTTTGTAGAGGACCATCTTAAGTACATTTCTGCTATATTTGAAATCAATCTGTCAAGCGGTTTATGAGAAGATTTTTTAAATTCATCCAATCAGAATGCATTACTGGCCCTGGCAGATATGTTTAATATTTGATCAGCACCACCGAATAAACATCTCTGCCAAGTTTTGTTATAATTGGCGAAGTGGTTTTGGAGAAGAAGATTGAAACGTGAAAAGTTTACGGACGACGACTACTACTACGACGACGACGACGAAGGACGCCAAGTGATGAGAAAAGCTAGCACTGACCCTTTGGGTCAGGTGATCTAAAAATTGGAGAAAATACCATGACTCTTATTGTGTTTATAGTGTGTAATGCACACAGAAACTAATCTGTAGGCCACATGATAAAAAGATCCGTTATTTAAAGACACACATTCTGAATAAAGGCCACCGTTGTAAAACTAAACATTTAACTTATCCGGTCATAATACATGTACTATAAATTAATTAATAAGTTCCTTTACCCTTTGTGCGTTCTATATAAACTTATGTGGAGTAAACAACTGCAAAAGTGACCCCACTCATACACCCATTTAAACACTATAACTCATGCTTTTTTTATTTCCAGTCTCAGAATAAATGTTCTAATGGCGAAACAAGACAATTAAAATCAGCTGTTATTTAGTAATTGCATGCGCTAGATTCGCGATGTTCGGATTTTGAAATATGCATCCCATTTCATTATAGCTAAAAAAGATACGTGAACGATACGATAAAGCTAAACACCACACAACCCTCATTTTATTACAGTTAAAAAGAAACTTGTTTAATTCTTGCAATTTTAACACCCTTGTAATACGTGCTAATCAACACGAAAGCATATGGAACGTTATAAAAATCCTAAAAACTCCATTATTTCATGAGCTAGGTGCATGATTCGGGCTTAGTGAATTCGCTACTCATCCGCTATATAATACACAAGTGAAACAATAAATGAACCGTTTTTATTATCGAAATTGATACAGTTGAACACAAATTTTGGTTTATGAACTAGACATAGTCTCGTTTTCCTCGGTTTGGTTCAACGTTAACTCCTCGATGTCAAATGAACAGTAACTATGAATAATCAAACATTTCTCCTTTAGTTCGTTCATGGTCTGGTTCAATTCTGATAAAAATAAGAAATACTAATATTATTATATTTCTATATATAATGCAGTGAATCAGAGAAACTGTATACATACACTGTCAGTACCATTTCATTTCCATAGTTAAATTAGGATTAGTAATAATATATATAGCACACCATAGGAAAATTAAAAAAAACGGGGGACATGAAAAAAGCACGCAGAACCAACTTCTTTTTTGTCAATTATCAAAAATAAGTCATTTTAAATTTATATTTGACATGTCTAACTTCAGACATTTATTTACCCAATAATGCCTGTATGATCGATATGATGATGTTACCGATTACATATATATAATACCGCAAAATGAAAGAAATATTTGACTGTGCATAAGACATGTCGTTGGAACCCACAACCTGTCCAACTGAATAAGGCTTAGCGGATGTACTAATACTTTTTTCATTGAAAAAAAACTTGAAAAAAGGACAAGTATTACAAAAAACGTTCAGACCATAAACTTTCATTTCTGAACACAGTTAATAATACGTGACAAAAACCTTTCAGTGTACTATGAAGAGAAAATGTGTCAATTGTCCATAAATCATGACAACACATAACACATTTGCTCGTGTATTGGATTGATTCCTAAAACAGTTTAGAGTAGTTGTTGTTAAAATTACACTCTTTCAGTTCAACCTCATCAAATGACAGCGGGCTGTTTATTTAAAATGTGCAGGCTGTATTATAATATATGGAGCCAACTTCAGTTCAACGGTGAGTTTTTTGCAGCAAAGGTAAATAATATAACAAGCACACATAAGTTTTTGATTTAAATGCAACTTATATTTAAAGACAAGATGCACAGATTACAGACTAAGAAATTTCATCTTGATTTTTTCAGCTTTATATAGCAAAACAGATATTAAAGATACTCTTTGTTTCGGCAAATAAAATTAAATAAGATTTAAAAAACTACGTATAGACTATGTTATCCCTGATGAGTGACAAATTATTGCGAATATACAAAAACTTTTTTCCAATAACTTCTTTTACCTGCGATGCTACTTCTGTACTTCTGTAAACTCTGTAAGTTGGACCAGGCAACTATACTAAAATTGGAATCAAAACGAGTTTTCCATGTTCCCTGTACAACTTCAAACTCGTTGCCGTTAATTAAAAGTTGACCACCATGTACCAGTCTATAGCAAAAATAGATTGAAACCCGTTAAAATGTAGACAAAAGAGACTCATGAAAAGCGGTTTTAAACATAGATTATTTTCACATATATACCATGCAGTAAATTGAAGACTGGCGGTAGTCGTGAAGATATAACCGTTGAACGTGCTAACCAACCAGCTGGATGAAAGCAAAAATTATAATGTGGCACATAAAAACATGCTTGGCAGAATAAACTTTTATTGGGTTGTTGTGTATGACTATAGTGGTCCCCTGTACAAAAGTCGATTCTAGAGAGTCCGACTTCCTGTCATTTGGAAAATGTTTATAAAATTTTATATCAAAAGGTCAAATTTTAGTCCATTTGATGTCCCTCTAAGAGCCACAAAACATCTTTTTTTGCCAAACTCTTGGCCTCTACTTGTTTCACTTAAAAACCCAAGTTTTAATATTGCAATCTAAAGGTCGTCCTCCCAAGACTGAGTTCCGATCAGAACACCTGACTTGGAAAGATGCTAGAGGCCAATTCTTATCACCTGATCGGCTTAAGTATGTTGTTAATTAAATTCCTATATCGAGTTAGTGCATCCTCTTCTTCTTCTATCTTTGAATATTCAGTAATGGTGATGAGTGCTTTATCTAAAACATAAAAAAGACAACTTAGTTCTGAAAAACAATTATTATTAATGTTTTGCTATTGTATTGTTTTTGGCTATTAAGTTAAAAAGCCTGTTATTTTTATAAACAAAGAACGAACCTGTCTGATATTGTTCTTTTATCTTGGTGACCATAATATCTGAACCTGGCAGCCATTTTGATTGTTTTATTTCTCGAGTCGACAACCAATCAAACGCCTGTTTCTTTGATGGAAAGCTTAACATTATTACATCCCTTTCCTTGGGCCAACTACCCTTTGGTGAAAGTGCCTAATAAAATAAAAACACTAATTTAATGGCAATGATTATTGGAGAAAACGTCTGACACAATCACAATTTTTTTTCAGTTTTTACAATTAAGTACTCTAAAGTCAGCACCATAAATTCTGATGTAAAAGAATACAGTTCAAACAACCAGATCTTTCGTCTGTTGTTACTATTGTGGTTATAATGATATATATCTTCATTTTTCTGATAAACCTTATTTACACAATGTTTGTTTGCTTAAAATTGTTTACGCCACTTTCAGCAATTTTTCAATAATATCATGGCGTCTATACAGTTCTTAATATATTGTTTCGTTGACACGTGAGTTGTAATGCATTTTGATTACCAGACTTAGGAATCAACATTCGTTTCTGATTGGGGTTTGCATTTTCAGTCAGAAATAATTATTTCTTTAAATCAGTTTCAAATAAAACTTACCTTAGTAGTTCTGAACAAACATTGAACCTCTTTTGCCTCAAGAAATTTTCTATTTTTCTGCATAAACTCAATTAATTCCTGCATAGATGGCTTTGTCAAACGGATAATCATGTACCATATGTCTAGTTCTTCTTCACCTGCATCATCGTCCTTCAAAATTCCAAACAATATATACAAATAATTTAATATGCTTTGTAAGCTGAAATCTGATTGGCTAATTCATATGGAGCAACCCATATTATACTATATAACTTGCGTTTGTCATATAACAAGTTATTTAGCCGTTAAAATTTTAATAGTCCTATGACGTCAAGATTTAGAGTGAAAACTAAATTATAAAGAATATTTCACATTTCTAAATAGGTTATGCTCTATAATGATCTATAATCTGTTCAGAATTTTGAAATATTCCTTAAATATTATTAAGTAGATTAGCGACTGCTTTTGTTGTATTAAAGTGACTTTCAATGACAAATTGTGCCGCTACAAATACCGATGTCAATAATGCTAAAAAAGACACTTACAGCCTGCTTCATCTGTAATGGAAACTTACTGCAATGTTGTCCTGTAATCCAACAGACTCTTCATAAGATGGCGGGAATATATCGCTTTCAACTTGTTCATCTGTGTGAGAGCCATCGGAGACATCGGGAATATTGACATCTTGATCAGCTTTGTTTATTTGTGTTTTAGGTAGCGGCTGTTTCGGTTGAAGAACGGCAGCTGTCTCTTGTGGAGGTGCTGATGGTTGCAGAACTGACTGTGAAGACATACTGCTAACAGTGTTCGAGGCAGAACCCTTTGAATAATTAGATTTGACAGCTACAGATGGCTTGGTCGTTACAGTTGATTTTGGTGAATTTGAAACATCATCTTTAAATATATATGTCACTGCATATGCACACATGGGTGTATACGTCATTAAAGGGATGTTTCTGGAGTTAGAAGATTCTCTAAATGCTGACCATCCTTTGTTACATTGGGTATAAGTAATTGCCTTTGATGCGTCCACTACTGATAAATAAACAATGGAGATAATGTAACCGATTGCCCAACAACAATGGGAGTATTTTACATTTTATAACATGATTTCCATCTAATGGCGTCTATGCATCAAATCAATGCCCTATTGAAATATATGCTTATCATTGTATGACGGAAAAAGCTGCGGAAATTTAATAAAAACATTCAAATACAAATATTAAAGACACATTTTATAGAAAAATACTTGTTTGTAGTAGTACATGGACGACACAATACTAATACATATATACCATACCGTGAACACCGCCTTTTGGTGCTCCGCCGTGATATAATGACTTTCCTAAAGGAATAGTTCCAATTATGATCGGAAAGACAAGTTTTAGATCAGACCCTGTGAGAAGCGGTACAGGTACAACGACCTAAAATAGAAAAAAAAAATTTTAAAAATATTAATCTTCTATTTTGGCCACACAGAATTAATTTCTTGTTCGTCGGACTTTAACTTTGAAAATAAGGAGCGAGCGAGCGAAATTTTTTTTATTAATTTTTTTTTGAAATTCTGATTTTGTGGAGCGAATAATTGTTTGTAAGGCGAGCGACATGTTTTTAGTTTTTTAAAAAGATTAGTTCCAATTTTTTATGGTTAAACTGATGCGAGCGAGCGATTTTTTTCTAATTTTGAAGAAAATACATGAAATTTAAAAAAATGTATTTGATATTAAACAAGTGCTTGTTCTCAGTGTTTTATGGCTTAATTAATTGATTAATAGATTATATAGCAGAAAAGAATTGTCTTGAACTTCTAAAAAGATGCTGCCTTGGCTTTCTATCAATAGGTACAGACTGACCAACAGACAGCCCATACCACTATTCAGTTATGTCTCCAAATCTTTTTGGCAAGGCATAATTTCAAGATTTATTAAAAAGAAATAATAAAAGACTACCTGTCTAACTATTATGCCATCATTTTCCCTGCCCAAAAGCTTGGGATTGTCCTTAATTTTGAATCTCATAATGTTGTCATAACTAAGGTTAGAAACATTTGCGTGCGTTGAAGGCTTCCCTTGTATGCATGTAAATAGGTCGATAAAGGTGTCGTCAATTCGACATTCTAATGCTGTATTTGGTAGCAGTACTTTAAACTGGGTGGCAACTGCTGCCACAACCACACTCTTGTTTTCTGTCATTGTTTTCTACATTTTACTTTCGGTTTTGATTTTATAGGGGACGACTGAAACGGTTTTTTAACCTTCTAAGTTCTGATTGAATCTCCAGCTATCGGAGCAGTTGGATGAATTCGTAGAACGCGGAGAAGATTTTTTTTTAAGACAACTTCCGTTTTTTGGACGCGGGAGGGTTTCCGGTCAATGCGGGCGGAAGAAATTTAGTTTTTTTTCTTTCTGAAATAATTTTACGTGCGGGCGGTCCGACGAACAAGCAATTAATTCGGCGTGGCCTTTTCTGTTAAATCAGTGCATGGGAACAAATTGGACCAAATGAAAATGTTTTAATTTATTTAAGGATTTCCTCCAAATATCAGCCATTTTTGTGCCATATCAAAGCGAATAGTTTTTTGTTTTTTTTAGAGTACTCGTAACCAATTAACCCTCCCCCCACACAAATTGAATTATAAATAGTATATATCATTGCACACTAAATATATATTAATGAAATAACTTTTTTGTATAAATGAGTTCATGTTATTGACAGTGGTTTGATCCGATCCGTGGCAAGTATATTTTAACTAAAATGGAGTCATCTTTTTATTAACAAAACAAAACATAAAGAACCTAACCACCTAGAAATACACAGCTCATTTCCATCAGTCTCCTATGAAATTTACACATTTTTATCTGCACGAGGGTTTCGAAAAAAATTAGATGCAAAACCACTGTTATCGTCATTTTATTAATTGTTGTATTTTGTTACCAAGAACGGACTATGCGTGTGAATTTTGGCACATATTTAATTATGGTGCAAAAACATCTTTATCATCGTCTTCTAAGCTCATTCTCCAAGTCAGCAAGTCAAGGGTTCTAATTCCACGTTCGCTCCGATAATGGATCGGAACCCTTGACTTGGGAGGATGTATAAACTCAGCTTTACGCTAATAACAATTAGCCCGGTCATATGTATTTTGGTTTGCATCTTCTCCTTTTTTTTTTGTTTTTTGCCAAAAATTATTTAATTATTTGTACAGATTTTTTATTTTGTGGAGCAATTTTTTTTCCGATATCTGACCAGTGAGTCAACTGATCTGTGATATATATGACCCGTGAGTCAATTGATCTGTGATATAACTGACCCGTGAGTCAACATATCTGTGATATAAATGACTCGTTTGTCAACTGGTCCGTAATATTGATTCAACTGACCCGTGGGTCAACTGATAGGTAATATAACTGATGGCGAGTTAACTGATCTGTGAGTCAACTGATCTGTAATATAACTGACCCGTGAGGCAACTGTTCTGTGATATAACTGACCCGTGAATCAACTGATCTGTGATATATCTGACCCATGAGTCAACTGATCTGTGATTTAACTGACCCGTGAGGACCCTGCTCTGTGATATTTCACTGTGATATATCTGACCCGTGAGTCGACGTGTCTGTGATATATAACTGACGCGTGAGTCAACTGATCTGTGATATACCTGACCCATGAGTCAACTGATCTGTGATATATCGGACCGTGAGTCGATTGATCTGTGATATAACTGACCCGTGAGTCGACTTATCTGTGATATATAACTGACGCGTGAGTCAACTGATCTGTGATATACCTGACCCATGAGTCAACTGATCTGTGATATATCGGACCGTGAGTCGATTGATCTGTGATATAACTGACCCGTGAGTCAACTGATCTGTGATATAACTGACCTGTGAGTCAACTGATTTGTGATTTAACTAACCGTTGACCCGTTAGTCAACTGATCTGTGATATAACTGACCCGTGAGTAAACTGATCTGTGATATAAATACCTTCGGCGACTGGTCGGTAACGTCTCCTTGCTCGTTTGCATCCATACAAGGACTTGTCAATAAACACAAAGACCTAAATCCAATCATGACATATTGAATGCAGAAGCTTACAATTTTATTTTATTATACCAACCTCGAGACAATAATGTACACGTATGCACTGACATGTTGGTCGGTTTACTGTCGGAGGTATTGCGTCTAACAGCATCAGCATATTGGTCCACTTGAATACTCCTCCCTGTTGGTATAAGTATAAGTAAAATTTGCATTATCTACTCCTTTTTATATTTCTTTCATAGCATAACCATGTATGTAAGTTTTCGGATTGATTCATCAGACTTTAGTTTATTTTCTGAATATTACAAGAAATATTTTCAAACAAAACGTTTTGAATTTACATAAACGAAATTACTGGATTATTATAAAAAAGTATTTTAAATACAAAAAATAAAATTACTGGATTATTATAGAGTCAAAAGTATTTCAAAAATACACACAATTTCAAACATAACTAATTTATATTCTCGAGTTACATTAAAAAAAAATTGCTGGATATTAAGATTTTTTTAAAATGTAACTCGAGAATATAAATTAGTTATGTTTGAAATTAAGATTTAGTCCGAGAATCCTCTGCCGTCCAAGGCTTTTTTTTGCGTGGGAGTTGGTCATCTCAGAATTGGACTGAAAAATTGAAGTTTTGTTTTATTCGGGAAAAGGTGTTGCTAATGACAACAGGCAACTACGACCTTAGTAACAAATTTGTGAATAAATTACAGTAAATATACCGACTCCAGTTCTGTGGTCGACTGAAGAACTTTGATTGTAGTAGATACATAGTTGTCCTTGCCATTTCCGGTAAATGTTACATATTGCATAAGCTGTGCTTTAACTTTACCCAGTTTCTGTGTAGAGTTGTTCTTTGCAATAACTAAATATACCATTAAAATAATAAAAAAAAAGGTTTTATTGTGAAACAATTATAACAAGACAAAAACAAACACAAAAAAGCAAGCAGTGTTTTATTATTCCCGCCAAAGAACATAACGCGTTTCTGCAGTGGTGATCGAATAGTTTTTTTTACTTGAGTCTACAGACAATGAGATTGTAAAATCTTCAAAGTTCCCAAAATTACGACCATGTTGTGGTTGTCAGTTAAAGAATCATTTAATCAACATTTCTTGTAAACGTTAACATATCAAATAGGTATTAACAATTGTAGTTCATAAATGATTAAAGATCTACCGTATATATGATTATTGTATCTTATATTTTCATGTATTTATTGTATTTAAACAAGAATAATTTACCAGATATGGCAATCTTTTCACCGGGACAGTAAGCCCTTCGATCTATTCTTCCCCATAAATCTACAGTTCCTGCATTCCCAAGTCCCAGAGCTTTTGGAACTTGACACTTTTTGGTGTATCCCATTGGTACCTACAATGTAATCAGCAATGTCTAATTTATTGTTTTGTGATCTCGCTAAGAACATTTACATACGGCTTTTTAGCGTATTTGTTCTTGGTAGTTCAGTGCGAATTTTGAAGTTTTAAATGGAGAAAATGATACAGCAAAATGAAATCCTTTCAATACAATAATAATATATATTATTTTATCGCTTAAGTTGACATGGATAAAGAGAAATATAAGTATTTTTGTGTTAAATGTCCTTTGAAAAAGTCGTCAATATTACATGGTAACAAATGTCGGAAATACAGCACTATAGGGAAACTAATGTGTTGTCAATTGTATTTAAAATATAAGTCACCAAAAATAGGTATGACAACAAGAGTGATTGCTTACCCGATACAGCTGAAGGTTGACATCAATTATCTCCAAAACAGTTATACATTGATAACGTACAACATTGGGGTACGGAATCGGGCGTCGGACGGTTAATTGAAGGAAATAACGAATGGCACCCTTGGGTCCTTCATATGATGATGGAATCGGTATTTGTGGTAGTTTGTAGCTAAATGGAAATTTGTAGACACCAGGCTTTAACGTTTCTTTCGTTTCTGATTAAAAGAAAATAGTTATCCCAAAATTACAAAACAGCAAAAAATTAATAAACACAGAGGGAAAATATTTTTTTATATTTTCATATTCTGATCTTGCCAGGGGTGTATTACCAAAATATTATACCCTATTTATTTTTACAACAATTTATCTGTTGGGTTTCACTCTAGAAATGCCAGCCCTTTTTGTAAGTCTTAATATCAGGAAATCCACTTCTGTAAAATATGTTTGATCCCCTGTTGTTGAAACAAGATGTCATTGTGACACGACTGTCTCCATATTATTATACTTGCAAATTAACAAACGGAAGTGCAATACAGTCAATGATGGGGTCATTATCCTATTCATGTAATGAATTCAAAAGATGGCAGGATGAAAAAATAGTCCCAATTTTCTCTTTTGTTTCTGCTTTTGCTTATAACTGCTATTGCTTAAGAGTTGGATATTTTGAAAGGTATGGCATTACTGTAGAACAAGAATATATTTTTTTCCAGTCAATGTCTTTACAGTGGAAGCACTTCCTAAAGTGTGTAATGTGGTACAATGTGACCACAACACTGAAATGAAAGTAGTAAAACCATTCTTAAACTTTAAGGTAATTTTCCCAAAAAAAATCCGTGGACAGGTATACTTTTCTCTCCATTTTTATGTAATTTAGCATTATAGGTGTAATGCCCCATATATGAAATTTTAAGTGAAAGAAAGATTTTTTTAATAAAAAATGTTGATGTCTCGCCCGTCCGGTTACTTTTGCTCAGGCTATCCAAAAGGATAATGACCTCTGATGACACAAGCACAAGCAAAATCATCGTCGGAAACCCACGACCGGACGTGGGATATCGACGACGAAAAAATATCGTCAAATTGTAATGGCAGTTGTGCTAATTGTTTAAAAAGTTATGCATTGTGTTTTATTTTGTTAATAATAATAATTAAATGCATAAAAGTTAACGACAAAGTTCATATAAATTACATCGTTTATATGTGCATATTTATGTGTGTACATGTGTGATCATATACAGGACATATGATTACGTATGAGTGGCCGTTCATGTCATAATTGCGTTACTTCTATCGCGTTACTTTTCTATCGCGTTACTTTTAACAAGTATCGCGATACTTTCAACTTCTATCGCGTTACTTCTTCAAAATATCGCGATACTTCGTTAAAGTAACGCGTTACTTTTGTTTTTCATTTGTTTTTCATTTGTAACGCGATACTTTTCAAAATTAACGCGATAGAAGTTGAATTTTATCTCTTGAGAAAGAACCAATCAGAAAAAGCTTTCATTGTCGTTAAATCTGGAGATATATATTTTGGGGTAGCACTAATGACTAGATGATTGTCCTGCGTAAATAGTTAGATTATTATTTCACATTTATACTACTTTGTGTTTCGAAGTTCAACTTATAAAAACAAAAAAACAAAAAAATAGAAATATTTCTTCCGAAACATTTAATTCGACAAGAGAATGAAATCTCGTTCGGTCAACAATGGTTGGTAGGTGTATTTTGATTGGTTCTTTCTGAAGTATCGCGATACTTTCAACTTCTATCGCGTTACTTTTGAAAAGCATTGCGTCAAAAACAAAAGTATCGCGTTACTTTTAAGAAGTATCGCGATACTTTAAAGAAGTAACGCGATAGAAGTTGAAAGTATCGCGATACTTGTTAAAAGTAACGCGATAGAAAAGTAACGCGATACAAATAACGCAATTATGACATGAACGGCCACTCATAATTACCTCCATGTCCATGGAGTTGTTTTGTCTCTCTGCCATACACCTCGAGCGAAATAAATTCATCATCCTCAAACGTTCTTGATGCAAAATTTGTTTCTGTCCATTTTACAAAAGCTACAGCTTGAAAAGTGCACACTATTCCTTTGGTGATAAATTCTTTTTCAGAGGTCAGTTCCCAGTATCCTCTAACATCCTCTCCTGGTCTATAGACATGCTTTTGTCCATCTAAAGCTATTGCTATAGATTTGATTTTTTCTGGCATGTTTGTTAATGGCCTATTTCCAATCGTATTATAACGATTTTTGCAATTTACTTCATCGTGTATATATATTTGTGGTTGAAAAAGCACGTGATAGCTGATATTTTGAAATATTTTTGTTGTATCATGTGATTACCGTACCTAAACATTAGTAATTAACACGAACGTTGACATATTTTATTAAGATAGCTATTATCACTTTAGATAGTAATGTCAAAACGATTACAGTTTGTTTACAATATTATCACGACGAGGGTCTGGAATGGTGGTTTCTTACTCTACTAGTATGTCAATTAATTTACCAATTTAACTTGGACTGTTAAATTTTCAAATTATCTTGGATTTGTTATTCTTTAAGCTAGATCATTCTTTATTATTTAGCAACACACGGCTTTAAAACTGGTGGGACTCGAGTCCACTTCTGTGTTCTAACTTAGTATAAGATATTTCCCAACCTGAATATGTGCCGATGTCGATCATTGTTTTTATAGGCGTAGCACCCTGAAAAATAGTGGTACGGTCCGAGATGTGAGCAGTAGGGACACTTCGTGTCTCTCCAAAGGCGCGAAGCGGGGAGGTGGGTTTCTTTTCATCAAGGGGCAGTGTCAAGAGGTTTCGGTCAAGCCGTTTAAGTCCCCCAGAAGCGAAATGCTGCATTCTGGAAGTTTCCAGGCACTAAAAAGTGAATGACTAAACACGGCAATGTTTATACCTGACCAGTTGAAAACAGGCACGAAATGTTTGTTATATATACCATACATTCTGCCATTTTTATTTCAATTTACAACAAAAAAAACTGTTGCTGTTTCCGTACTAGCAATTTAAATTGCTACGGTCGGAACTGTATTGCCTGTACCACTTGCTACGACAGTGATTATATTTTGTATCATTTAGAAATGTGCTTCACTAATTACATTCAGTGATATTAATCATCATATTTATCACATTTTATATTTCTAATAACGTCGTTTTCATATGTGATAACAGCAAAAGTGGGCGGCTGTTATTGGATAATCATGAAACGGATGTCACTTCTGCCCACTTCGTTGATAACGGATGATGACTCATCTGCATTTGTATTACAGATCTGCATTAGTATTACAGAATACATCATTTTATATTATAAATAAACACATACATGTACTAATAACGTTTTTATTATAA
Organism: Limnoperna fortunei; assembly: GCA_944474755.1. Lineage (NCBI taxonomy): Eukaryota > Metazoa > Mollusca > Bivalvia > Mytilida > Modiolidae > Limnoperna > Limnoperna fortunei. The sequence continues at coordinate 89,981,065 of OX104112.1, read as the reverse complement.
TAATTTACTTTACGTTGTAAGCCCAAAATCGGATTGTTTAATTCAATTGCCTAATTAGTTGTGTTGCTCACATGACCTATTCTTACACCCTTATAATTTAAATAGTCCATGACGACATCAGGGGCTGCATCTATAAAATACGTCTATAAGACAATGTGATGACAAAAAATGAGTTTAGAGCGCCCTATACCCTTTCTGGGAAAAGCGGTCCCTCCTGTTTGAAATAGTCCTTATTGTTTGTTTATTTCTACTGGTAACATGTAAAAGTTACAGTTTATCATATTTGGACTAAGAAACTACAATTTTGTATTTTTATTACTGATGCTTGTCCCAAACCTATATCGCACACCTGTTTCAACTAAAAAAACCAATCACATACCACGTTGTTCCAGGATTTACATTTTTGGGGGAGGGAGGAGGGGGTAAAACCAATAATAGCAAGGAATCTGCTAACGGATACATGTCGGTCCAGGGCAGTGCCCCTATATGTGGCCAAAGGGTAATAGGTTCTTGCATACGTTTTGGAAAAGACCGGTTGATCTTTCTCGAGTGATAGATATTTTATGTATTTTCGCAAGTGGAGCGCAGCGAAACGAGCTAAAAGACAAAAAAATTCTATCACGAGTAAAAGATCACAAAAGCGCATGAAAGTACCTATTTCTTTCGTAAACCATCAACTTCCAAATCGCTATATCCTATAGACTCTCTATTGTTTTAGACTCCATTGTCTGACATCCACTCAGAACGCCGGAAACAAGAGAGTCAAACAAGAACGCTGTTATGCTTCCATAAAAACGTTCTTGTTACTGGCGTTTTAATTGGATGAAGCAGCAAGTACAGATGTGTGCGCGTGAGCTCATCTGTACCAGTAATCGGTCATTTACGGAAGAACAATTATTGCTGGACCAGCATGTCTCATTCACCGCCTTAGTAGTAACTTATTATTTAGAACAGTACCCTCGATTTTTTTTTTTAATTTTTAATTTTTTTTTTGCTAGGTAATCCTACAAATAAAAAAACTTTACTTCGGATTATAACAGTAGTAAAATTCGGCCTACTTTGATATTATACTAAAAACCCTTTATTATATATTACTATAAGAATTCTTTCGTTAAAAATAATGCTTTAGCATGAGAACAACCTGAAATGGGCTTAAAATGGAACAAAAGCTCTCGAGCCAAGTGAGCTGGAAAGTTATGTCACTGGTGTATCCTAAAAATGGATTTCAGAACCCTCGCTGTCTAAAAGTATATATTTATGATGCTGTTGTCTGAATTATATTGTTTCTTGTTTGTTTGATGGTGTTTAACGCCAATTTCAGCAATCTTTCAGCTATATCATGGAGTCCAGTTTTAATTGGGAGAGGAAACCGGAGTACCCGGAGAAAACCTCCGACCTGCGGTAGGAAAACTGGCAATCCTTGTCAATTAAGATTGGAGTCGAGTACACCCTGCCTGCAGTGAGAATCGAACCCGCAATCTCAGTGTTGACAGACCACGTGATCAATAGAAGACGAACTACCTTAACCACTCGGCCACCGATGCCCCCACTTCCATATTATATTTCTATTTATAATAATTATTATTATACTTTCTGTAAGAATGTTCTTTAATAGAAATATTTTACTATTTTGACATATTTTTCTAAACGAATTGTGCTCCGTGCACTATGCCCTTATAGTTTCTCCACCTGCCTAACAAAACTATTGATTTGGACGTCAATCAATTGTAATTCATGTGAATGGGCGGGGTTAACTTGTAATCATTGATTGATCACTGCTGCGCTTTAAATAAGGTATTTTTATCCTAGTCAACGAAAGAAGCTAAGTGAAAGCCTGAAAATGTCCAGGTTTGGAAAGGAATACTTTACATCACAACGTGGCGGGGAATCATTTAATGTTCCATTAATGCCATATTTTTCTTCCTGTTATAATTTTCCAAGTCAAGACAGTCAGTATAATAATTATGATAATGTTGTGTTTAGCATTCACTATGCCAAAATAGTGGCCAGGGTTGAAGACATAGTGCACTTCCCTTCGGGTCGTGCACTATGTCTTCAACCCTGGCCACTATTTTGGCATAGTGAATGCTAAACACAACATTATTATATAAATATAATTATACATTTATCGACTTTAACATGGGTTGACATTAATTTTTATCAAACCACAAAGTTAAAATCGATAAGTGTATATTGTACACATGTTCCATTCAATGTTAGGGGTGATATAAATTTTGTATCACACTGGAAAACGCACACCTAGTTAGTGTTGATGTGACCAGTCTTTAAAGATTCTCTATACAAATATTCCACACGAGTTAGCATCGATAGACTTTCTGACTTTCCTAACCACATTCACACATTAATAAATTCCATAAAAGAAGAAATTACTCAAAATTTGGCGTTCTTGGATATTATCGTTATGAAAGATGATACAGATAGCATAACCGACATTTTAAATTAAGAGACGGATACGCATCAATACCTCAATTTTCACTCTTTCCACCCGTCACACACAAATATTGTTTAGCTAAGGAAAATTTGCACAGTAGCTGAGGATTTAATAAAAGTAATTCTGGAAGAATTTCAATCATTTTTAATTACACAGACATATCCACAAGCTTTAATAGCGGCGCGGAATACTTGTATCGAGCGTCTTCTAATAAGCAAACCGCCCACCTTATAGAAAATCCTAGATCCGCCACTGAAGAATTTCATATACGTAGAGCCTAATGGGTAAAAGTAGAACAAATCCATATACTGTATAAAGAGAACTCCATATACTTTATGTAAACCACACAGTATACCTTGTTGTACTCAATGTAAAACCCACCATCATTAGGGAGAGGAGCAGGATCTTTTCTATTAATGTGTGTCTGGCAGTTATAGACTTCCATTAACCTTTTAAAAAAAATTAATCAACTGTTAACTGTTTTTCAATCATGAACTGTTGTCTGCTTTCTTAAAAATTGACTTTGTTGTTAACTGTTACAATTAAAAAAAAACTTGTTTGCTGATCTTAGTTTAGTCAAAACACTTTTATTTGTTTGACTGACTTATTTTCTGTTATATCTTACCTCAATTAATCCCCCTTCCCCCTTTCTTAAATGTATTACATAAAACCGCATGGAAAACACATGTACATTTCTTGTGTAAACTGCTGATGTTAGCCGATATCGTCCCTTTAAATTTACTGTTATCTGTTAAAAAAAAGTGTTAACCAGTCAATAGACCCCCTTCTCATTGCCTTTTCATGTACTTCAAATTACTGCACTATTTGTAATGTGTATATTAAGAGCTCTGTAGACGACAGTTCCATGTACAACGGTCCGTGTACTTAACGTACTGTATATAGAGAGATTCTAGTACTGCAAGTCCAGTCTGTAGCGCGCACTGTAGAATATATGATGCATACTCATTTAAAAGACTGTATGTAGAGTGCTACAATCTTGTGAGGAGCTAATTCCTTATATATTGGTAATATGTTTCTTTCCTTCAGGTCAACATTGAAAATAATATTGTGACGAATGTTACTCTCATCATTGTCTTTGACAGGGGTTATAATCGGGTACTGATATTTTCTATCTTCTTGAATGTTGAATTACATTTATGGTGTTACTTTAAGTGTACCAAATATATGTATGTAGCTGTTCGACTTATAATTCAAAGTTTTATTATTAACACAGTTCAAACTTTAATTTTTCTTTTACCGAAATTAGTCTAGAAAATAGTATGCTGAGTTAGAGAGCAGAAAAGGCAAATTTGCCATATTTTTGTATAAATAAAGGACCACAACTCTGAAGTGGCTGAAGTGATTTAGCTGGTTTTCGAACTTGGCCGAGATATTATGCCCATAAACATTTCCCCCAAGTTTCATGAATATCGGACAGCTGTTTGAGCAGAGAGCCGACTTTGCTGTTGACGCTGCTGCCCGCCTGCCATGGGTGTTCCCATAATACACACCATCTTCCACTGGCGTGTAAAAAGCAAAATGTGACAAAATTTAAATTAAAACAACATTACTTTTAACCCCAAAACACTGCATAAATTACTGAACTTGAAATGCTTACATCATCATGAATCAACACAAAATGTCTGGCTAAATAAAATGATAACAATGTAAGTGCTTTAAGATTTAATATTACAAGAATATTATTATTATTAAAATATACTTTACAAATTATAGCTCCATTTAACAATAGTATATAATAAAACAATGGATTAAAAACAAACAGGCGTGTTGTTATACAGTAAAACCACAGTAACAAATTATCAATGAAAGCAAAAATGTTAAAAAAGTATTTTTTCGTCCTGTTTTTTTACACTAAAACTTGTCTCACAAAACCTATGAAATAAAGAGTATCCACTTAAATTAACCTATTTCATTTTGATGCCTAAATAAAAAAAAATCAGAAAAAATATACCTCTCTCAAGAGACCTACAACCTACATTCTGTCTTTTAAGACATGCCCCATTGTATAAGAACAATCAACCCCAGCTCAATGAGATTTTCCTCAGGTCTAAATTTTCCAGTAATCTGAGAAGTTGTCAATTGAGTTTGAGGAAATATCTATTTTGAGACGTTTTTATGAAACCATCCCTTGAATATTACATCTACTGGTCATCCTTTTATGGTCTTGCATCTTACAGAATTATTGTTAGAACACAGGACAATTTAAAAAAATTAGTATTCCAGTATTGATTAAACATTAGCAAGGGAAGGTTTTGGAGAATTTGAACCCCATTTTTTAAAACAAACATATCTTAAGTAGTTTTTCTTGTTTTATTCTGCACCTCTAGTCCTCCCTCCCTTCCCAATTGGGTCTACCTATAAATTAATTAGGAAGACATTCCACAATTGATATACATTTATGTTTGATAAAGTAACAATATTCAAATCAATTATATACAGATGAATAAAGCGTGGAAAATGATAATGTATGAAATTGATCAAATGTGGCAGTTTAATGCAGAATGCTTCTATGATGAAGATGCTGGAAATGTTATCACAACCTTCAAGATTTGGGACGTTATTTATTTATGGTAATTGAATTAGATTACACAGTCAATCACACTATGCAGCTCATTGAACAGTTGGGTAAAAAGTGCAATTACAAACTAGTTTAAAAACTTGATATTGTTAAACAAATAAAATTAATCCAACTTAACTAAATGTCACACATTTTATATGTATCTTGATTTATTTAAATTACTTTGACACTTTCTTGGTCCTTAGTTAGTATTCCACTGGTTAAATGCTCATTATGACATTATTAGTGGTAATTGTATACATTGTACATCCTATTATCATAATTTATTATAGCACAGAAGACTTAGTAAATATGACATTGCATAAAAAAAGACTTATAAATGTGCAAAGGAACATACAGGTCTCTAAAAATATGGAGGTGACCTGCGATTTCCTGATCACCAACAAAATATAAACATGTTTTGTAATATACATCTTCTACTGCAGTTAATTAAGCTCTGTACTTAAAAATCTTGTTGACAACCCTGGTCATAACCAGAAATTTACAATAAATATGCATGAATTTGCAGATTATAAAAAGTATACTTGAATAACAATTGAGGTTAGGAAATAACTGGTAGCCTCAATGTCCACAAGTGTGCTCTTAACTAAATTACATAATACAATTTATAGAAAAAAAAATGGGTAAACAAAGGTCCAATTTAAACAAGATTATCATCAATTGAATACAAGAATGAAATTTTATTATTACCGGGAACTTATCAGTATATAAACAATAGAAAGGTGCTTATCTATAGTCTAGACAGGACTTCATTACTAGGTCTTGATGAAATGTTTAATCCTTAGCAAGACTTATATAATGAGGAGATAACCCAAACAGACTTCATAATTCAATCACTTATTCTCCAGAAATATAACACAAGGATGTTTATTGGTCAGTTTCAAAATTCAATTAATCACCAATTCTCCAGAAAATAACATGGTCAGTTTCGAAATAATATGCGTTAATGTGTCATTATAGTTTGTTAGGAGTTTGATTACAGTAACAAAAATAAGCAAAAAAATTAAATGGGTCAGTGCTGTTTGTAAAAATTTTGAAAAAAATATGGTGGTTTTAATGTGCAAAAATGCTATGCTTTTAAAGAAAAGGAGTTCGCAAATGTCATAAAACATGAATGGAATGCACCATTAATGTAAAATTGTTATCAAGGCATCAGTATTCAGAAAGGAATGTATTCTACACTACGTTATGTACATTTCTGAATTGAAGTAAAACAAGATGTAGCTAAAAACTACAAACAAAGTCTAATAATAGCAATCCTTTTAAAAGTCTAAGGAATGAAATTGTTCAAGCTAACAAAAACAAAGAAATAAAATTATCTATTTGTACAATGACTAGACATTTTTACAATGCTCCTTACGATGTTTGATTTTGAGGAAGAAATTTCACATATCTGGTATCCTGAAAAAACCCTTTTGTATCATTTGTATCTGGTGTAGACAATGTTTGTTTATAAACTTTATACCAAAGAATGTTTGCTGGTCAGTTTGAAAATATGTGTATCAAGGTTTTAAAATAACAGTTATTGTATACAGGAACAATTTGTACAAAAAATAATATAATGATAGGTATATTTGCTCGTTTATTCAGTGTACGTGATTGGACACGAGGCTTTCTCTTTATTTTTTATAGACTTTGTCAATATTTATTATTAAGTGCGTTTCTGGCATTTTAAGATTTAAAAAAAAAAATTCATGAATCCATAGAAAACTGGCAATTGGACTAAAAAACTTAAATGCTTTGACGTGGATTAAATTAGAGAAGTTCCAAAATCTGAAAACAATATCAAACACATCCAGCAAAATTCTCCAAAACTATCTTAGGAACATTTAAACATACTCAAACAATATCATCAATGTTGTTATTTCTTGTATTTAACGAAAAAAATTACATAAACATGAGATGTATGAAATATAATATATACGACCAATCCGCACCAAAAGGATTATGTATTGCATATGTGTAGAATAAGCAGATCTTCAAAAACAACTATCGGTCGAATGGATTTCACTTTAAATGACTTTACCCCAAAATGTCAGATTCAATCATGATACTGCATGTTTAGCCAGTGAACATTCATCAATAATCATATATTCCCAGCACACCAAGTCACTCTCAACATTATTTTTGTAATACATATATTACTGGTACTTACCATGTGTTCTACTCTTCTCAGCAAATGTTTTTTACTCAGATTTAAAAGGCCATTACAGGGTATCAACACTCCATATCTATATCATACATTTGTTTGTATGTACCTTAAGAATTTCTTCAGACACCTGACTCGAGGCCACTTTACCCTTAATCTATACATTTTAAAGATCTTAAATGCAGCTATTGGAAGTAAATACATGTGGAAAAAATGTTATTTTGATTTGGACACACTACCCGATACTCACCTATTTTCTTGTAAAAATAAACAATATTGCAGTATTACCAGATACTCAGAAAAATATTCACCAATTCCCATGTAAAGTTGAACAAAAAAGAATAAATAACATTACAATATAAGGTGGCAAGTATCAATAGAATATCAAACTCTATTACATGCACATACTGTATGTCAAACATACAAAACATGTCTCCAATAAAAACACAGGAATATGACACAGCTTACCTGGTCTATGCAGTGTCAAAAGATATCACATAAGCAAAAACTTGACACATTTTGCATTATGATACAAAATTTTTTACCTATCAATAAAAACTCATGAAGTTAATTGGAAACTGAAAATATTAAAGTTTACTAAATGTATGCTGTTGTTTCTATAGACTGAATCATTCTCATAATATTACACTGGTAGACTTAATCATTTGTTCCAATGTTTCTTTTCGTAAATTACCCTGAAAAATCTCAAACTACACCTATAAAGGAAGAAATAAATAAATCAAATCCTGGTACATGTATAACCTACTATTGATTAATCCATGGAATTATTAAATAAATATCTTTACTTGTGTATAAATATCTTTTCTATTTACAAAAATAGTTTTAGAAAATGTTTTTTGAATATTGTTTTCTTTTTTTTCAAATTTTAAATATTGTAATTTACATATATGTTCAAAAAGTTGTATAATTTTTGCTGATTTAAAGAATGATATGTAATGTTTTGTATACAAGTAGTAAATCTTAAAAGCTGACAACAAGAAAAGCTTTAATAAAAACAAAGATTTTTTGTTTGTGAAACTTTCAGAGGAGTTTCATAATAAAATACACAACTCATTTGTTCATAAAAAAATAAAACTGTATAAAACCTGTTTTAAATTGTAAAAACTGGTCCAACAAAAGTAGATGTCACAACCATTCAGCAGTAAATGTGATGAATAAAGTTAAAAAAAAGTTATACAACATTATTGTTATACAGTAAATATTGTATTATACATGTAGCTGTTCTGAGCATGCCTAAGAAAACCACAGCCGTTTCCACATACATTCCCCAGGAAATTCGGTCATGGGTCACTTATGATGAACAGAGAATGGCAAATCCATAATTATTTATATATAATACTTCAAATTCTCAAATAATTTTATTTTTGAAATTTCTTCCGATTTTTTCAATACTATTTTTAATCAAATTCATTTTAAACTTTAGAATTATGATGTTCAGCAGTTGCGTAAGCAATTATTCTTGAAAACTCACAGGTCATGGAATGTCCTTCTGGACATGTACTGGTAGCTAGTTTACCCATGTATGCCTGTGATTGGAATGGCTTTATTTATAACAATATGTAAACTTTCAAATATTGAATATAGGTGTACAATTAATTGAAAAATTAATTTGTATTGCTACATCATCCAATTTTTTCTCCACTGCACTCCACAGAAATTGGTTAAGGACAGTCAAGTAGCATCCTGGTAGCCTTGAATTTTCAGTCCTCATCGGATTCAGTTTTCCCCAATACTGTAGGACAGTCCTTGAAATTGACCAGACATTTAATCTTGTTTTTACTTGTTCTCAAACAGTCTAGGACAAAATCATATTTTCCTACAACTATTTCTTTGAAACTCTTACTTCAATAGGTTATGCAGGTAGATTTTGACTTATAAAAAAAACCCTCCGAAATCTTGCTTAAAGTTTCAATTAAAATTCAAAATATTTATTTTTAGAATAATGAACAGAATTATAATATTGTATAAAAGAAAAATTCATATAAAAACCACTTTCTATGATTATTCATATGTACATGTACATCATAGAATAACTTTACCTTGCAATCCAAATTACTTTGTATTTGTTTTGCAATTATAGCAATAAAATATATATAAGTTTCAAGTATTAATAGATATAAACAAATTTTAACAATGAAAAAAGCCAATAATTCAAAGATATAAATGCACTTTTTCACATCGAAAAGATTTTGCAACCTTTTTATAACGTTAAAACAGCACTATCTTTATTTTTTTCAGACTTTTCATCACTTTTTGGCACCAGATCAACACGTTCAAGCAGATCTTGAACCTCGTCATCGTCTTCCTCGTGTTCTGCAATAATGTCACTGTCAAACGACTTAGTGGAAGACTGCTGTGAACTCTGGGATATGTTAGACATTTGGGAATGTCGCCCAACACCTCCACGGTGAGCAGGGGCAAGTGTTAATCTCTGATTTACTGGTTTGACTGTTATTATCAAATTTGAACTATTTGCTACCATCATGTCCGTAACTTGGTCTAAAGTCTTTCCTGCAACATCTATACCATTGACTTCCAACACCTCATCATTAACTGCTAACAGTCCAGTGCTCTCTGCTAAACCACCTGGGACTAAACGGGAGATAAAAATAGCTGGCACTTTTTCTAGACCTTGCGGAGTGACACGCACACTTGTACCATCACGAATGTAAAATCCCAATGGTTTATCAGACCCATTTTTCATGAGTTTAACACGACGATGAGTCTCTGGAACAACGTCAACATCGATAATGGCTGACACACGTCTGAAATCTTCTGGCATACTGATTCTAATACGAGGCTTAGGGTGCTCGTTGCTGATCAGTTTACTAATTGCACTCTTCTTTTTTGTCATTGTACCATATCCATTAACATCAAATGTGCATTCCTCTGTAAATATAACATCATTCATCAGTAATTACATTATTCCTGCAACCATAATTATGAAATGAACAAAAAATAATACATATCTGCAATTATATTGAATCAGATGACAATTTTTGTTGTCACCATCATATATAGTTATGGTTTAAATTCATGCAGGATTTCAGTTTACTATTACAGTTACCTCCCTTATAACAGCTTGATTATTTTTTTATGCTGCGTGTACAATATTAAAAAAAAATAATTGACTGTTTTGTGGTGTGCTACTTAAATAACAAACAAATAAAATGCTTATACTATGATTTTTAATGGAACAATAATACAAATATTTAAAAAAAAAGCAATTACAAAATTTAATTTATAAAAAAATATTTTGAAAAAGGATTAATAAATTTCACTGTAGAGTACTAGTAGTACTACTGCTGCCTGCTGGAACAACACATTTGGATCTAATATAAAATAATAAATAGTCTTTTAGAAATAAAAGTTGCCTTTGGGCAAAATACTTTAATATATTGTTATCAGTCATTATAAAATATTTTTTGGTATCACAAAAAATTAAAACCTTTTGTTTGAAGAAATGTGTATTTGATGTATTTGAAAAACTTTAGTTTACTTCACAAAGAAATTCAATAAGAATTATAAAGAACAATACACATACAGGTACAATAATAAAACTTAGTTCAAACAAAAAGTTGTACGCATACAAACAAGAATATACACTAGTACACTTAACTTTCAACATGCAAAATGTACTAAGGGCATTGTTCTTATGTAATTATATTTTCTTTTAGATACTCAACGTTGTTCATTTCATATTTAATTATATAATCTGACTTCATATTTCAGCGCGTGAAATATATATGTATTGATGACGTTGAATATTCTTCCGCAAAAAAACGCATGTACTGTTGTGGGCAGAGTGAACTCGACAGCAACCCTCATATACAAGGTTTGCCAGTTTTCTTACCGAAGATTGGGGATTTTCTCCGGGTGCCCCGACTTCCTCCCCAATAAAAACTGGACGCCATGATATAGCTGAAAATTGCTGAAAGTGGCATTAAACACCATTCAAACAAACAAAACAAAGTGTGATTAATATTGCATGGTAATTTTGCATTTTATGCCTTGAAATGTTATTTTACAGCTCAGAATATGCAGCGATTGCCATTATGAAATTTTATAATATCCTGACAGTTACATAGCTATCAATAATCAATACCCTTACCTTTACGCTGAATCATGACACGCAATATATGTTTGGCTGTTTGTAATGCCAAGTTAAAATTATCATCATTGTTAATAGGAAGTAAGTCACCATCTTTGTCTGTGTAAGTTATCACAAATGGATCACTTTTTAAACGGTGCAGATTTTCCACTACAGCATACAAGTCATCAAATTTGCATGGCTTTGATCTATCAATTGAAAATCTTCTAAATTCTGCATCAAGCTGAAATAATGTAAAGACATTAGCATAAATCATGCATTCATTTTACAGTTAATTAAATGGGTTTAACATTGGTCAAGCGCAAACTGATTATAAGAGCCCAGGCCAGTCAGCGTGTAGCTTAAAACTGCAACAAAGTGTAAGAGGATAAATGTCAATTATGTTTCAATGAGATAGGTCTGCTAACTTACTTATAAAACTGACATAGTTTAAATGCAAAAACATTTTTGGGCCAATAATAGAAACTTTTTTTTGCATACTTCCTCAAAATGTTAAACAATGTGTCAACTAACTTACTAGTAAATGCTACTTTACTTTAATTTTTACTGATAAATAAAAAGTACATTTAAAATATTTGTTTATTACAAAAGAAATAATAGACAGTCAATCTTTCTATAAAAAAAACCCAACAAAATCTTAATTTCCTCATAAAAATCTTAATTTCCATGTCTTTCCCTTTATATTTTAAGGAAAGCATGTCAAATTCAGAGTTGCTTGAGGAAATTATGTTTGTTATGAGGATATTAAGGTTTTATGTTGTAATTAAGATTTTCATGCGGAAATCAAGTGGACACCTGGGCTGATCTTGTGCCCTAAAGCAAAGGTCAGTTAATTCTGTATAAAGTAAATATACTATTATGTGTATAAGCATCAATATAATTGTACATAAAATTACAGAAAATAGATAAGATTTAACCTGTTAATAAACATTAATCCTGTTTAGAGCATGTTGTTCCACTCTACTGATACGAGTACATTATTAGGAGAAGGTTAGAACAAATTATAATTGTATCCTGGTTTGTTTTTTTTGGCAAATTTTGGACGAATTTAGGCCCTGCACTTTGATGGCAAAACATACTAGTAGTTGCATAGATAATCATGATCAGCCATGGTCAATCTTGATACATGTATACGTATCTGTCAACAGTGTAAATAAGACAGATTTTCCCCAAATTAGGTCACCATTACCATAGCATTTTCCACATGCATTTTCAAAGACGAAAAAAGAAATTTCTTCAAGTATGTTTGTTTCCGGTAGTTTCACAATGTCTGCAGCTTTAAAAACGGTAAAAGAGATGTACTAGTATATTATGATGGAATGTTGTATAAATAGATCGAAGTTAGAATTTTTTATATACTATATTACAAGATAGGACAAAATACTTCTGATAATCCAACAAATCACAAAACTAACATTGGATTATAATGGCAGTAAAATTCGGCATAGGAGACGTTAAGTCACTCTTTATTGAATGGCCAGTGTAAAAAAGTCAGCATGCTAGCTAAAGATTTAATTCATTAAATACTTCGTTTTTAAGATATAATGGCTCTTGTCAAAGGAGGTGGAAATTATAAGGCTGATCATGTGACGTCATAAAAAATTTAGGGAACTTTTAGTTAACAACGGCAACAATTGTTACGAAATGGGACGGCATTAGAAAGACTATGCAAAACGAAACCTGTGTTGTGTTGTGCCAGGGTGCAAAGCCAACATTAGAAATAAATTTATGGAAAGATTGTCAGTTTTATTCTGTTTATGCCATTCACACAGTGTTAAAAGACGGTGCGAAAAGGAAAGTGCCTTAAATAAAACCATGTGATACCATAAATCATATGATAAGATACATCCAAATACCTATCTTGAAAACAGTGTATTATATATATATATATATATATATATATATATATATGCACTTGTATAATATAAAATATATCCTGCTCTAATGGTAAATTTGTTATTAGTATCAACCAAACGAAGTCAAATTTATTAAAAATATAAATATTTATTATATTTGGTCTTGGCTTAGCATTCATACTGTGGAGATACTGATTGTTATTTAGAGCATTCAAACGTGTTATGACAGAAATGCATCAGTGCAAAAAATACCAGAAAGGTACTTTTGAGGGCTAAAACATACAATATTCATGTTTTTCTTACATGTTTTACCGTATCATTTTCTAACCTTACATGCTGACAAGAAACATATTTTTCTTATAAAATATATACCAATTGCTGCATCTGCATGCACCTGTTGCAACTGTACTATACAGATTCTTAATCTTACTCCCAAAATTTAGCAAAAGCAGAATGTCTATACTGATACAAAACTAGTATTATATACATTTCTGGTTCATTGTAAAACCACACAGTTTTCTGATAAAATGAGTGACAGGAGTGTGTCCAGAATTGTAAATAATGACTCATTTTATAGTTGTGTGACATGTGCATTCAAGCATACAATATTGTGTTAAAGGTACTCCAAACAGAATCCAATATCAGAATTTTGGAGATTGCAAACCATAATCACGATGAAAATAAAAATGAAATGTTCGTTTTATTGCAATGTAAATACGCCAGTAAACCCGCGACACAAGTTTTTTGACCGTGGTCGAAAGGTAATAAAATGTTACCTGGATTGTGAAGTAGTTCGGACAGGTGTAACATGGGCGAATCATAACATTTGAAAATAAAATATTACCTTGCTTTTGACTTCTATCAAACTAGTACCAAAGTGTAAAGAAGACTTCGATGATCGCGACATGATTAGTTTACAGCCCAGAAGGGCTTAATAAATCCGTTTATTTTCGTTTTCCACACTGTTGGTGTTGTGTTTATCGTTTATCAATGAACACGAATCTGTGACGTCACGGATTTTTGTGTTTGTTAATCATCGAATTAGAAAAAGTGGTTATACAATATTTTAACTATAAAAGTTAAAAAAAAATAAAATGAAAATGAAATAAGTATTTTACATGTAGCTCTTTTGCCAGAAAGAAGTTTTGCGATAAAGAAACTTTAAGTTGATTTAGCGGGAATTTTCAAATATAGAGCATATCTTAAAGAGCTTAAGATGACACGTGGATGATGACAATATAATTAAAATTAAATCTTTCACTTCAAGTCTTGCTCCACTTTTTTGTTATTGGTTTGAAAGCAGGCAGCGACCATATTAAAAAGGGGGAGCAAGTGAAAGATTTAATTTTAATTAGATTGGGATGATGACATTTATATCTTATGAACATATATTATACTTCATAAAACATTTAGTTTTCATTGGATAATTAGTTATTCCAATCTATATAAGGAATCGTTTCTGTAAATCTCAGTTGATTATTGCCACTGATTATTACCGTACTCTACCAGGGCCGTAAATTATTTGTAGGCCACTGCCTCCTATTGCACACTGACAAAAAATTGTGACCAAAAATAAAATAAAATGAAATAAAAATAAAAAAAAAAAAAGAAAAAAGAGAGAAAGGAAAAGATAAAATAAAAACAATTATAAGTACAAATGTCATTGTTGTATTACATATATTCTATGAGTATAATAAAGGTTTGAACAATTCGTGATTGGTGGTATTTCATCAGTTAAATAAACTGAGCTATTTTAGAAAAACATTAAATTAACTAAATATACCACCTTTTCTGTGTGCACCTACCTTAAATTAATATCAAACCCAAGACAGTAAAATTTTTATAGTGTCTCAGTAAACAAAATTCAGAGTTTTATACACTAAACCCCAATCATAAAAACCAATGGAAAGCACCCCAGGATTTGCCAGATAGCAGGATTTTGCACAAAAATGTGCTCAGATTAAGGGGGACTAGGCGCCCCCCAGACCCCCGCCTTTACTGCCTCCCCTTAATCTAAACACAATTTATGCCCTGGTACTTAGACCTGACAAAACGAATCGATCTCGGCGAACAGATTGACAATATTCTGCTTGATTTCTCGGAAGCATCTAATACGGTCCCTAACGAGTGGTTACTCTACAAAGCGAAATACTGCGAGATCAACGAATCTAATGGATCATGGACTTTCTCAGCTCCAGAAACTATACGGAGTCGTGGATGATGGGAGCGCTGCACTGGTCCAGTCAGGAGTTCCCGAGGGTAGTGTGTTAGGACCCTTATGTTCCTGCTTTCTATATATATATATATATAAATTACTTTCTTGATTTTGTCCGACCATCGATCGTTCGTCTCTTTGCAGATGACCGTGTTCTTTATCTTTAGAGACAACACCAGCAAAACTGAACTCGGTAAATGCCATCTCTTACGTGTAACCAACAAGCGTACGGCCACTCCAAACAAGTACAGCATCCACATGGACATCAAGACTCTTAACTAGATTAACCATATAGAAAACATAACCAAGAAACCCATCTCAACCAGAGGAACCTAATTCACTATCCTCAACACACCAAAGCTGTATGCTACACAACGTTGATAAGACTACTAATTGAGTATAAATGCACTATATATATGGTATCCATTTACCAACAATAACATCCAGAGATTAGAAAGTTTGCAGAGACGATCAGCTAGGTTTTTTGTTTGAAAGACTATTGCCGAACCAGGAGCGTAAATTTATATTTGCGTATCACCTTGAACTATGGGCTAAATGTACTATGGACGAAACCGAGTATGGCCGGATATCAGAAGGACAATATAGTACAGAATAGTGATGACTTTGTAGTCAAACTACGAATAGAACTGCATTCAACATCATCTGCAGCCTAGAGGTCACACTGCCAAATTCCTTGTCTCATACGCGAGAACACAGACATACCGACATTCCTTCTTAACTTGAAGGGCTGGGGCCTTGGTTTTTTGTCTTGGTCAGAAAATTTTATATAAAAAAATATTTTTTAAGGAGTCGCGACAGAATATTTTTTTTCATTATAAGCATTATTTTATATAGCAGAAATCCTTCTTCAGAATATTTTTTTCTTACCCTCTGCTTCCAAAATATTTTTTTTTTATCAAAAATCATTTTCAAAATATTATTTTAGGAAAAAAACCAAGGCCCCCCCTCTGCAATTTAAATGGTCGGTCCCTAAGACCTCTTCCTTGCAAAAATACCTTCAATTATAATACCTTAAGCTACCTAAAATAATAGTATGCTGCATATTTTCTAAGGCGATGGCAATCCAATTAAAAGAATAGAACTTTATGATGGCCCATACATGTAGCTTGAAAACTGTTGTCAGCCCCAGTGTCGTGATGACCAGGAACCTATATTAGTCCCAGTGATGACACACCGAGCTCCACTTAGCAGACGTGTAAAATGTCTGAAACACAATAACAGAAATGATCCTGCCCGTCCGGAAATTATGTCATTCCGGAATGATCAACCATCCGTTTTCGTTTCAGTTTTATATGCTTTTAAGAAAACGAATTATCTCCCCTGTTGGGGGAAAACTTAAAATCTGATAAAAATGCAAAGCAGATCAAAAAGACGACAAGCTCAGCATCTAAAACCTTGGATAATAGACACTATTCTCTCACATGATAAACCAATAAAAGCACAGTCAGTTAAAGTTTTGAAGGTCTGATCACTACTGTAGTTGTACTGAGACATTGAGACTGAGTAACCGTCAACAAACTGGCCAAGAATCTCTGGCAACTGAACTGTCATGTCCTATCCGGTGTTCCTGAAGGCTCTGTAATGGGCCCTTGACTTTTTCTTATCTATATCAATGACATGCTAAACAACCTTATAAATAAAACCCGTCTCTTTGCTGACGACACAATAGTTTACTTCACTATAGCCACAATCAGACATTAACACACTTTAATCTTACTATGACAAACTTCAAAAGTGGGAGGAAGAGTGGTTAATGTCCTTTAATCTGGACGAATGGACAATCATCCACATATCCAGAAAATAAATCCTATTTTACACGAATATAAACTAGATAATAAAATACTTAAAACTACAGACGTGAAATATTTAGGACTTACTATCACTAAAGACCTATCATGGAATAACAACATAAATACCATTATAAACAAGGCAAATAGAATTCTTAGATTCATTAAATGTAACATATATGCCAATAACATCAAAACAAACGAATTAGCTTATAAAACATGTACCGCATCATTTAGAATACTACAGTACAGTATCACTACAAACACCAAAACCTTAATTCCCGCAGAAAACCTTAATCTCCGTGGGAAAACCTTAATTTTTTAAGGAATCCCTATAAAATTAAGTGTTGATTTTTTAAATTAAGGTTGTCCCAGGGAAATTAAGGTTTTCCCTCGGAGATTAAGGTTTTCCCGCGGAGATTAAGGTTTTTTGTTGATTGGACCCCTGGGTCGGTTTTAAGCCCTCTGGCATTGTTGTTGATAACGATCATCAGTTACTCTGCAGATTTATGACAATAGTTATAAAGCTATATATTTATGTATAAAATTTATTCTTGTCCAAAATAAATATGTATACGAATATCCCAAAATAAAAATGCATGAACGTGAATGCATTTTTTATCAACTTTATTTCAGAAAAGACGTATATTTAAAAATTATTATTATACAAATTATTAAAATATAATTTTTAAGTAACCGTTAAGTTATTATTTTTCCATTTGAAGATCGGTAGGTAAGAAATATAGAACAATCAATACACGGACCGAACTTGTAATACACATCCGCCATACTGTTTGTTTACCTGTACAAAATGAAAGGAATAAAGGACGGATCAAATTATTTATATATATATATTTGTTTTTTTATTCACAGGTTTCTGGTAAGTTTTTGGTATTCATATTGTTGTTGAACAAAATCTAACATGTTGTTTGTTTTGCATTTTTAACCTTTCTTCGTTTTAGCTTTATATTTTTATTGGGTTGTTATTATTACGTTCGGTTTCTAATGATTTGATTTTTTTATTGTCGATTTTATTTAATTCAAATTATGTTAATTGTTAATAAAATTAAACGTGTTATTTGTTTTGCTTTCATAACAAATTCTTAGTTTTTACTTTATAAACATTTATTTTTTGTTATATTTTAATTTGCT
This sequence comes from Limnoperna fortunei, assembly GCA_944474755.1. NCBI lineage: Eukaryota > Metazoa > Mollusca > Bivalvia > Mytilida > Modiolidae > Limnoperna > Limnoperna fortunei. The sequence continues at coordinate 89,962,702 of OX104112.1, read as the reverse complement.
CAGAAATTTATTTTCAATACAAAGCACGTTTTCGCCGTTTTCTGTTATTTTCTATTCAGCTTTAAATTGTTTCAATTTATAATTTTAATTGGTATTACAGCTGTGTAAATTTATGATTTTTTTTTGTTTTTCTTGAACTGAAATTAGTAGTGTTTTTTAATCGATACTAGTTTATTTATAATTATTTCAACCCTTGAGACAAAAATGAATACATGCGTCCATTAACTTAAATGAAATCCTATAGTCGGGTGCAGCTCTTATGCCCTTCCGTCGAATGTCATCGGAAAATCAAAGAATAATCGACTAATTAGAATATTCTTTACATTAATTTGACAAAAATTTCCAAATTGTTAATTTAACATTTCTTCGTTTTTTGCTTTTACATTTTTTTTTTCAATTTTTTTCAATTTTATTTTTTATTTCTTATATATAATTATGTTCGTGTTTTAAAGTATTTTAATTGCTTTATTATGACCTTTAGTTGAAGACATTAGTACAGTGTATCCAGAAAAAATTATGCAAAGTTAGATCCACCATCCTATCACAGGAGAGGACGATTTGTCTTTTTAGCTTAAAATGTAACTTTGTTATGTTCGTTAAGTTCACGAAACAATTACTGTTGTTAAATTTTGTTGGTATTTTTCTAAATCTATATTTTTATATGTTCATAATTTGAAATGTTTACTCTAAGATTATGCAATAAACTTACTGAGATGGTCTCTTCTTTACTTCTATACAAAGCTACAACCACGGGTTAGTTTCTGCCTTACAGCCATCTTTAATCATCTGTTACGCATGTTGCATCAAAGTGCGCTTAGTAACAGATTTTCCATTGTTCACGTCCTGAATATAGATGAAATATTGCTTGCTGGACGTTAAACAACAATCAATCAATCAATCCATTATAACAGGAGGATTAATAACACATGTACCGATCCATAGTTAAATTCTGACAAAGCTGTTTTATATACTGTCGGTAGTATTTTCTCAATATTGTTCGTTTTTACAAGTTAACTCTATAAAAATCGAAGAATGTGTCCATGGGACACAGATGCCCCCGCTAAATGAAGTCCCAAACAGGAAATAGTTTTCCGACATATCTGAAAGTTGATTAGGACGTACAACTTGTGATACTGAACCACCCTGCCAAATTTCAAACTGTTCTTATGTACAGTTTCTGAGAAAGGCTTGACGGCAATTCGTACATAAGGACGGACGTATTTACGTACAAATGAAGTCCCAAACAGGAAGTAGTTGTCCGACAGGTCTGAAAGTCGCTTAGGACGTACAACTTGTGATACTGAACCACCCTGCCAAATTTCAAATTGTCCTCATGTACAGTTTCTGAGAAAAGCTTGACGGAAATTCGTGCGGACGGACGGGCATGAGTAAAACTTAATTCCCCCCCCCCCCGACATGTCGTCGCGGGGGCATAAAAAATGTTTATTTGAAAATTGGTACTAGGGCTTAATTGTAAAAATCGCACAACAGATATTTATAGTCATAATTAGTTATGATATTTATTTTTTAGTCCTCTGCTCAAATTAGTGGTCAGCATTTCCTATAATTAGAGAATATAACTACATATATACAATAGAGCAAAGAAAATAATCAACCAGTCAGAAAGAAGCTTATTATATGTCCAATGTAGATGGATAGTTCTATCTTTATTCTCCAAATTCAATTAATACACTGGTTTCAGAGCGAGAGATTGAATGTCATACAAATACAATAAACAAATACAATATACAATAAACAAGTACATTATACAATAAACTAATAGGTATTGCAACACCATCTACTTTCTTATACAATCAATACCATATATATCTCGCAAATAATTATTGTTACAAATAATAGCGATAAACAGAAAATAACAGAATAGACAAAATTCAATACCTTATCGGTATCAGATTTGTCAAGTAAAGTTTACCTTTTTGTTGTTAATATCTACAGATCTGCTGAGTTTTCGTAATGTGGTCGGGGTTAAATAATTGACGAAATTTAATTGTGTTCGGTGTATAAATATACATTCTAGAAATAAATTTCAGAAAAAACCGGGTATTGTAAGATATAATGATATTCATCACCGATTTCGTTTTTATTACACAACGGACAAAGTCTATTTTCTCTTTCTATATTTTTCCAACGACAAAGCTCTATTGGCAGTTGATGATTACCTAATCTAAATCTACAGAGAATATTATTTTACAAATTGAATCCAAGAAAATACGTTTACTTCATTCGATTTACATATTAAGAGCTTATATATCATGCTGGATAATTTTGACTGTTTACCACATATTAGTTTACACCGATAAGAAGTAACTGGTAGTTTAATTTGTATGTGAAGTGGGTATCTACCTTACTCTCCATATATCCTTACACTAGGAGTGCTAGACTCGAGATTCAATAGCAGCTTACAATATTTCAAGTGCAACATTTCTAAGATATCACAGTTTTGGAATCCCCAAACTTCTGCTCCATATCTTGTCGAAAAGATCTAATTGACAACTAATAGATACATTATGCAGACGGCCTTTATTTAGAATTTCATACATTGCTATAAAGGCTTTCTCTACGAGGTATTTTTTATTTTTATTAAAGGAGCCCGTTCTTTGGAAAAGACTGAACCCCGAGTTATATAAATTCACTTACAATTTCTAATTCTCTTTCCTGGAACGTGAATTTAAAATTTCGTGAGATTGCACCTTTACTGAATATCATAACTTTAGTCTTATCTATGTTTAATTTTAGCTTCCACTTTTCGCAGTATTCTTGAAAGAAATTTAGACCCAATTGTAAATCGTTGGCAGACTCTGCCAAAAGTACATTTCTGCAAATAAGATCGTAAATAATTTTACGTATACATCGAGTTCACTCTCTAAATCGTTTGTAATGGTTGTCAACCCATAGATAGATTGTAATATGATCGACATGTGTTAATTTGTTTTTCCAGTTGCAAGAATTCGAACATTTAAAAAGAAATCTTATACATCTTAATTTTACGATTTAAAGAACAACATTTAGAATCGCTCTTGAATACGTAAAACCAGAGATATATGCACGGAAACTGATGGCGTAATACATAATGTCTTAGTAGTAAAACGTACAATATAAATTATCTTTCAACATATAGCTGAAATGGCACCGTGGATCAAATTTACGGTAAAGCTGTTCAAACTGCATATTGTAAAGCTAGCTGCGTTGTTTGTAAGCGATATAGCTGATTTTGTTGAAACCCTTTTGTATATATATACGCGGTTAACGGAGACTAATCCGAATTGAATGATAGATCGATCGGTACAAAAATCTAATAACCTTATAAGGTGAGGTGATGCATTCTAGACCCCTTTTTTATCACGGGGCCTTGTGGACGCCGATTCATAATCGCACCCCTCCCCCCCTTTCCATACCCCATCCACCAATAATGTGCTACAATACATAATATATGTAATGGAAAAATAACTACAAAATAAATAATTTATACACAATCTAACAAGACATATAGTCCAATATTGTATTATTGACCAAGTACACAATATTTCTTCCGCAGAACAATACTGCACAAAAAAAATGATGTGCTCTGTTGGAGTCCTAGGCTTGCATTTTTCTGAAAAAAAACATGATAATAATTTGTATAATTTCATACTGGCGGGCAGGGGTACAAATGATACAGAATATGAATTCATAATTCCCATTCTCGCCTACAGGATTTATCGAGAATAAGGCCCAAATTAGTTACTTTTCTATGAGGACATATAAATTACTTTGCCTTGTTATTTCTTAATACCTGCAGCCATAAAAATGTCTAAATCACTAACATATAATACAATAGAAAATATAAATATATACATACATCTCTTTATACTTTATACAGATATAACAATATTATATTACGATCGATACTTACAGCATTAGCTATCTAATTATATCAAACCGGAGCTTCTTAACTAACGATGTAAAATAAAACAGCATAAATGTGTTTTTAAGATGATTTAAATTTTGTGTATTACTGCTTATAAATTGTAAATTGAAACAATTTGAAGCTGAATAGAAAATAACAGAAAACGGCGAAAACGTGCTTTGTATTGAAAATAAATTTCTGAGCAAATTTCAATATAACAACAAATAAATATTTATAAAGTAAAAACTAAGAATTTGTTATGAATGCAAAACAAATAACACGTTTAATTTTATTAACAATTAACATAATTTGAATTAAACAAATAAAATCGACAATAAAAAAAATCAAATCATTAGAAACCCAACGTAATAATAAAAAGTCAAAATAAAAATATAAAGCTAAAACGAAGAAAGGTTAAAAATGCAAAACAAACAACATGTTAGATTTTGTTCAACAACAATATGAATACCAAAAACTTACCAGAAACCTGTGAATAAAAAAACAAATATATATATAAATAATTTGATCCGTCCTTTATTCCTTTCATTTTGTACAGGTAAACAAACAGTATGGCGGATGTGTATTACAAGTTCGGTCCGTGTATTGATTGTTCTATATTTCTTACCTACCGATCTTCAAATGGAAAAATAATAACTTAACGGTTACTTAAAAATTATATTTTAATAATTTGTATAATAATAATTTTTAAATATACGTCTTTTCTGAAATAAAGTTGATAGAAAATGCATTCACGTTCATGCATTTTTATTTTGGGATATTCGTATACATATTTATTTTGGACAAGAATAAATTTTATACATAAATATATAGCTTTATAACTATTGTCATAAATCTGCAGAGTAACTGATGATCGTTATCAACAACAATGCCAGAGGGCTTAAAATCGACCCAGGGGTCCAATCAACAAAAAACCTTAATCTCCGCGGGAAAACCTAAATCTCCGAGGGAAAACCTTAATTTCCCTGGGACAACCTTAATTTAAAAAACCAACACTTAATTTTATAGGGATTCCTTAAAAAATTAAGGTTTTCCCACGGAGATTAAGGTTTTCTGCGGGAATTAAGGTTTTGGTGTTTGTAGTGTATGGGATCCTTGGCAACAAAATAACATAAACAAATTAGAAATGATGCAATGACATGCAGCCAGATACACATTACATCAGTACGATTCCAGAGTAGTGTAACTAACATGTTACTGGTGTAACTAACATGTAATAATAATAATAATAATAATAATGACTTTATTTAAAGAGGGTTACACAGTTAGCAATACAACTAATCTTCCCTGAGGCCCTCATGAAAAAATTACAAATTAATAAACAAAAATATATAAATTGACAATAACATACAAACATGAGTGTGGTAATGAAGTAACAATATTACAACAAAAACTGCTGTCATCGGTCTTGTGACAGATATTTCTTAATACAATGTTTAAAAGTTTGTGTGTTTTTAGTGTTTCTATAACATGGTGGTAACCCATTCCATAAAACAGCACCAGAATATGCAAATGACTTTTTGTAAAGTTCAGTAGTTTGTTTTGGTACCATAAGATTTCCATCTAACACATTTCTTAAGCCATAATGAATATTAGACGAGAGATAATTAAACTTTTGTATAAGGTATTCAGGGGCATCTCCCTTCAATGTTTTATGTAGAAGTAAATATTTATGATATTTGATTCTTAATTGTACTGTCATTATGCCCAGTTGCTTAAAAAGTGGTGCTGAAGGGGCTAAAGGGTCTGTATCTAAAATTAATCTGGCTGCCCGTTTTTGCAGTTTTAGTATTCTGTCAAGGCTGTCATTGTTACATCCTCCCCATATTATACAGCAGTAATCAATTAAGGGTAATATGTATCCATTGTAGAATATTTTCTTAGTTTCCAGATTCAGAAAACTTTTTATTTGTGATAATAAATAAATTCTTGATGAGATATTTTTACATATCATATCAATTTGCTCCTTCCATATAAGATTTGCATCAATTTGAATGCCTAATATTTTTTCACATGCCGAAACATTAAGAAATTCTGAAAAAATTTCTAGTCTTGGTTGAATTTCTATTGTAGACAATTTTGGTTTTGTACCAATTAACATACATTTTGATTTGCTGGTATTTATGTACATATTATTTTCTCTGCACCACACTTCAACAGAGTTAAGTTCATTTTGCATTTCTTTTTCTAACATATAAACATTCTTCCCAGATAAATGTAATGTTGAGTCATCTGCATATAGATCAGTTGTACAATTTTTAATATACAAGGGCAAATCATTTATAAAAAGAACAAACAGCAAGGGTCCAAGTATAGATCCCTGAGGAACCCCAAATTCAATGTTCCTCTTTTCTGAGAAAACATTACATAATTTTACTTGTTGAGTCCTTTCTGATAAATAGGACTTGAAAAAATTAACAGTGTTATCACAAAATCTGTATACCTCAAGTTTTTGACAGAGTATCATATGATCAACAACATCAAAAGCCTTTTTAAAGTCCACCAATACTGCAAGATTTATATTACCATTGTTCATTTCTTGTAGCCACTTGTCAATAATGTTAATAAGAGCAGTTTGGCAGGAATGATTTGGCCTAAATCCTGATTGTTGCAACAAATGGCTGGCCTACCTTACAAAAATGTAGACAACTTTCATCTCTTAAATAAAAAACAACCTACTAGTAGTAAATGTAAATAGTGTCATATATCTCGCACCATCAAGAGATCATAAATTCGTTTTACCATATTCACCAAGTAACTACCACTCTTCCTCCTTCTTCCCATGTACAATTTAACTGTGGAACAAACTATCAGAGGAAGTTGCCAACTAGCCAACTATTTTGGCACCAAGAAGTGTAAGCGACCTAGGTGTTCCACCTGCCAATTTACTTGGGAGACTGACGAAGTTAAGGGCCCAAGTAACACATTTACCCGTAGGAGCGGATTTACCTGCATATCCGAAAATTTAATTTATGCCATTCAGTGCAAAAGATGTTTGATTTTGCTGTATATCGGTGAGACTTACCGTAGACTGGGTGACCGTTTTGCGGAGCACATTAGGAGTGTCTGGTTGGGTGGTGACTGTCTGGTGGGTCGCCACTTTAGACAGCTAGACCATCATATTTCGGATATGCATGTCACCGCTCTTATGGAAACTAGCATGGGCGAAAAACAACAACAATCTTTGGAACAGAGGATTATTAAGTTCCTGGGATCTAGCCACCCGTTTGGGATGAATGTAAAAAACACTTTTTTATGAGTGTCCACTTTTGCTTTTTGGAATTACTAAAGAATGAAATTGAGAAAGTTCAAGACCTTTTGTTAGGTCAAGTACAACAAAAAGAAATTTTTCTGGTTATGTCTATGTGTGTGACCGATCACAGCTATCCGCCATTTGTCATTTAGTCTACTCTCTTTCCTTGTCCTATACGGATGTGTTGTTCTTTGTCTCCCTCTTTCTCATCCTGAAGAAGGTCTTTGGACCGAAAGCTCGGGCCCATCTTTATTGTTGTTTGATTTTTAATTTTAATTTTTATTTGTCTTTTCGATTTTACCTTTTAACCTTGTGGCGTACATGACCTTTATTACTACCAGAGGAAGTGGCTTGCAGCCAGACATGGCATCCTTCATGTCTGGGTTGCATCAGATATATTGATAACAAATTTTCTTTGTTTTTATCTATACACTTAAAAAATGAAATGTAAAAATGTTCAAAATGCACTTGATTTTCTGATTTGTTTTTGTATGATTTATACCCCTTCATGAGCCCCCTATAAATCTTCAACAGATTGAAGAAAAGGAGTATAGCCGTAAATGTACACATTATGTTTTGAACTTCGTCTTCATTAAATCAGGTGCTACATACAAGGACATTTTTACACCGCCCATGATTCAAGAGTCTTAATCTAAACTAGTAGTTCCAATAAATTCAGAGAAGGTACTGGAGGCGTCTTTTGATTGTGCAGATTTTTTTTTATACCCCCGCTCGACAGTGTCTGGGGTATATAGTGGTCCTCATGTCCGTCCGTCCGTCCGTTCGTCCGTCCACATTTGGTTTCCGGATGATAATTCAAAAAGTTTACATCCGATTTGAATGAAACTTTGGGATATTGTTATATATCAGGTTGGTAAGAAGCCTATCGATTTTGGGGAAAATCCGTCAAATTTCAAGGTCACAGTCCACGAAAAACGTTAGAAATTTTAACAAAAAAGTTGTTTCCGGACAATAACTCAAAAAGTTTACATCCGATTTGAATGAAACTTTGGGATACTATCATATATCAGGTTGGTAAGAAGCCTTTTGATTTTGGGGGAAATCCGTCAAATTTCAAGGTCACAGTCCACGAAAAACGTTAGAAATTTTAACTAAAAAGTTGTTTCCGGACAATAACTCAAACAGTTTGCATCCGATTTGAATGAAACTTTGGGATATTGTTATATATCAGGTTGGTAAGAAGCTTATCGATTGTGGGGGAAATCCGTCAAATTTCAAGGTCACAGTCTACGAAAAACATTAGAAATTTTAACAAAAAAGTTGTTTCCGGACAATAACTCAAAAAGTTTGCATCCGATTTTAATGAAACTGTAAAATATTGTTGTATATTTTGTTGTTAAGAAGCCTATTGATTTTGGTGGAAATCCATCAAATTTCAAGGTCACAGTCCACGAAAAACGTAAGAAATTTTCACAAAAGCTGGGGTATCAGCGATAGCTAGATTGACTTTGTCTAGTTTAAATTGATGTGTTAAGGTTGTTCCAATCTCAGATTGAAGACTGCCTGGGGGTGATGACCCTTAAAATCACACGTGTAATGTTTCTGAGTCCAGAGTGTGAAGCTGGACTCAATTTTTGTTATTTTTAATGATTTGGTGTCAGATTTTTAGTCAACCCTGTTTTTCCATTCTTACTTGTATTTTAATTCTTTGACTGAATTGGTTTTGTTTCATGCCATTCTAGTCTAAAATTGAAGTATGTTCATAACAGAATATGTAACAAATAAAATAATACATTTTATTTCATTCATTCACTATCAGTAACTGTTTATAAAAAGAGACCCCTTGTCTCATTAAGGAGCAACCTGGGAGTTATTCTTACCTGGCATTTCTATACATATTTTCTTGTATATATTATGGTAGTAGTGTACACTTGAATTTTGGCAATGAACATATCTTGAAAATGCGCTGCTTTAACAGACAAAAAACACAGGTATATAATTATTGATAAATCATTTGTTTTGAAATAAGTGCAAGATATATAACATCACACGTTGCTTAAGATTCATTGTTTGTATTGCTGAATTAGGGAAATCACCCAAAATTGAGTTTGGAGGAATTTTGAGTATTTGGCCATAATATTAAAACTTTATTCAAAATCATCCCATTAATTAGACATTTTAGCAATGTCAATTGACATTCCAGGGTTATTTTAGTTATATTCAGTGCACCATCTGGAATACCATCTTTTACCGGAATGCATTCTTAAATTATATGCATCAATTTGTTTATTTTGTGAACATTAGCATGATTATGAATATAGTGTAAATATTAATTAATTAGGCATTTTAGTAATGTCAATTAAATGGCGGAGAAAGGAAAGATGACTTATTAAACTACGAAAGCTGTTTTATAGTGAAAAATATTTATAGAACACAAACTAATGTTTACTCTGTTATGAGTAAATGGACCTCATTGTAGCTCTGCCAAGATCAAAAATTGTCACAGGAGCTACATAATTGCTTAATTTCAAATTTTTCCTATTATATAGCTTTCCCATATGCTATTTTACCCATGACAAACAATGTCTCGTCTCGTGCACCCGTCTGTCATGGGCTAGATGTCATAGAAAGTGAACACAAATGGAAGAAATAACAATTAAATTTAACAGTCCCTGCTTTTGAAAACATTTTGTAAGAACTTTGTGTTTGACTGACCTTTTGCCCCGATTCCTTCATACCTATTTTAAATTTTGTTAAATGTGATGCTTAAGGTACCTCCTAGTACATATAATGCCAACTTATTAGACCTGTGCTCATACATATTTATTTTAGCACATAGATGGACCCAGGGAAGATGGCACAATAATAAGAGTAGTTACAGATGGAACAGTGTTCATTAAATCTGTGTTTACAGCAGAGGCATTGGCAGAAATGTTCAGGTACGTGTAAATAGATCTGAATGATAGAATATTTATACAATAGTTGCTTATATAGAGGGCATTGTCATGATATCTTGACTGTACAAGGGAGAGTGGTATTGCCTGAAACATTGATAATGCCCGAGCCAAAGGCGAGGGCATTATCAATGTTAAAGGCAATACCACTGTCCCGAGTGCTGTCAAGTATCATGACAATGCCAGCTATATAAGCAACTATTATATTTATTTTATTGAAGAATTAAGAAACCATGTGTTTAAGACTGTATTATGTATTTGTAGCTGCTTGCTGTATGATTTGAATGTTTGGCCTAATGATATATCATTGTTTGCCATTTTTATGCTATATACAGTTAGTTTTCTAAACTTTATGACATTTTTTCCTTATTTGGGTTGTACATGTACATATATTTTTTTATAAATTTAAAATAAACAGTTTTATGTTGCTTGTAACTGGAGAGGGCATTACCACGACATGATAACGCCCGTGGGCGTTATCACGGCGTGATAATGCCCTCATGTCAAATTACTGCAAATTAATTAATACCAGCTGACCTTATTTTATCCAATTGAAACAAATATAATTCTACTGATATGAAATAACAATGATTCTCGTTAGGTGCAGAAAATATTTTGGTCAGTCTGACATAAGAATTAAATTCTCCAGATTGGGAAGCGAGTTAAATAATCCAAATTTATGGTAGACTTTTCCAGTTCCACTGCTAACATAACATCTTAAATATTCATGTAATTCTGTCATTCACAATGGTTAAAACAACTATAAGTATGATTATGAAGTCAGTATGCAAAAAAAGTTTGGACCCTAAATAACTGCCCAGCTGAAATAATAAAAAAGGTTGGACCCTAAATAACTGCCCAGCTGAAATAATAACCATAGGAGAATTATTCTTGGACCCCAAATAACTGCCCAGCTGAAATAATAACCATAGGAGAATTATCCTTGGACCCCAAATAACTGCCAGGCTGAAATAATAACCATAGGAGAATTATCCTTGGACCCCAAATAACTGCCCAGCTGAAATAATAACCATAGGAGAATTATCCTTGGACCCCAAATAACTGCCCAGCTGAAATAATAACCATAGGAGAATTATCCTTGGACCCCAAATAACTGCCCAGCTGAAATAATAACCATAGGAGAATTATCCTTGGACCCCAAATAACTGCCCAGCTGAAATAATAACCATAGGGGAAGTAAATAAACAGTGCCAGAATTACTGGGTTTCTCTCTTTAAATTTTATAGTGTAGCAGCATATATCTTTAATTAATCTGAAACAGGCAGAGGAAGGGACACCTTCAGTAGCCAAGGCTTACTATCCAATCATCTCATCTTCAGGATAGATGAGAAAGGAAAGATCGAAGATTTAACTAATATTTTCTTGTTAAAAGCAAACCTTTAATTAGTTAAATAGTTCTTAGTTATTTAAACTACATGTACATGTGTTAAAAAACTTTCTTTTAATTGACAGTGAAGAAGGTTCTACACAACCAGAGTGGTATAGTGCATTGTTGATTCTGAAAAAATTCACAGTTAGTTTTGATGTTAGGAATTGCTTAGTAAGTACAGTAAAACTTGCTTTAGTGGTCACCTCTGATCATTGATAAGTTGCCTGATGTGACCTCAATTTTTATTTCCCTTTGCAGTGTATTTTATATTTTTTAAACCTGTATTAAGTTACTGCCTTTCTTATGGGACCCTATTTTAATGTTTCCTTGGAAGGTCACCAAGGACAAGTTAACTGGAGTGTAAATGTACCATTAGAAAACATGTTTTTTTCTATATTATCATAACGGACATTAGAGTTCTGTTTAATTACCTGAGTAAAGGTGGAGTGATCCTTTGACACTGCCATCAGGCATTCGTTGTCTCAGTATTATATGCTTTTCAACACTCTTCTTAAAAATTTGTTTATAGTTATCAAAGTGAACAGTTTCAGACTTATTAGCATGTGTTTCTTTTAGTTACATATTCTCAATGTGTACATTCCATTTAGTTTAAGATTGTGTAGACATGTTTCAGAGGAGTTTTCTGGTTATTGCGTGGAACACCTGGCTGCGGTCCATAGCTGGTGCTATGTTTGGGATGTGCTATGCGCCCTCCAAAATAAAGACCCATTTTGTTTGTTTTGTTTGTTTGAATATTGTTTAACACCACTTTCAGCAATTTTTCAGCTATGGCAAAGGGTCATGTGAGCTATTGCCATCACTTGGCTTCCGTAGTCGTCGTCATTGTCGTCGTCGTTAACTTTTCTTTAAAAATCTTCTCCTCCAAAACCACTGAAGGGATTGTTTTGAAACTTTGCACACATCATCAGTAAAATGTCCTCTACCAAATTTGCACAAATCATGGACCAACCAACATGGCCAACATGGCTAAAAATAGAACAGGGGGGTCAAAATACAGTTTTTGGCTTATATAACAGATACAGAAAAACTGAAGAGACTTTCCTTCTTCAGCATCAATAGCTGTACAAAACACTCCTTTGGGTCAAAGTTGTATGACAACTCCTTGCAGGAGTTATTGCCTGGTTTACCGTTTAAGAGTTATTCGTCTTGAACTGTTTTTTTTTATCTGTTTTAATTGATTTTTTAAAATCTTCTTCTCTGAAACCACTGAAAGTACTGCTTTGAAACTTTGTACACATCATCCGTCTAATGTCCTCAACCAAGTTTGCTCCAACCATGGCCGCAGATTAACAAACATGGCCACCATGGCTAAAAATAGAACGCAAAGGTGGGGGGGGGTGTCAAAATACAGTTTTTGGCTTATAGTTCAAAAAGTATAACAGATACAGGAAAACTGAACAGACATGCCTTTATCGGCATCGAAAGCTCTACGAAACAGTCCATTGGGTCGAAGTTGTATGATGACTCCTTATAGGAGTTATTGCCCTTTAATTGTCGAAATTGATTATTTTTGACATTTTTGCCCCAAAATCTTGAAAATTATTATTACTAGAGAAAAGTTAGCATTGCTTAATTGTTCTGCTCTATTAGGGCTACAAAAATGACTTAGGGTCAAGATTGTCTGATGAACAGTTTAGGAATTATTCTCCTTGAACATTTTTTTAATCAATTTTAATTGATTTTAAAAAATTTTCTCCTCTGAAACCAATGAAAGGATTGCTTTGAAACATTGCACATATCATCTTTAGGATGTCCTCTATTAAAATTGTGCTTAAAATAGAAAAAGAGGGGGGGGGGTCAAGAGAGTTTTTGGCTGTTAAAAAAGTTTAACAGGTACATCAATAGCTCCTCCTTATAGGAGTTATTTCCCTTAAAAGGTCAAAATTAATGACTTTTGCAGAAGTGTTGGGCAATTCCTTATAGGAAAGAAAAGCTGGATAAAAAAGGGTTGTTTGGTTTCAGGTTCAGGTGAGGGATACAGGCTCCTGGGAGCCTCTAGTTGGGGGAGGAAGCCTGAGTACTCAGAGAAAACCCGGACCTTTGGTAGGAAAACTGGGAATCATTGTCAATTAAGCAATCTCAGTGTTGACAGACCATGTGATCAATAGTAGACAAACTACCTTAGCCCCTCTGCCACCAAGGCCTCCCCTCCCGCATTTTGCAGATTTAGGCGCATTGTATCTCTCCATCCCTAAATCTATATTATCTATTGAAGCAGTACAAATTGTATTCCAATTAATCCATTCCATTCTTACAGTTTTTTAGTTTATAGTTTGTTTAACTGTTTTTGAACTGATTATAGCTGAAGTGCCCCCACTGGGCATTCAATCAATCAATCAAGAAAAAAGAAAGTTAATATTTATGTAAACTATAATAAATTTGTATTATTTATATATATGATATTGTATAGCACTGCAAAGTACTATGTACGGTTTAATATGAAATTAATATTGTTTTCAGGGGAATAGAGAGTTTGTATTGACAGTAGATTCAGCCTCCATATGGGATTTACAACAAGGTTTCTACTTAAAGTACAAGGTTACAGATTGGTATGAGTTTTGCATGGTCAAATAATTATATATCAATGATATGTGTTTTCTTTCTAAAATTAAGCTGTACATAGATAATTTAAATCATAAAAAAGGAAATACAACACAAATTTACATTTTATGAATTGCATTTAGTCAAAGTAGACATTTTTTCCATTGATTGATCGATGTAATGTTTGCTTAATCTCCAGCAAGCAATATATCAGCTATATATTGAGGACAAGAACAAGTTTACAAACAAAATATTAACCGGGAAAAAAGGATGAACCTACTAGAACAAAACTTTGACTGCCACTAGGAAGATTATGAAGCACTGGGTAGAGGTGGAGAATTAAGCCTTTTGCAGCAGCTACAATGACCGTACTCTCATCCAAAATCCACTAAAGGTCTTTATAGTGTAAGGAGCATGGCACATTATCCACTGTGGTGGGCGGTCAGGCTTTCTGTATTATAACCTGACGTCCCCCTCAATGAGAGGGCCTCCCCAATTTACCACATAGGGACATGCTGGGCAGGCTATGTGTGGAGCACAGACAGTTGTTTTCAGGATAGTAACACAAAGTTAATTTGGTGGTGTAGGTATATTTCCTAAGAGATCATTTACACAATAGAACAAATACTTAACCTGCATTATTGATCTATTTTTAGTATGGATAACCAAGATGTAAGAACTCTAGCGCTTGAAAAGAACAAAAATTTTCTGATGTCTCAAAACAGGTATTTTATAATTATATATTATAATGATTGACTTTTATTGTGGTTTATATTAAGGTTGATCAATCCAAGAAAGATAATTTTTGCCAAAGCTGAAGGCCATGTATCAAATTATCTAACTTGGATTGATCCTTAAAGGTCTACAGTTGTTTTATTATATTGTAACCACAGGTTTTACTGGAATTATTAATGATCGATTAGTTTGGCATTAAATACTCTATCAAACTGATATTACTTAAAACAATGAAAAAAAAAGTAAATAATGTATTCATTTATGTATAACCAAAACACATTTATATTTTTAGAAGCAAAACAATGTTTGGAATGTTATGTTGACCTCCCAGAAATTGTGTGAACTTTTGCATGTTAATCATATCAGGAAAAATTATTATGTTTCCAACCAATAATTTTAAACCAAAAACTACCATCATATAATAAAATTAATATAACCCCTGATAGAATCTCAGAATATAGAAATAGCCCTGTCTTCTTCTGCTTGCTGTGTAAAACCCTTCCTACATGGGCATCATTGTGTATATGGGATGTTTAAATAAATATCCAATCAGTTATATAGTGGCCTGACCAGGATGTGTTGTTGGATAGTACTCTTCAATATCTATACCTGGGTAGGTCCAATCAGATTTATAGTGGCCTGACCAGGATATAGCCATGTGCTGTTGGTTAGTACTCTTCAATACCTATACCTGGGTAGGTCCAAATAGTTACCGGTATATAGTGGCCTGACCTGGAAATAGCCATGTACTATTGGATAGTACTCTTCAATACCTATACCTGAGTAGGTCCAATCAGTTTTATAGTGGCCTGACCTGGATAAAGACGCGTGCTGTTGGATAGTACTCTTCAGTACCTATACCTGGGTAGGTCCAATCAGTTATATAGTGGCCTGACCAGGACATAGCTTTGTACTATTAGAAAATACTCTTCAATACCTATACCTGGGTAGGTCCAATCAGTTTTATAGTGGCCTGACCAGGATATAGACGTGTGCTGTTGGTTAGAACTCAATACGTGTACCTATACCTGGGTAGGTCCAATCAGATTTATAGTGGCCTGACCAGGATATAGACGTGTGCTGTTGGTTAGTACTCTTCAATACCTATACCTGGGTAGGTCCAATCAGTTTTATAGTGGCCTTACCTGGATATAGCCATGTACTATTGGATAGTACTCTTCAATACCTATACCTGAGTAGGTCCAATCAGTTTTATAGTGGCCTGACCAGGATATAATGTGTGCCGTTGGATAGTACTCTTCAATACCTATACCTGGGTAGGTCCAATCAGTTATATAGTGGTTGACCAGGATATAGACGTGTGCTGTTGGATAGTACTCTTTAATACCTATACCTGGGTAGGTCCAATCAGTTTTATAGTGGCCTTACCTGGATATAGCCATGTACTATTGGATAGTACTCTTCAATACCTATACCTGGGTAGGTCCAATCAGTTTTATAGTGGCCTGACCTGGATATAGCCTTGTACTATTGGATAGTACTCTTCAATACCTATACCTGGGTAGGTCCAATCAGTTATATAGTGGCCTGACCAGGATATAGCAATGTACTATTGGATGGTACTCTTCAATACCTATACCTGGGTAGGTCTGATTAGTTTCATAGTGGCCTTACCTGGATATAGCCATGTACTATTGGATAGTACTATTCAATACCTATACCTGGGTAGGTCTGATTAGTTTCATAGTGGCCTGACCAGGGTATAGCCTTGTACTATTGGATAGTACTCTTCAGTATCCATACCTGGGTGGATCCAATCAGTTTCAATGTGGCCTGACCTGGATATAGCTGTGTGCTGTTGCATAGTACTCTTCAGTGCCTATACCTAAGTACGTCTAATCAGTTTTATAGTGGCCTGATCTGGATATAGCCTTGTGCTCTTGGATAGTGTTCTTCAATATACCTAGGTAGGTCCAATCAGTTTTGTAGTGGCCTGACCAGGATATACCCTTGTGCTGTTGGATAGTGTTCTTCAATTTACCTGGGTAGCATACATATTTAAAACTCAATTTTTTACACTAGAAGTCATTTAAGAAATAAATAGTAATTCAATTCATTGTTTACTATTATGTTTGATTTCAACACAAATTGATATTAATACAACACATGATATTCCATAAATTTTCTGTAGGAATGATTCAATGGATTGTAGTATACCTTTGACACAGCTTATGGGGAATCTGTCCTATGAAGAATCTCAGATAGGTCAAAGTTCCAAGAATACAGGTGAGATGCAGGTGATGTAAATATTCAGAATTTACCATGTGTTTGTAGGTGTGCAAAAAATTACTTTCTTACTTTCATTTGAGGCCTGTATTTCCTTGACCTATTTAGTTGAATGTTAATTTTGAGGACAGTGCTCATTGAGATATGATTATAAAATATAGGTAAAAGTGCACTTGCATTATACAGTTGTATGTGAACAAGTTTGACATATATTATTAGCTCACGTTCCAAATTTCATTGTGTGTGCATAAAGTTTGCTGGCTTTGTACATAAACATGTTTCTGAGAACTGTTGGCAATAATAAAGTAGTATTTTATTGGACTTATTATTCAGTAAGGTAGTAGAATTCTTAATTAAAGTCATTCAATGTCAAGGTTAGGGTTGGGGGTAGTCGCATTGCAATGTTATTAATTGTCAACGTTATGTTACCCAGTATTGCTTAACAATTCTAAACTACCAAGTGTGCTATTTTTGGTTGGGGTAGTCACACTACAATGAATACAAAGCCCAAGTAATTTATATGTTTTTACTAGTAGATTAACAGATGGTTCACAAGCACTGCAGAATCTACTTGCTAAACAATGCAGTGTTGTTCTCAGTATACTATTGCATCTTATAAACAATGTCATTTACATTATATTGATGAATGCAATAAACAATGTACAATATTTACAGTACAGTCAAACCTGTCTTAGCGACCCCCTCCATATAACGACTTCCTGTGTTATGCGACCCTATTTATTCCTTCCGAGCATTTTCCCATTCCCATATCTTTATATAACGACTCCCTGTCTTACGCGACTAACAACCGTTAAAATAATTAAACAATAATTAAACCCTCTCTGACGAAAAGCAGATTCGTAGACCATTGGCATTGTTGTCAATTATCAAGGTTCTTCAAAACAGAAAACTAAAGTTTGAAGCGATCAAAAACTGTTTTATTATCTTAGAAGCGAAGTTCAGATTGCCCTGTAAAATTTGAATAGTCATTAATGTCTTTATTCGATTTTGTTGCCATTTGTGTTGGAAAAATATGAGAATATGAGAAACATCATAACGGCGTGTTTATTGGTTAATTATGCCATTTTGTTTTACAAAGGGAAATAATCAATACAAAACCAGTGTACACTGGTTCTAAACCGACTTGCACTTTCTACATAGAGCGTATTGTTAAAACCGCTACAAAGAAAAATACAAAAACTAAATGGGGGACGAAAGTTGACCTACTTTAATACAATCAGAAATCAAAATGCTAATTATTGTTGTATATTTTGTACTTGCCTTATATACATAAAAATAAATGTCATATTTTATTGTTTACTTTATAAAGCAAACAATAAGGTCTACAATTCACTCCATCACAAGCTGACAACATGACTGTGTTGATTGGTCTTCAAACATCATGACCTGTGTATAAAGACCCCCTGTCTTATGTGACCTTTTTTACAATTTTCCTTCAGAGGTCGCTTAAGACAGGTTTGCCTGTACAATAAACTAACACATAAACATATACATTCTTAAAACATTTCAGGTAGAGTTTTATATGAAATATTTTAACATAAACAATACTCTACTGAGTTTTACATTTACTGAAAATATACAGTGCACATTTAAATAGCAAGGAGAACTTGTGCTTTGTGTGTCATGAATTAATGTGGAGTGAAGTCAGTTCATGGGAAAATAATGTAAACATAGATTATTTCTTGCACTTTAACTCTGAACATTTATTTTGTTTGTTGTTGAATTTCAGAGCTCTAATGGTATTCTTTTAACTTTTATTATTTTTTTAAGCAGAAGATATTGCAGAATTGACAGATAAGTTTGAATTAAAAGAATTTATTATTCCAGAAGAACAAAATGATATTTTAAACAATATTGTAGGTATGTACATTGGGTTTTTTCATGTATACAAACAATATATTTAACATGTTTGGACAAAAAAGCTTCCTTTTCAAGACTTAGTTTGAAAATAAAGTATGTAGATTTTACAGGTTTGTACAGACAACTATATTTTACAGTAATATTAAAAATAACAAAATATTAGATGGACTAAGATCGTATTTAAATAATTATTCGTGCCGATTTTGTGTTCTTCCTCAGTTATTGTGTTTGCATATTCATCTTTTAAGTCGCACACAATTAATTTTCAGCTTCTCAGTCCCAATTTTTTAAAAATTTTTGGAGGGAGGGGGGCTATTTGTAGTATTTTTGTGGGTCTAAAATTAGATAATGGAGGTAATTTTTTATCTAAATCTTGCTCTATATGTAACTGGTCAAACTTTTAATTCAGCAATGAACAATATTAATATCAGATGGTTATATATCTGCAACCTGAGTTATAGTATGGTGAAGTCAGGCAGTAGAACAGGAAAGAAAGAGTGCATTTTTATTAGCTCACCTGACCCAAAGGGTCAGTGTGAGCTATTCTCATCACTTTGCGTCCGTCGTCGTCGTCGTCGTCGTCGTCGTCTTCGTCGTCGTCGGCCGTAAACTTTTTACATTTTAATCTTCTTCTCCACAACCACTTGGCCAATTGGAACCAAACTTGGCAGGAATGTTTATTGGGTGGTTCTTAACAAAGTTTGAGTTTTTGGTGCTGATCAAATATGAAACATGGCTGCCAGGGCCATTAATGCATTCTGATTGGCTGAAATTCAAAAATCTTCTTCTCATAAACTGCTTGGCAGATTGATTTGAAATATTGCAGAAATGTACCTTAGATAGTCCTCTACAAAGTTTGAGTTTTTTGTGCCGATCCAAAATCCAAGATGGCCGCCATCGCAGGACATAGTTTAACATAGGACCCTATGGGAAAAACATATAAACAACTTCTTTTCTGAAACTGTTCCACACAATGAAGCCAAATTAATAAGGAAATGAAGGTTGCATAATTATCTTATTGTTTTGGGTTTTTCGAGCCAATTGCAAATTCAACATGGCTTCCAGGGCCATTAATGTGTTCTGATTGGCTGAAATTCAAAAATCTTCTTCTCATAAACTGCTTGGCAGATTGATTTGAAATATTGCAGAAATGTACCTTAGATAGTCCTCTACAAAGTTTGAGTTTTTTGTGGTGATCCAAAATCCAAGATGGCCGCCATCGCAGGACGTAGTTTAACATAGGACCCTATGGGAAAAACATATAAACAACTTCTTCTCTGAAACTGTTCCACACAATGAAGCCAAATTAATAAGGAAATGAAGGTTGCATAATTATCTTATTGTTTTGGGTTTTTCGAGCCAATTGCAAATTCAACATGGCTTCCAGGGCCATTAATATGTTCTGATTGGCTGAAATTCAAAAATCTTCTTCTCATAAACTGCTTGGCAGATTGATTTGAAATATTGCAGAAATGTACCTTAGATAGTCCTCTACAAAGTTTGAGTTTTTTGTGCCGATCCAAAATCCAAGATGGCCGCCATCGCAGGACATAGTTTAACATAGGACCCTATGGGAAAAACATATAAACAACTTCTTCTCTGAAACTGTTCCACACAATGAAGCCAAATTAATCAGGAAAGGAAGGTTGGATAATTATTATATTATTTTAGGTTTTTCCAGCCAATTGCAAATTCAACATGGCTTCCAGGGCCATTAATGCATTCTGATTGGCTGAAATTCAAAAGTCTTCTTCTCATAAACTGCTTGGCAGATTGATTTAAAATATAGCAGAAATGTACCTTATGTGGTCCTCTACAAGGTTTGAGTTTTTTGTTCCGATCCAAAATCCAAGATGGCCACCATCACAGGACATAGTTTAACATAGGACCCTATGGGAAAAACATACGACCCTATGGGAAAAACATACAAACAACTTCTTCTCTGAAACTGTTCCACACCATGAAGCCAAATTATGAAGAAATGATTAATGGATATTTATCTTATTATTTTGAATTTTTTTAGCCAATTGCAAATTGAACATGGCTTCCAGGGCGACTAATGGGTTCTGATTGGCTGAAATTTCAAAAATCTTCTTTTTACAAACCGCTTAGCAGATCGATTTGAAAAATTGCAAAAATGTTCCTTAGATGATCCAAATTCCAAGATGGCCGCCACAGTGGAACACAGCTTAACATAGGACCCTATGGGAAAACCATACAAACAGCATCTTCTCTGAAACTCAGTTCCACGCAATTTAACCAAATAATGCAGAAGTGAATCTTAGATAGTAATCTTATCATTTTAAGTATGTTTCGAGCCGATAGGAAACTCAACATGGCTGCCAGAGCTGCAAATGCGTTCTGACTGGCTGAGATTTTAAAATTTGTTTTCTCACAAACAGCTTGGCAGATTTTAGGATATGTGATATTGTATGGTCCTCTACCAATTTTGAGTTTTTTGTTTCGATCCAAAATACAAGATTGCTGCCACTATGGAACATCACTTAACATACTAACCTATGAAAAAACATAAAAACTGCTTCTTCTCAGAAACACTCCTACTGCTGATTGTAAATTCAACGTGGCAACATTCTTAGAAACAGTATCTTCACATAAACTCTTTAGCATTTAATATCAAAATTTGCAAGAAAAGTCTTGTCTTAAAAAGTTTTTTTGTAAGTCAGGTGAGCGATACAGGCTCTTAAGAGCCTCTAGTTTGTAATCCACTCCTACAGCTGCATAGACTGCTAAAACTTCACAGAAGTGTATAGACCTTTAAAACAATAAAAAAGACCCTGAAAAGTCATTACAATGAAAATCTATATAAGAATCCTGTAACATTGCTAAAAAACTTGCTGAATTGGGTGTAAAACACCATAAAAAACAAACATCTTTCAAAATATACTAAAGCAATAGCATATGCTGACAATGATACTGAACAAATATAACTTGTCATAATTCAAAGAAGAGGTACATTTGCATTTCAGAGTGGCAACTGAATTATGCACCATCATTAGAAGATAATACACAGCTTTCGCCTTCAAAATCCCAAGAAATTTTACAGAAAGGTACATTATCATATAAAAATCTTGTAAAATATGCATTGTGCTTGCTTGATAATGTTTAGTTAATTAGTATTATTTGGTCAACAGAATAGGACTATTAGTCAAGTTAATTTAGATCTTTCTCTGTAATTTACATGTGTAAAAACACTTATTGAAATTTGAGGTTTTTTTGTATGTTGCCCAATTTGTTTAAATTTGAACATTGTAATAAAACAGAAGCTATGAACTATCTTATTTTAATGAAATAAGGCAGAGTAAAACTTAACATCAGAATACATTATATCCTTAAAAACTGCCCTAAAGATAAAGATCTCAAGAAATTATTTATGTGTATTTGGATGCAGTGTCCATGTCTATCAGTTTGTTTTCCATTGCAATGCTCGACTAAACTGTTTTATGTGTTACCATAAACAGTGGTGTAGACACATAAAATTGTCTGGTATTCTTGATTGACAAGGATTGCCAGTTTTCCTATTGTACTGTGGATGTTTTCTCCGGTACTCAGGCTTCCTGCCCCAAATATAAACTAGGCGCCATGATATAGCTGAAAAATTGCTGAAAGTTGTATAAAACACCATTAAACAAACAAAGAACCAAATAAGAGATCCTTGATTTAAAGAAAAAATATCTTATTATAGTTAAGTTAAATGAAAAAATGAACGTCATTGATTTATAGGTGGTAATTTACACTTTATGACCATTAAAAGATTTGTAGTTTGGTCTATGTTTTGTCCTTGTGGTTACACCAGAGATCTGGAAACAACATAGTGTCGAAAATTAGAAACAGTCCTTAATATTTTACTTTTTTAAAGGTCAAAGAAAGTGTCTTTCACTGTTGGTTCATGAGTTACCATGGTGCACGCTTAGCTTGACATAAAGGGTGACAACTTCTATAAGGAATCATAAAAATTGTTTATGTATGGTGTTCCAAAGCATTTTGATTCATCATGGACAATTATTATTTTTGTTTCATGGGTATATCTAGCTGGTCTAGATTATAGTACACAATTTTTGTCTCGCCTGTGACGATAGTCGCTGGAGGCCAGACATATTCATGGGAATCTGTTGGCAACATTAACACTTGCAATTTTGCTTTGTATCTTTGTAAGCTTAAGCCATAGGTCAACCAAATTTGATCCTGTGGATGCTTATGATAAGTACTTGTCTGTCAGTCACCTATTTCCTGACCTTCACCTCAATTTCCCAGTCCAGTGACTACGTTTAAGTTATTAGATTAAGTCAGTTCCTCATTAAACATGCATTGTAGGATGACAATATTTAGTAGTATACAGGTTGCTGATGAAAGGTACATGACAGTCTGGTAGGTATCATCTACCTTGACCTCAATTTCATGGTGCAGTGACTACGTAAGAGTTATTGGATTTAGTCAGTAGGCAGAATGGCAGTATTTGGTATATGGTTGCTGATAAAAGATACATGACAATCTGGTAGGTGTCAGTTGACCTTGACATCAATTTCACAGTCCAATGAATACCATTAGTTGTCAGTTTCCCAGTAACCATGCATTATATATTTTATATAATAACTATATAATGTTATTTACATTTGCTCATGAAGTAATTTTATTTTTGTTACTGATGTGGGATGAAGACCAAACATTATTCTGTGTCTATACTTGTTAGAAAACATGTTGTAAACATTTGTACTTTGGAGGAATAAAATAAATAAGAAGAAATCCATGAATAACTAGAAGGCTTAGAAAGTTGAAAGTCTTAAAAAATCATATTTTAAGAAAAGTTTTCACAAAGCTTATCTGTATATAAAATATATAATAATATTTAAAAAAAAAAATTTTTTGCATTTTTGTTTTCAGAAGAAGTGAAAAATGATTTATTGACTGAAAAGAAAATAATATGTGCTGACACAGATAAAACAAAGTTAAAAGAGGTTTGAACATGTTTGTTGATAATTCAATCCATACACATGTATTAAGCTGATCAATTCTTCAATCTTGCAATAAAGCTTGATTATTTTTCCATTGGTGGCAGTATACAAGTAATAAATGTAATTAATATGCCACTTTCAAGATATAAACAATCTCTTTAATGGAGGTGTAAATTGTAATGCTGATCTCATCATTTCATAAAATCTTTGGGCACTTTCACTCGAAAACATCAAGATTAAATAGAAAATAGGACGGTTTAAGAAAAACAATGCAAAACAAACCTGTGCTGTGTTGTGCCTGGGTGCAAAGCACACATTAAACATATATTTATGGAGGGTGGTCGATTTTATTGCCATTAACATGGTATTTAAAACCCTGTGTTGTGTTGGAAAGTACCCTTAACAAAAAATTTGATACAATAAATGATATGATAGGATACTTCTAACTACCTATCTTAAATATGACGTATTGAATATCACTGCATCATATTCTGTTTCATTTCATTGCCCATATGTCAGTTAAAGTAATAAATTGATGGTTGATTTGAGTTTATTTACATAGTAAATGCAAGTTAGGAATGTGGAAATAATTCATGCATTATAAAAAATATATAATTGAAATGACCTCTTCCATGGCAGTTAAATAATGAAGAGTTAATTTCATTTTAGGTTATTGGTAGCAGCAGTGATATTATTAGCTCTGGTGAATCTATTAAACTGAGTTGTTCAGACTACTCTGAAGATGATACTGATATACAGCTGCACAACAATAAGGCAGGATCAGTCGTTCATATCAGTAGTTCATCAGATCATGACGTGAGAAAGTCTAAAGAGGAAATACAAACTAAAAGTAAACACTCTGTTACATCGGTAATTAAATCAATAGCAAGTAACAAGCAACATGGAGACCATGGAAATAAACAAGACTATCAGAAACATTTTGAAAATTTTGTTGTGCGCAGTGAAACTGTTCAGTTAAACGAGACACAACCCTTTACTCCGTTTCTCATTTCACCTTCTCAGTCATTTTCACCAAACACCAGAGATACTTTTTTATTAAATAATTCGGATGAATTTGGCAATTCACCAGAATTAAAAGAGAATAAACCATGTGACAATAAAAAAACGGAAAGTGTTTGTAGTAATGGTGACCAATCGGGTATTGTTGAGACACTGAAGGAAGGCAGATCTGTCAAAACATTTATCAATGAGACGATAGAGAAATATTTGTCTGACAAAACAGGTAACAATCAAGAGATTGATAAGGTTCAGTTATCTTCTGTGAAACCAAACCAATCAAAGTTGTTTAATGTGTCACATGCTCTAACTAGTTCACCCGACAATATGAAATCTAACCAATCAAATTTGTCATATGTGTCAAATGCTCTAACTAGTACACCTGACAATATGAAACTAAAATCTAAAAGGAAATCCAGTGATTTGGGACAGTTTGAAGTTGAAGAAGAAATGAGATTGAATAAGCTGAGTGGTATATCTGTTGATATGGGTTCACCAGAACAGCTGTTAAGATTGCTAGATAATCCATTTAGTTCTTTAGAGGATAATTCACAAATAGAAAAATCTGTATCAAAAAATGAAGTTGTATCATCTAAATTACAAAACTCAGTTACAGATCAAACTTTGTGTGAATTTCCATTAGAGCAGATCAATAATTCACCAAGTAAAAAACTGTCATCAAAAAATGAAAGGATTGAAGGTGTTTCAGCTAAATTGCCAAAATTGTGTCCTTCTGATAAAACTTTGTTAGAGATTTTAACAGGACAGAGGATAGACAGAAAGAAGGGACAAACAAATGTTTTTGTTTCTGAGAATCCTGTTAATGTTGATTCACAAGATATTTATTTTAATGCGGAGAGTAAGACATTACAACAATCGGTAAAACGTAGCAGATGTGATGCAACCGCTCAGGACGAAAGGCCGAGAAAATATAAAAGATCTAGTAATGGAATACGGAGAGAAGATGTTCATGAATCTGTTAATAATGACATGTCGGTTGTTGATAACTGCAACAAACTTCATAACCAGTCAGGTATTTCTGATGGAGATCTACCACACTCAGAGAGTTTGCTTCAAGGTCACAAGTCAGTTGTCACAGGCAATGTAAGGTCAACTTCTAAGGCATCAAATAAAAAGGATGAAGTAATTATCATTTCCAGTGGAGACTCAGGTATGATATTCTTTATGTTAGTTACTGTTACTGTTAATAATTGGGGTACATTTTATATGGTTGTATCGGATGTCTATTTTTAATTTTACTTCAGATGGTCAATAATGGATCTTGAAGCTCTGAAATATTGTAGTTCTACTAGTTTATGTGTCATAATAATCAGAAGTTATAATGACATATATTTCAAACACTTTGGAAAAAACCAGATTAAAATATGCAATAAATTATCCCATATTAATACAATGCCAATTCATTTCAAACTTATTAGCCTCATCATATCAATTGTAGAATAATTCAACAGATGTAAGAAGTTTTTCTGGAAAATGTCTATTTTTGCAGACTTACATTTTTATTGACAAAAGTTCAAATACAAAAATTGTATTCTACTTAGGTCATTAAAATGAAAACTTGTCATGCATAGTGTTGGGTTGTCTCCCCTGTCTAAAACTAAATTTCACATTGCTATCCATCCAAGATGGTTCTTTTTTAAATATAGAAATTTGAACTGCAAAGTGATGTGAAGTGATGAAAATATGTATGTTTTTTTTCTACACAAATTTGAATAGCAAAGTGGTGAAAAAGAGTATGTTTTTTATATAAAAGAAAATTATTGTTAAAAAATGTTGTTAACAAACACAAATTTTAATAATTGTGATTTAATCAAATATTTTAACCACCAGCAAGCTGAAGTTATTTGCAAAATAGACTACCAGCTGAGTAACTACTGTCTACTTGAGCATCTAGTTATTTTTGTTCAATGCTACACTTAATTTAGATAAGCTTCTTCAATGGGATTTGATGAAATTTTTTTATTTAATATTTTGTTTCATAAGTAAACATTGGATGATATATACATGTACAGGAGAATTCTATTGGATAAAGTCTTTATCTTTGGCATTTTATACATCTGATAATGCCTAATTTACATTTACGTATTTTGGTAGCAGAATGTCATAGTTCCACTGCACAACAGGCGGAACCAGACACTCTTGATGGCAGCCATTCTGCCAATAAAAGCAGTGATCAAACAGACTCTGCGATTGAAGAAAGACCATGTGGTACATTATCTGATCCAAATGAAGTAAGTCAGACAGCAGATGAAGTCAGTTCAAGACAATTAAGTGATGCACAAACAAGCAGAAAATGGTTCAAAACAAAGGATCCTAAAAAAATGGAAAGTAGACCTGAAACATTAAAAAAGAATGCTTCATCTGGAACTTCTATTATTGAATCAAAAAATACCAAAGTGTACTTTTATAAAGAGCCAATAGAAATAAGTAGAAAACCTAATGAGAATAATACACATTTACCTAATGCAGCATCACTTAAAACAACAGATTCAAACATCTCAGAAAGAAACCAGCAAGAATCATCTGCAAACGTAAACCGTCCAATGAAACTAATGGACACTTCAGCTCAGCATTCCAACTTATCGGAAAATGAAACTGAAGGAAAAGAAATAGTGAAAGAAAAATCAATCAATGGTTGTAATAGTCTTTCAGTATCAAAGTCCAAGGGATCAAAAACAGGTGATAGTGAAAGAAATAAATATAATTTAAGAGAGACAAGAAAACAATTACAGATTCAAGATGAAATTTTTGTTGTAAACAGTAAAATGAAAACAGTTGATAGTCCTAGTGTAATTTTAAATTCAGAGGAAAGCCAAATGGAGGGTGAAAACGTAGACAAATCTGACTTGGATTCTCATTCAGTGGACTTTGAATGCAGTGACAGATGTCCAAAATCTACTGTAAATCAGAAAAATATTCCATTGCCAAAAAAATTGACAAAGGTAAAACTCCTTTTTAGTTTGACTGTAATTGGTTGTAATATGCTGTATTATATTAACCTGTATAATACTTATTTAGCCTGATCAAACGAAAAGTTTACACAGCTGATTGAAGTTTAAAGAAAGGTTCATTGATTGCCAAGTTAGTATGAACTAGTTTTTTTCCCCAGAAAACATCTTATTACATTCATAAGTTATGTTGAATGAACAGGCATTTAGTCAGTTGTAATTTTTTGTATGTAGAAACCCCAAAAATTGTTTGATAAGCAGAAATTTAGTCAGCTCAATTTTTTTTCTTTGTAGAAACCCCAAAAATTGTTTGATAAGCAGAAATCGGGTCAGCTCAATTTTTTTTCCTATAGAAAAACCCCAAAATTGTTGGATAAGACGGAATTTAATCAACACTTCCTTCTCATACATATATCAGAAATTTTTTTTTCAAAATATCTATATTAAAATCACACCATGTGGAGTATGTTTTCTTGCTTTCAATTTTACTTATTCCATATTGTACCGGGGCCTCTGTGGCTGAGTGATCAGGGTAGTTCGTCTACTATTGATCACGTGGTCTGCCAACACTGAGATTGCGGGTTCGATTCTCACTGCAGGCAGGGTGTACTCGACTCCAATCTTAATTGACAAGGATTGCCAGTTTTCCTACCGCAGGTCGGGGGTTTTCTCCAGGTACTACGGCTTCCTCCCCCAATAAAAACTGGACGCCATGATATAGCTGAAAAATTGCTGAAAGTGGCATTAAACACCATCAAACAAACAAACAAACATATTGTACCTTTTTTATTAGGAAAATCCAGTAGAAGAAATTTATCCACAATAACCTGTTAATATTTAACACCATGCCTCTCTTGTTTACGCGTCACAAATTATCCTTGACTTTTGCTATGAAAATTTTACATTGTAAGTCAGCCATTCTGTTTCTAAAGGGATCTAATATTGTTTTCAAAGGTTCATCTGCTGTCATGATATATAGTGGTATTCAGACAAATTGCAAGACTTTTCGCATGTCAACCGCAAAGAATAAAACCTGGCGGTTTTGAATACACAAAATCTACTGCACCTAGGTTACACATCCGTTCGAATTTAGGTCAAAACTTACCATGTCAAAACGCCTCATCAAATGAAAAAAAAATGCTGCATTTCAAAACACTTAATATTTTGAGGTAATAATTATTGATTTCAAAATATATAATTTTTTCGATCTTCAAAAGCATCCTCACAAGTCAGGGTTTCTGTGTCCACAGTGTCCACCAAACCCTGACAAACTTAGATAGGAAATTTCTGGGCTAGAAGTCACTATTTTGATTGGCTACATCATATCTGCATGTAGCCAATCAATAGCTCGCTTTCATTCACCACTTTGTTAGGGGATATCCCAATGTCTATTGTAAATAAACCAAATGGATGTGTTGCATAAACCATGTAAAAATCAGTGTATTTTTGTACAGTAGTGTTAATAGTTTGTTAGTACTGCATTATTTATTAGTTGCGTTACGTTTTCTTCCCACTCAAGAATGATTAAGAATGACGACTGCCAAACACTTGCTTCTTTCAATTATTTTGGTTGATATTTTGAAGATTTGACGTCATATGTAAATCTTCTAGCCTGGGAATTTCCTAGCTAAGTTTGTCAGGGTTTCGTGGACACGGAAACCCTGACTTGTGAGGCTGCTTCTAAAGGAGCATAAGCTCGACAATATGTGGTAAGCAGTTTTAATTTGTTGGGCAAAACATTTACTTTTACTATAAACTAAATTAGTATAATTGATGATCATTTTACTTAGTATTCAATTATTTCAGTTTACATTTTGCCATTGGCTGCTTATACAATTTCATCATTAAAGTTATGTGTAAGCTGCGGCTTTTCATTAAAATATTTGCACTGCACTCTCTAAACCTGCAGTAAATGCCAGTTAATTATTAATGGTCATTATCTTTTTCTGGTATGAGTTGACGGTGGGGAGGGGATAGAAATAAGTTATCTTCTACCATTGATTGCTTGGTTTGTTTTTTGTTCCTTTATTCATTCAGCGATATTTTAGCTGTATAACAAGCTGATGCATTTCTTGATATTAGTTGTCCGTCTCATGCTATAATTAGGGCACTCCCACTTAGTAGCGGATGTCCTATAGTGATCAGTCTGTCTGTTCATACATACGTCCATCCGTTTTTCTGTCTGTAATCATTTCCAGGCTATAACTTTTTCATCTTTTCGAGTAGGCCTTTGATATGTGGGTAGATATTATCAAGGTGATGTGTTGCATGCCATGATTGATGACCTTTGACCTCAAATGATAACTTGAAAACATTTCTACAGATTTTGTTAAAACTTTGTACAGCTGTTAATTACTATAGAAAAAAAGTTTAATTTTCAACACATTATACAAATTTTTTGAGTAAGGCCAAAAAAAAGAAAAAATGTTAGTAAAAAATGTTCCGTTTTCAAATAATTAGTATAAGTAGCAGAAATTGGAAAAATCAGAAGGATTAAATAATTTTTTTCTCCACCCTCAAATCAAAATATTTATTTTAAAAAACCTCTCCACATAATAAATGGTCATCCCCTTGCATCTCCATTTCTCAAGAACTAAAACTCCTGTGCTGATGAAACTTGATATGCATAGTTATGACCATAAATAGCTAAATGCTTTTGACTTTCAAGTTATAGGCCCAAGGTCAAGGTTATAATTGTCTTGAGAGATGGACTGTTATCATGCTTAGCTATTGCCATAAGCTGATTTCTATTTCAATAAATGTGTTAATGAATATTGGTTAATGAACATGGTGGGTTATCAGTCAGTGTCCCATTTAATGCCCTAATTTTATGCAGCTGTTCCAAGCAGGTACTTGTATTAAATTAATTTGTCTGGACTATTTTGGAATATAGGTAGATAATATCAAGGTGATGTGTTGCGTACCATGGTTGTGGACCTTGAACTTTGACCTAAGGTCACATTACTGCTTTCTGAATGACAAATTCATGTCTGGGCTGTAACTTTTTTATCTTTCGAGGTAGGCTTTTGATATTTGCAATGTGGGTAGATAACATCAAGGCGATGCGTTGCATACCATGGTTGATGACTTTTGACCTTGACCTTAAGATCGGTGGGGCCCACAGAGATGGGTACCATCTCGCTGAAATCTTGTTGACAAGGATTTCTAGCTTTCCTACCAAAGGTCGGGTTTTCACTATGTACTCTCATTTTAGCATGACATAAGCTAGGATAACAAACATTATAATTACAGATGTTATCAAACACTTATTACCGACATACAGTGAAAACCAACTGGGCACGCTATATACAATCGCATGTTTTTTCGGGTCAGGTGAGCTAAAAACATGTGATTGTATATAGTGTGCCCAGTTGGTTGACCCGAAAGGTCATGTGAGGTATTTCCATCACTTGGTGTCTGTCGCCGTCGTCGTCGTTAATTTTCTTTAAAAATCTTCTCCTCCAAAACCACTGAAGGGATATCTTTGAAACTTTGCACATATCCTCAGTTAAATGTCCTTACAAATCATGGCCTCAGACCAACCAACATAGCTGCCATGGCTAAAAATAGAACAGGGGGTTCAAAATACAGTTTTTGGCTTATAGTTCAAAAAGTATAACAGATACAGGAAAACCAAAGAGACTTTCCTTCTTCAGCATCAAAAGCTCTATAAAACACTCCATTGTCGAAATTGATGATTTTTGCCATTTTTGTCTAAAAAACTTGAAATTATTAGAACTAGAGAAAAAGTTAGCGTTGCTTTATTGTTCTGCTCTATGAGGGCTACAAAAATGACTAAAGTCAAGTTGTCTGATGAACCGTTTAGGAATTATTCTCCTTGGACATTTTCCTTATAAGAAAGAAAAGCTGGATAAAAAAGAGTTGTTTGGTTTCAGGTTCAGGTGAGCGATACAGGCTCCTGGGAGCCTCTAGTTACATTGTCAGGTCATAAATAAGTAAAGATTTTGAATAATGATGTTAAAAATCTTGATTTCAGATGGACGAATTTCTAGCAGACATTAGGCCACAGACTGAAGTTGGGAAGAGACTAATTATTATGGAAATTCCTTCTGATGTTGTGCAATCTGCCTTTAATTATTACCGAAACAAATAGATTTCATTAAAGAAGTCTTTTGTAATTTTATACCATTGTTATTTATAATGTTTGTGGTTATTGATGCTTATATCTTCAGTCTAATCAAAATTAGCCAATGTGTGTTTACTTTAATGTAAAAATTAAACATGCATGGAATAATTTTATTAGTCTGTTTATACACTATAACTGTAACTAATTTTGTGTTTTCGACCCAGATAAACATTTATGTTATTATTTTAACAAATTGTGAGGTCAGATTAGAACGAACATTGACAAACCATTGGAAAAAGCTCAAGTGTAACAAGTATTTTTATTACTATATCTAAATTAAAGGCATTCCTCTTCTCTTTTAGTGTACATGTGTTATTACCTTTCATTGTTCAGAAACTGTAAACATAATTTTTCTGGTGGAGTTAATCTTGCAATATAATTGTCAAAACTATTTGCAGGGAGGGGGAGGGAATATTCAAAATGTAGACAGCTCTAGATATTGTCTGCATCATTTTATTTATAATGTTGGATGGTTGTTGTTCATATATTGTGATCAGGAAGTAAGGGAAAATGATCCCAACTCAAAATTTTCCTTCTCATGTTGTAATGGTAATTAAAATTTAAAACAATATGTAACAAGAAATGGTTTTTTTTTGCAACTTAGATAAAAACCACTTTTAAAGCTTAAACATTGTTGCTTGTTATAGTAAACAATTCATTTTTATTTCCCAAGCTGAGCCTCATTCTTCATGATTAGCTGCTTGTGACAAGTGTTCAAGCAGCTTCTTGATGCCTTTAATGTGACAACTGAACAATTTTGTACTCATTTTCACATCCTCAACAAATTTATGAATTTATTTGTGTGTTCTGCATAAAGGTGAGAGTTGCTATTATTTAATGACACATAGACAAATGCCTAGAACGTTTGTATACATAATTCTGGGGGGTGTCAGGTCATAATACGGAAAGCCTGCCCACAGACCATAGTGGGTTACGTGTTTGGAGAGTGCCAGCCTCCTTGCACGATAAAGATACCTTTTGTAGATTTAAAAAAAGATAAGGCTCATTGTAGCCGCTATATTCTCCGACCCTACCCAATACTCCATACTTTTCCAGTGGCAGTCAAAATTTTGTTCCCTGTTCCCTGTGTCCCATCCTACCCCTTATTTAATTGATGTATTGTTTGTTAACGTATTGTGGACGTAAATATAATATCCAATCAATCTTTTTTAAACAGTTTATTCTTCTGTTACATGTATTTGTATTGGTTGTATATTTATATTTGTTAATTATGAAGTAAATTTGGTTAAATGTACGTCCTATCAAAAAACATTGTGCTTTTCTCTTGTATTCTAACACCAAACATTCCATAATGTCTGTTTTATATGGGTAAGTTAACATACTCAATAGGATTATAACGTAATTAGTGCAGCCAAAAAACAAGTGTACTAGTATCTAGAAAGGTTTTCATATGTTTAACTATGGTGCAGTATGATTTACAAGTTTTTATTGTAAATTAAACATTCAGTGGGCAGTCAAAGTCAATAATGCCTTTCAATTGGTTGAAATAAAAAAATGTCTCATTATAGATTTAACTGCTACATTGATAGAAGACCAAAGATTACTGGTAGTTCCCATATCACTGGGGGCCTCAGTGGACGAGTGGTTAAGGTAGTTCCTCTACTATTGATCACGTTGTCTGTCAACATTGAGGATGGGTTAAAGTCTCACTGCAGGCAGGGTAGGGTGTACATGACTCCAATCTTAATTGACAGGGATTGCAAGATGCCACAATATAGCTGAAAAATTTAAAAGTGGCATGAAACAACATTCAAACAAACAAAAAACAAACCCATATCACTGGAACTCCTGTAGAGTGGAGTGTTACTTCTGTAGTTTTGATTGGACAGTTAACAGGTTAAATGGTTTCATCTTTAATTTCATATATATTTTCTGTATTTTCACTTAATACATCTACAATTCAATATTTTTTTCTTATATGTTGATGAAGTTAACAATATACATGTATTCTTCCACAAAATAACAAGTGACAATGAGTTGTAAATATTATTTGATTAGTTGTTAAATATTGTTCTTGTTATCTATTTTTTTAATTAAGAAATAGATTATTGTGAGCGGGCTCTATGCGAATTAGAACATGGTCAGACCTTATATTTTAGACCGAGCAATAGCGAGGTATAAAATGGGGACAAATATAAGGTCTGACCATGTTCTATTCGCATAGAGCCCAATTGCAAAAATCTATTTCGATTCTAATATGTCTAACAATTGTTTTAAAATTTCGAAGCACTTTCAATGGTAATAGTTTTTTGAAACTAATAAGATATATCCCAAAACAGAATGTTAAAGCAAATAAAATTGACATAAACATATATTCTCGTCATTTTATTGAATATCACGTACCTTTTAAACAAAAATATTGAGAAATCTTAAAGAAATTGCATTGTTCCAGTTTGTAATTTTCAGTTGAGCGTAATATGACGTCGGAATTCTAATTGTGACTTCTTATTAATTCGAATGTAAAATTGTTAACAAAAATAATATATCGGGGTAGTTTAAATCATATAAATCTCAGAATTCAGACTAAAAATATACTGCATTATTAACAATAACGATATTTATGGACTGCATTTTAATGACATATCCTACTATTGTTTCTGCGCATTTTGATTTTAAACGTTATTGTTTCGTAATTCGTTTATGATGTCGTCGTCAAAATTCCGCGAAATTTCCATTTCAATTACCGTACTCTTTATGGATCAACTTAGAGGTTTTTTTATGAGTAAAAAAGCAATACAGCCTTTTAGAATTTGGGGAAAAAAAACAAAATTAATCACTTTGCAATAGCAAACATACACAAAAAAGAACTATTTTACTTTCGTGATTGTATTCTGCGCTACAAATCTAGAAAAGATATTGCAGTTTATACGAAGAAAAACGCGCCCTTTCCTTCCCGCCAATTCTGGCCTATACTTATTTTTCTCAAATATTTTTTCCCCTGATTCGGTGACCATATTTTTTTATTTAATCAATTTGGAGAGTAAGTTATCATCTATCTTCTGTGAAAATATAGTTTTATTATCATAGGTCAGTTTTTTGCGATCTGCGATTTTGTGTATTCCGAGTGCATAACAAAAATGGCGGGAACGTATTAATTCCACATTTATGCTCGAAACTTACGTATTTTTAAATAGATTATGGCATAGCTGTTTTCTACATTCAATGAAGCCTTCAAAACAATTTAAGTTGATTCTAACAGTAAACTATGGGAAAAATATAACTAAAATAACACATAATCCTAGTACCCTAAAACAGATGACGTCATAACTTTTTAAAACTGTCGGTGACCACTAATTTTTGTTAGCTTTATTTAAACATTTTGTCATAAGGAAAGTTAAGACAAAATATTAAGAAAATATCATATGAAGATCGAATAGTAGGATATTTCCTTAAGTCAGTTTTTACATTTAAACAAAACAAACAGCTTACACATGTGTGAACTAAACTTATGGGAATTATGACACGGCTTTGTTTACATAGCTAAAGCAGGACGTCATATTAGAATATTGAATTTAGAACATAAGGATTGTTTACAATTGTTGGTTAAGATCATTGGATATTGACAACTTTGGGGATCAGTTTATGCTGTACACAAAGCGCTTCACACTTATTTAGCGTAAACTGACCCAAAGTTGTCAATATTCAATAACCTAACTAACAATTGAAAACAATCCTTAAGAAAACTGCCATTTATATGCAAATACTAAATCTTGCTACATTTAGCAATATATTAAGGATTTTAAATGTTACATCTGTATAGTCTATATATTATCTTGAATTAATATTTTTGTCTTTAATTGCATATATAGTTGCCACATTACTTATTAATGCAGATGGAAGTTGATTTAAATAATTGATCCGGATAATTAAATTTAAAATTGTATTACTTTACAGTTACATTTATAATAGATTATACCGTAACATGTTGTGTCAGTATGCAATAACGGGTGTCTCGTTTTTAGTTAATGTATATTGTTTTTTTATTTTTGTTCTTCCTCTTAGAAAAAAGATTCTACATGTTAATAAAAAAAATGTTTTATTTTGTTATATAAGGAAAAGGAAATTTTTAAATAAAAAAAAAAAAACCAACATGATATTAATGTTGTATCCAGTTTTTTTTGTCCCAGAGGTGGCCAGTTTATACAAGTTTAGGCTTTAGGTATATGCCCTTTAGGTATATGCCATTTTGATTACTATGGATGTTTTGAGTTTTAACATATTAAATGACAAGCATTATCAGTTTTCTTGATAAGGTCTGGTTTTTATGCTCCTCCCACAATAAAACTACAATATTTGGAAATTGCTGATATTGTCATAAACCTTCAAACAGTCATGGGGCTATTCCCCCCACAGTAAAAACTGATACAGGTAAAAATTGCTGGCATTAATTGTCATAAACCTTCAAACAGTCATCAGTCTTTTTCCCCAAAGTAAAAACTGATAAAGTAAGAATATTGCTGTCATTAGTATAATGCCTTAAGAATAATTACGGTACACTGCAGACAAGAAACTAGGTAGCCATTCCCTGGTAATAATCAGTCACTAGGTAGCCATTCCCTGGTAATAATCAGTCACTAGGTAGCCATTCCCTGGTAATAATCAGTCACTAGGTAGCCATTCCCTGGTAATAATCAGTCACTAGGTGGCCATTCCCTGGTAATAATCAGTCACTAGGTAGCCATTCCCTGGTAATAATCAGTCACTAGGTAGCCATTCCCTGGTAATAATCAGTCACTAGGTAGCCATTCCCTGGTAATAATCAGTCACTAGGTAGCCATTCCCTGGTAATAATCAGTCACTAGGTAGCCATTCCCTGGTAATAATCAGTCACTAGGTGGCCATTCCCTGGTAATAATCAGTCACTAGGTGGCCATTCCCTGGTAATAATCAGTCACTAGGTAGCCATTCCCTGGTAATAATCAGTCACTAGGTGGCCATTCCCTGGTAATAATCAGTCACTAGGCAGCCATTCCCTGGTAGTAATCAGTCACTAGGTAGCCATTCCCTGGTAATAATCAGTCACTAGGCAGCCATTCCCTGGTAATAATCAGTCACTAGGCAGCCATTCCCTGGTAATAATCAGTCACTAGGTAGCCATTCCCTGGTAATAATCAGTCACTAGGTAGCCATTCCCTGGTAATAATCAGTCACTAGGTAGCCATTCCCTGGTAATAATCAGTCACTAGGTGGCCATTCCCTGGTAATAATCAGTCACTAGGTAGCCATTCCCTGGTAATAATCAGTCACTAGGTAGCCATTCCCTGGTAATAATCAGTCACTAGGTAGCCATTCCCTGGTAATAATCAGTCACTAGGTAGCCATTCCCTGGTAATAATCAGTCACTAGGTAGCCATTCCCTGGTAATAATCAGTCAGTTTTTACTATGACAAACAACAGTGCTGCACTTGCGAGTTTTAAATGATTACATGGGAAATATTTTGTTTGTCCTTTTATGCTGATGTTTGTAACATAAGTTTGTGAATGAAAATCTACAATTGGCATTGGCATGGAGATAAACTTCACAAAATGGCTTCATAATTATTTGTAAATGAACAATGTTTTCAACAACCTTTTGAAACAAATTGACTGATGGATTTCATGTACCTAAACATGAACTTCTCGATTTTCACAAATGGGGTAGTTTTTGAATGTAAATTCTCCAACAATTTATATCTAAACAGTATACTAATATTTTATACAGTTGTGTCATCATTGAATCTAGAAATTTGACAGGCATAAAGCAATCATTTGACTACAATCTTGATTCTATTGTTATTGTGTTGATTGTGTAGGTTATTTTCAAAACAACAGAAATGAAATAGTAATTTTAACCTATATTAAAGTAGAAAATAACAAAATGGTTTTTTTACCATTTGTAGTTGTGCAAAAAAATCTTTTGTTTTTGTGACAATTGCTTTGTCTGCTCAAAAGAATGATAGTCTTAATATATTTTATTTAACAGTATAACAGTTATTATGAACTTACAACTATCATTATTCTAGTTTTCTCACTAATGCTTCCTTCACAAATTCAGAATAAACATTATAAGTAACTCGCAGTTTTTTATGGTGTTCATCAATTTAAACATTTTTAATCATACTTTTTTATCTAATACCTTAAAACTGAAATTGTGTCATGGATAAGATGTACTCTCCAGAAGGAAAAGAAGTGTCCCTTAACTAAAGGGGAGTCAATATTTAAAACAACCTGTTTGTTTATATCAATTCATTGGTGCAGGTTGTGGGTTTTAAAATGTGTGGGTATCTATCTA
The DNA here is from genome assembly GCA_944474755.1 of Limnoperna fortunei. NCBI lineage: Eukaryota > Metazoa > Mollusca > Bivalvia > Mytilida > Modiolidae > Limnoperna > Limnoperna fortunei. The sequence goes on along the minus strand of OX104112.1, from coordinate 89,924,399 downwards.
TGGGTGGGCCTTTTCTGGGATAGCCCTAATTGCTGTCATCCAAAAAAAAAAAAGAATTCTTATCAAATTTCAATTATTTGTATTTAAAATAAGTATAAATAAATATGATATAAAAAACATGTTTCATTCTTAGACTTTCATAGCTTATCACATCATCTTTAAAAAAATAAAATAAACACAAATTAACATAGTGCTATTCAATATTCAATGCAGTTGTAAGTAACTTCCTATCAATCATTGATATATGGATATCACAGACAATTTAAAAAAAAATAAACATTGTTGTAAAAATATTTTAAAATTGTGCATTTCATTCAAATCTGACTAAAAGGTCCAATCATAGATCATACACATGTATACAAGTAAAAATAAATATATCTGTAAATTTATCGATTTCAACAAAAACTGGACATCATATATAATCAGACCTAATACTGGTAGCTGGTGGAAATAATGTCTGAGAATTAGATAATAATTATTTCAGTATTTTGCCCATTTTCCGTATCCGGGCCGTATTCCTTTGGAGTTTATTACATCCACGACAACACTATGCTTGAACTCGTTCCACTGTTGTTTTAATTCTTGGTTCATGTATTCTTCCTGGATCTCATCCTGTATAATAGATGTACATAAGCATAATAGAAAAATATTGTCCTAATGCAAGTGAACACAAATGTAGAAAGCTTGGCTTTCAAGTCCAATTATCTCCCCTTAATGATATCTGAAGTCAATAAAAATCCTTCATGCACATCTACATATAATCTACTTACTTTATGCTAAGTTTCATTAAATTTAATCAAGCTGTTTAGGAGGAGCTGCGGTTACAAGGGATGTGGATAGAATGACAGACAGACAGGCAGGGTGATTCCTATTTACCCCCACACAGTTAACAGGGGGGCGGGTATAAATATCACTTGGTTATTGTAGCACTGAATGGTGAGTAAATAACAAACTTCTACAAAGTTCTTCATTTACTCCAATGTTTAGGTAAAATGGTTAAAATTTAACTGATATAAGCCTTTGTCTCACTTAAATACCTGCTATGGATTAAATTCAACTGGTATAAAAACAATTCCCACTTAAATACCTGCTACAACAGTCATACGACTAAACTTTTGTTTAAAATGCTGCTTTCATGTTAAGAACTGAATTGGCTATGATCAATTAAATGTGATAACTAAACTTTTATCTACATGCACTTCTATACAGGAACACCACCAAGTTGTAATGCACATAACAAGCAGAACTAAAAATAAACCAAGCATTGAAAACACCTTACAAGACCAAACAAGTGACTTGCATGAATGGAAGATGATTCAAAAACTAATTATAAGTTGATCTTACCTTAGAGAAATTGTTAAATGTTGGTTCATTTGACTGTGTAAATAACTGTATTGTAATATCATCAAGTTCTGAAAAAAAAACAAGAAAACTTATAAGAAGACTACAGGATATTTTTAAAAGTGACATCAATTCTTCAACAATACAAGTGGATAACACCCTCGTTATAACACCAATTGCTTGACCAATAAATATTGTGACAATAAGTAGGAGGCATGAGGAACTAATAAAAACAAAATACATTTTGAGAACATGGACTTAATTTATAATTAATGGCAGTAAGTGATGTACCATCATTATAGGGTGGTATAAAGCATGCAACTTTCATGGGTATTTGCTATAAACAAATATAAATGTTAACAACAAAACACAAATATAACATGTAATATTACAGTAATAAAATTTTTTTTTTAAATACTTTAATTTTAGTAAGCAATGGCTATCTTATAGATAGTATGTTGTCAGCATTGTTTCATTACATTATAGATAAGTAACCGGTAGATAGTTTTATTATACCAAGAAATACCATTATTGTACTGAAACATTTAACACACTGTAGGTCATTCTGTTAGACTTGTTACCTTTGATTCTCTCTGGTTTTATAATTCCTAGTGACATAACTTTAGAGCATGTTATAGGTTCTCCTGTTAGTCTCCTTACCTTTGATTCTCTCTGGTTTTACTATTCCTAGTGACATAACTTTGATGCATGTATATGTTCTCCTGTTTGTCACCTTACCTTTGATTCTCTCTGGTTTTATTTTTCCTTGTGACATAACTTTGGAGCATCTAATAGGTTCTCCTGTTAGTCACCTTACCTTTGATACTCTCAGGTTTTATTATTCCTAGTGACAAAACATTGAAGCATGTATATGTTCTCCTGTTAGTCACCTTATGTTTGATTCTCTCTGGTTTTATTTTTCCTAGTGACAAAACATTGAAGCATGTATAGGTTCTCCTGTTAGTCTCCTTACCTTTGATTCTCTCTAGTTTTATTATTCCTAGTGACATAAGTTTAGAGCATGTTATAGGTTCTCCAGTTAGTCTCCTTACCTTTGATTCTCTCTAGTTTTATTATTCCTAGTGACATAAGTTTAGAGCATGTTATAGGTTCTCCAGTTAGTCTCCTTACCTTTGATTCTCTCTAGTTTTATTATTCCTAGTGACATAAGTTTAGAGCATGTTATAGGTTCTCCTGTTAGTCTCCTTACCTTTGATTCTCTCTGGTTTTATAATTCCTAGTGACATAACTTTAGAGCATGTTATAGGTTCTCCTGTTAGTCTCCTTACCTTTGATACTCTCAGGTTTTATTATTCCTAGTGACTTAACATTGAAGCATGTATAGGTTCTCCTGTTAGTCTCCTTACCTTTGATTCTCTCTAGTTTTATTATTCCTAGTGATATAAGTTTAGAGCATGTTATAGGTTCTCCTGTTAGTCTCCTTACCTTTGATTTTCTCTGGTGTTATAGGTTCTCCAGTTATTCTCCTTACCTTTGATTCTCTCTGGTTTTATAATTCCTAGTGACATAACTTTGGAGCATCTTATAGGTTCTCCTGTTAGTCTCCTTACCTTTGATACTCTCAGGTTTTATTATTCCTAGTGACAAAACATTGAAGCATGTATAGGTTCTCCTGTTAGTCTCCTTACCTTTGATTCTCTCTAGTTTTATTATTCCTAGTGACATAAGTTTAGAGCATGTTATAGGTTCTCCTGTTAGTCTCATTACCTCTGATTCTCTCTGGTTTTATTATTCCTAGTGACATAACTTAAGAGCATCTTATAGGTTCTCCAGTTAGTCTCCTTACCTTTGATTCTCTCTAGTTTTATTATTCCTAGTGACATAACTTTAGAGCATGTTATAGGTTCTCCTGTTAGTCTCCTTACCTTTGATACTCTCAGGTTTTATTATTCCTAGTGACAAAACATTGAAGCATGTATAGGTTCTCCTGTTAGTCTCCTTACCTTTGATTCTCTCTAGTTTTATTATTCCTAGTGATATAAGTTTAGAGCATGTTATAGGTTCTCCTGTTAGTCTCCTTACCTTTGATTTTCTCTGGTGTTATAGGTTCTCCAGTTAATCTCCTTACCTTTGATTCTCTCTGGTTTTATAATTCCTAGTGACATAACTTTGGAGCATCTTATAGGTTCTCCTGTTAGTCTCCTTAACTTTGATACTCTCAGGTTTTATTATTCCTAGTGACAAAACATTGAAGCATGTATAGGTTCTCCTGTTAGTCACCTTACCTTTGATTCTCTCTGGTTTTATTATTCCTAGAGACACATTTGTAGCAGTAACTATGGAACATGTAATAGGTTCATCTTTGAGTACACTTATTTCACCAAATGACTGGGATACTGTAAGTCTACCCATAACAACATGCTTCATTTTCTTTTCCTACAAATTAATATGAATTTATACAGATATATTACATTGAATGTTACATATCTGAGGATTCAGTTGTTGACATTGTCCATATATAAGGCCACACACTCGAATTTCGTCCATACTCAAATTTCGGCGATTTTCCTCGTTCAGCAATGTAAACAATCAACCCAGAGCTAAATTACTTTTAAAATATTGTGCATTTTCTGCTCCAACTAAATAACTCCTTAATAATTAAGTACAGTGCGTTTCAACGAAATTAACGTCAGATAAACAGTCACACTTTCATCGAGTATACAAGTATAGATAATATAGATCGTTGAGAACAATATCTCGTTCTTTAAGTGTAAAATCAAAACAGCTACATGTATTAGTAGGGTATTTACTTTGTACATATACATAACATTTAATAGCTACAATAATGTAGCTTATTTATTTAATTTTTTTATGGATGGAGGGGACCTCGTAATGGATCAAAAACAATCTTGGGATTTATACATATTTTCTGCTATTAATCTACTATCTTTGTTTAATAAATATTTTTTCCTTTCTCTGCTATTCAGCTGACATTTCTACAATGTCTAATTAAATAATTTTAACACTTTTCGTAATCATGTCATTGTTGACAAAATTATTGGGGAGTGTAGATTTGTAGAATTGTATCGGTAAAAATTTGATCCCTGCTAATGCAACACATCTGGAAAAAATTGATCCGGATGGTCATTTTTTTACCAAATCGATTAAGAAATTATGCACTTCCAGAATTCAAATGTTAACAACAATGCCATGATTACGATTAAAGTGTAAAACTTCAGTTCTGTAACGAATAAGGTGTTGTAGAAATATCAGTTCAACTTCATAGACATTAAAAAGTACCGTATTTAGGGTCGTATTGTCCGCGGTCTTTTTCTTTTAATCTAAGTTGGAAAGGAATGGTGCGGATTATACATAAATACAGACTCGATAGAGTGTGTTTCGTCCCGTTGAATGTTGTCAATGGCGGTCGCCATTTTGTTGTTGTGTTATATGCGGTATTTTCGTACTATTCTAACATGATTCTTTTACAAAGTTCCATATAAATACGTTGTAATGATATTAATTTTTACTTAAATTATTTCTAGTAATGTTATAATAATTATATAGGACAAATAAAAATTAAAACGGATACGAAAATAGCGGATGTGTAACCTGTATTGTTTACAGTGCAAATGGTGTCGTTATGTAACCTCAAATGTTTGAAGATCGATGTTTTGATTGCAATCATTAAGGGATTAAAATAAAACGTGTAATCTTTTTGTTTTCTTTGTTTTCATTGATAAATGAAAGTTGACAAATTGTTTTGGTTTCGAAATGTGTTAGTATCCGTTTTAACAACGATCAAAATAGACGTTATGAGAATGCACTATTTTTTTATTTATTACAATCACTAGAAATGAATAAAACTATAAACATAAATGATATTTTAAGAGAGAATAAATTACATATAATAGTAAAAAATTTTGAAAAAGCGTGACCAAGTCGGACTCGATGTCTTCATCTTGAGACGTTTTTTGAAATTTTTTACATGCGGATTGTACATGCATATACGAATTTTTCCCCAATTTTCTGGCCCAAGAAAGGGGTGCAGACAATACATAAATGCGGACTATACACAGCTTTTTACGGTATGTAGCAATTTAGGGAAACAGTTTTATAGCTGATTATATGCATAAAACCCCAGGGTGTGAATCACTACCGGCTTGCTCCATCACAAGTAATGGGACTTCTTTGTAGCTCTGTCCATAAAAAAAGGAGCTAAACATTTAATGAAAGGCCCAAGCACAAATCTCAAAAGTTAATAAATTATTTAAAGATAGGACCACAAATAAATACCAAATAAATACCAAATCGTACCAAACAAATAAAATCTAAGAAAATGCACCACTGGCCTGAAATAGTTTTTGAAATGTAAATAAATGTAGAAGATTTGAAACAATTAGTAGAATCACTAGACCTATGTCCCAACAATACTTTCTGTTTTTTAGTTATTTTTTCGGTCTTTTTTCAGCAATATATCAGCTTTATCACATTTTCTTTTATGATTGTCCTTATTTATTTTTTTTATATGTTGTAAACAAAAAACAACGATGTGATACAAACAAGAGATATGAAAAATACAGTGTGACATCAATTGCAGGGAAAGAACGTTCCTGATGAATATCCACATATGAAAAAATTTCAAATGTTATATATGAACACTAACATTTATAATGTTATTTTGAATTTGAAAAATGTTTTCATTCTATATGTGATTTCTTTTATAATGTTATGCTTTGTTATACTATTATACAGCCTGTAATTTCATCTTGCATTTTACTTTGTGTTTCAATGACGCCCCGTTTCTGTGCTACAAAATTAGCCATGCAAATTACATTTTTCTTTTCATCAAAAAAGGAATAGGTTTCACAAATTGTGAGATTCGCTTAATGTCATCTCCCCTTATTTAATTTCACCAAACTAATAAACTCGCCATAGGCTCATTTATAACTTTGTTGAAATTAAATAACTGGAGACGATATAAAGCGGTATACAATTCTCACTACTTGTGAAACCTATGAAGTCCAGTTTTATTGAGAGAAGAATCAGTGAGAACCCCAATCTTATGCAGGAAAACAGGCGCTCCTTGTCAATTAACCCATTTTGTCCAATGGGGCTCAAACTTGCAATCATACTGTTGACAGGCCATTGATCAATAGTAGACGGTTTAATACCTTGGCCACCAAGGCTCCCTGAATAATGTGCCCAAGTAACAAGCAAAAATACAAATTAAAATAAAAGCATGATTTTTAACCGGAATCAAAGAAACATTTTTGTATCATATGTGTGTACCATGAAATCACATTTATAACATAATAGCTGTAAATCAATTATAAAACTTCTTATTACAGAATTTATACTCAACCAAAATATGTGACAAATCAACTCAAGGTTCTTTTTATATTTTATGTTGAAATCTCAAATCCTAATAACATGAATAAGGTTGTGGGTTCAAGTCTCCCTTTAGGCAGGTTTACTAGACTCCAATCCTAATTGACAAGGATTGCCAGTTTTTCTACTGAAAAGTCGGGGGGGGGGGGGGGGGGGGGCTTCTCCAAGAACTCCAGCTTCCCCAATAAAAACTGGATGCCATGATATAGCTGAAAAATTGCTGAAAGTGGCATTAAACACCATTCAAACAAACATATCCTTATAAGAATAAAAGACCATTACCGTTTGTCCAGCTTTTGATTGTTTGACTTCTACCTGTCGTAACACATGGCATTCTCCAGACTTTATAAAACCTATGTATGGAGCTTTGTAACCTTCACTGACCAAGACTAAAATAGAAAAAAAATAGAAAATTCATTGATAATGTCAAATGCCTATTCTATGGTTTCTGGTTTTTAGTAATATGAGAAAAAAATGTTTTTTGAATAAAATCATCCAAATATTATGTTACAGCTACAGTGAACTTATAATTTGTTGGCCTAATGTAAAACAAAAGTATTTTCGTGATTAATTCGAAGAAATAAATCGTAAATTACTTGCTGCCTCACATATCCTGCAATAATGATAATAATGTTTCTACAATTCTAATTTCTGTGTAGAAAGATTTTTTGAAATGCTGCTTGCAAATCATAAACCAACAAAAACTTGTTCACAGTGTTAATCCTGGAAGCTTACATGCAGTAGTAATGTTATGTCTACTTAAAGGTGCTATTAACACTGAAGGCTATTCCATTAAAATGTCTATGGTGGGTGTGCAGGATTGTTTTAATTTGAGACATGGGCTGTGTGCTGTTAACCCATTACAGGCTATTCCATTAAAATATCTATGGTGGGTATGCAGGATTGTTTTAATTTGAGACATGGATTGTGTGCTGTTAACAGTAATCTTTAAAATATTAAAAAGTTTCTAGGTTGCTGGTGTATTTTTGAGCATCTATCTGAAATGTCTGTAATACTTTTGAACAAAATAGTTTTTTATGCTATACAATGCATAATAATAAGTTTTCCAATGTCAGATTTTTATGATACAAAATTTTACATATACATACTTGTATTTGGAGGAAATGACACCCATTCTATTAACTTGGCAACTTGTATGATTGTCTGGTCTGACCAACCCTGAAATCTTCCGCAAGTTAATAACAGATTCTTCTTCTCAGCATTATTTCTTGTATCTATTTGCTGATAAAAAGTACACAAAACAAAATATAATTATAAATCCTCAAAAACTAAACATTCAGTTGATTGGTACATGTAGTAACTAATTTAAAACTTACTAAAATAAGTTATTTCTGTGTGGTATAGCATTTATCTCTTTGTTTTATTTAAATGTGATGGAATATGCTATGAAAAACATGAATGTATCAAATTTATGGTTCTATCTAAAGATAAATCAACCATGTCTTGAAAAGTTGGAACTTCTCTTTGTACAATAAGGTAAGGTAAGTTTATTTGTTTATTTGGTGGTTAACGCTACTGTAGCAGTTTTTCAGCTCTACCATGGCAACCAGTTTTTATTGTAGGAGGAAGCCGGAGTACCCAGAGAAAACCCCTCACCTTTCGTAGGTAAACTGGCAATCCTGGTCAATTATGATTGGAGTGGAGCGCACCCTGCCAGCAGTGAAACTTGAACCGGCAACCTTAGTGTTGACAGACCTGTAGATGAACTACCTTAACAACTCTGCCACCGATGTCCAGTAAGGGAAGTAGGAAAGTAGCCAATATAGGATGTAACAACATGGTTTCTAAACTTACTGTAATAACTTTTTGGTAATCTGTTGATAAAATTTTCATAAATTCACAGTTACCATCTATTGTTTCAACACTGAAAATCCTGAAATATACATTAAATTATGTATTCTCTCACAACAATCCTCAGATGTCTGTTTATGTATGTGTATGAAATACATGTAATAATAAAAGTGTGCTTAGAGAGAAGTACAGCAGCTGGCAATCTAATTAAAAATTCACAGTCATAAGAGTAAAATCGAAAGTGTTGGAAGATCAAGAGAAAATCCATTGTGATGTCAGCACAAACGATGTATTTTACACTTACTTCTTTGTGAAAAGCACTGCAGTACTGAGCAATTAGAAATCAAATATTTTCTTAGATAAAGGAATACAAAAAAATTTTAATTGTTGCACACAATATTTCAAAGTTGAAAAAAAACTTGTTCAATTAAAGAAATGTATGAATTTCAGGTGTCTACTTTAAAAGGATTAATTCCTAACTTGATGATGGTCTCTATATAAAAATACAACAATCATTTACTAACATGATACAAATTCCTAAATGCTTTAATCCTTTGTAACTCAAACGATAATCAAATTATAATAGATAAAGTCTGGACTAAAAAAGTAACCATTTTTTTTACGATTGTTTGTATGCAGTTAATGATAAGTTTTTATTGGGGAAAGATGTCTGAAAACCAATGACCTTCAGCAAGAAAACTGGCAATCCTTGTCAGTTTCGGTTGTTAAGGAACACATCTCAGTGTTGACATCCAGGTGATCAACAGTATGTTACTAGCTACCTTAACCACTCAGTCACCAAGGCACACCTCACAACCTGGGTGTTGACATGCTGGTGATCAATAGTATGTTACTAGCTACCTTAACCACTCAGTCACCATAACACACCTCACAACCTGGGTGTTGACATCCAGGTGATCAATAGTATGTTACTATCTACCTTAACCACTCAGTCACCAAGGCACACCTCACAACCTGGGTGTTGACATGCTGGTGATCAATAGTATGTTACTAGCTACCTTAACCACTCAGCCACCAAGACACACCTCACAACCTCGGTGTTGACATGCAGGTGATCAACAGTATGTTACTAGCTACCTTAACCACTCGGCCACCAAGACACACCTCACAACCTCGGTGTTGACATGCAGGTGATCAATAGTATGTTACTAGCTACCTTAACCACTCAGCCACCAAGACACATCTCACAACCTCGGTGTTGACATGCAGGTGATCAATAGTATGTTACTAGCTACCATAAACACTCAATCACCAAGGCAGACCTCACAACCTCAGTGTTGACATCCAGGTGATCAATAGTATGTTACTAGCTACCTTAAACACTCAGTCACCAAGGCACACCTCACAACCTCAGTGTTGACATCCAGGTGATCAATAGTATGTAAGTAGCTACCTTAACCACTCAGCAACCAAGGTCCTCTCTCTTACACTGAAATGTTACCTGTCATCATGAGTATACAAGCTTGTTTTATTCATCAAACATGTCTATTTATAACACCTTGATAAATTGATTGATTGATTGATTGATTGATTGATTGATTGATTGATTGATTGATTGATTGATAGGATGATCGATTGATTGATTGATTTGGCAGGCAGTATTTCAGTTATATGTATGACACTTGCATGTTTACTAAAAATAAACCAAGACTTACTTTGACCCTGGTTTTCTATCTATTTTATCTAATGTACCAAAGAAATCTCCAGGAAGAAGCTGAAGCAAAAAAATAGAGTCATATACATAGCATGCATAGTTTTCTTTTGTTCACATTTTAGAAGTATTTAGCTCAGAATTTTTTATTCTCAATTTCATCTCATCAAAACGTTCTATTAACTCTGTAGTATGGGTAATTAAAAAAATGTCAAGATGGGCAAAATATTTTCACTCTATAAGGTTATATAGTGCTTAGGTCTGGACTTTAGTGGGCAAATTATCTGCCATAAAGAAGTAGAGAATACAAGTACCCTATTTTTCTGAGCATAGATAAGTGCTAACCCTAGACCAAGTGGTAATCTTTTAGCAGAAAATTGATTGTTTTGTTTGAATGGTGTTTTAATGCCACTTTCAGCAATTTTTCAGCTATTTCATGGCGTCCAGTTTTTATTGGGGGAGGAAGCCAGAGTATCCGGAGAGAACCCCAGACCTGCGGTTGGAAAAAATTGAACCCGCAATCTCAGTGTTGACAGACCACGTGATCAATAGTAGACGAACTACCTTGACCACACGGCCACCGAGACCCCGCAGAAAATTGAAATAAGATCATAGGTCAAAGATCATTATGAAGGACAGTTTGTCAGTTGGCTTTTTAAGATGTTTGTAATGAAGTTATAACACCTGGGTTTTGACAAAATAAATTTTTCTATAATGGATAAACCCAAGGAGTTGAAAACTCAGACATAAAACATAACCAGTAAATATTTTACTGATAACATCTGTCTATACATAAAACATGGTTTTTTTTATGTTTCAGAAGTTACTTACCGTATCCTTGCATTCTTCTGTAAGCAAAGGTGTTGGAGTTCTGGAGTCTACAATGTTGTCTTTGGTATTTAAATAAGGATAGGTTAAAGGTCGTACTGAACCTTTTAGAACCATATATAATCCATTTCTGCCAAATACTGAAAAAAAAAAAGAAATAATTAAAGAATACTATGCTGACTCAAATTGTATTTGTTATCTAATGCATTTTTAAAGGATCACAGAGAAGAAGATTTCAATATATAATTTTATTAATGCTACTAATATATAAAGCAGGTGTCATGCACATAATAAGCCTTAATTGGAACAAAGAAAATAATTATAAAAAGTAATTAGTAATAATTGTGTTGGGATGCCAACACAAAATGTCTCCCAAACAAACCCCCTTGCCACTATAATCTTGAGCATGTTGAAAACCCCCAAAACAAAAATTTATATGTCCTATATAATGAACCCCGTTTCCATGGAATCAGCAGCCATTTATATTGTTGGACATTGCATCTCAGAGAAAATGTGGGGACAAGACTGAACATAAAGAAAAAATAAGAAAGAAATAAGAAGAAGAATAATAAGAAACCTGACAAAAACAATATGTCTCCCAAAACTTTGTTTGGGAGACTTAACTTATTTTAAAGAATCACAACTAAGCAATACATAATGACCCAACCACAAAAAGGACTTTCAAAACCCTTAAGCATAACAGTAAAACAAGCAACCATTGGTAGTCGCCACTCAGGTTTGAAATACTAGTAGCTATTTTTGGAAAGTTGTGACAATTAGCCAGTTCTATATATATACCAAAATCTAAAAATTGACTGCTAGTTTTGTATACATTGTACTAAGGGAGATAAGTGATATATTTGACAAGTTACTGACATCATTCAATAATTGTACTATCACAAATTACGTCTGCTGCTGTACATATTTTGCAGACTGGTAAACTGTGGGTATTTCCCCAAAATGTTCAGCATTTTCCATAAAAGATGCATGAAAATTATTTGTACCTGTAAAGTTTTGGTCCTTCCATTGTTCCAACAATGCTACAACACAAAGCTCCTTCAATATGTTATCTGGCACATTATCTTTGAAAAAGTTAAATGTTTTAAATATGGAGAATATTTTATCATTGTCTGAGGCTGTTCTTTCAAATGGTCTGAAATAGAAATATATTTATGTACAAACACTTGAGGAAAATGATCAAAAATAAGTAATGTTATTTGTCACTGTTTTATTGTTAACCAATGCATTTTCCGACATAAGCAAAATTAACCTATAGTACAGAACATAAAGTATATAATATAACTAGCAATAATTAAATGCAGTGAACAAAATCAATTTTGTTTTATTCAACATTAAGTCCAAACCTACCAAAATTGTGTCTTAAATAATTTTATTAATATATCTGTTCAAACATCTACATATGGATTTTCCTACTTTTAAAGGGATATTTTAAATGCAAACTCTTACAATTTTCTAAGTAACTTTCGCAAAGTGTTTAAATTTTCTGTCCTAACAGCCTCTGGGTGTTCACTTTTCCTTTCTTTGTGTAGCAATGGGAGATAATCTCTAATGTCATGTGTTATTTCATCAATTGGATATTTTTTCGTCTTTATAGCTTTCAGTTCTTCTGTTTTCTTTCCTATAAATATCAAAATACAAATTAAATGAACATGATATCCACAACCATTGATTAATTAGAGAAGTAAGTAATATACAAACAGCATCCAATAGACTCACATGCTTGTCAACACTGAGGTTGCAGGTTCAAGTCTCACTTTAGGCAGGGTGTACTTGACTCCAATCTTAATTTACAAGGATTGCCAGTTTTTCTATGGGTACTCTGGCTTCCTTCCCTAGCCCCCCCCCCCCCCAAAAAAAACAAAAAAAACCACACAAACTGAATGCTATGATACAGCTGAAAACTTGCTGAAAGTGACATTAAACACCATTCAGACAAACAAACATCCAACAGACAAATTAAATTTTCTTTGCAGCACAGCACTACCTCATTATTTAGCCACTTTTTGATAAAGCCATAATAATGGTAATAAGTGAGGGCGGTGATATTTATATAAAAACTATTAATCTTTGGAAAACTTAGAAAACTTTGTGGCAATCAATGCGAGACAGCCATTATAGAGAGGCAATATAAGGAGAGAAAACTAAGTGTTTTCTAGTTACTTTAACATGAGAGATATTTTCTGTTCATGTGCAGTTGACTGATTTTTAGCAACATGAAATCTAAGAATAAAAATGGGCCATTTAATGGGACACTTAATGATACCCAGCCACGTTGCATTGTTTTTAATATTCATGAACACATTTTACTGAATTACATATCAGCCTAAAGGAACAGATGAGCATGATAACAGTCCATCTCAGAAGACAATTTTTACCTTGATCCTAGACCTTTAAAAATTATTTCAAATTGGCACAACTCAAAAACTACATATGGGATTGTGCTGAAAATTCAACCTGATCTTCATTTAATAGTACTTAACAGCTGTGCAAAGTTTAAATAAAATCTGTTGACGCATTCTCAAGTTATCATTTGGAAACCACTGAGGCATGACGGACGGACAGACAGACACTCAAATCCATACGGAGGGTATCACATAATACCCCGCCACTTTGTGTGGTGGGGTAAAAAACGTCTACAAACAGTATACAGCATTAGTCAATGTGTAAATAATAGTAGATATAAATTACAGATATTGATGTCATGGTGTCTCATGGTAGTTTATACAGGTATTGATGCTATGGTGACATATTTCATGTCAATTGCCAGTATTAATGGTATGGTGACATATTTCATGTCAATTGCCAGTATTAATGGTATGGTGACATATTTCATGTCAATTGCCAGTATTAATGGTATTGTGACATATTTCATGTCATTTACCAGTATTAATGGTATGGTGACATATTTCATGTCAATTTCCAGTATTAATGCTATAGTGACATATTTCATGTCAATTGCCAGTATTAATGCTAGTGTGACATATTTCATGTCAATTGCCAGTATAAATGCTATGGTGACATATTTCCTGTTAACTGCCAGTATTAATGATATGGTGACATATTTCATGTCAATTGCCAGTATAAATGCTATGGTGACATATTTCCTGTTAACTGCCAGTATTAATGCTATGGTGACATATTTCATGTCAATTGCAAGTATTAATGGTATGGTGACATATTTCATGTCAATTGCCAGTATTAATGGTATGGTGACATATTTCATGTCAATTGCCAGTATTAATGGTATGGTGACATTTTTCATGTCAATTGCCAGTATTAATGGTATGGTGACATATTTCATGTCAATTGCCAGTATTAATGGTATGGTGACATATTTCATGTCAATTGCCAGTATTAATGGTATGGTGACATATTTCATGTCAGTTGCCAGTATTAATGGTATGGTGACATATTTCATGTCAATTGCCAGTATTAATGGTATGGTGACATATTTCATGTCAATTGCCAGTATTAATGGTATGGTGACATATTTCATGTCAATTGCCAGTATTAATGCTATGGTGACATATTTCATGTCAATTGCCAGTATTAATGCTATGGTAACATATTTCATGTCAATTGCCAGTATAAATGCTATGGCGACATATTTCCTGTTAACTGCCAGTATTAATGCTATGGTGACATATTTCATGTAAATTGCCAGTATAAATGCTATGGTGACATATTTCCTGCTAACTGCCAGTATTAATGCTATGGTGACATATTTCATGTCAATTGCAGTATTAATGGTATGGTGACATATTTCATGTCAATTGCCAGTATTAATGGTATGCTGACATATTTCATGTCAATTGCCAGTATTAATGCTATGGTGACATATTTCATGTCAATTGCCAGTATTAATGGTATGGTGACATATTTCCGGTTTACTGCCAGTATTAATGCTATGGTGACATATTTCATGTCAATTGCCAGTATTAATGCTATGGTGACATATTTCATGTCAATTGCCAGTATTAATGGTATGGTGACATATTTCATGTCAATTGCCAGTATTACTGCTATGGTGACATATTTCATGTCAATTGCCAGTATTAATGCTATGGTGACATATTTCATGTCAGTTGCCAGTATTAATGCTATGGTGACATATTTCATGTCAATTGCCAGTATTAATGCTATGATGACATATTTCATGTCAATTTCCAGTATTAATGCTATGGTGACATATTTCCTGTCATTTGCCTGTATTAATGCTATGGTGACATGTTTCATGTCAATTGCCAGTATTCATGCTATGGTGACATATTTCATGTCAATTGCCAGTATTAATGCTATGGTGACATATTTCATGTCAATTGCCAGTATAAATGCTATGGTGACAGTTCATGTCAGTTGCCAGTATAAATGCTATGGTGACATATTTCATGTCAGTTGCCAGTATTAATGCTATGGTGACATATTTCATGTCAATTGCCAGTATAAATGCTATGGTGACATATTTCCTGTCAACTGCCAGTATTAATGCTATGGTGACATATTTCATGTCAATTGCCAGTATAAATGCTAGTGTGACATATTTCCTGTTAACTGCCAGTATTAATGCTATGGTGACATATTTCCTGTTAACTGCCAGTATTAATGCTATGGTGACATATTTCATGTCAATTGCCAGTATTAATGCTATGGCGACATATTTCGATTCAATTGCCAGTATTAATGCTATGGTGGCATATTTCATGTCAATTGCCAGTATTAATGCTATGGTGACAAATGTACTTGTTATTACCAGTACTGATGTTATAGAGACATATTTCATTGATTGGATGGAGTTTGAAGACATTTATTAAACATTAAATATTGAAAAGCTGTTAAACAGCCCTTTAATTATCTACTCACCTGTTGCATTGTGGGTAATACTCATCTGTGATGGAATCTTCTCAATGCTGAAATAGTGCAGTATAATTCATTGAAGGTATTAACGAAATACCAAGCACCAAGGAAACTGTCTAAAAAGACAATCCACAAGAAGCAAAGTCTAAGACATCAGCAGATTTGAGAACTAAAAAGAAAAAATGATGCAACAACAGCAGCTCATGTGCACAAAACCATTTGATTAACAAATGAATACAGACATACTAGTATGACACATTATAAATAACCTTAACTTTAGACAAACTAGACAACAGATTTAAATCATTGTAAGTTCTAGTATACCTTTTTTTCGATGGTGCATGGAATACTCGTTTACTGGGTGGCTTGGCAAAAATTTCTTTGTAATTTTTCATGAAAGTTTCGTGTGCTTCATCTGTACTTTTTTCATCTTCACTGTCATGAAAAATTTTGCAAGAAAATTATAAACATTAAATTACGAATTTTTATTTAAAGAAATTGATAAAATATTCTATTTTTAAACCTATTTTTTTAACTCATAAACTAGTTCTTTTTCATGGACCTAATTCATATACAAAAGCTAGTATATTCTGAAAAATTGCCAGCTAAATGAGCATTAAAACAAACTACCAAATAAACAAAATTAGAGAGAATTTAAACATTTGCTATAAAAAATGATTTATACAAATTTATTGTCACACAAATCATATTAACACATCTTAAAAAACAATATTTCTTTTCATTTCATTGGTTAAATGAATTTGGCCATTTTTTAAGTGTACCTCCTCCCTACTATGAAGTCAGTGCAGGAATTTATTAATAATATTATATAAAAATATTTGTCAAGGGATTGTGTCGATTTGCAAAAGTAGAAAACTTGACGTGATGATGAGCTTGCATAATGTTTTGTTGTTATTAAACATTTTGGAATTTAGAATTTATATTAACTATTCAATGTGACTTTAAGAAAATGGTAGAAGTAGATAAACGTGTACATGTATGTAAATAAGAGACAATTTCAAGTGACTTTCAAAAAAGAGTAGTAATAAAGGTCATGTACGCCACATGGTTAAAAGGTAAAATCGAAAAGACAAATAAAAATAAAAATTAAAAATTAAAAATCAAACAACAATAAAGATGGGCCCTTTTTTTTCAAAAAAGTACATCTGTGAACGTTAATAATTTTACAAAAACAATACTGAATCAATTTTAACAACAATGAAATCATAAACCAATCATTACCTCCCTTTTAATCCCTCAATTTCACACAACCATCTCAGTTTTTCATAATCAATATTAGGTGTTGGTGTATCATCTGCACCCTTTGCTGAAAAAGTTCAAAATAAACTATAACAACTTTAATCCCTTCAACAAAGTTGTTATTTCTTTTTATAGAGGACACAGTAGTGATGTCATCCAATGCTGTTTAATTAAAAATATCACTAGATCTATATATATAAAAATTTGATGAGATTTGATTTTTTCAAGTGCACATGCTGATTTGAGTTTGTCTCCAGATGCCTATTACTATTTGACTGTTACTCAATGACTAAGCCAAATTATTCTGACCTCTATGGAGGTTAAATGCTTCATGTGAAGTTTGGATAAAACGTCTAAATATTAAATAATCATCGTAAAAAGTATTAATTTTAGAAAACCCACATTTTGACATACTTTTTCCTAAGACATTTTCCAAAATGTGTAAAATGCACCAATTCCCCATGGTATTAGCTTTGGTATGATATTTTGCATTTTTTACCTTGAGAAAGTGTGCAAACATTCATTAAAACACATGATGAATTTAAATAGCTGTATACAGCATTATATACTTCCTTAAGGAGAGAGATGAGAGGGGACAGTAAGGCACCTGTTTGCCCCAAATGATGTTCACACCTGTGTGATTTTGCATATGTTATAAACATAGAAGTAAGTAATCCATATCTCTGCCCGGGGCAGATAACCGATATCTGCCCTGCGTTGATGATGTCATAGTAAAATGAAAAGAAGTAAAGAGTTGTCATATCTAAAATATGTTTTGGTTTGACAAAACGCCCATCTGGTATTGTAAATTCTATAACATTGAGTTACATTAACTTTGATGACATTTTATTTGCAACCACTAGGTCGATGTCTCTTACGGTGGACTGTTAGTCCTCGAGGGTATCACCAGCACGATAGTAACATGTACTTCGGTGCAGATCATTGATTCTTTTTAAATTTGAAAGTGATTTGAATTCCAAAGTTTTTCTTTTCGCAATGAGTAGATGACCTTAGCCTGATTAGGCATAATGTTAAGAAATTTTGATGATAAAACCTCTACAGCATCTTAATTATCTGGATTTTAAAAATGTTATGGGTTTGAGCACTATTGATGAATCTTCATATGACAAAGCACACGTCTGGCATATTATATTTTATATCCTTTAACTTTTTTAGGACATTTTATTTTTGACAAGAACTGCTTTCGTTGATCGCAAAAAAAATTTCACACAAGAAATGAAAACTGAATACGATATTGATTACATTGACACTGCTTACATAAAAAATTTGCTGCTTATCGAGAGATGGGAACAGACTTAAATATAAACATTATAAAATATTATTAAATAATAAATAAACAATATTATATAACGTTGTTTTAAATCAAATGTAAATAAGTGATAAATAGATTATTACATCTCGAATTCCATATATACCTTGATATCTTCCCTCGACCTGTCTCTGCCCTCGGCTGACGCCTCGGGGCAGATATTGGAGTCTTGGGAAGATATCAAGGCAGATCTGGAATTTGACATGTAATAATCTATACTTATCACATGTTTATATGTAAAATGTGTGATTTTGCATATATAATAAATGTAGAAGTAAGTAATCCATATCTTTGCCCAGGGGAGATAACCGATATCTGCCTGATCTGCCCTGCCTTGATGACGTCATAGTAAAATGGGAAGACGTAAAGACTATTAAGTGACACAAATGCCAGGCATAGTACAAGAACAAACTCTACTAAGGTTGTTCAACAGTGCTTTAGCACAAACACCAGGAAAATTCTTACACTGTTAGGATAGCAAAAGTTTGGAACAAACTACCTGAATATGTAACGAATGCTCCTACCCTAAATTCGTTCAAAAACCGTTTAGACAAGTTATGGGGAAGTGAGGACCTCTACTACTCAGATTTTAAAGCTGAGATATCCGGAAGATATGGTAATATAAATATGGATACGGAAACTAGTGAGTCCCGCGAAGAAGTGACAGATAACACTTGTGTTGGAAGGAACCATTAAGTAAGGACATAAGTAAGTAACGTCATGAATGTGATGCTGGCATTTAGGCTTCGCCTATATCCATATCAACATATTTAATATTAGGTTCCATATCAACATATTTAATATTAGGTTAGTGCGAAATGACTCACTTTACAGAAAACAACCAAGGGAGCATAAAGGATGTCACTGAGATCCCTTTAATCGGTAAAGTTAATTTTATAAATAAGTTAATTTTTTTTAAGTAATCAATTAATGAATTTCTAACTGTCAGTGGTTGGCTAAAAATTGTTTAACAAAAAATTGAAAATATTAGCATACATTCTGTGATTTTCTTTCCAAAATAGGAAACCCATTCGGGCTTGGATACGCTGTTGTCAATTTTAGCGAGGGCCATTTCGTTTATTTTACGGGCACCTGCTTTGTTTATGTCGCCATGTTGTTTACAGAAGTGTCCGAGCAACGAATATATTTCCGAATCAATAGACTTAGCTTGCATTGTCTTCAATGGGTTGTTTAAAACAAATGGTGTATATTATAAATTGTAAATATTCATATAAAATTATGAAGGAAGCCGGTGAATGAGGATTTTATACGAAACAAATAGATATGTTTTTTGTTCGAGTAACCTCCCTTGCTACATGTATTATGGCAGAATTTACAAATGTTGGAAACCACTGTTCAGTGGAATCCTGTAAACAATTGGGTAGTTACTCATAGTTCGTTCGAACTATAAATGTTATTAGTACATATTTGAAACATTAATCTATTTTGACCGTGTTTCACTGGTAACTGAAAGAGGTAGCCAGACAACTCGGACCGGGACAACTCGGGCCGATATTCAAGACAAGTCGGAGGACAACTCAGTCCACAGTTGGACAAGTCGACCCGATAGAGGACAACTCGGACCATCCATCAAATGTTCAGTTTTATTTGAACTTTCATCTGATTTTACGAGTAAATCTTTAATTTTTTTGTAAATAATGTATGTGTTGTCTTTTTTTATTGGTCTGTGTCTTTTGTTGTCAGATGCAGCTGTGTCAGTAAATAAAAATAATATAACATTTATTTTATACCATTTATTGCATTTATTACATTAACAGTAACAATAATATTCAGATAAGATATTTGACATAGAATAGTAATAGCACTATAAATACAAGAGCACAATTACAATAATTACAGCACTATTCTGTTTCTCAGAAAAACCGACAAAAATTTGACCTTTAGTCACATGACTGAAGTCGTTAAAAATCAGCCATTACAGGCGTTTGCTTTCCTACTGTCTAAACACAGGGGAAATATAAATTGGTGCACATCTTCAGAAGCCGCCGTGCTGTTATCTTGTTACTGGCATACTCGGACCACAACTGTGCTGTCTTGCCCTTTTGTGTCGTGAAAGAATCATCATGCTGTACCATGGTGGGGATTGGCAGAAGAACACTGTTTGCAGTTGACTGACATTTTCCAAATTATGAAAATACATGGGATGACCGAGTATTTGTGTCACTGTGTGGCTTTGCCAAGCTAACATCAACAGGAGCCGCTCCTAAACTACTTCTCATTTAATATAACACAAGCTCAATTGCAGTCATTAAAATTTGTTGATCTACGGTTATGACATGTAATTAAGCTAATCAGTTTCTAATAATTAAATTGTTTTTAACTAAATTTGATTTAATTTAAATGTTCTTAATATAGGATTAAACGCTTCTTTTCAGTAATTCATCGATGTATGAACGAGGTCGACTCACTCACAAACAAATAAACGGCCGAAGGCCGTTTATGATAAGTTTGTGAGTGAGTCGACCTCGTTCATACATCGATGAATTACTGAAAAGAAGCGTTTAATCCTTATAATTCTTCCAAAATTGTTTTTATATATTTAACATTCTTGTCCCAAAATAAAATTTATTATAAGTGTGTGACGCGTAGGAATATATACAACGAACTGAAGACGAAGACGTGGTCGGTTTGAAGGGAATAACTGGCATTGACAACAGATACAATTTACGATTTGCCGAGAAGATTCAGGGCTCGCGTTGGAGGGCGAAGAAGTCGCCTTATCGTGGTCCCACTTCGCCGTCGATCATCTTCAAAAGCGAAGTGAAGTCGCCCTTTCATTTTGTAGAATCGCCTTATGTCGCCTTTCAAATTTTATTCCCATTTTGGTAAGAAATCTTCATAGTTTTGATACCGCGTCATGTTTATTATGTTTACGCGCCAAAGTTGAACTGGTACCCTTTTAACTTTTATTTGGATATAAAGCGTAGGTTTACAATATAACCGAAAACCAGTTCAGAGCACAAGAATTTGTGAAAATTTCCGGAGCGGATATGAATTTGGTGCCGGAGATTGCAAATATACTACGCTGATAGTGGTGAAATGAGTTTTGCAATGATAGACACGTAGTAAAAATAGTATTTTGGCAGTTACTTAAAACAAATTTAAGTTAAATATGTTTAAATACTTTTTAATAGTGAATTTTACAATTTTAAATAATATATTATGTGTCACAATGATGTAATTTTCTTCTTCTAGTTCTAATAGTACTTCATTATAAATCAATCAAATTGTGTATCAATGACAAAGAAACATTTATTTTAATGAACAGTTTTGTGAGAGTTGATTCTATTTTTATTGTTATGTTTAATACATGTATTTTTGAAAATGTGTGAAATAAGTATACTGAATAGTTAATCAAATCTTTGATACTTTATCCTCAATAAATTAAACTGCTAAAAAACATAATAAAAATGCAAATGCCAACACTAATTTTAAAAAAAAAACCAAAGTAAACGGGATGCTTTCGCGACATACACTGCAACTTCTCCCTGTTTTCCACCCACTTCTCCTTGTTCTATCCTCACTTCTCCCTGTCAGACACCCAAAAGAGAAGTGACTTCTCCCTATAATTTTGACCCAGCGTGAGCCCTGAGATTATTAATAAAAACAAAAGAAGACTCAACTAAAAACAATATTCCGTATACTAATGTTCGTCATTGTACCCGCGGTTTATATTAACGTCATATGTGACGTCATATATGTTCAAACAGAACGGAACCTAGCTAGACGTTCTTTCTTAAATACGAAGAGGAAAAACAATAGTTGTCGTTTGTTCAATGGATTTATCAGTGAAAATTGCTAGAGATGTGCAGAGACATGGAGTTGGTGACAAATTCGTGCATCTTGCTATTTCGTTGATTTGTTGTGACCGCGAAAAAAGGTAATTTTACCGTTACGGCTATTGTGTGTATTTGAAATGATTCATAATTGAAATTACAAGAAACGCAATTTCAAAGTATCGTTTATATATGCCTTCACACTCGCATTTCGTCCACATTCGAATTCGGCTATTTCCGTCATTCAGCAATGTGTACAATGAATCCAAAACGAAGTGTACTGTTAAAATATTTTCTTGTATGTATTTGTCTATAAAACAAATGATTGCAGCTGGTTCAATTAAATAGCTTTCTGTTTAAGCAATACATCGCTCAAGATATTTGAATCGCCAAATTTCGAGTGTACTGGCTTAATTTATTGTCTGAAGCATAAACGACACATGGCCGCCATATTTGTTTACCTTTAGCAAAAAAAAAAGTAGTTCCCCAAAAGTCGTTCATGAAAGTATGAACGGATCTGGGAAGTACTGGTTTATGGCCTTTTGACCAATCAAAAATGACTTTAAACGTAAACGAATGTCAGATAAGAATTATGACTTAATTATTTTTAATTATATTATTAAATTATTTACCGATTCAAACAGTATCCAATTAACTATTCTTAAAGAGTTGTAATTAACATTTATATGTATAATTTACTATTTATGTTCAAATATTCAAAATATCAGTTGAAATAATTTTTTCTGTAGTATGGTAGTAAATTATTTTATTACCATACTTATTTGTTTCAATTATTTCCTCTATCTGGCCGAATCTTACTGCAGTCCGAGTTGTCTTATTAACCGGGCCGACTTGTCTTGAATATCGGGCCGAGTTGTCTGGCATTCCTGTAAGACTGTCGTTTTGATTAATATAAATTAATTATAAATTAATATATAATTCTGCTTTAAGGGAAATTCGGGATATTTCGATCAGTTAAATTTAACGACATAAATATCACCTGATACTAAGCAGAATCTGTGTTCAGTTGATAAAGAAAACAAGTAGCATCTTACTTGGAAACCTTCATGATGTAGACAGAAAACTCAGAAAGGACATTTTGTCCAATTTCAATCATGTGTCGGATAAATTCAATCACGTCGTCAGATCATTTCGATCATACAGCTGGTTGCTAAAGATGAATAATGTGCAAACCAAAGACTTGTCGTGGTCCCAGGGAAGAGTCCTAGTAGGGGGAAGGGCCAAAACTGTGCCATAATTACAATTTCAGATAGATAAAAGATAGTATTTCAACAAAAAACATCTCCTATCTAAGGCCCCTAAAATTCAATTAAATACATGAAATGTGACCACATGTTACATGTACCAGTGACTAACCGTACTGTACAAAAGTGCATTCAAATTATTTTGTATGCTTAAGAATGCTACATCACTGGCTGGTATCCACAAAAGTACTATATAAGTAAACGTTGCAGTGTCTGTGCAACAGGTTTTTGCCTGACAAAATGGAAATCTGCTAACCACATTTGGTCGAGTTCATGGTCCTTTTGTAGTGTCCAACTAAAATTTTTTGAAATCATTAATTATTTTCCACAGTTAATCGGTGTTTTGAAATGCAGCCATTTTTCCATTTTGAGAAAGCCATAGCTTTTATTAACCCTTGGCTAGCACAGATTGTGAATATCTTTTATATTCATATGGTAAATAGGATATGTATAATTGTGGACTTGACAGACAGAACATTCATAATGTATAAGAAAAATACATGTTATACATTAAGAATTATTTTTTTGAAAAGTGTTGTTTTCTCAATGCATGTTCTATAGTTCTCTACAGGATTGTTATTCTTGCACCTCGTGGCAAAACAATTAAACTTCAAATACTATGCTATTAACAGCTGGTTTGTTGTGACGTCATACATTTTGCTATTTAAAGTTATATTTGCTTTTAATTTTTTTTTCAGATTTTTTGCCATTTGTTTGTGACAGTTGTGGAAAAAAATTTTGGTAAATATGTACTCTTTTCTGTGATGGCTGTAAAATTCAAATGTGAAAAAATTGCGTCGTTTTATGTTGTTTGTGTGCCAGTAAATATGCAATCATTCATATTTTTTGTCTCATTATTAATGTTAATTATTTGAAGTGCCTGCATATTTCCAGTTCCTAGAAATTAAAAGTTGATTTTAGAAATAAAAACAATATAAGCACTTAAATTGAACACATAGATAAATTTATAATTGGCCAGTGAACAATTAATGGGAGACAACTCATCAAACTATAAACTAACGTGCAAAATTTTAAAAAAGTTCTTCTTTTAAAAACTGTTCTATTATCCATATGTATTATATACAGTTTGTCACATTTTTAAAATCTTTTTTGAAATATACAAATGTTTAAAATGATTTTTGAAAAGGTGTTATATCTAAACATATTTGCCAATTTTAAAACAGCCGATGGTGTGTGCATGAGTGTCTTAATGTATGTTTACTGTGTGCAGAATAATACTACTTTTTATACTGGTATTTATAACAATTAGAATCCAAATATAATCTCAACACTAAAAGTGGACATGATCTTATCATTATTTACATTTTACTCTTTGTTCAATTGTGACGTAAAACAGTCTGGCATTGGGAAATAATGCTATTTGACCTGTCTTTTACTTTTTGTTTTTAGTTAAGACCATTGTGAGGGAAAATAATGCTACAAGATTTTAATTTTAATTTTCAGTTTAGACCATAAGTTTCCAGACAGCCATTCTTGTAGTCTGGTGAGTATAATTATTCAGATTATACACTACAGTGCATGTTTTATAGTACTAAGAAATTATTCAAGTCTGCCATAAAACACAACACACATAAAAGCTTATATGTTTAATACAGGCCCAATAATTCTTAAAGAAATCTTGGCTAGATTGCAGTTAAAATTCCTGTTTGAGCCTATCAGTGCTTGATAATTTTTATATGGCTATGGTACTTGAGATAAAACACAAACTAATGTCTGATATCTTCATTGTGTTTGTTTTGAGTACCGTAGATGCTCGCTTAAAAGTCGGTCCGCATATAAGTCGGGGGGTCTTTTTGGGCCTTAAAATCTGGTGTTTTGCTGTTGACCCTCGTATAAGTCGGTCGGAAGACAGACGTGTTGATATGTGGTCAGAATCAAATAAACATTCCAAATTTGTGAATATAAATCATTATATCAGTAAGACTTCTTGTTTATTATTTGTTTCTCGTGTTTTATGAGTTAAATATCGCTTGTCATTTATCGTAAGTGGTTTGTTTACACTAGTGTACACGTGTTTTGAAAATGTAAACGTAATTGCGTAATTATCTCCCTGAATTTGCTATGACTAAAAACCATAAAAAAGACAAACACAAGTAAATATACAAATATTCATTTTCGTAATTATTTAATAGTTAAAGCGGAGTTTTTGTCTCGCCTGCGACGAAAGTCGCTGGAGGCGAGACATATGTATGGGAATCCGGCGGCGGCGGCGGCGTAAACACTTGACATCTTGCTTCATATCTTTGTAAGCCCAAGCCCTAGGTCCATCAAATTTGGTCCAGAGGTAGCTTATGATGAGTACTTGCCAGTCAGTCACCTGTCACCTGACCTTGACCTCAATTTCACGGTCCAGTGACTACGTTAAAGTTTTTGGGTTACGACAGTTCCTCTGTAACTATGCATGGTAGGATGACAATATTTGGTGTATAGGTTGCTGATGACTAGTACATGACTGTCTGGTAGGTGTCACCTGACCTTGACCTCAATTTTACGGTCCAGCGACTACGTTAAAGTTTTTGGGTTACGACAGTTCCTCTGTAACTACGCATGGTAGGATGACAATATTTGGTGTATAGGTTGCTGATGACTAGTACATGACTGTCTGGTAGGTGTCACCTGACCTTGACCTAAATTTCACGGTCCAGCGACTACGTTTAAGTTTTTGGGTTACGACAGTTCCTCTGTAACTACGCATGGTAGGATGACAATATTTGGTGTATAGGTTGCTGATGACTAGTACATGACTGTCTGGTAGGTGTCACCTGACCTTGACCTCAATTTCACGGTCCAGCGACTACGTTAAAGTTTTGGGGTTACGACAGTTCCTCTGTAACTACGCATGGTAGGATGACAATATTTGGTGTATAGGTTGCTGATGACTAGTACATGACTGTCTGGTAGGTGTCACCTGACCTTGACCTCAATTTCACGGTCCAGCGACTACGTTAAAGTTTTGGGGTTACGACAGTTCCTCTGTAACTATGCATGGTAGGATGACAATATTAGGTGTATAGGTTGCTGATGACTAGTACATGACTGTCTGGTAGGTGTCACCTGACCTTGACCTCAATTTCACGGTCCAGCGACTACGTTAAAGTTTTGGGGTTACGACAGTTCCTCTGTAACTACGCATGGTAGGGTGACAATATTTGGTGTATAGGTTGCTGATGACTAGTACATGACTGTCTGGTAGGTTCCACCTGATCTTGACCTCAATTTCACGGTCCAGCGACTGCGTTAAAGTTTTTGGGTTACGATAGTTCCTCTGTAACTACGCATGGTAGGATGACAATATTTGGTATATAGGTTGCTGATTAATAGTACATGACTGTCTGGTAGGTTCCACCTGACCTTGACCTCAATTTCACGGTCCAGCGACTACGTTAAAGTTTTTGTATTAGGACAGTTCCTCTGTAACTATGCATAGTATGGTGACAATATTTGGTATACAGGCCGCTGCTCATAATTAATGCTATTAACGTAATGCTTATGATGAAATTTATTTTCGTTACTGATGCGGAATTCAGGCGAGACGTTTTTCTGTGTCCACACTTGTTTAAAATAAACCAAAGCTAAAATACAAAATATAAAGGGATATGGTTAGTAAATTAAAATAATAATTGATGAAAAAAAACGAATTCTGTAGCATATATGTATTAGTTAGTTTATCTTGATTTTCGGTTTTTAGTTGTATCATGACATCACCGGATGTATTATGCAATACATACGAATAAATCGATACTTGTGTAAACAGTGGTAAATACGAATGGAAATATGGAAACTGGATAAAATAAACAATACACAAGTAAAAACAATCTTTATTAATGTCTTAAATATACTTTATTTAGCATAACTAATCACGTATCTGTCTGTTTTCGTCTTTATGGTTGGCGATCTATGTACGGCCTTCAAACTTCGACCGGAATTCTTTCCTCTTGTTGTATGACTCGCTTATAAGTCGGAAACCTTCTCTAAAACCAAATTTTAACTCCCAATTTCCCGACTTATGTGCGAGTATGTACGGTAATCAAGGCAGAACTTATATAGGGGCTCAATGACCAAGTGGTACAATGTAAGGGTAATTAGTCATCTACCATTGATCACCTGGTCTGTAAAAACAGGTTGTATCCACTCAGCCACAGAGGCCCCTTAAGTGAATTGAGCATTAACCTTATAAAAAAATTGTTGTAAATACCAAGTATAAAAAGAACTGTTTATGCACTTAAATCAAGCAAATGACAGATTATTATGACAACAAAAAAAAAATTGAGTCCTTCAAAAGTATGTACCATTACATTGTTGTAGGATACAATTTGTCTTTTTTCCCCTGTTTTAAGGAATTTGTTAATGTTACAACAAAGAAGTATGATGGTGTTAAAAGTTACAAGTGTGAATATAAAGGCTGTGATAACAGAGAACTGATGCAAGTGATATGTGAGTTATGTCAACTTAACTTCTGTTTAAGGTAATTAAGTGTTATACATGAATGTTCATATATTTCCGTATTTCTGTGTTAATTTATTTCTCTGTGCATTTAACAAATTTCTGGCTGCTTTGATGTATTTAGATAAGCTATACGTTGAGTAAGTTGTCTTGACAAATCCATTCTAAAAACTGCTAACATTTTACTCTGTTGATTGAGCATTGATTTTTCTAGGATTCAGTAGGGTCCAAATACCAAAGGCAAAACCTTATATTTTTTCGAATTTCCACATTAAAAATTTCCCAATTGAAGGAACATTTTGCCATTAAAACCGTTTTTAAGAAAATCCTTATTTTCTGCATTTTGTGTCATCATTTTCCCTGTTTGTTTGTTATGGAGCCTCTGATTTATGGACGTTTATTTTGTATCTGTTCGTAATTTCTCTGCATTATTGTTCATGTTTGCACATCATTGCATCCATAGACCTTTGCTATGCTTTTGTCTGATACATGCCATAAAACCTGGTTTAACCCAACATTTCTTTTGAGATGCCTGTACCAAGTCAGGACCATTGCTGTAGTTACTATATTTTTGGTTGTTGGTTTTGGAGTTTGCCAGTTTCTCTGACTTTGATTTGGGATTGCCTTTTTGATGCTTTGGAATGGATTAACTAGAAGTAGTTTATAAATGTAGCAGAAACATGAAAAACATGACAAGCAAACAAGTTTTAAGCATAGGAGATTATGAATGCTAAAATGTACATTTACTGTCAGTGCATATCTCCATATATGTATGTGTTGGTCATTGGGATCAACATAATTATAGATGTAACTGATATGAATGTATAATAAAATTATAAAATATCACAAATGCTAACAGTGATCAAACTTACTTTTATATTTTAGTCACAGACATCCTCAGGAACACTGCTGTAAAAATTTGGAAGTAAAAGAGGAAAAAAATCAAACAGCTTTACATGTTCAAAGAATTCTTGGTATGTTTTACTGGTGTATGTATATTCTGATCGATCTCAGTTTGTGGCAATGTTTATTCCCATCTGTGTTAGCGATCGTTCTAATACTTTCAATTTATTTTTAATGTGACATTTAGTGGCACATTGTTTCTAAATAACAGATTTTTTCATCTATTTTAATTTTAAAGAGTCTAAACCAGCTCGACCTATTCAGAAAAATACTAAAAAACCCAGCAAGACAGCAGCTAAAGTTGCACTTATGAAAATGAAGATGAAAGCTATCGGAGACGAAGGCACACCTGAAACGGAGAAAGTTTACATGTTGATTTATCTCCCCTTAGACTTGAAACTGCCTGCAAAAGCCATGTATTTTTCTAAGGTAAATATACAATCAAATACACTACATGTTATATGTATATGTTTTGCAGGAGCCATCATTGCTTTCCAGGTAGATGTATCTATTTATCATTGATTATGAATAACATTTCTCAGGGATAAGATCATATTGTTTTACTGCCAATGTATTCAAAATTATTTACCTCCTTAAGTTCTAACTAGGTTGAGGGTGTGAATTTCAAAGGGAGATAATTGTGATGTAACACTCTCTCACGTATGCAATATTATTTATATCTTTCCTGAAAGTTGATGCTTTTCTGTCCATCCTGCCATTTTTAATGTTGTCCAGAGCATATCTCTTAAACATTAACTTTAAAGCTTGGAGGTAAATGTAAAAAATTCTAAATTTCAGTGATTTGCATACCTGTCTAACATTGATAACCATTGACCTTGGCTAGGAGATTTATAAGCTTGCATTCAACATTAAAAAATATATGCCATATATATCCCTAACAAATTTCTTTTTTTACTAGTTTGAACATTTTTAGAGGATCCCACGTTTAGATGCAATTTCTAATGCAGTGAATGTAAAAACTAAATTGTTTTAAAAGGTACCAAAATTTCACCTTGTGGGATCTGAGAAAAAATTTACCAGTTTTTAAAACTTAATTTAATGCCAGTGCTTACAGACAAAAATGCACAAGATGTGTATTCACTGTTTTACTGAATGTAGCTCTACCTATGTTAATTGTTGAGTTTTTTCCCTTAGTTTATTTTTCTTTTCCAGGAAAAAATTTAAAACTACTGAATGGATTTACTTAAGACAACTTGGTATTTGGGCATCTGATGATGAATAAAAGTGCAATACACATGAACCATTACTATTCCTACATTAATTTTAAAACTATCTGTCTATATTTATTGTTTTTTGGCCATTTGTCTGTCGAAAGAATAACTTGATAACTAACTACTACATTGATTACTAGTAACTTCAAGCTGGAATATAGCTTTCAGGAAATGAGTAGAAGTACAGTGCACAAGAACCTATGTTAATCCTCTAGTTGTCTCTCTTAGTTTACAGTGCACAAGAACCTATGTTAATCCTCTAGTTGTCTCTCTTAGTTTATTTTTCCTGAAAATAACCTGAAAACTACTGGATGGTTTTACTTCAGACTTGGTATAATGGTACCAAGTGATTGTTACAAGTGTGCTGCAAAAGAACCATTACTCGACCTTCATTTATATTTCGTTTAATTTAATTTTCTGTTTTTACCACCAATATTTTGCACAGTCCTAGAGAATAGTAGAATGCACTGTCCATCTACTGATCTGTTATTTTTAAGAGTGTATTTTGGGCAGCATCCTTTCTACTTATATCTTATTATCTTTTCAAATTTATAGTTTTAACCCAGTCTCTGAGAAAACCATGCAATTTCCTTAAAATGAGTCCACATGGTAGGTTAACCAATTTTAATGAAACTTTGCAGGCTAAACAGGGTATATGTGAGAAATCTATACTAGAATGAAAAAAATTTTGGGTGTTGTTTTTATTGTAAAACAGCGCCACCTATAAAATACATAAAAAATGGTGTTGGAATCATGAAAAAACAAGCGCTTTTCGTTGATTTATTTTGAAAAAGTTAAGCAGAGTTTCAAACAATTGTTTATGGAATTAAGCAGTCTTAAGGTGCTTCTTCTGAAAACAAAAACTAAATTTTTTGCCAGTTTTTGTTTTCTAATACAAAATCTAACTCTAAATGATCAAGAATTGGACAAAAAAGAAAAACTGGATTTCTATGCATAATCAAATGAAATTATCTTTTGAAGTAGTACTTTTATTTACAACAAATGACTGTCATATTTTCCTCCATGATCCTTTCTACCTACTGTATGATTTTTTTGCTGGGCAATTATTACATGTTATCATGGCAACCATTCTAAAATACGATGAATTCCACAAGAAATTTGACTTTCTTCATAGGAATTCCCTTTATTTTTCTATTGATTAATCTCTATAAGCATAATTAAAGTTCAATATATATTAATGAATTGATAATAAACAAAAAAGTTGCATATTTATTTATATTTTAACATAAAATGAATAAATTACATGTTATTTTCATCATATTTTTATAAAAATTCTAACTCATTTATGTGTTTTCAAACGATTCCAACTAAATACAAGATTTGATGGATGTTGCAATAAGGTAGTTATGTGAAAGTACAACCCTTCTTTATATATTCACTTCTGTAACAGCTGTAGAAATAGTAATGGTAACATTATTTGCTGTATAAATATATATAAATAATAAACTGCAATCAAGGCCAGTGTTCTAGCATCACCTCGAATTATCTCCCATTTTTTTAAAAACTGTCCATTTCCTGTAAACCAAAAACAAACGAGTGGAACTGAAAAACCAAGTGAATTATTGCTTTTTGTACAAATTTGACCATCATTCATGTGGACTCCCAACATTTAAACTAATCGCCCAGCCTTTACACAAACATTATCCCAATGTAAGAAAGACAATTAGTGAAGATCGCTTGGCTTTTGGCATTGCTCTCCTTACATTGATTGAAGACGTCAAAAAAGGTTATTACCAAAAATGTGAAATAATTTGTGAGGGTGAACAGATCATCATATGAATAAGTAAGTGACAAGCTTAGAAAAACAAAGAAACCCAGATGGAACTAGAAAGTTGTGCTAAGTGAATGGCTATCGTGCAGTCAAAATCCAGTCTCTTTGGCATATTCAGTAATTCACTATGAGTATGAAGTAAGCAAACATGGAATCATCTGCCGAGTTACAAAAATCGTGGATAACTTAGTTTGATGTTTCAGATGGTCCTGATTTTCTGAACATATTGAAATTGTGGAGTGTTGAGAAAGAAATCAACAGATTGAACAAAGAAAGATAATGGAATGGATGTTTTATTCCTAAATACTGTACACATTCTTTTAAAGAATCCACATATGAACAGACCCTTTATTTTAATTAATTCTTAATAAATTTATAGATAAATATAGTTAGATTTTTATGAGTTTTAGTTTGCTTTCCTGGACTAGAGGTCCATGTCAGCTTTTGTCATCACTGTGCATCCATCATCATTGTCATAGTCTAATATTTATTTCCTGAAATCTTCTCCTTAACTGCTAAAAGGATTTAATTGAAACTTGACCAGCCACATCAAGGTGTCTTCTATCAAGTTTGTGTTTGTTAAGTTTGCCGGTGTCATATAATTGCAAGTCTGGGTCCGCCCTGACCCTAATCTGCTAATGTTAATATTTTGGGTCCTCTTTCGATCGAATTTTGTCTATAACTATTGGCCCGTGTATTCTGGTACTCTGACGATGATATCATCTTTAGCATCAAGCATGGAAGGTCCTGACCTGATGTTATATTTAAAGTGTAGCTCGCTTAAATGAAAAATATTGCAAGAGGAGACCAGGTTATAGGTTTGGGTTGGAACATTATATCAGTAATTCCACTGTAAACTCCTGTGTAGGCTACTTTGTTTATAAATTTAATAGCCCCATACCCATAAATTGTACAGTTTACAGGTTATGTTTAAGCTTAGACCCATGAAATTTACTATGGATCCGAATATCTTATTCAACTTTTTGCATAGCCCTGGAGCCCTAAAATTTACAGTTTACAGGTCCACTTTTCATATTAATTTTATGGCCAGAACCCATG
Organism: Limnoperna fortunei; assembly: GCA_944474755.1. Classification (NCBI taxonomy): domain Eukaryota; kingdom Metazoa; phylum Mollusca; class Bivalvia; order Mytilida; family Modiolidae; genus Limnoperna; species Limnoperna fortunei. The sequence goes on along the minus strand of OX104112.1, from coordinate 89,891,417 downwards.
AAATGTACAGTTTACGGGTCTGCCATTTTCTGTCATTTAAAACCCTAGGAAGTTAAACACAAATGTAAACAGACATGTGTGCAGAAATTATCAAAATATACGCAGAAATTTTAAGAGATAATGATACTCATTGGACTATTAGATAATACCTACATTGATCTAAGGTAAAGACTATAAAGGCCATCGATTTAAGACTTGTGCATATCAGGTTCCAGGCATATTTACAAAGATCAACGATCCGTACAAATTATGGTGATAATTAGAGTTTATGCCACTGACAGCATCCATATTGTAAATGGTGTAATGGATCCTCTGGTCTTCATGGACTCCTTTCTGAAGTGCAAACAAGATATGAAGTCCCGCAAGTCATTGAACTTTATTGTCACTTACAATATTTTTTTTCCATTTTTAAGGTCTCCATTTTGCATGTTTTGAAACACCACTTGGGGAACATAAAAATTATAAAGTGGTAGCTAGTCAGAATTGGCACAAAATGGTGGAACATAAAATAAAATAATATACTTTATTTTGAAGGTCAGTAGTGTGTTCGCACATTTATTTAATATGTAAACTAGTTGCATTTACAACCGTCGCCAAACAAATATACATTTACATAAGGGAAGTATTAATTGTTCCTGTTAACTTGTATAACCCAGATGTCACATAGCATGTACTGTAATCAGTTAAAATTGTAATAATATAACATAAATAATAAAATAATAAATCGCCTATATATATCTAGTATTTCAGAGTATTGACACCAATTACTGTATTTAATAATCACTATTTGAACCAATATAAAGCATATATTCGAATTTAAATTATTGTGTAGAACGTTCTTGAATATTCATATTTGAAAAATAAAAATTAAGAAGGAAAAACGACCCAGATACGTAAATTGGGCAGACCATAAATTATAGAGACCCCGGACCCAAAATGTTAATTTTGTGTATCCGGCTGGATAAGTAAATTGGGGGAACCTATAATTATACGTACGACACCGGTCAAACAAATGGCTGTCATCGGTAAAAATAGAACATTGTGGCCAAAACATAGCTTTTTTGCAAATATCTCAAAAATTACAAAAATGCTACATTTATCTAAAATCTTGGAAGGATCAACTTGTTCAGAAAGATAATATTGACCTGTGTGCAATTTTTAAAAGTGATCTTAAAACTATTGTTGGAGTTTGTATGTTAATGTTTTCCCAGTTGTTTGCATTTAAATCAGTGTTACAGTCTATTTTTCAGAAACTGTTTAATGAATTAAATTCCAATATAGTAGGAATCATCATCTAGGTGCTTCCAATCATGTTTTTGTAGTGTATTGGAAAACAAAATAGGCAGATTTGCTTAAAATGTAAAATGGGCATAGACTGTTTGTATTTGCATATCTTTAATTTAAAGTTTAAAACATTTTTCTGAAACCTGGCAGTGTACATTTGTTTAAAATGGGGTTTTTACAATATTGGCCTATAACTTGACAACCATAGCAGATAGAGAAAATTGTTATTGATAAAATGTTTACATAGTTATGGTCTACAACAGTTAACTTATAAGGTATTTTGCTAAACAAATAATTTTTAAAGTTCAGCAACCTAAATAATGAAAAAAAACCAGGCAAATTATCTCCCTTTATAAAAGTAAAAAAAAGAGAATATTTATGAATTGTTATGACTTTATGTAACTATAAACTTCACAATATGTTAATTTTTTATATGTCTCATAAACCAACAGTATAGTTAGAAAAATTAGCATTTTCATAAGCTGCTATTTATTTGAAAGAACCATTAAATATTGAATTAATAGTATATGTAATATCCTCAACAGAATATTGGACTTATTTATTGTGCAAAGGTTTGTTTTTTATAGATTAAAATGACTTAGTCTGCAGTTTAATTAACTCTAACTATAAAAGAATGGTGTAAAATTATGAAATGTTTTTGTAAAATAAATTATAGCTTGGCACTAAGATCAATATTTTATTGAAAAAAAAATGAAAAAAGGGGCATTTTTGCAGTATGCTCACATATACCTGAAATCATTTGCCCAGCAATTTCATGCCATCAATTAATAACACTATTAGGGTACTATAAGAGAGAACCAGTGACATAAGAAAATATTCACTGAAGCACATCCTACTGGATTTTGAATGTGTGCATATATTGGCTTTTTCTAGATATGAGTTTTATAGGATTATCTCCCCTTATTTCCTCATTTTGTCCGAAAACATAATTGTGTCTTTTTCATTAAAAGATAAAATACAATTGTACATTATTGAAGACATAATATGTTTTCTTTGGCATTAGTTGTCTCAGTTGAAAATTTTAGCTGTCGAAAATGTGATATTTTCATGAAAAAAAAGTGTAAAAAGCAAGAAAACTGGTTCCTGGTACTTAAAAGGCCATTGCAAAAAAACGGTTTGGATACCAGAGGAGATATTTTGTCAAAAAACCTCTTTTGTAGTGTCCATTCATCACACACAAATTTATTAAACTTGGTTGACCCCCCTTATGGACAGTTTTGCATGGTTTTCTCAGAGACTGGGTGTTGGGCTATTGCTGATATCCCAAAACTTTGTTTTGTTGGCCTCATACCTTCAAGAAGAATTAAACATCTGAAAGAAAGTTAAAATCAAGGTTTTATTTTTAAATTAATAGTTTACATTCACTCATACTAAATATATGAATATTTAACGAAAAAATTCAGGTCTTCTTCTAACTACTTTATGTAACATATTGACAGCAAAAATGCCAAGGTTACATGAAGGTCATACTCATGTTGACTGTTAGCCAAGAATATTTGTTTAAATGTTCCTGGAATGATTATATGTCATTGTGCAATCAGATTTGAGTAATAATTGATGCTGTGTCAACATGGTCAATTTTATTATTAACATTTAAAAATTAGTATTTTTTAGAGTTTTTGAGAAAAAATAGCAAAATTTCGCCACTTTTGTGTCTCTGGCTAAGATAAAAAAAAATGAGTGCCCACTGATTTTATTCTCTTATTAGTTTGTACCATGCCTTAACCCTGTAATAACATTTAATTATATTAATTATCACCATTGGATTAGAAACTGTAATAGTTTTTTAAAATGTGATATTTTTGTTTTTTTCCATTGGGCAAAGGGACATGATTATCTCCCCTTGGCACAGCATCTAAAAATTGTAGTTTTTTAATGAAAATGTGTGTAATGTTAATTTGACAACCATATTTACACATAATAAAAAGAAATTGTTTGAAATATGTATAGTGTTGATTTTATTTACAACTCAACTTAGTGAAAAATCATAAAAAATGATTTTTCTGAGCTGATGAACTGGTTCCCGGATTTAAAAATAGCCTTGCTCCTTACAGAGAGTGGGTTCAGTTGAAATATTTTGGATAAAGTCTTATATCAGTAAGACTTACAAGTTCACAAAGTTTCATGCATATTTGAAACACCCCCTTGTGGCTCATATTGCATGGTTTTATGATGGATTGGGTGTTAATTTGTATATATATGCAATTAGTAATAGTATGGTTAATTCCAATTTATCTCCATGCATACCTTTGGGATTCTTTTATAATTGTTTTGGATTACATGATATTATTTAGATAGAATATCAGTTTCTTGCAATCTGTGTTGAAAGTGTTAGATTTTGCTAAAACCAATCAGACTTGAAGCTTTAACCAATAATATAAGCATACTGCCTGCAGTTGATGATGGTGTAAGTATAGTAGATTGCCAATCTAATTAAAATTAAATCTTTCACTTGCTCCCCCTTTTTGTCTCGCCTGCGACGAAAGTCGCTGGAGGCGAGACATATGTATGGGAATCCGGCGGCGGCGGCGGCGTAAACACTTGACATCTTGCTTCATATCTTTGTAAGCCCAAGCCCTAGGTCCATCAAATTTGGTCCAGAGGTAGCTTATGATGAGTACTTGCCAGTCAGTCACCTGTCACCTGACCTTGACCTCAATTTCACGGTCCAGTGACTACGTTAATGTTTTTGGGTTACGACAGTTCCTCTGTAACTACGCATGGTAGGATGACAAGATTTGGTGTATAGGTTGCTGATGACTAGTACATGACTGTCTGGTAGGTGTCACCTGACCTTGACCTCAATTTCACCGTCCAGCGACTACGTTAAAGTTTTTGGGTTACGACAGTTCCTCTGTAACTACGCATGGTAGGATGACAAGATTTGGTGTATAGGTTGCTGATGACTAGTACATGACTGTCTGGTAGGTGTCACCTGACCTTGACCTCAATTTCACCGTCCAGCGACTACGTTAAAGTTTTTGGGTTACGACAGTTCCTCTGTAACTACGCATGGTAGGATGACAATATTTGGTGTATAGGTTGCTGATGACTAGTACATGACTGTCTGGTAGGTGTCACCTGACCTTGACCTCAATTTCACGGTCCAGCGACTACGTTAAAGTTTTTGGGTTACGATAGTTCCTCTGTAACTACACATGGTAGGATGACAATATTTAGTGTATAGGTTGCTGATGAATAGTACATGACTGTCTGGTAGGTTCCACCTGACCTTGACCTCAATTTCAAGGTCCAGCGACTACGCTAAAGTTTTTGGGTTACGGCTGTTCCCCTGTAACTATGCAGGGTATGGTGACAATATTTTGTATACAGGCCGCTGCTGATATTTAATGCTATTTACGTAATGCTTATGCCGAAATTTATTTTCGTTACTGATGCGGAATGCAGGCGAGACGTTTTTCTGTGTCCACACTTGTTGTTATTGGTCGCTGTGTTGTAAGCTACACGCAGCGACCATAGCAAAAGGAGGGAGCAAGTGAAAGATTAATTTTAATTAGATCGGTAGATTGCCACAAGAATACTACCTGATATGAAACATTCTAAAGTAAATGTCCGATTTCTGGTACAGGTGACCCAGTAGAAATGAGCTCATGCACACTGATCTGTACTCCTTGCATCATCCAATCAAAATGCCTGAAACAAGAACATTTTAATGGTAGCACAATAAAGTTCTTGTTAAAACATTCTTGTATCGAAAATTCTTATTGGATGCCCAATATGAAACAATGAAACAAGGGAGAGTCTATAGGACCTCTTGATGTGAAAGCTGTTGGTTCATGGAAGAAATAGGTACCTTTATGCATTTCTGGGAAAGCCGGGTGATCTTCCACTTGTGATAGAAATTTTTCATGTTTTTTTGCTACTTTTCTGAGTTCACTGCCTTAGATCATTGAGTTGTTAGTCATATTATTTATTTATTTATTTATTTATTTATTTATTTATTTATTTATTTATTTATTTATTTATTTATTTATTTATTTATTTATTTATTTATTTATTTATTTATTTATTTATTTATTTATTTATTTATTTACTTATTTATTTATTTATTTATTTATCACATTCATCTGATGCTTTGGGACAGATACCCTGTATCAGAAGCATATATTGCACCCATATTGAGAATAATAAAATTACTTAAGATAAATGAAGGGAACAAAATTCCAAACACCAAGGAAACCGTCAAAAAAGACAATCTACAAATCAGTCCAAGAAACTGGCAAACTTAGAACCAACAACCAAAAATATAGCGAAAACATAGATTCGGTTAAAGAAAATGGACGGCTTATATGAAGCATCATTTCCATATCAGTCCCCATAGCAACCATTGACCCATATTAGCCCTAAGCTAACTAGTGGAGTCTCTTGGATGATATTGGGACTAATAAGTGAATGAAGTAATAATCTTTATACCTGTTATGTCCTAACATTAAAACTGAACATTCCAAGTGTTTAACTACTTGTGATATAAATGTATTGTATTGTAGTAGTTTTGGCCGGGTTGCACAAAGTGCTAACCCGAGTTATAGTACGGTAAAGTTGGGAATTAAGTGAACATATTGTATGTATTTAGTGTAATCAACCCCGTTCTACAGTTTTGAAACCAGATTTCTGAAACCTAACAGAAAGATTGCACATGTATTAAAGTTGTGCATCTCTATTATGAAAGTGTTCCAGAATTTTTTGTCCTAATTTTCCAGACTTAGGAACATACTCATTTTTCTAAACATTTTCAGAAGACGGTACCAATTTTATTTATTCAACTCCTACATTTTTTTTTACACAGACACAAAACCTTCCTCCAATAAACTGTAAACCATTACCTATTTATTAAGGTACTTGCTTTGCAACCCAGCAAATATCTTGTATTATTTGAACATATAATTTTTCAGACATGGAGTGTAGGGAGATGCATTGATTTCTGTGCCAGTTCTGTTCAGTTAAAAAATGAAAATAACACTGGAAGCAAAAAGGTAAATAAATGTATTGTTCAGTTATGGATTTTTTAAAGGTCAATACACTTTATATAGACGTAAAATGATATTGACTGACAACAAAGTTGGAGGTCAATATCCTTGTACAAGGTCTATATAAATTGTATTGAAGGAATTAAAAGTCCATAATTGTTATATATTACGTTTGCCCGCCCATATTGTTTATCAATTGAATATTGAAATAAAACCAGGACTAATTTCCAGATCTGTATTTAGTAACATGCCTCATATATACTGGTCTATTTTTGTCTCGCCTGCGACGAAAGTCGCTGGAGGCGAGACATATGTATGGGAATCCGGCGGCGGCGTAAACACTTGACATCTTGCTTCATATCTTTGTAAGCCCAAGCCCTAGGTCCATCAAATTTGGTCCAGAGGAAGAATAAGATGGCTGCCAAACAGTCAACACTGTAAAAGAGAGCTCTGTGTTTTTTGCAATTATTATGTGGTTTATAAGGAGAGTACAATCATAAGATTTATATCAACAGGAGGGATCTATTATGGAGAATACATGGATATAACTTTTGGATCTAAAAGTTGTAGTTTTCAGAATTTGTTATTTGGACATTAATTTTTTGTGATAAAGGAAGTGAACTTTAATCAATTAAATAAACACCAAACCTATATCTAAACCATGCCTCCAAAGCATACAGGACTTAACAAAGGACCAAACAAACCTGTGAGTACAGTTCAATCCTTGCTAACAGCAAAAGTGGACAAGGACAAGGGACAACCAAATAAAAGACTATATTCAGAGGTATCAAATGATTCAAATAATAGCCTGGACCTATCTGGCATTATGAATTTACAAAAGGATATTGATGAAATCAAATCTGACTTGCAAAATTTGACCAGTAAACAAGACCTTGATAGAGTAACAAAGGACTTAATGAGAACAAGTGACATGGAACAATTAGTTACCTCCATTGTACAGAAATTGTTGAATGAATTCAGAAATGAATTACAACAGACAATTGAAAAGGAAATTGAAGAAAAGGTTAATGAAGTAAAAAATGATATGCAAGAGAAAATAGAAGCACTGTCTATAGAAAATCAAGACCTTAAAAACAAAATTCGGGAGTTACATGCTACCATAACAAATATTAGAAGAGACTTAAATGAAACTACAAGGATTGCTAAACAAGCAGATGTTAGCAGTAATTACAACGAACAGTATTCTAGAAAGAATAACATTAAAATTATGAACTTTCCACGTAAGGAGAGACAAGATCTCAGGAAGGATTTTATAGAAACTTGCAAGAATGATTTAAGGGTTGAGTTGGAGGACAGAGATGTAGTAGCTATACACCGATTTCCATCCAAAAAACCAGGACCATTTCCAGTCATTGTAAAATTATTTAACAGTGATGTCAAACGTAAAATCATGAGGGAAAGGAAAAAACTGAGTGGTACTGTCAAATTTGTTGACGATGTGACACAAAGAAACATGAACTTGATAAAAAGGCTAAACGACACACAGGAAATTGATCAGGTCTGGTATTACAACTGCGGAATATATGGTAGGACAAATGAAGGACTGCAATTGAAGTTTGGTACATATGATGACATCCAATTCAGACTACAGAAAGGGGAGTAACTGTGAAAGCGAAGAACTTAGACCTCACAAACTGTTGAGAACCCTGAAGTTCAAATAATAAATAATGTAGTATATGTTTAAAAAAAAAAAAACCCTTCACCAGTGTTGTAGATGTGGAGATGGTTTACAGGTGGAATGGAATATTTGTAGGATTTATGCAGAAATCTTATAGGTGTTCTATTCTACTAGTAAATTATTCCACAAAAATATTGAAACTTCAATCAGTTGAGATTTCATTATTATTTGACAACTTTTAATTTATAACAGACAATGTTGGTATAGTCAATCTAATGTTCAAGTATTGATGTAGTATTTTAGTCGTATCTCTTATCACTCTGCTCAAGTTAAATATGTTTTGATGTGAAACTCGCAATGTTTCTTTTCCGATAATTTACTCATGAATATTTTTATTTTCCAAAGATGCAGTCTTCCAAATGTATTTTATAATGATCATTGTTGTTTCACAAAAACACAATTAAATCTGAGGTATAAAAACGAAATATCAATGTTGTTAAATCCTGTTAATACGGTGCATTATATGAAAATACATGTGTACTTATGAGACTTTGTACTTTGTTTGTATTGGATTGCTGCTAGAGTTGAGAGGCCACAACACATGTCTTGAGACCAATGATGTTGTGACCCCGCAAATCTATCAATCCAATACATAACAGGACAAAAGTACCTTGGTAATTAATACCACTTAAGTATATACAGTCTTATTTTTTCTATAATGCAAGGTGCATCGTACATTAGAGTCATACAATTTTGGTACTCGTACTTTTTTTTAAAAATTTTCTGAGAACATAAGTGTATTGCAAAAAAGATGATACAGAAATTAAATGTTAGCAGGCATCCTGAAACTAAACTTAGTAATTTTTAACTTATTTTCCCTTTTTGATAGAAACCCTATACACTTTTTATGTCTGGCTATTAAACATTGTGGTTGTGAATATTACATGTCATGTTATCTGTGTAAAGCGTTAAACCAGTTTATAAGTATACTCTTGTTAATTAACAGCCATTGTAGTATATGCATTACCCATAGATTCACTGTAACTCAACTGTTATATATTGGATGTAAAACCATTTATTTTAAACTTAAACTGTCATGGGGTCCCTAAAGATACTTTCAGTCAATTGCCAAGGGCTGGGTGACCTGTCAAAAAGAATAGATGTGTTCAATTTTCTCAAATCAGAAAAACACAACATATATTGTCTTCAGGATACACACTTTGATGCTGTACAAGAAATTAACATTCGAACACTGTGGGGTTTTGAATGTTACTTTGCATCCTTCACTACAAACTCTAGAGGAGTAGCAATTTTTTTAAATAACAATTTTGAATTCGAAGTTATTAAAGAGAAGAAAGATGGAAGTGGGAATTTTCTAGCCTTAGACTTATTGGTGAATAAAACACGTTTTACATTAGTTACATTGTATGGCCCAAATAAGGACTGTCCTGCTTTTTATGATCATATAATGTCAGTAATTGATGATTTTGAAATGAATATTATGTAATATGTGGTGACTTTAACCTGGTTTTGTCTCCTGATCTAGACTATAGTAATTATTTGCATACAAATAACTCAAATGCAAGAGAAAAGTTATTGCAATTGATAGAAACTAGGTCACTTATCGATCCTTTCAGAGAACTTTATCCAAACATACGAAGATTCACGTGGCGAAAGAAATCTCCACTGAAACAAGCAAGATTAGACTTTTTTCTTTTTTCAGATGGCATGTTATCATTTTTGAAAAATTGCTGTATTGAACCAAGTTATCGTTCAGATCATTCTAGAATATTATTGGAATTGGAGTTTTGCCCCTTTGTTAGAGGAAAAGGGTTATGGAAATTTAATAATTCATTACTGTATGATGCAGAATATGTAAAGATAATTAAAGATAAAATTTTTGAGGTTAAAAAACAATATTGTGTCCCTGTATATAATTATGAAAGCATCAATGATATAGATAGTAAGATACTTCAATTCACTATAGATGACCAGCTCTTCCTTGAAACACTGATGATGGAAATTCGTGGCAAATCCATCTCCTATGCAAGTTTTAAAAAAAGAGAAAAGTGTAATAAAGAAAAAAAGTTAAGGGAGGAGATAAAAGATATTGAGGAGAATTTAGATAATGGGTCAATACAGCAATTGGAAGACAAAAAACAAGAGTTGGAAAATATTAGAAAAGAGAAATTACAAGGTAAAATTGTTAGATCTAGAGTTCAGTGGATGGAGGAAGGAGAAAAACCAACCAACTATTTCTGTGGTCTAGAATCTAAAAATTTTACCAGTAAAATTATCCCTAAAGTAGTAAAAGACGACGGAGAGGTTGTAACAGATCAGAAAGAAATTCTAAACCAGGTTAAAGAATTTTATAAAACCCTTTATAAAAGAAATGATAACAATTTTGTTAATGTTTTAGATGAGATTAATACAGGTTTATTAGATGTTAATATTAGAAAGTTAACAACTGAAGAAAAACATAATTTAGAGGGAGTTATCACTATTGAGGAAGCTGGACAAGCTTTGAACAAAATGAAAAATAACAAGACGCCAGGATCAGATGGGTTTTCTAATGATTTCTTTAAATTCTTTTGGAAGGATTTAAAACACTTTGTAGTAAGATCATTAAATACCGGCTATAACAATGGGGAACTTTCTGTTACTCAAAAACAGGGTATTATAACCTGTCTACCAAAGGGCAATAAACCACGACATTTCTTGAAAAACTGGAGACCTATATCTTTATTAAATACAGTATATAAGATATGCTCTGGTGTATTAGCAAACAGATTCAAAACTGTGCTAGACAATCTTATTCACACAGACCAAACTGGGTTTATTAGTGGAAGATACATTGGGGAAAACATCAGATTGATTTATGACATCATGCAATATACTGAAGAAAATGATATTCCTGGCCTCTTGTTATTAGTAGATTTTGAAAAGGCTTTTGATTCCATTTCATGGACATTTTTGTCAAGTGTTTTGAACTTCTTTAATTTTGGAGAAGCCATCATTAAATGGACAGAAGTTTTGTATAAAAACATTAGCTCATCAGTTATTCAAGGGGGGCATCTTTCAGATTTTTTCTCCATTGAAAGAGGTTGTAGACAAGGAGACCCTTTGTCACCTTACTTATTTATTCTATGTGCAGAAATTTTGGGCATAAAAATAAGAAAAAATCATGATATAAATGGAATCAAAGTCATCCAGGTTGAACATAAGTTGTCACAATTTGCAGATGACACCTCATTGCTTTTGGATGGTACTGAAGCTTCATTAAATGAAGCATTGCTTGAACTTGAGTGGTTTGGTAAGATTTCAGGACTTAATATTAACTTTTCTAAAACTCAGGTGGTCTGGATTGGGAATAAAAAGTATTCTAATGAGGTTCTATGCACAGAAAGAAATCTTTCATGGGGAGCCACGTCCTTTAAATTATTAGGTGTCAATTTCGATGTCAACCTGGATAAAATGATAAAACTCAATTATGAGGAAGGTATAAGAAAGATTAAGTGTATAATAAATCAGTGGTCAAAACGTAATCTCACAGTGATTGGTAGAATAACTGTTGTTAAAACACTTCTTCTGCCAGTTTTGAACCATTTTATAATGTCACTTCCAAACCCAAATGATAATAAATTAAAGAGTATTAATGATATTTTTTACTCATTTGTGTGGAGTTCACCAGTTTATAAGGTTAAAAAAGATGTACTTCAAAAACGCTATGAAGAAGGTGGCCTAAAAATGATCAATGTTGATGCTTTTGTTCAAGCAATGAAATGTACTTGGATTAGAAGATTATTTAAAAATGATATTACATGTAATTGGCAAAATATTTTTTTCTCTCATGTAGATCAAGCCAAATTTTTTACATTTGGTTCAGCATATATAAGTCAAATAAAAGATAATATCAACAATAATTTTTGGAAAGATGTTTTAAGAGCATGGCAAATGGTAATAGAAAAGGAAAAAAATAGGAGTTGGGAGCATTTTTTAGCTAGTCCTCTCTGGATGAATGATTTGTTTACAGTAGGGGGGAAACCCATATTCTATAAGGACTGGCAGGATGGAGGTATTTGTTTTGTAAATGACTTAGTAAATGAGAATGGATCCTTTTTGAAGTACGAAGAATTACAAAATATTTTCCATTTGAATTTGGATGTTATGAAGTATAACAGTATTATTTCTTTACTTTCTAATAGGTGTAAGCAGTTTGCAAAAGGTAACTGCAAAATTGCCTCCCCATTCATTCCATCATCTGTTGTGACCATTCTCAAAAGTCGAAAAGGTTCAAGAGATATGTACTCTATTTTTAACAGGAATGAGTCCATATCCACAGGAAATGTGAAATGGAACACCATTCTAAATTTAGATATGGATCATTGGAAATCTATTAACAAATTACCATTTGTTGTTACAAAAAATACTAAACTACTTTGGCTTCAGTATAGAGTTAATCAGAGAATTTTGACAACAAATAAATTTGCCAACAAAATAAACATTGCCTCCACTCCTTTTTGTACTTTTTGTAAAAATGAAGTAGAAACAATAGAACATTTGTTGTGGGAATGTGAATGTGTACAAGATTTTATCAGTGAAATTGATCAATGGCTCCTTCAAAATGGTATAAGCACAGCCTTTACAAAAAATAATTTTCTCTTAGGTAATATAAAACATTGTTGTAGAGGTGATCCAGAAAACAATATTATTCTTTGGATGAAGCAATATATTTATAATAAAAAATGCTTCAATAAACATCTTAATGTGTTGGAAATGAAAGAAAAACTAAAATATATGTATAATATTGAAAAAATGACAGCTGTTAAAAACAAGTGTTTAGAAAATTTTGATAAATTGTGGAATTGCTATAGATTTTTAAATACAACCCACAACTCAACAAATATTGTATAATTGATGACATATAAGCCAGTATGACATGATTACTATCATTGTTTTTTTTGTTGTTTATTTATTCATTTGTATTTTTGTTATAATTATTTTTTTTTTATATCGGTGCTATTATTATTTTAATTTTTTTTTGCATCTATTTTTCGTTTTTTTTTACTTTTAATAAAACTCAACAAGATACATACATACTCAGTGTAAAACCAATATATGTATTAGTATAATCTCTCTAAAGATGTTGTATTTTTCATTGGTTTGTACATCAGATAATTATATGTTATAATATTGACATGTTGATTAGAAAAATAAAAAGTTAAAAAAAAAAAAAATTTGGTCTCCAGAGGTAGCTTATGATGAGTACTTGCCAGTCAGTCACCTGTCACCTGACCTTGACCTCAATTTCACGGTCCAGTGACTACGTTAAAGTTTTTGGGTTACGACAGTTCCTCTGTAACTACGCATGGTAGGATGACAATATTTGGTGTATAGGTTGCTGATGACTAGTACATGACTGTCTGGTAGGTGTCACCTGACCTTGACCTCAATTTCACGGTCCAGCGACTACGTTAAAGTTTTTGGGTTACGACAGTTCCTCTGTAACTACGCATGGTAGGATGACAATATTTGGTGTATAGGTTGCTGATGACTAGTACATGACTGTCTGGTAGGTGTCACCTGACCTTGACCTCAATTTCACGGTCCAGCGACTATGTTAAAGTTTTTGGGTTATGACAGTTCCTCTGTAACTACGCATGGTAGGATGACAATATTTGGTGTATAGATTGCTGATGACTAGTACATGACTGTCTGGTAGGTGTCACCTGACCTTGACCTCAATTTCACGGTCCAGCGACTACGTTAAAGTTTTTGGGTTACGACAGTTCCTCTGTAACTATGCATGGTAGGATGACAATATTTGGTGTATAGGTTGCTGATGACTAGTACATGACTGTCTGGTAGGTGTCACCTGACCTTGACCTCAATTTCACGGTCCAGCGACTACGTTAAAGTTTTTGGGTTACGACAGTTCCTCTGTAACTACGCATGGTAGGATGACAATATTTGGTGTATAGGTTGCTGATGACTAGTACATGACTGTCTGGTAGGTGTCACCTGACCTTGACCTCAATTTCATGGTCCAGCGACAACGTTAAAGTTTTTGGGTTACGACAGTTCCTCTGTAACTATGCATGGTAGGATGACAATATTTGGTGTATAGGTTGCTGATGACTAGTACATGAGTGTCTGGTAGGTGTCACCTGACCTTGACCTCAATTTCACGGTCCAGCGACTACGTTAAAGTTTTTGGGTTACGACAGTTCCTCTGTAACTACGCATGGTAGGATGACAATATTTGGTATATAGGTTGCTGATGAATAGTACATGACTGTCTGGTAGGTTCCACCTGACCTTGACCTCAATTTCACGGTCCAGCGACTACGTTAAAGTTTTTTGGGTTACGGCTGTTCCCCTGTAACTATGCAGGGTATGGTGACAATATTTTGTATACAGGCCGCTGCTGATATTTAATGCTATTTACGTAATGCTTATGACGAAATTTATTTTCGTTACTGATGCGGAATGCAGGCGAGACGTTTTTCTGTGTCCACACTTGTTAGTAACATAGCCTGAATATACGTAAAAATAGAAACATAGCATCAATATTTTTAAAAAGAAACAAGGAATCCAGAATAGCTTCGGTTTTAAAAATAGGCAGAATATAATTTAAATCAAGTGATTGGCCAATCACAATTATAATACAACACACCATATGTGATATATATCATGGAATGATAACTTAACTTTATATCTCATATTATTTTATTTGCCAAATGATTTGTTGATTTGTTTAAATGTGATGTTATGCTATGTTAAGTAATTATTCAGCTATAATCATGGTGTCCAGTTTTTTTTGTGGGAGGAAGTGGGGTATCCAGTGAAAACCCCCAAACTTCAGAAGGAAATTTGGCAATCCATATTAGGGCCCCGCCACTTTGTGGCGGACGCCCTATAGTGATCAGTCTGTCCGTCCGTCAGTCCGAACTAATCATGTCCGGGTTGTAACTTTTTTATCTTTTGAGGAAGGCTTTTGATATTTAGAATGTTGGTAGATAATATCAAGTAGATGTGTCGCATACCGTGGTTGATAACGTTTGACCTTGAACTTTGACCTTAAGGTCACATTATTGCTTTCTGTATGACAAATTCATGTTCGGCTGTAACTTTTTAATCTTTTGAGGTAGGATTTTGATATTTGGAATGAAGGTAGATAATATCAAGGCGATGTGTCGCATACCGTGGTTGATAATTTTGACCTTGAACTTTGACCTTAAGGTCACTTTATTGCTTTCTGTATGACAAATTCATGTCCGGGGTGTAACTTTTTTATCTTTTGAGATAGGCTTTTGATATTTGGAATGTAGGTAGTAATATCAAGGCGATGTGTTGCATACCGTGGTTGATAACCTTTGGTCTTGGAACTTTGACCTTAAGGTCACATTATTGCTTTCTGTATTACAAATTCATGTCCAGTCTGTAACTTTTTTACCTTTTGAGATAAGCTTTTGATATTTGGAATGTGGGTAGATAATATCAAGGCAATGTGTCGCATACTGTGGTTGTTGACCTTTGACCTTGACCTCAAGGTCGGCGGGGCCCACAGAGATGGGTACCATCTCACTGATATCTAGTTAAGATTGGAGTGGAGCACACCTATGCCTGCAGTAAGACTCTTACCAGCAACCTCAGTCTTGACTGGCACATGATCAATGGAAGATTATAAAATACTTCAACAATGCTACAATGCTGACACCAAGGCCCCCTTTGCCAAATGAAACATGAAAATATCCTATTTAAACTAAAAACGATTTGCACTAGCAGACATGAGTAAAAAAACTTATTAAAGAGTATTTCATTGTGTTGCTTAGTTGAAAGAACATGTGCATAATTGACAAACTTATTTTACAGACATACAGTCAATGTTCAGGTAAATAAAGCTTCTACTTTGAAGATTATTAGATTTGTAAAGTAATGGTTTTCAATTATTTTTAGCCACATACCAGTTTCTGCAAGCCTCTTGTTTTTTACATAACAAAGCTACATTATGCAGACTGCTTTTTCTTTTTCCAGAAACTGAGATATTTTTCCCATGAAAGTGGACAGTTATTACCAGTGGAGAAATCATTAGAAACACTGATGTTGGAGGAGATAATTTTCAGTGGATCATCTGTTATATTAGAATATGTGACTTCTGATATCAGTCAGCTAGATAATACTGATGATTATAAAACTTGAACAATGGTATTCCACAGGTGTTGATCAGACAAGTGTCTTCAAATGATCCAAATATGGTGTGAAATTAATGAAGTTCAGTAATCAATGAACTGGTAGCGGAAAGATTATGAGTTCGTCATTATAAAAGAACTTAATTCAATAAGACTAGTTGCTGTAAGCGGTGATTGAATAAAGTTTATTATTTTGTTAATTTTAAAATTCAGCTTTTTTATTAAGAATACAAAAGGCATAAAGAGCTGCAAATTATAGGAAAAATCAGAATTACTATTTTGTAATATGGAGTAGGCATTGCCAAAATGCGAGCACAGACAATATAGTCTTTTATTATCAATATATAATGTGCACTTCATAATTGACGTTACTTCTGAACACCCTAAATGTGCCTCTAAATGCCAGTGGTGACGTGACGTCTTTCTTTGTAATGGTGACATCACATGAAATGTAATTTGATTGTCAGTTTTTAAAGATCGATTTAGAGATTGCAAAAAATAGTATGAAATTTTTGTTGTTATTTTTAAATATAACATTAACTTTTTATCGTTGTAAAATTTATTTTTAAGTCTTTCTTTAAAATTAAATTTAGTGCTTCTTCATTCACTTTGTTCCAGTTTTTTGACGATATCAACTTCCGGACGAAAAAAAATCAATATCAGCATTAAGCAGATTTTGACCACGTGATTTTGTTTTGATCACGTGACATGTAATTGCCGTAGAGCTCACCGCTCTTCACTGGCAGCTTCGCTGCCCCGCTGCGAGCTGTGCTCGCTATAAGAGCTAGTTAAAGAATTTAAGGTTGTATTTACAATGGATGTTTAACATTTTTTAAGAATTCTGTACTTTTAATTTGCAAAATAAAATGTATTATGGAGATTACATAGAAGCAATAGCAGATGGAATAGTCTTTTATGTTTTTCATAGGCATTTCAAGTAATATTTTGAAATATATTTTACAATGTTATGTATGTCACAGCTAGAAAAAGATCAATAAACATTTATTTCCAGCACATCATTGCGAGTTCCTTGCAGTCTAAGGTTATGGCCATAGGTAGGTATTGATAGTACACAACACATTGTCTAATTATGGTCAACCACATGTGCCAAAAAAGATTTGCAGTATGTGGAAGTAAATGAAATGTTCCTGCCCAGACAAGTTCAAGGTCATCTGCTGGGCCTTGATGGTACATAAAAACGTCTTATAATTGTTTTCCACATGACAAAAAAAAGTGTAAAAATTTTAAAAGTATATGCTGTTACGGTGATTTCTGGGTCCTGAAGATACATGACACATGGTTAAATTCAGGCCAAATAACATTAGCCTATTAAAAAACTTATTTTCACATAAAATATTGAATTGATCTTGAGATCAATGATCATCTTATAATGATCTACTCACATGCCAAATATCATAAACGTATGTGAATATGTAAACAAAGTTTTGTTCTGTTCACGGTTTTGGGGGAAATAAGTATTCTCAAAAAAGAATAGCAGAGTTGAGTATAGAAAATGATAATTCGCTTGTTAGAGAAATATGAGCTAAATTCAATTTAATTTATTACCTGTGATACGTGTAATAAATTAATATTATGTAAAAAAAGTAAAAATATGGGGTTTTTTTACTGTAAAGCAAAACATTAACAAACAGATCATTAACAATTAACATAAAATATAACATACCTAGCAAGCATACATGTACATAAGAGATAAACATTACTATATTTAATTTAGCAACCAATATAAACAAAAACAATACTCATGTAATGAATTTGAAGATGAACCATGAATATAAACATGGAACTAATGTTGAGATTAATCATAGTATTTCAGCCTTTCTATTCCATTGCTTTTACATAAAATACATAAAAGGAAATGCACTTAAAATTTGTTGGTTCCAGAACCTGCAAAACAATACTACAACCATATGGCAACTATGTACATAGCTATGTCATTATGAATTACAGGTCATTTTTGGCATTTTTGGACTGAACAATTACATAACAGACAAGTCATTTATCCAATGTATGTAACTACTGTACTTCTAACATGGTTATATGCTATAAAAATTCAAAAACATTAAATATTTAAAACAAGCAATTTATAGAATATAAACCAGGATAACATTATAACTACTGGCAATATATATTGAGATTTTTATTATTGCTAAAATAGTACATGATTTGATTTGCCTTATTAATAAGAGGTCACGTTTTAAGCCTTAATTGTTTTTAATGGAGTATTTCCTTAGATTGCAGTGATAACTTGCATTTCCACCCATAGCTTGATAGTTGGTTGTAATAATAAATGCAAGCAATTATCTCAGAATTTATATTCAGATGTCAAATCACACTATGGGTTAGCAACAATCTGACACTATTAAAATCCAATTTTAACAGTGCTTGGTTTAATTTGTTAATCAATGGTATATAAAAGGGTACATAAATTCAATCAAAAAATACTTTTAATTCCACTAGAGAGGTTTGTTGGGTTAGAAAGAACCTAGAGTTTAGCCTTTCGTAGTGGCTACAATGAGCCTATAATGTACTAATGGGGTGTTTTAATTGCAAGGAGCACTCTCCAAACACATATTTATATTCTATATATACAAAGTCTTTCAAAATACAAATATCTTTTCTGTTATTCCAGACCTCTGAAATGGAACAGGCATGTTTTTATTAAATAAAATGTTTAACCTCACAGACGAAATGCACATCTAGACTTTTTACAAATCTTTATCATAGAAAAATTTATTTTTTTATTGATTGATTGATTGTTGTTTAACGTCCAGCAAGCAATATTTCAGCTATATTCAGGACGCGAAAATAGAGGAGTTGCATGATAAAGTGTTCATTCCATTTCATCAACATAGACAAATTTTCTACAAAAGTAACTACATATATGGTTACAAATATTTAAAAAAGTACATAGAATTTTAAGGCACTGAACATTCTTAAATTAAAAGAAGTGATGTAGCTATGCTTGTGTTTTATGACTTGAATCAAGTAATGACTTCAAAAAATAAACATGATTATGAACGAAGCAAAAACATTAATGGAAGCACCATCTCATAAATGTATTGCTTTATATCTTTAAAACATTACATAAGTTTTGTTTGTATGTGTTGACATATTGTTAAAAATGATTAGAAACTAGCTGAACAAATGGCCACAAATGTTCCTTCTTAGAACAGTTAAGATTTGAATGCATTCTTTTGAAGTTTCATTGATGTATGAAAGCATTGACAGTTTGTATGTATGAGAAACTACCTGACACAATGGCCAAAAGTTAGTTTTAAGGTGCATGTACTAGTATCTGTACAAAAAAAAAGTTTCCATTTCAGCATACATGCAAGTAACTTCTATAGAATATTTTCCTCCAAGAATAAATCTAAATACATGTACATAAAAAAAATTACCTATCTGTTAAAAAACTAAAATATATGTATATTTGTGCCAAACTACATGTTTGAAAGATCAAATGACAAGAATCTGACTTATATAATTAATAAAAATATTATATCAAATATTAGTGTTTTCCTTCATCATCACTTGTGTCACTTTTAGTAGCAACTTCCTCGTACTTCATTTGCACAACATTTTTTGTAACATTGTCTGGATATTTGTCATCCAGTACTTCTGCTTCACTCTGTTTCTCCATTCTTCTTTTTCTGATGCAATGCACTATCATCGCAATCACCAAGGGAACTGGTGTAAAGATGGAGCTTGTGATTGGTGGAATAATGCTGATGTCGGAGTCAGGAGGAGGCAAAGACACTTTTAACAAGACGATAGCTATTCCTGTATTCTGTATTCCTGTTTCTATGGCAATGGTTAGAATGTTCTTTGCCGACTGTCTGGCTACAAGGGCAACAATGGCCCCGAATGCAAAACCTAAGTAAGGTGCGAGCGCCCCAGACAACAAAACAACAGGGGACATTAACCTAAATATGTATAAATTTGCATACACTCCAACTGTGAACACAAAGATTAGAAATACAGCAGTGATGTAAGGAACACACTTTAGAATCTTTTCTCCACATCTTGGTTTCTTTTTCTGTATAAGGACTCCAATGACAACTGGAATTATTAAGCCAAGAAGTGAAGTGATAATGTTCTCATAAGGTATTTTGATTGATTCAGCTTCCTTATAGATGTAATTTATTCCTAAGGAATAAAGCCACATTGGAATAAACGCTGAAAAATAATATATGTGTCAATAGGTTAAATATAAACATTTAACAGTCATTAATTAAAACAATTCATTAAATATAAACCAGATAAGAGTAGAGACATTATTAAAATCGTGTACAATTATTAATTTTTCTGATATTTTTTTTCATTTTCAAATTTGATTTTTCAAAATATTTGATACACTAAGTGTTGTTGATGCATTCAATGCCATATCTACCACTGTGGCATGTAAAGAGGTTGCCTCACACATAAATTTCTAAACAGCTTGTTTTAATGGCGACAGCTCTCTGGAAATGCTGAAACACAGGATTTTGTACTATTAATCCCAAAGACCCTGTGAAAATTTGTCTTGCTGATTGGTTGGAATGCAATTCTGTGCAACTCAATTTCCATTAGGACATGATGAAAAAATATATGCAAAAAAGATAAGCAGTACAGCCTTCAGACTTTAATTAACCTGAAGACCACGTGCTGAAGACATATATGTGCTGATTGTAAATTGCAAATCTGTCCTAACTCTGCCATACGTAAGAGTGTAAACCCACTTAACCCCAAACCTGAAGCTAAAATGGCAGACTAGCCAAATATACTAAACATGTAGAACATTTATTTAATAGTTGTGTGATTTAACATGACAATGCATTGTAATGTACAGTAGTTACCTAAACTTGTAACGGTGCTGATGAAGGTCATTGTGACACTGAGTGAGACATCACCGTCCAGTAAGTGTGTATAAATGTTGCTGGCAGATCCCCCTGGCGCACAACCCATAGCAAATAATCCAAATGCTAGTGGTGCATCCAGTTGAAAAATAATGGCCAGGCCAAATGATATCTGAAACATGACATGATAAAATACATAACAATGCATATTTCGTTAAAACTAAGAACATGAAGCATTTATTGCATCTTCATTTACATGTGCATGGACAATGTGCGAAATTTGTTGCAATAAAAACTAGATGCCAAGAAAAAACTGAACAACTGTTGAATGTTGTACAATGCATTTATTAGTTTCAACAAAACTACAGAAAGTAGACCATACAAAGGTATGATATTGGTGTGATTTGAAATACATGTAGCAAAATTTGGTACTGTTGATATTGGTACTATGTGTACATATGGTTTGAAATACATGTAGCAAAATTTGGTACTGTTGATATTAGTACTGTGTACATATGGTTTGAAATACATGTAGCAAAATTTGGTACTGTTGATATTAGTACTATGTGTACATATGGATTGAAATACATGTAGCAAAATTTGGTACTGTTGATATTAGTACTATGTGTACATATGGTTTGAAATACATGTAGCAAAATTTGGTACATGTTGATATTGGTACTAGTTACCTGTTTACCTGATATTTTTACCAGCACACTGTTGTGCTATATATGGCTGAGAAAATGACATAAATGAGGGAAGACAATATATATATTATAAACAGATAGTTTCCATAAGATAACTATAATTTACTACAGATTACAATGTTGTTATGGAAACTACATTGTACTACATTGTAATATATAACTACACAATGTATTCAGGAACAATGTCAGAACTTACCAATGGCATAAGTATAAACTGTGATGCAAGTCCCGTCAGTGGAGCTATCGGTCTTTTAAGTGTTGATTTCACTACACTTATATCTGTCTTACATCCCATGGCAATATTTGCTAGACACACAAGAATAATTATAGAAACTGTGAAGGCTGTGTCAATAGCTCTATTTTTTCTTGTCACAATTACTTTGTAAGTTTCTATATACTCGTACCAAATGTTGTCGTCTGTAGCAATAGTTCCATTCAAAGATTTGTTAACGAAAATTTTAATGTCAGTTTCACCAAGAAAATGTCCATGTATTTTTAACGTCATGTTATTTTGTAAATCCTCTGTTATAATATATATTCCATCTTCCACTGAAGCGATGTCGTTATTTAGCAAGATAGATTTGACTGCAACCGTGTCGGTTTGTTCGTCTGCATTCAGTTGCAAGCTTATATTAAATATAAAATCTTTCACCTCTTCATCATTTAATGATTTGGGGTTTATGTGTGGTTTGATCTTTATAAATCCTGCATGTGAATAGCATGTCGCAGACAGTAAAATGCACAAAACAACAAAATTACGTATCGATAAAATTTCCTCCATTTTTGTCACTGTTTCTTGACCTTTTCTAATTATATTAATCGTCCTTCAGTGGGAAAACCGCGGAGATAAAAAAAAGTTAAAACGACGTCGCTTCAGCACATATACACACACGACTATAAAGCTATGCACACTGTTCTGGCTCAGTTAATAATATTACGTAATGTGGCAAAGTTAAAAGCACTTTACACATGTTTGCCAATACACTTGATAAAACGTGTACACTATCAAAACGTCAAAATTGAACGTTAAAATTGTTCGTTTATATCTAAGTTAATACATGGACACTGGTTAATACACGTACTTGTAGTTTATTCCTTTGCCTCAGGCAACCTTCCATTTTCACACGCTAAATAGATATATCGTTATTATTAACATCACATCTTTTTTGTGTGTCTTTTATCACGAACCTATCTTAATCAATAGATATGTCCCAGTTTCGATTCAAGACGGAAGGTTTGTCGAAACATAGACAATTCCAAAGTCCAAGAATTCTCAGCCGTCCAGCGCTTTTTTACATCAAAGTCTACAAAATCGTTGGACAGCAGTAAGGGACAGACCATTTAACTTGAAAGTGTGTGTGTGGGGGGGGGGGAGAAAAATTTTTTCCGCGCATTTTTTGAAGTCGTCGCGACATAATATTTTTTTTTCATTATTAGCATTGTTTTATATAGCAGAAATCCTTCTCAGAATATTTTGATCGGTCCCTAAAGATTTTGTTCCCGGTTCTTGCTATGTTTGCTATGTTCTCAACCTCTGCATTACCGTTTACGTCAAACATATAGCCTATCGTGCACTTAGATTCTTTGAGCGAACCCTAGGACTGTATTGATACTGTTATTCACTTTGAAATCTAATATAGTTCTAAGGTTAGTGTTGCTTGCAGCGTTCATTTTACATGCATATCACCAGAGCGAAAGCTAGGTGTTCGGCGGGTCCTAATCTGGACGTCAACAACAAACGCCCTAAACTCAGTCTCAGACTGACGACTGATTAAAAAAACACATGTTTTATATCTTGTTTTAAATCAGCCGAAAGATGTCTTTCTTTATTCTACGAAACTATAGAATTTAACAAATCTGTTAATGACTGAATTATATCTTAGTTCACATTCAGAGGCTTATTGCAGAGAGAAGATTGATTGATTTATTGATTTGACGTCTACTATACTTGTTCATAAAGCAGTATTCCTGCACGAGAACAATTTGACAAAAAATAAATTTATGCGTGATATATGGACCAAAAGGAAAAATGTTTGAATTATACTGGAAAAGTACGGGTAGGGGAGGAAAATTTAGCCTTTTGTAGCGTCCACAACGAACCTACTCTTATTGACATCTACAAAAGGAGTCTTTATCGTGCAAGGAGCGTGGTAATCTTCAAACATGTTACCTACTATGGTCCGCAGTCAGGCTTTACGTATTATGACCAGGCACCGCCACCCCCACCCCCCCCCCAAAAAAAAGAAAACCCGAGAGAGACTCCCCTATCCGTCACGCGCTTTGCAGCTCCGTGGGTCGAGCACTTAACTCGGACAGTATCCCAGTGCAGAGAATAGCAGAGAAGTTATTTGTAATTTATGATTTTCTACATTAACAGTACATCTAGTTATTATTTATAACTTTGTTGATCAATAACTATTCTTGTTACACCAATAATTATGTATGACAAATATCACTCCTTTGTTTTCTGTTTCATGTCTTAACTAAATGTTTTGGCATTGTCATCGCGGCTGCATCTTTGCTAGCCGAAGGTTACGATCCGATCCTTTCATTTTTCAAAGCAAAGACGTCTATGGTGTAAGCTGCTTTCACATAGATGGTTTCTTACTGCCTCTGGCTACATTTGTCGGAGGCTTGGGATAATTTAAAGTTACAATAATCGGACTTCTCGAAATGTATTAATAAAAGTATTGATATGAATAAAAAGAAAAATGTTTCAGGAATCGAAAGGGTGTAGTTGAGGCAAGCAGGAGCTCATTTTGAAAGGAAACTTTCAGGTCAAACTCAACATGTACCTCGGATATTACAAAAAGAGTTTCTTACTTTCTCTATACAACACCAGTCGACCGGTGTCGTATAATTATAGGTCCCCCAATTTATGGATACGTAAAATTAACATTTTGGGTCCCGATCCCTATAATTTAAGGTCCGCCCGTATAATAAGAATAGATCCGCATGATACGTAAAATAAACATTTTTGGTCTGGGTCTCTATAATTTAAGGTACGCCTGATGTCTTGACAACGAGGTGAGATGGGCCCATCTCACGCTAGTAGAGTGAGATAGGATAATACCGCACATAAAGATCAAAGGAAAATACGCCAAAATAGGGATATATTATTTACCAATCACTTTATTAATTGTCACGTATACTAGTATTTGTAATATTTATACAATTTGTAAAAAGCTGTTTCATTTTGGTAGTTAAATATAGAATTAAAATGTGAACTCATTACCATTTGTTTTCATACAAATTTCAGAAAAGGATTTGATAAGATTACAACAATCAAGGACCTCTATCAACTACAACAAAAAACCATGGCTGACCTTGCTAGATCAATGTTAAGTGTATAACCCCCATTCATACAATCAACAGGACTTATGTTCTGGAACCAAATAGTAAAAACCATAATGATCTCCAAAATAACAACTAGAGGATGAGAACCGCAGACTCATAACATAACATGAAAAAAAAACACAGTCACTTTTAAATGAGTGATTTGTTTCTCTACTTACATGGGGTTTTATACAACTTTCAGAATTTGTTTCTCTGTCTAGTATGGTGTCTAGTTTTTTAGGATAGGAAGTAAAAACTTGCTTAAAATTAGCAGGAAAAGTGACAATTCTTTTTGAATTACTTGAATACCCTGGCAGAAGTCAGACACAAACTCACATCTTTGGTTTTGGCACTCTGGTATTGAAAAGTAGATGACTAACTGCATCAACCACCTGTTCACTAAGCTGCACCCATGACTGAGTTGAATGGAGGCCTTGTATGCTCTTAAGTGTGAAATATAGAAAAGTACCTGTAATATCATTAGTTTATAGTTTTTGTTTGATTTAGGTATAACAAGAGATACATGTATTTTGTTATCCAAAATCTTGATTAAGGATATTGCATAAATTACTGTATGTATCATTAGAAGTTTAGTGGATCTTCAACAGGAAATCTCAACATTTATATAAAATAGTTTTTATTTAAATATAACATAAAATTTTCAAAATACAAAATAACACTATTCCAAATATGACATGGCTTAAGATATCATGTGAAAAGCTGACAAAAGAGAAATGAGAGAGTAAGATTCATTCAAATTATCATAACTTGTTTACTGACATTTTTATTCTAGCAATGAGATAACTAGCATGACTCAACGGATCTGGATAACGTTTGATTTATACAAAGAAATGTATATGAAATACATCTATGCTGAAAACTGTGGGACACATCAATACTATACCAGAAATGCCAAAATTTTAGTGTCATAATACAATTCTGTGGTTTAAAATTATAAATTATTTATGCAGGTCAATCAATAACAAGATAAAATTTTGTAAAAATAAAAAAAATATATGACTAATACTTTGCAAGCAATATTGTATTATAACACATCATTGAAAACAACAGGTTGCTAATAAGACTATTTTTTCAAATAAAAATCACATGTACAAATTTTTTTCGAAAGAGTAAGCCCATTAACACTACATGTATAATAATTGCACAGGTTCTCTATCAAAGCTTAATTAAATCTGGTTATTGTCCTATATATTTTCACAGTAGGGTTATCTCCCCTTTCAATATTTACAGTCCATGATGTACTTTTTTAGTGGTATCATTCAGTTTCAATGAAATCTGGCAAGAAAAGCTATTGAATAATACCTGTCATTTGTTTCACTGCTACTTCACTTAAAATACAGCATTATACTATCTTACATAAAATTTGGACTACAAAATAAAATAACCATACATTTCATTACTGATTACTTTAGATGTATGAATTCTGATTTAAAATTAACGTTTTATAAATTAACAACAGTTTGTTAAACAAAAATCTTGTTTTGAATGTTTTGATTGTTTGTTTAAATGTGGTTTATTGTCACTTTCAGTATTTTTCAGCTGAAACATGACATTCAGTTTTTATTAGAGAAAGAAGAAGAAAACCTCAGACTTTCAGTACAAAACTGGCTATTCTTGTCTATTAAATTTAGAGTCTAGCACCCCTTGCCACAGTGAGAGTCAAACATGCAACCTCGGTTTTGACAGACAAGATATTAGATAATTAACTACAATATCTACTTGGACACTGAGGTCTTAAAGGAAAATGTTTAACCAATATTCCTTTAAATGGTTCATGAAAGGCAATAGTTTTTTCTAGATTTGAAATTGAAATATGCCAAAAGCAGTGGCTATGCAAATGCAACTTAAGTTAATAGAAATATCAATTGTGTATATGAAAAATCTCTGAAAAATGCTCTGACATTGTCATTAATATACAAGTCAGTTATGATACATATAAAAATATGTATTAAAAGTTAAATCATAAAGATGTAAAAGTAATAAAATATGATATAATATCAAAACAATTTATCAATAAGAATGATAAAGCACCATTTTTAACAGTTTTTAAGCTGTGAAATATGTCATTACATTGCCAACATATTTGGCAATGAATGTATCAAAATCGGTTTGCTGCTGGAGGGGCTCTGGGAGGGGGTATTCTTGGTTGTCTAAATGATTTTGCATCTTTTTTAGCCTTCTCCTCTGTCTCCTCATCTAATCCTACAGGCTTCCATTCTTCTCCTTTGAAGGCTGCCTAAAAAAAACCAGATACATAATATGGGATGTTGTTCTGGGTGCCGTTTCATAAAACGATCGCTAATTAACGTGCTCGTTATCCCATGCAATTTAAATGGGATAACGTGCACGTTAAGCTAACGATCGCTTTATGAAACGGCACCCTGGTGTTCATTTCATTGCATTTCCATCAGTTCAACAAAAGATAATGCATATTTTTAAAATTATGTTCTGCAATAATACAACATATTACTGGTACCTACTCAGTATAAATGGGTAGAACATCAAGATGGTTTGTGTAATAAGGTGTTATATAATTCCAATAGATATATTGTTTGAATGGAGAATTAATGCCACTCATGGTGTACAGTTTTGTGGGGAGGAAGCCAGCGTATCAGTGAGAACCACCAACAACCCACAGGAATATTGAATTAGAAGAGTTCAGAACCTGTAAATTTCTGTTGTACAATAGTTAATGCCTAGTTGCACTGAACTTTATTGATGAACATAAAAATTTAGATATTTCTTTTAACATAACACGTTATGACATATTTGGTTTTCTCACCAGTTCCCTAGACCTGAAAACAATTAAAACTTTGCTGAAAGTGGTGTAAATACTTATTCCAATGAACAAATGTGTGTTGCTAGGGTATTACTAATTACAATAAATCTTCCCCTTAACCACCTTCCCTTCCCACATGTTTTGTGATTTTTTTTAGAGATTATGCAATTGAAGTACATGTATGAGGTTTGTGATTTGTTTTTTTTTTATAGAGATTTTGTAATTGAAGTTTGAGGTTTGTGCTCTTTTAGTCAATAAAATTCTCTGACTAGATTTATATAAGATATTAGATGTGCAAAGTACTGTAAACTTGGTTATTTTCATAGGGATTTTTGTGATTTGCCTGTCAAATATTTTGCTTTAAGAGTACAAATGTATTATTTAAGATATAGTTACTTATCTTATTTGTACTTTTAAAATTAAATACTGGTGTGGAGTAATTTTTGTCCATATGGAAATAGGTAAAGGTAACCCCTGGATGAAAATTTCTAGATTTACAGTATACATTTGGTTTCAATTCTTAACATGTTTAAAGAGACAAGGACCATGATGACATGTCATCATTAAACATGGAGTAGTTTTGTTTGTTTGTTTGATGGTGTTTAATGCCACTTTCAGCCATTTTTCAGCGATATCATGGCCTCCAGTTTTTATTGGGAGAGGAAGCCGGAGTACTCGGAGAAAACCCCCGACCTGCAGTAGGAAAACTGGCAATCCTTGTCAATTAAGATTCGATTCGAGTACACCCTGCCTGCAGTGAGAATCAAACCTGCAATCTCAGTGTTGACAGACCACGTGATCAATAGTAGACAAACTACCTTGACCACTCGGCCATCGAGGCTCCGAGTAGTTTTTGATATATTTAGATACTGCACATATGTACTTACAACTAAATAGATTATAGATGTAATAAACAGAGATATTCCTCCTAAAATTGTGGCTAAGATAAAACACAGAGGTATGCATAATCTGAAAAAAAAAAGAAAAACTGTATCAATAAAGAACTGCATGCAACTTGTTAGTTATTTAGACATTATATGTCAGTACTCATCTCATACCATTTTGCAGTACAAAAATTACTATAACAAAATAGTAAACAAAATGTTAGTAATTTAACCCTAATAAACTCCTTTAGGTAGGAATTAATTTAGATGATGATTCAGTACACAACAAACCAAACTTTGTTTACTTAACTATAAATTTCTGGCAAAAGGGAGACAATAAAATGTAAACTGCATTCTGAAAACCAAAATAAAGAAAAAGGTTCCTGTTTAGTCTGTAAATAACAGGTTACTACTGACTAGAAAATATTTCAAGTGCATGAAGTAATAATGTTTTCATTTATATAATTTAAATCCACTGCAGTAAAATGGGAATAAAAATGGAATAGTTATATATTTTTTTTCATTCATTCATATCATTTATCGGATTTGTATTTGGTGTTAATATCATTTGATCATTGCATTCTGTGGCTATACACATGCTATTTTATTGTTACGCATAGAAAACTCTGACAAACAGATGAAGATTTCAGTTCATCTTTGCCACATAATTTGTCATTAATTATTTTATGATGTGTTGTAAGGGGGGGCTCATTACCGCGACATTGTCAAAATTTACCGTTCATTACCGCGACATTTTGTTAAAAAATAAAGTATACATTACCGCGACATTTTTTCATCTATATAGTATACGTTACCGCGACATATGTATAAAATTTACGATTGGTTTTAAAGAGCTCTACATGTACATGTATAAAATCAATACAAGACATAATATACTCACTATCTACTCACCCTGAACTGAAATCAGTTAATGACAAAATGGCAACGATAGAGAAGTTTGTCACAAACAGAGGAAATCCTGGGATAATCGTAGATGGATTTAAATTCAGAAAAGATAAATTTTTCAAGAATTCAAAACTTTGGAGGTGCGTAGAAAAATCGTGCAAAAGTATTTTGTTTGTTTTTGATTTGAATGGTGTTTTAACGCCACTTTCAGCATTTTTCAGCTATTTCATGGCGTCCAGTTTTTATTGGGGGAGGAAGCCGGAGTACCCGGAGAGAACCCCCGACCTGCGGTAGGAAAACTGGCAATCCTTGTCAATTAAGATTGGAGTCGAGTACACCCTGCCTGCAGTGAGAATCGAACCAGCAATCTCAGTGTTGACAGACCACGTGATCAATAGTAGACGAACTACGTTGACCACTCGGCTCGTGCAAAAGTAACTGCAAAACTGATTTAGATGAGCTTCTTATATTAGGAGGAAGACTTGAGCATGATCACGACAAACCCGAGCGACGGACAATTGAGAGACAGAAAGTTCGACACGCCTGTAAAAGAAAAGCCGAAGATGAGCCATTTGAAAGACCATCTAAGCTGATCATTAAGGAGATTGAAAAAGTTGGTACCGATGAACTTGTGAGTCAGGACATAACTTCAGTAAGGCAGGCTATGTATAGACAACGGCGAAAGACGCAGCCCAAGTTACCAACTTCTAGAATGGAAACAATCGAGATGTTGAAAGAATATGAACTGAAGTCGAGTAAAGGTGAAGACATGATTTATGTCAGTAGTTCAGAATCGGAAATTGTAATGCTCACGACTAAATCAAACTTGCAATCCTTAAAAACTTTTTTCGGAATCAGCTTTCTAGATCCTGCTGTAGTTGAGGAGTGTTTCGTCTTTGACATATTTTCTGAGGCTCCCGATTCAGAAAAAGCTGTTGACTTTGCAGATTATGTAGTCAATAACTACATTGATCAGTCGTCGTCTTTTCCTCCTATTATATGGGCAGACTCCGATGTTGAAGGCAAAAGGACAACGAAGGGGTGTGAAAGTTTTCACAAGGAGTTTAGTACGATGTTCTACAGTTCTCATCCAAATATCTTTGACTTCTTAGCCAAGATTCAATGTGTACAAACAAAAACCTACCTAAAAATTCGTGCTGCAAATGGTAGATTTCCTTCAGGACGGAAAGAGAGTAATAATACTAAACAGAAAAAAGAACTAAAAGCCAGATTTGAAAATGGTGAACTCACACGAATTGAGTATGTTAGAAGGATGGCCTTTAAAGCATTGCCGGTTGTCTGATTCAGAAGTGTACAATCATGAATACTCTCAATTTTAACATTGACTTTTAAACTTTTAAATATGTATGTTTTGTAATAAATTATAAAGATATATATCCTGCTCAAAGTCCTACTTCCACCTCCTCGTGGTGAGCAGGGGAAACAGGTCTTATGCATCAAATGTATAAGGCGCTGGCTGACGGAAGAGGCACTATTATATTTAAATAAAATAAATCAATCTATATAATATATCTAACATATAAGGTCGCGGTAACGTATATTTAGAATGTCGCGGTAGCGTATACAATTTTGTCGCCGTAATGGATGGGTCGCGGTTATGAAAATTTCTAAAATGTCGCGGTAATGTAATGTACCCGTTGTAAGTCATTAATTAAATCTGCCGTAATTTACAGCTATATCATGGAACCCAATTTTTATTAGAGAATTAAGCCAGATTGAACAAACTATCAAAAAAGTGTAAAGGCTTTTTAAAATCTATATTTCATTTATTTAGCAATTTGATGGGGCAAAAGTGTAATTTTATCACAATAAAACCTGTATGTAAACAAAATTGTCAAAGCATAAGATGTTCATAGACTAAATGAAGCATCACAATAAATATACATATTTTAATACACAGATGGTGAAACTTACATAAGATGAATTATAAATCTGGCAAAATAATTTCTGGATAGTGGTCCACAGCAACTTAATATCCTGGTCAATGGTTGTTGACACCTGTAAAAAACATTTACATTTTTACTAAAGATTCAGCGTGAGATGCATAGACACATTATGTTGCTGTGTTTTGTTCTGTTTTTCTTGTTTAATTTTTTATTTTTAGTTTTTGTCTACCAATTTGCTTCAATGTATATGAATTTAATAAATTTATAAAATATTTATGGTGTTTATTATCATATTTAAATTTTTACAGCTTTCTCAAATTAAAAAACATATTAATTATTTAATAATGCAAATCAATACACTATGTAAACACTGTACTATTGCCTCAAATTGTCAATCACATGTGATTCAGTGACAACTTTGAGAGCAATTTTTAGGTAAGTTTTATCTTATTACATTGGCCATAGATTTAATTCTGTACTATTTATCAGAGTAACGTGCTGAAATGATGAATTTTCTTGTCATAAATTTTCAATTTAGCACTAATTAAAGAAAATGATAATAGATGTTTTAATCAAAATTATTGAATATTATGTGAAAAAAAACTGATAAAAACCCCAAAAATTGCAAAATGATAAATGTAACTGACTATGAACAATATTACTTGGAACATTTTTCAACAAAAATGAAAAAAAAAAAAGACTTTCAATTTTATTGTAATCGGTCACAGGCCCACTGCAGTTGAAAAATGACTGTACTATTATTTCCTGTTCATTTTAATATACAATGAAACATGAGTAATAATACAATGATGTTCTTACTGCAGTGTGCTTGCCGCTGATTACAATAAAATTGAAAGTTATCTTTTTTTCATTTTTGTTGAAAAATGTTTTGCGTTTACTTTCATTTAACTTAGAGTAGCCCCTAGGAGGCATGTGTCTATTGTTGATAGAGGTTTTGTAGTACTTACAGTCTTTCCTCTGTCTTGCCATTTAATCGTTTACCTCTAGGATATTCAAAGATAAACACCACGATACCTGCAATTCTACAGTTATTTTAAGGAAACAGTATGAAACAAATGTTGAATGCATCTTTGTTTATAATGAAAATTCTGATTGGAAGATACTGAAAATTTCAAGAGATCAAATCCACAATAAAAATCAACATTAGATTTAACATAGAGATAACAGTTCCTGTCAGCATCTCTGATTTGGTGGTCAAGAATATCTGTTTACTGTTTCTGCCATTGTGATTCCATGGGAAATATTTCTGTTATGAAGTCTGAATCCTATAAGAAAATGTCAGACAAATTATATTCTGGGCTTTCCACATTGTCTTACAATTTCACCTAAAGGTAAGTAAAACTACACATATCTGTTAATTTAACAAATATTAAATAAACTTTAAATAAAAGTTCATTTACATAAAACTGATCAAGAGATATCAATAAAGGAAACAATTACACATTTTTAGTAATCATTGTGACATGCAGTAATTTTTTCTGAACTGGAAAGTGAATGAAGACAAGTAATTGAGTTTTTAATATTCATCATGACATGCAATATTTCCTGTGCTAACAATTTAAAAATATGATATGATTATAATTTATATACCATCATGTTTGTATAATGAAACAAATGGATTTTAATAGATATTGTTGGCATGTATGACCTATGAAAAGTGTGCTCACATTGTTGCCCTGTCAAAATTGTGAGTGAAATAGTCAAATAGACATGGTACTGTGTACAAATGACAATTTCTCTTAGGCAAGATGTACAATTATCTAGTACTTTTATAGTTTGTAGTTATCTTTTCTAATTTTTTTGCTGCCGCCAAACATGTCTTTGTCTGAGAAAATGCATAGTTACACTATATCCCTATTTTTAACTATCAAGTAGAGACAACTCTTTAAGAACAGGTATTAGCGGTTTTTACGGTGTGTTCACGTTTCTCCAACATTTGATAATAAATTAAAACAACACTCAATTAAGTGTGGGGATTAAGGGGCATCTGAAGGATTATCATGTTGATATTTACCTGTAATATATACCTGTTTAATAAACTTTAATAGGTTATAAGTTTTGTGTCTTAACTCAATATTTTGCAAATATCATCTACAGTAATATAAAAAACATAAATATTTTGTCTACAATTACGAATTTATTTAAAATGAATATATTACATTAAAATCATAAGTAAAAAGTATAACCACGGAAGTATTCAACTTGACGACGATTTTTACAAGCAGACGAAGGCGGCGCACAATTTTTCTCTACTTTCTACAACATGTTACCTCAACAACGCTGATACTATATACGGAACCAAGTGTTAGTTATACATAGAACAAAAAAACACCCCATAGAACCATTCCACAACTGAAGGACCATGCATCAACAACCACTTCTAAGGATAGCGCAAAAAAGTCAACGAAACTTGTCTGGCATGCATGCTCACTGAACATTTTTCAGCTGATACAAATTCGAAATAAGTCGCAGACAAATACAGAGGCAAACCAGATTCCGGTGGCATCAGACCAGAGCAAAAGAAATGGAGAAACATTGACAACCGACTCAATATACAAGCAGGAATATGTCTTAAAATGCACAGACAAACTTTCGTTATCTTCCGCTTTTAACGTCGACATAAATGTTTTTGTTAATGTGTTGAAATTTATTCTGCAAGTGCTAGCCATACTATAGTATTGCTATGCATAAAATATTATAAAATATATAAAATGAAAAAAAAAAATCTCAATACTAATAATGATGAAGAAACTAACAAAAACATAACAATAAACTAGAGGCTCCCAGGAGCCTGTATCGCTCACCTGAACCTGAAACCAAACAACCCTTTTTTATCCAGCTTTTCTTTGCTATAAGGAATTGCCCAACACTTCTGCAAAAATCATTAATTTCGACCTTTTAAGGGAAATAACTCCTATAAGGAGGAGCTTTTGATGCTTAGAGGGAGAAGGGAAGTTCACTTCAAATTTGCTGTACCTGTTGTACTTTTTTAACTATCAGTCGAAAACTCTCTCGACCCCCCCCCCCCCCCCCACCTTTTTTAATTTTTTCTATTTAAAGCCAACGTAGCTATATAGGTAGTCAGGTGGTAGAGGACGTCCTAAAGATGATGTGTGCAATGTTTCAAAGCAGTCCTTTCATTGGTTAAAGAGGAGAAGATTTTTTAAAATCTAGTAAAGTTGATTAAAAAAATTTTCAAGGAGAATAATTCCTAAACGGTTCATCAGACAATCTTGACCCTAGAGTCATTTTTGTAGCCCTCATAGAGCAGAACAATTAAGCAATGCTAACTTTTTCTCTAGTTCTAATAATTTTCAAGATTTTGAGGCAAAAATGTCAAAAATAATCAATTTCGACAATTAAAGGGCAATAACTCCTATAAGGAGGCATCATACAACTTCAACCCAATGGAGTGTTTTGTAGAGCTTTTGATGCAGATGAAGGCATGTCTCTTCGGTTTTCCTGTATCTGTTACACTTTTTTAAATATAAGCCAAAAACTGTATTTTACCCCCCCCCCCCACCCCACCGTCCTATTTTTAGCAATGGTGGCCATGTTGGTTAATCTGCAGCCATGGTTGGTGCAAACTTGGTTGAGGACATTGGACGGATGATGTGTACAAAGTTTCAAAGCAGTACTTTCAGTTGTTTCAGAGGAGAATATTTTAAAAAATCAATTAGGCCAAACAAAAAAATATGTGTGTTTCCGGTTACCCGACCCTACCTATTTTTTTGACGCCGACCCTAAAGTTTTTTTTGCGTTTTTAACGGAGGTTACTTCGAACCGGAAAACTTCCGGGTTTTAGTTCTATTTTCATACTTCCGCCCCAACATGGCGGTAAAATGTATACATATTAACGCTTGTAACGATATTGATAGCTCATTTAATGGCTGTATTAGTCTAGACTTTTAAAGGCTTTATGGTAAATTCTTGAAACTTACAAGCTTTACACCTACAAAGGTATAAAAGATAAAGGTCAAGATTTAAATTACTAATTTAACCAACACCATTCACGATTCAAAAAAAAAAAAAAAATTTAAAAAAAAAAAAAAAAAAAAACCTACCTACCTATTTATAATTCTATGTAACCGGAAACACACATATTTTTTTGTTTGGCCTTAAAACAAATTAAAAAAAACAGTTCAAGGGGAATAACTCTTAAACGGTTAATCAGACAATCTTGACCCTTAAGTCATTTTTGTAGCCCTCATAGAGCAGAACAATTAAGCAATGCTAACTTTTTCTCTAGCTCTAATAATTTTCAAAGATTTTGAGGCAAAAATGGCAAAAATCATCAATTTTGACAATTAAAGGGCAATAACTCCTACAAGGAGTCATCATACAACTTTGACCCAATGGAGTGTTTTGTAGAGCTTTAGATGCTGAAGAAGTGAGGTCTGTTCGGTTTTCCTATATCTGTTATACTTTTTGAACTATAAGCAAAAAACTGTATTTTGACCCCCCTGTTCTATTTTTAGCCATGGCGGCCATGTTGGTTGGTCTGAGGCCATGATTTGAGCAAACTTGGTAGAGGACATTTTACTGATGATGTGTGCAAAGTTTCAAAGCAATCCCTATAGTGGTTTTGGAGGAGAAGATTTTTGAAGAAAAGTTAACGACGACGACAACGACGACGGACGACGACGGACGCCAAGTGATGGCAATAGCTCACATGACCCTTCGGGTCAGGTGAGCTAAAAAGAGCAAAAGTTCAACTGCCCATCATTTTATCTAAAATCTGTATTAAATATTATGTGTTGGATAATCCTTAACCTCTCCCTTTGAACGCCTCTTAATCCCCTGTCTTATTTGGTTGTTGTTTTAGTCGAAGTGACAATGTTGGAGAAACGTGAATAAACCGTTTTTACATTAAGCAAATTAAGAATATAAAATAGAAACAAAAGATACAATAAAACAAAATCTAAACAGGAGTTCATTCAAAATTAATTAAATAAACCACAAAGCTGCTAAATTATAATGTTTATATGGGCTAACTTGTGATCATGAAAAGGATACATTGCATATATACCAAATTGCCATCTTGTAAAGAATCCTGCAATTCCCAGTATTCCACCAAGAATGATGACTACAGAAATAAATGACTGAACATTACAAATTAATTAAAAACATGCTCTACTTTATCATGAAAAAAATGTAGCAAAAATAATACAATGTATGGTCACCAGAAGCAACTCGTGTTCTGATTGATTAAAACTGTTGCCAATAGTGACTAATCATTTTTTTATGGCAGCCTTAGATTTTTTAGTTCAGACGGAAGTTCTTGGAATCAACCTATATAGTTTTATTTTTCACAATTTATTTTGAATTTATTTTTGGTATCTAGAGATAAATGGTAGATATACTAGTATGAGCATTACATTTTTTTTTTAATTTGAAATATATTAGAAACTTCTTGTCAAAGTTATACATGTATTTACAATCAATTATTTAGAAACAGTTAAGATGAAAATGTGAAAAGTTTGTTATAGATTTAATGACACTGGTAGCTGATGAATGGTCTAGGTTGTTCACTGCAACTGGCTTTATAATAACTGCAAGTTTTCCAATCATAGGTATGGATTCACGCTATAAACTCTGGCTTTTATAACTAATAAATAATTTATTCCTTGTTCTAACTGAAAAATTTATAAAATGGTATGAAACATTGTTGAAATGAGCTTTACACCATTCTAATATATATTCTAATATATATTCTTTTGTGCTTGTCCAGTGGCTTTTACAACTTATAAATATATTATTCCATGTTCTTACTGGAAAATTTATAAAATGTTATAAAACATTGTTTAAATAAGGTTTACACCATTCATATGTTTTCTTTTGTGCTTGCCCAGTGGCATAGATGTACATGTAGGTTGGGCTAACTTCTGGCTATAGCCTGTCTAAAATGTCCTCCTTTAGAAGTGCCTGTGGGCAATCATTTTTTTGTCGCTTACAATGTCCCTGAAAATTTCCATGTATCTTAATACCTGGGACATATCACACCATAAGTATTAACTAGGCTAAAGCCAGAGGACTTCCAAAAACATGGCTAGTGGAGGTGGCTACCAACGTAATGGGATCCAAATCCTGTTTGAAGCAAAGTTTTGTCCTGTATGAAATATGTGTGAAGATTTTTGTAAGATGATACATGATTATGCTGCAGGTATTGGCTTCAGGCTTCATATGACATTGATAGTGTCATGTAAATACACTTTTGGTAGTTGGTTATTAAATCATTTTATTGATCAAACCTTGAACTTCACTTACACCAAGCTAAAAACAGGACCAGTTATTGTATTAGCAGTTTAATTGATGCAATCATTCAATAATTAGTCGGTCATTACCTTTATCTTTTTAATTAAGTTATTTAATTACAATTATTCTTAATTTTTTGTAAATTATTTTATGCATTTATTACTTAATTTAAATATAAATTGTTCGGTACATATTTTAGATGAACCTACAATAGTTCCTATAACTTGGGGAAAGCATTCCTCCGTTACATGATGATAGAAACAATAAAATAAATCTCACATAATCGCTTTTGTATATTTCCTTTCAAACAGGATATTGAAGTTGTTGTGTCAATCAAAAATCGGATAGATCATGAAAAAAAGTTCATTCATTACTTAGTTAGTAACAATGAGAAAAAAATTAAAATGTATAGTCTTTTCCTTACTTGAACAACTGGCAATTGCTTGTTCGTTGGCCCACATAGCCCATTCTATTTTACCCATACTGTTAACCCTATGTCAAGTTTGTGACTTTCAGTTTTGCTTAAACACGGAAGTAAATTACCGGGTATCCGACTGTTAAATTGCATTTGATTGGTTCATAATTATACTTCGACAAGGGTTTATCAGTTAAAGTCTCACTTGGAACTAGACTCTACTGGGTACTTGCACAGAAGAAAAGGAATATTACTAGATTTCATTTTATTAAAATGTATTATTTATTTTAATTATTTATTATATTTATTTAATTTATTTATAAAACACACCATTTATGAAGAAAAAATGGGAAAGTTGCCAAATGCATAGAACGCATTTGTTTTGGTTTGGTTCCTATTTTCAATATGGATACAGGGACAGTCTATACTAACGTACTATTATAAAGCTTGATAATCGAAAAATAACTTGAGTTTGTCAACAACAGATATATTTATCAATTAACTGAAGAAAATACCCATTATATGTAGGGACAAAGCTTTCACAAGGGTGATGTATGTGTTTTTGTTTATCCTTATTCAGGACATAATCATCATCATCATCATCATCATCATCATCATCATCATCATCATCATCATCATCATCATCATCATCATCATTATCATCATCATCATCATCATCATCATCATCATCATCATCATCATGTCTACATAACGTCTGAATATAAATGAAACTGAAATTGCGCGCTGGATGTTAAGTAACCGTAAATGGTTTTACCGGTTTGTTTTTACATTGTTTTTTGTTTGAATGATGTTTAACGCCACTTTCTGAAATTTTTAGTATTATCATGAAGTATTGTTTTGTAGGGTAGAAAGCCGGAGGAAAATGAGGAAACTGGCAATCATTGTCAATTAAGATTGGAGAAGGGCACTCGAACTCACAACCTCAATTCTAAAATCGTTGGATTCCCCCAATATAAGCAACGGCTTAGTGCGAATAGTGGTTTGCAGTAACAGTATTAAACATGACACGAATAGTAGAAACCCTATATTCTTAAGCTATATTAACCACTAATTTGTTAACACCAATCGGCCAACAAAAATCAAAAAGCTTAAGACAGTCCGGCACAAATAAACCAAACTGGCAAACACAAGAACAAAAACCAAACTGTGTAACATTGAGGTATGTAAAGGTGTAATTTTCTATTTTGTTACTGATCTTAAATATTTCAGTAGTTCAGTCTTTCGGTTAACGTTCCGAGAAACATTACGAATATGTTCTGAGGGTTCTGATGGCCATCATCATAATCTTTCAAGAACAGGAGTCATGTTATATGACAGTTTCAAGTTCTGCGGGATTACACATGCCAGGCAAAGTCTGTTGCATGTATCCCTAGGCCGAATTTTACTGCCGTTTTAATCCAAAGTTAGTTTTGTGATTTGTCGGATTAACAAAAAAAGCGAGGGTACGATTATTCGTTCTACGTGTATCCCGAGTTATGTACATCTACAACATTCCATATTATACAATTAAAACTTTTTACATTGACTATTGGTGTTCAGCAAGTAGAAGGGCTAACCTGTAGGAGGTAAGCCGAAAAAGCACCTACAGTTTTGGCCTCGACTGCCGTTGTCGGAAGTCTGTTCCAATCCTGGACTGTAGCACTTTTCTCTGGGCAATTTCACACGTTTCTTCTTACGAAGACCATGGTTTTATCTACTTTTGATGCTATATTATCCACGTGTTGGTCCCATGTTAGATAATTCTTTGTTATATTTTATAATGATTATGGGTCAGAAAATGATAATTAAATTTATTAGTCTAGACTGGTCAGTTTCCACACGTGTAGATATTTCTCATGACCATCTGGGAATTGTAAGGAACATCAAAGAGGTAGAAATCAATTAATCACGTCTCTATTTTTATTGCTATTTTGATAACTGCTGACCGGAGTAACTGTAAAGTTCATTTAGATTTCAAGATAAACATTATCTGACATTAAAATATGTTTATAGTCCAGTCTTCAGGTTCTTGTTAGAGAGATAGCTATTGGTAATTTTAGAATTTTTAATTACTTTTCAATGATTATTTGGGAGGAGTTTGTAGTTAAAATAAATGTATCTGTGTTCTTGAAAATAGTAAGAAGAAAAGATTAGAGCTATAGTAAGAAAAGGTCAGAGCTATTGAAGAACATGTTGTATTGAGTGTAGAATACGATAGTTATATTAATTGTTTGATGTCATAGTTAATGGATTTAATAAACATAAGTTTGTACAACGGATTATTCAATTAATTACTTAAAGTTGAACGCCCAGTTTATAAGATGAACAATCAAGTTGTTCCCCGTTGTTCACATGGTGGAGAACTGAAAAAACCTTTTCGGATGATTTTTTT
This sequence comes from Limnoperna fortunei, assembly GCA_944474755.1. Classification (NCBI taxonomy): domain Eukaryota; kingdom Metazoa; phylum Mollusca; class Bivalvia; order Mytilida; family Modiolidae; genus Limnoperna; species Limnoperna fortunei. The sequence goes on along the minus strand of OX104112.1, from coordinate 89,850,814 downwards.
TCTTATGGGATATTAACTTACTCGTTTTTGGATTAACCAGCAGTGTTTGTGTTTGGGATTAATTTCAAATATGCAACATCATTTTTCCTTTTCTACTCCTGAGCGAGGAATACCGCCTACCAACCCATGGTATGATGATATGCCGTCTAGTTTCCAAGTCTTCAGTGTTTACACCAGCTCCAACAGTAGTTCCCAAAGTTATTCTTCAAAAATTTAGTGGTTATACTTACGAAGATGCCGACAATTTTTTATCAGAATTTACATCTATTTTTGATGATGCCCGAAGAGTAGCAGCTTTTCATTTACATTTGACTGGACCATCACTTGTTTGGTTTAATTCTTTAGATCACAATGCGAAAATCTCTTGGGTTTCAATCCAGCAACATTTTATAAGACAATATTCAAGCTTAGATGTTTTCGATCCAGCTATGGTTGCCGAAGCCGAAATATTTGACAATTTAGCTCTGCAAAAACATCAACAAATTGAAGACTATCATAGTAAAGTGTTGGAAAAAGGGACCAAGTTGAAGAAGGCGGACAGAGATATCATTTCTCGTTTCGTTAATGGACTTCCGTCTCAACTGGCTTTCTTTGTTCGTGCCAGGAACATTACTAACCTAAAAGACACCTTAACATCAGCGAAACTTGGCGAGGCATACGGATACCGCCACGATGATTCCGGATTAGCCGTGACAAGAAGAACAATCCACGAGTAGTTCAGTCTTTCGGTTAACGTTCCGAGAAACAATACGAATATGTTCTGAGGGTTCTGATGGCCATCATCATAATCTTTCAAGAACAAGAGTCATGTTATATGACAGTTTCAAGTTCTGCGGGACTACACATGCCATGCAAACATCTGTTGCATGTATCCCTAGGCCGAATTTTACTGCCGTTTTAATCCAAAGTTAGTTTTGTGATTTGTCGGATTAACAAAAAAAGCGAGGTACGATTATTCGTTCTACGTGTATCCCGAGTTATATACATCTACAACATTCCATATTATACAATTAAAACTTTTTACATTGACTATTGGTGTTCAGCAAGTAGAAGGGCTAACCTGTAGGAGGTAAGCCGAAAAAGCACCTACAGTTTTGGCCTCGACTGCCGTTGTCGGAAGTCTGTTCCAATCCTGGACTGTAGCACTTTTCTCTGGGCAATTTCACACGTTTCTTCTTACGAAGACCATGGTTTTATCTACTTTTGATGCTATATTATCCACGTGTTGGTCCCATGTTAGATAATTCTTGCTAATTGTAACTTATGGGTATTTACTTGAACTTTCAATCTTCAGAGTGTAACCTTGCAATCGATATTGTGTGTTAAGCATCTGTGTTTTGGGTTTGTTGGAATTAATTTTGATTACTGTGCACTTTAATGGATTGAACTTCATTTGCCATGCATCCTCCTTTGTCTCTAGAGCAGTTTAGATCTTGTTGTAATTGACTGCTGTCAGTACTGTTTTTTATTTCTCTGAACAAGATGGTATCGTCAGCAAAATAATGTTGTACCTATGAAACTGATCATGTTTTTGTGTTACAGAAACGTGATTTCGGAGAATCGGTGCATATAACGGAAATGAAAGTTTCTCCTTTTTTTTGTGTCTGGGAAGTGAATACGTTTCGGTGGAGGTAACGTCATGCTAAAGGCGGCGATCTATAACGACGCTGAATCGTATGGGGTACTACAACAATGTACCTCGGGTACTTACTTGTATACAAAAATGTACCTCGTCTTTTGTTTTGGCGAGAAATTGTACCCTGTGTAAACTTTGGGTACCCCAGATCGAAATCTTGTTGGCAGAGAACATGTTTTTACGTGACGATCGTGATGTAACTGCTGATTCATAAAATAGTTCTAAATGGAGATCACTTACGTTAAATTGGTTTTATTCTTACAATTTCTCGTCAAAACAAATGGCGAGGTACATTTTTGTATACAAGTATGTACCCGAGGTACATTGTTGTAGCACTCCATACGACAAAGACCAATTCTCTAATGACCTTAAGCCATTTGTGTTTACTTCAATTTTGTCGCTCTAAGCCCACTGTCGTTGTCCTGGTGTTAGAACGAGTCTGATGTTTAAACGGCAGGTACGAATTGTTTTAGCGCTAATTGGTCCCTGGTGTGTTCCGACCGTTTTGGTCAGAAAATTTCTTTTTTGAAGTCGTCGCGACAGAATATTTTTTTCATTATTAGCATTATATTATATAGCAGAAATCCTTCTTTAGAATATTTTTTTCTTACCCTCTGCTTCCAAAATATTTTTTTCATCAAAAGTCATTTTCAAAATATTTTTTAGGAAAAAACCAAGGCCCCCTCCCCTGCAAGTTAAATGGTCGGTCCCTTATAGGTAATCATTTATGTAATAAAAAAGTTATTATTTTTATGTTACTGCGAAGTAGTTTTTTTTCATTATTATGTAACCGGTTACAAAACTGTGAAGGTCCCTATAAATCGTCAGGACTAATTTCTTGCCATATATGGTTCAGGTGAAGGCTAGTAACTTGTGGTCTACCACCCCGTGGTCGATCAAATGTTGAAACATCCGAAGACGTTCACACAGTTGTTTGAAGTCGTTGCCTGTATAGCTCTATAGGATTGCCCAGCACGCAGTCTATACCAGTGTCTTGTTTTCTCTGTTTTGGTCTCGGTCGTGACATAACTTCAGTAACAAAACTGATACTGGCAATCGTTAAATGTGTTACTCCTTTTGAAACTTTTAATTTTTCAAAATTTTGACTATCAAGTTAATCTCACGAGAGGCTTAACATACAGATGTTTTTCATCAGTGAAACAATTATTCAATCAAAAATTTAAACTAGACGTGACATACGCTAATTTGTGTTGCAATTAAAACTTGAAAACTATACGTGCAGTGCCTGTCGCGGCATGTAATTGCTGCCCGTGAATGTCTCAAGCCTATATCTGTTGTTTCCTTTCGTAGTTGCGCTTTACCTAGCTACAATAATGTACCGTACCGTAATTTTCTAAAATACTACATTAATTTTGCGGTTCATAGTTCCCTATTGCAATCAAATAATTTCAGCTTGTTAAAGTTTGGTTTTCAGTTGGACCTTGGTTCTTCAATGCACCATAGTTCTGAACGGGGTCTTAGGCTGATTTGTGCTATTATGAACACAAAGGGCGAGTAACTCACCGGCATCGTCTGAATGAAATTTTACAATAATCATGCACAATCCTCGGCAACGCGGAAATCTGGTTTCCAGAAAACGAAACCAAATTAATATAGAGGATGGAAAGAAACAAACGGAAAAAGGAAAACATCACACTTCATTGTAAGACACGGACTGGACTGGATATCACAAAACGTTTTCAAGTCAAGCAAATTTTATTAGGTCATATATGTGTAGGACCACCATAGTCATAGATTTTTTACTCTTCGGCTATATTAAAATTTAATAATTTTGACTTATCCTAGAAAATTTACCTTTGTTTCAAATTAAGTGACACTTCTGTCCCCTATAAAAATGCACTGGCTGAACATTCTGTCAAAATTTCACAATATGTTTCATTGCATATAAGAAAAAACGCTCAACCTGAAGTCCACGTGGTCTAAAAATCTTCTTTCACTTTCTATTCGATCCCGCTACAGGAGGCTGAATTGCCCGACCCTATCCATCCTCCCATTTGCCAGTGGCAATCTAAAATCAGTTACCCCTATTTTTCCTTGTGTCCCATCCCATTTTCATTCATCATTATTTCATGTTCATTTTATCATCCATTTCATGTTCATCGCCTGAATATAGCTGAAATAATGCTGCTCGGGCGTTAAACACCATTAATCAATCAATCAATCTATTTCAGTCCAAAAATAGTGCTTGTCCCTAATTGACTCTCAACATTTTTGTGTTCATTTAAAACCAATAAAACTTTATCCTGAAGTTTCCTAGAATATTCAGCTTTCCAAAAATACCAAATTTATTCTGGTATCATGTGCGGTTCAAATTCTATATGATGCAAGAGTGAACCTGTCTGTTGACTAGTACTACTTTTACGTACAACCTCTGGACTGGTTCCCGTTATTTGGTGGTCCTACACCTAAAGAAGATGTTTTTGTTCAACAAATTAAATAAAATTTTTCCTGGTCTTAGATTTATGTTAGTCGAAACAAATTCTAAAATTTTGTTGAATTCCTTTCAGCGATTTTCAAGAAATGCATGAAAACATACAAAGACCTCACATGCGCATTATCATGAAAAATTAGCTTGGTGATCAAGAAATGCATTATTCCTTAATTTTTCAATTTCTTAGTTGCAGATGTAAATAGCAAGCTTGGCAATATACATCCAACACAAATGGACTTATTTCACACATAGAAAGGCACTAATTACATAATTTTATCATAAATTTTGCATCTTTTTTAGTTAATTTCACACCCCCCCCCCCCCTTTTTACAAAGTGAGATACTGAGTACCTTCAAACTGTTGGGATAAGACTTTTATCTCTTGAAATACATTTCAATTAAGAAAAATAGTATGAAACTGTTCTAATTATGCACCCAGTAAATCCTGAGAAAGTTTTTTAGTTCAAATTTAAATTTATTGATATTCAGTTGTACTATATTTTGGAGGTGTACATTAATAGTTTCTAAACTGAGACTAAAATTTTATGAATTTCATTAAATGCGTTCACTATTCCATTAAGCTTAATAATTAAATGAACATTCCTTACTAAAAAAAAACCCACTAATGTTCAAACTGGCATACAAAGAAACAAAATTATATCTTGCTTTGGTATGAAATTGCAAAAATTGGCCAATTTCCCATTACTGCTCATGTTTAAGGAATTTTTGGGCCCAATTATCTTAACAAGTACAATTATTGCATATGGTTACTAGTTTACTAACAAATTTACCCCTAGCAAGCATCAGATTAGAAAATAAATAATTTTAGTATTAACCCATGCCAGCAATGTAACCGACTTAAGCCGCAGGTGTAAAATTGACAAATTCATCTTAAATACACTATTTTTCTGCATACTAGAATGTCTACCAGTTCTAGTTTTATACATTTTGACCCTTTCATTACATCCAAAACCTAAAACAGGAGTTTATTTAAACTAAAGCACATTCTACTAAGCGCGGACCACTGCAGACCCCATAATTTCATACAATATTACATAATACCATATTTAGGCTGAAATTTGACCCCCCCCATATAGATAATCAGAATTGGCGAGATAGAGAGACTAGTAATATCAATGGATATAACAAAGAAGGAAACCGAGATAAGTTTGTTTATTTATGTTGTTTATGGTTGACGAAAAGAAGTGGATTAATAAATAGATCGATACAATGAATAGATCGATACTGTGAGGTCCTACTATATATCCGCTTATTTTCGTCAACCATAAACAACATAAATAAACAAACTTATCTCGGTTTCCCTTCTTTGTTATATCCACTGATATTACTAGTCTCTATCTCGCCAATTCTGATTGTTGTCATATTTTATCATGTTTTAAAATTCAAATTTTTTCGGCCATGTTAAAATTAAGTAGATCGATACAACGGGGTTCCTATATAATTAAAGTCGGTGACATATGTAAAAACAAACATAAGCTCTGTAGAGCTTTTAAAACCAATGTAAATAACAACTACATGTCACAGACATAATAAGCATACAATACAATACATAAGCTGACACAGACTACATATTAAACATACAGTACAATACAGATACATCGTCCGGCACAGACATAGGTACAAGACATGCATTATAAGCTAAAATAAATTCTATCAAAACACATATCACAATTGCTGATCATGCAGGCAACACATGTTACAATGGTGGAGCAAGAAAGTTGTGTATAAGAACATAAAGCAGCTAGCACTAATGCAGGCTAAAACTAAGCTATAAGTTTTTACCATATAAAAGAACAAGAGTTTATTTTATACTAGTAGTTCAAGATTATTTATATGCTCATGTGGACATCCAAAAAATATAGAAATGAAAAATCTTATTTGTGTAGTAGAGTCATATTTAATCAAATATGATATGATTATATTTTAATAATTAATATTTTAATGACAGAACTACAGACATTGATATTGACGCTTACATATTGACAAATAACTACTTTCTGATTTCCCTTGGTTGAGCCTCAAATTTGATGGTCAGTTTTGGAGGGAAATTCTATAGTTTTGATTGGTCGTTTTCAGGTAATTATTAAAATATAATCATATCATATTTGATTCTACAATCAAATATGACTCTACTACATTTGGTTGCAGCAGATATGGACTATAAGTATAGATGTTAATTGTTTTAGTCCAAAGAATAAAATGAACATCCCCCATTTTAGAAGTTTTCCTACTTTGTTTGAAAATGAGATCTTGGAATTAGAAACATAATGGAAACCTCAAGCTCAGTGGGAACTGGCTACTGTTAACTGTTATAACTGGATGTACCTTATATTAAATAAATGACCCCTGATGACTAACACATGTTAGACACTGATTGTCACTTATTTAAACTTTTCTAAATAGTATGCCTGATATATTAAAAATATAGGATATATATAACTTTATAAGACTCACAAATGTGTCTAATTCCACAACTAAGTCTGATTTGATTGTAACATAATGAATCAATATGGCTATTTTCTTTTTATAAAATTTGTTTTCAGTATACTTATTTTATTTTATATTGTGCTCCTTACTGTCCATATTACTGGTATTAACTTTTTTGTGTTGTTTCTTCAAGAACATTTGATATAGCAAAAATAATAAAATATAATTTGTTTTTTTATTCATCCAGGACAATTGAAACAGTATGTTTAGTGCTTGCAGGATTGTTGACACACCTTGTGTTTTTCTACTCCATATTTGACATCTATTTCACATCGCCTCTTGTCCATGGAATGACTCCACATGTATCTCCACTGACAGCGAGAGCTAAACGCCTAGTGCTGTTTTCTGCAGATGGTTTGAGAGCTGATAAATTCTTTGAGTTAGATGAAAATGGATCACCAACAGCTCCATATCTTAGGTATGATTAGATGTAAAAGTACTAGAAAGACTTGACATTATTTGTTATTTGAAATATTTAAAAAAAAAATGTCTTATATTCATAAAAAGAAGCAGCCTGGTCTGCATTTCTTAAGCGATACTTAATTCGAATAAGACTTAATACTAAGTTTCAGATTCAATTTGGCCTCGGTGGCCAAGTGGCAAAGGTAGTTCATCTACCATTGATCAAGTGGTCTGTCAACATTGAGGTTGTGGGTTTGAGTCTCACTGTGAGTAGGGTGCACTCTACTCGAATCTTAATTGACAAGGATTGTGATCAGCTGAAAAATTGCTGAAAGTGTCATTAAACATCATTCAAAACAAACAAACAAATATAAAATTATAAATACTTGTTTTAAAATTAATTTCATTGGTCCATGGTGAAATTTATTTATATCATATCAGTTACAAATAGATTGATTTTGTTGGATGAAACAGGTCAGGTGGTGTCCATTAATGTACAGTAATATGGCAACTGGGTGTCATCATCATAATGCCCAACAGACAGTATTGCCTTCTTGTGAAATAACGGATTTATTTGTCTTGAATTTGGTGAAACTAATTATATGGAACTGTATAAATGTTGCTATCTTTATTAAATATTTTTGCTGTTTGTGTCATGTAACAGCAGTCATAGCACATGTAGCTATATGTCTGCTGGTGGAAAGCACAAACATTGAATTGAAGTCAATACGAAAAAAAAGTTAGAAGGCATTGTCATGATATATTGACAGTATTTGGAAGTGTGGTATGGCCTGAAACATTGGTAATGCCTTTGCCTAATGTATATGCTTATGTTAATTAACATGTTGTTCCTTACCAGAAATATCATTAAAGTGCATGGTGCATGGGGAGTATCCCATACCCGTGTACCTACAGAATCCAGACCTGGTCATGTAGCTCTGATTGCAGGTTTCTATGAAGATGTCAGTGCAGTGGCAAAAGGTACTTAACGGATTGTTGGATGACCTTTTATTAACAAATATACCTTTTAAAAAATGTTTTGAGAATTTGACAACAATTAATTGAGGCTTACAATCTTTCCTTCATTTTTTTGGAGACCATATTTATGAGAGGTATTGCCAATGACTAAAATCGCTATACATACAGTGTAGGTATACCCATATTAATGTGCAGCGCCAGTAACCACCATTGTACATGGTTCTGTATATATAATTTGTGACAGTGACTGGTAGATCTAATGATCACAATAAAAACCCGAATATTATTTATAAAAGCAATGCAGTGTTTTATGACTCCATCCATTTACAAAGAATTCAGAAATAAATAGTACATGTATAGTAAAACATATGTTAAAATTAATTAAAAAAAAACTATTTTGAAACATTGAATATGAATTTGCTTTTGTGTCAATAGAAAGATGTTTCACACTCAAACAGTATATTAACTAGACCAACTGGCTAGAGATGTATACAATACAGGTCAATAATAAAAATGTATACAAATAGTAGGTCAGTAATAAAAATGTATACAATATAGGTCAATAATAAAAATGTATACAAATAGTAGGTCAATAATAAAAATGTATACAAATAGTAGGTCAGTAATAAAAATGTATACAATATAGGTCAATAATAAAAATGTATACAAATAGTAGGTCAATAATAAAAATGTATACAAATAGTAGGTCAGTAATAAAAATGTATACAAATAGTAGGTCAGTAATAAAAATGTATACAATATAGGTCAATAATAAATTCAAGTTAAATTGTGTTACTTTTGTAACAACAAGAACATCATAATCAATGTCTCTAAATTCATGATAAAGCTATTTGCTGTAACTATACAGTTGTTCTGTAAAAGTGTGTTTAACATGTGTTATATATTTTGTAATGTAGGTTGGAAGGAGAATCCGGTAGAATTTGATTCAGTATTTAATGAGAGCGGTTACACATGGTCTTGGGGAAGTCCTGATATTCTACCTATGTTTGCTAAAGGTATGCAGGTAACGTACAGTGATGTCATGTGTTGTGAAGTCAGATGGTATAAAAATGAGGTATTGTTCTTGGCAAAATGAGTTGTAAGGTCTAAATCTAAATTGTCTTGACCAACATACCCAGAAGAACTGGCCCCATTTAGATATTTATTGAGTGTTTCAAGAAAAGATAATTTTCTTATCATTTAAATACCTGAATTTCTGTTTTATTGGGATTATTTTCATTAAATCAGGTGATTTTTATTGATCTACTTAGGACATACTTTTAAAAAAGTTTCAGATATTAGATTGATGCCCACATTTTCATAAAACAATAAAATGTGGTCATAACTTAGAAGGATAATTGCAGAGCAGCATGCCATATCACAACACTTAACATGATATATTTGGGATTAACCCAATCATACGAATGCATTCGAAGTTATTCAAGTTAGCCATTAGTTGGAGCTAACTCTGTTTAGGTTTTCATTTTAATAACAAATGGGAGTTTAAATGATGCTGTAGAATTAAGTTACAATGATCTTACAAATTTTCCCAAGCATTCTGGTTTTAGATTTGCAATACACTGATATACCAGTAATATTGTGCATCTTTAATCATTACACCTTTAGATTCATTGATATCTTTCATACAATAATATGGCTATACTTTTTCTTCACTTTCCATACCATTTAAAATTAGAATGTTCTCAAGCCTGTGCGGGGTGATCACATTGACCATTTTATTGTCTTGTTGTTTCTGTAAAAAATATTTAAGAAATAATTCATAGTGGCATGAATATAAACTGATTTTATCATGGGTTGGACCTTTATGCCAAATATCTTACGATGGGTTGGACCTTTATGCCAAATATTTTACAACAGGTTGGACCTTTATGCCAAATATTTTACCCAGAGCATTATCAAGGGGTAAAGTGTGGGCATAAAGGGCCATCCTGTGGAAAAATTACTATAAATTCGTGTCCACAATGAATTATTTTAATCTTTATAGGACATAAATGAACTTTTATCAATAACATAAACTATGAGTTGCATTGTGATGTCATAAAAATGTGAAAAATCTTCCTGTGATACTATGATGGCACCTTAAAGAGCGTTGATCATTTATAAAGTTGATTGGGAGTATACACTCATTTTACAGCTTGTATGGTTGGTTGTAGTCACATCATATTCAAGGGTCACCACACACTAAAAAAGTAGGGAGAAGTGACTTCTCCCTGGCAGCCAAACAGGGAGAAGTCAGGCCCTGACAGGGAGACTTCAGGAGACACTAGGGAGAAGTCAGTGGACTGTACAAATAATTAATTTCGCAGTAACTACATACATTTTTCATTATTTACATCAATTTCCAGGATTATTTCTCTTGTCTTTTAAAACCATAACACACTTAGATTCAGTTTTTTCTTTCTTTTTCATTTTTATTCATGATGTGCAATATGAAATAGCACATAACCTTTATCATTAATCTATGAAAAAAACACCAGATATAGGGACTATTTTTTTATCTACTTCAGTACTACTTGTGGCCGTAAAAGGTATTCACAAATACAAATAGATAACAAAAATATTTGTTTATGTGTAGAAATAACTTCATTCACGAGGTCTTGTATCATAATATTCCTAACAGTTTGTTATGAACATGCTATGTTTAGCTGAGCAAATTCCCAAATAAGATGGATAGAATAACATAAAATTAAACTCAGAAATAATTCTGTTCAGCACTCTTCCACTTGGACAAAGTTGTGCTGATCCAAATTGCTTCATGGGACACCCATCTACAGAACTTATCATGATGTCAATAATTACTTTACATCTTTATTCTTTCAAGTGGAGCTCATATACTTATTAAAGGAAATTGTTAAAGTACAATACTCTTTGAAAGAACTGAAGTTTGAAACCAATTAAAAGTGTTTGTTTATCAAAAAAATTACGATTTTTCATTATGGGCCGTTGTACATTACTTTCCTTCGTTGTTCACTTCCGGTAATTAGTCACATCCGGTAAATAAACAAATGGCGCGTAACACATTTGAAAGACGTAAATCGTTTGAAAATATGTTAAATGTGCATATTGTTTGCCTTTTTTTATTGGAATTACACATGTATTGATAAATTGGTAGACTGGGTGAAGTATTTGGACCAGATTGACAAGTATCTTATGTGAACCATCGGGCGACTTAAAGGAAATGATAGGGTGACTTCAACTTTGCTTTTGGGGCGCCTTAGGGCGACTTCAGGTCCTATTAGGCGACTTTGTCGCCCACTTCGCCTAGTGTGGTGAGCCCTGCATATTAGAATGCATAACTTTGCTTACACATGTGGTCACTTCCCAAAAAAAAAATATGTTCATACAAGAGCCTAATAACCATAATGAACAATTCACTGTTTAGTGTGAAAGTTTCTTTACCAGTGACATCTTGTGAAAGATCAAGAGTAAAAGTGACCTCCCTTATCTGATTTTAAACACAGAAAAATTATTTAAAAAAAAAACGCCATTCACCCTTATCAATTTTTGCAAGTTTGGCCTCAGAACATTAAAAATAAATGTTTGTGGCCCCATTTAACTGTCTTTCTCTGCCAACAGTTTTTTTTTTATTCATATTAAATTAGAATATACTTCAATTAATATTTAGGATGTATAGTTTATATTTTCCAGTTACCACTGCTAATGACATGTTTATTCAGGGTCCTGCAGTAAACCCCATATGTATTCAGATGTATACTTTATATTTAACAGTAACCAATGGTAACCACATGTTTATTGAGATGTATACATTTTATTTTCCAGGCACCACAACCCATAATTTTATTTTAATTATTTTTTATATTTTGCAGGAGCCAGTGGTGACCATGTATTCACTGAAATGTATACCTCAAGTGAAGAAGACTTTGCTAGAACACATGCTTCTAAACTGGATACCTGGGTATTTGATAAAGTCAAGGTAATTATAGATGTCAGTCATGCTTATAATAATTGACTGTTTGTTTGTTCAAATTGGAAGTAATGCCACTTTAAGGAATTTTTCAGCTATATTCAGGCGTCTAGTTCAAATTTTTGTTAAAAGCTACAGTAGGATTGGAGTCTAGCAATGTGCAACCTTTGTGTTAGGCAAAGGATCAGTAGTCACTAACAACAGCTGAGGCTTCCTATAATAATTTAACCAGATCATTAATGACATTCTACTTAGACAGGAGTGATTGTCAGAATGATTCCAACCAATGTGATGTTTAAACTCTTCTACAAAGTTCTAGCACATCAGGGTGTATGAAAGAAAATATTTCTGTTTATGAACACCCATCTTTTCCAATTGTAGTGGAATTTTATGATAACTGTTGCATATTTTTTACTTTTTCAAAATATATATTTCTTGAGACATTAATTATCAATTTACTTTCTAAATATTGCTTTCTTAAAATCAAATTATTGGGTCAAGTGATCTTTTATTGCAAATGTTTTCCCTAACACATAATTGATCAAGATGATTCAGCAATCATTTGGGGCCTCAGTGGTAGAGTTGTGGAGGTAGTTCTTCTACTGTTAATCACATGGTCTGTCAACACTGAGGTTGCGGGTTGAGTCTCACTGTGGGCAGGGTGTACTGACTCCAATCTTAATTGACAAGGAATGCCAGTTTTCCTACCAAAAGTTAGACGTTTTCTCCAGGTACTCCGGCTTCCTCCCGCAAAAAAATGTTCGCAAAGATATAGATTAAAAAATTGCTGAAAGTGGCATTAAACACCATTCAAACAAACATCAAACAAAGCAAAGTTTTATCATAACAATGAATCAAATCAGTAATTACAGGCTCTTTGGATATTTTTGATATATTATACAGCTACTAGTGAATGTGTTAGGAAGAATAAATTGTATAAAAACCAATTATTTCAGGACTTTTTCAAGGATGCAAAAGAAGACAGCAAACTAATGGAAAAACTAAAAAAGGAAAAAATTGTATTTTTCCTTCATCTTTTAGGTATTGATACAAATGGACATGCTCACAAACCTGACTCACAGTAAGTGAATTATGTTGTCATAGTGAATTGTTTCAAAGACTATTTACAATTTAACATGTTTAAACAGCCTTTTACAGTAAAGTGAAATATTCAGTAAATTAGTTTCTATTCATGACCTTTTTCCATTTTTAGCTCACCTGACCCAAAGGGTCATGTGATCTATTGTTATCACTTTGCATCTTCGGCGGCGTTTGTAAACGGTGTGTATAGTCCGCATTTACTTATTGTCCGCACCCCTTTCTTGGACCAGAAAATTGCGGAAAAATTCTTATATGCATGTACATTCCGCACGTACAAGTTTTCACAAAACGTCTCAAGATGAAGACATCCAAGTCCAACTTGACCACGCTTCTTAACAAGTTTTTATACCCCGCCACACGAAGTGGCGAGGTATTATGTTATACCCTCAGTTTAGTTCGGTGTCTGTCCGTCCGTCCGTCCCCCGAAGGTTTCCAGATGATAACTTGAAAACTCCTCAAGGGATTTAAATAATATTTTGCACAGCTGTTCAGTACAATAAAATACAGGTCAAGTTCAATTTTCAGGATGATCCGAAAAATATTATTGAAGTTTTGCCACTTTATAAATTTTCAAATACCCCCGAAGGTTTCCAGATGATAACTTGAAAACTCCTCAAGGGATTTGAATAATATTTTGCACAGCTGTTCAGTACAATAAAATACAGGTCAAGTTCAATTTTCAGGATGATCCGAAAAATATTATTGAAGTTTTGCCACTTTATAAATTTTTAAATTTGACAATAATGAAATTTTCTGGTCTAAGAAAGATAACTCATTTCTTTCTGTCTCTATATAATAGTATATAGTGGATGTATAGTATATACATTATAGTATACTAGTATATACAAATATATTTAACTATTGATATTATAGTGGATGTATAGTATATACAGTATAGTATACTAGTATATACAAATATATTTAACTATTGATGAATATCGTGGCGGGGTATCATTTAATGTCCCATTAGATGCACTATTTTTACTTTAATATGTAATTTATTCTCTTTTTAGCTCACCTGACCCAAAGGGTCATGTGAGCTATTGCCATCACTTGGCGTCCGTCGTCGTCCGTCGTCGTCGTCGTCGTCATCGTTAACTTTTCTTCAAAAATCTTCTCCTCCAAAACCACTGAAGGGATTGCTTTGAAACTTTGCATACATCATCAGTAAAATGCCCTCTACCAAATTTGCCCAAATCATGGCCTCAGACCAACCAACATGGCCGCCATGGCTAAAAATAGAACAGAGGGGTCAAAATACAGGTTTTTGCTTATAGTTCAAAAAGTATAACAGATACAGGAAAACCGAAGAGACCTTCCTTCTTCAGCATCTAAAGCTCTACAAAACACTCCATTGGGTCAAAGTTGTGTGATGACTCCTTGTAGGAGTTATTGCCCTTTAATTGTCAAAATTGAGGATTTTTGCCATTTTTGCCTCAAAATCTTGAAAATTATTAGAACTAGAGAAAAAGTTAGCATTGCTTAATTGTTCTGCTCTATGAGGGCTACAAAAATGACTTTAGGGTCAAGATTGTCTGATTAACCGTTTAAGAGTTATTCCCCTTGAACTGTTTTTTTTAAACGGTTTTAATTGATTTTTTAAAATCTTCTCCTCTGAAACAACTGAAAGTACTGCTTTGAAACTTTGTACACATCATCTGTCAAATGTCCTCAACCTAGTTTGCACCTACCATGGCTGCAGATTAACCAACATGGCCACCATGGCTAAAAATAGGATGGGGGGGGGGGCGGTAAAATACATATTCAAATAAGTGTAACAGATACAGGAAAACCGAACAGACATGCCTTCATCTGCATCAAAAGCTCTACGAAACACTCCATTGGGTTGACGTTGTATGATGACTCCTTATAGGAGTTATTGCCCTTTAATTGTCGAAATTGATTATTTTTGAAATTTTTGCCTCAAAATCTTGAAAATTATTAGAACTAGAGAAAAAGTTAGCATTGTTTAATTGTTCTGCTCTATGAGGGCTACAAAAATGACTTAAGGGTCAAGATTGTCTGATTAACCGTTTAAGAGTTATTTCCCTTGAACTGTTTTTTTAAATCGGTTTTAATCGATTTTTTAAAATCTTCTCCTCTGAAACAACTGAAAGTACTGCTTTGAAACTTTGTACAAATCATCTGTCAAATGTCCTCAACCAAGTTTGCACCTACCATGGCTGCAGATTAACCAACATGGCCACCATGGCTAAAAATAGGATTGGGGGGGGGGGGGTAAAATACAGTTTTTGGCTTATATTTAAAAAAGTGTAACAGATACAGGAAAACCGAAGAGACATGCCTTCATCTGCATCAAAAGCTCTACGAATCACTCCATTGGGTTGAAGTTGTATGATGACTCCTTATAGGAGTTATTGCCCTTTAATTGTCGAAATTGATTATTTTTGACATTTTAGCCTCAAAATCTTGAAAATTATTAGAACTAGAGAAAAAGTTAGCATTGCTTAATTGTTCTGCTCTATGAGGGCTACAAAAATGACTTTAGGGTCAAGATTGTCTGATGAACCGTTTAGGAATTATTCTCCTTGAACATTTTTTTAATCAATTTTACTTGATTTTAAAAAATCTTCTCCTCTTAAACCAATGAAAGGACTGCTTTGAAACATTGCACACATCATCTTTAGGATGTCCTCTACTAAAATTGGGAAAATCATGACACCTGACTACCTACATAGCTACATTGGATTAAAATAGAAAAAATGAAAAAAAGGGGGGGGGAGTCGAGAGAGTTTTCGATTGATAGTTAAAAAAAGTATAACAGGTACAGCAAATTTGAAGTGAACCTCCATTCTCCCTCTAAGCATCAAAAGCTCCTCCTTATAGGAGTTATTTCCCTTAAAATGTCAAAATTAATGATTTTTGCAGAAGTGTTGGGCAATTCCTGATAGCAAAGAAAAGCTGGATAAAAAAGGGTTGTTTGGTTTCATGTTCAGGTGAGCGACACAGGCTCCTGGGAGCCTCTAGTTAAATACTTGTTTATACTTTTATTAATTTCAAGTGATTGTAGTAAATTAAATTAAAAATAGAGCATTCTCATATCGTCTATTTGGATCGTTGTTATAACGGAAAATCACACATTTCGAAACCAAAACAATTTGTCAACTTTGATTCATCAACCAAACAAAGAAAACAAAAGATAACACGTTTTATTTTAATCCCTGAATGATTGCAATCAAAACATCGATCTTCAAACACTTGAGGTTATATAACGACGCCATTTGCATTTTACGCAATACAGGTTACACATCTACTACATGTATTTTCGTATCTGTTTGAATTTTTATTCGTCCTATAGAATTAATATAATATTACTAAAAATAATTTAAGTAAAAATTAATATCATAACAACGTATACATATGGAAGTTTGTAAAAGAATTATGTTAGAATAGTACGAAAATACCACGTATGACACTACAACAAAATGGCGACCGCCATTGACAACAATCAACGAGACGAAAAAAACCTGATCGAGTCTGTATTTATGTATAATCCGCACCATTCCTTTCCAACTAAAATTAAAAGAAAAAACTGCGGACAATACGACCCTTATTACGGTACTTTATATAGTTTATGTTTTCTATGCCAACTGGAAATTTAAAATGGCCCCCAACACAGGACTTAGTTTAACATAGGACCCTATGGGAAAAAGTTTTTAAATGCTTCTTCTCTGAAACCACTTAACCAATGGAAACAAAAACTTACTAGCAATATTGTTTGGATGGTCCATTATAAAGTTTGTGTTTTTTATTGCAATTGGAAATTCAAAATGGCTGCCACCGAAGGACTTAGTTTAACATAGGACCCTAAGGGAAAAAGATTTAAAATCTTCTTCTCTGAAACCAGGTAACCAATAGAAACAAAACTTACTAAAGCAATATTGTTTGGATAGTCCTCTTTAAAGTTTGTGTTTTTTAATCCCAATAGGAAATTCAAAATGGCCACCACCGCAGGACTTTGTTTAGAATTGGACACTAAGGGAAAAAAGTTAAAAATGGCTTCTTCTCTGAAACCAGTTAACCAATCGAATCAAAACTTACTACCAATATTGTTTGGATGGTCCTTTATAAAGTTTATGTTTTTTATGCCAATTGGAAAATTGAAATGGATTCCACCGCAGGACTTAGTTTAACGTCTTCTCTGAAAACGGTTAACCAATGTAAACAAAACTTACTAGCGATATTATTTGGATGGTCCTCTTTGAAGTTTATGTTTTTTATAACAATTGGCCACCACAGCATTACATAGATTAACAGTAGACCCTATGGCCACGCCGAATTAATTACTTGTTCGTCGGACCACCCGCACGTAAAATTATTTCAGAAAGAAAAAAACTAAATTTCTTCCGCCCGCATTTACCGGAAACTCGCCCGCGTCCAGAACCAGAAGTCATCTTTAAAAAAAAATAATCTCCACGTTCTACAAATTCATCCATCTACTCTGATAGCTGAAGATTCAGTCAGAACTTAGAAGGTTAAAATACCGTTTTAGTCGTCCCCTATAAAATCAAAACCGAAAGTAAAATGAAGAAAACAATGACAGAAAACATGAGTGTGGTTGTGGCAGCAGTTGCCACCCAGTTTAAAGTACTGCTACCAAATACAGCATTAGAATGTCGAATGGACGACACCTTTATGGACCTATTTACATGCATACAAGGGAAGCCTTCAACTCATGGCAATGTTTCTAACCTTAGTTATGACAACATTATGAGAATCAAAATTTAGGACAATCCCAAGCTTTTGGTCAGGGAAAATGATGGCATAATAGTTAGACAGGTAGTCTTTTATTATTTCTTTTTAATCAAATAAAATTATACCTTGCCAAAAAGATTTGGAGACATAACTGAATAGTGGTATGGGCTGTCTGTTGGTCAGTCTGTACCTATTGATAGAAAGCCAAGGCAGCATCTTTTTAGAAGTTCTTTTCTGCTATATAATTTACTAATCAATTAAGTCATTTTTTTAATTTCAGTTATTTTCTTCAAAATAAAAAAAAATCGCTCGCTCGCATCAGTTTAACCATGAAAACCTTGAACAAATCTTTTTAAAAAACTAAAAACATGTCGCTCGCCTTAAAAAAAATTATTCGCTCCACAAAATCAGAATTTCCAAAAAAAATTTTTTTCGCTCGCTCGCTCCTTATTTTCAAAGTTAAAGTCCGACGAACAAGAAATTAATTCTGTGTGGCCTATGGGAAAAAGTTTTATTAGGTTTCTTTTCTGAAACTGATTAACCAATGGAAACAAAACTTTCTAGTAATATTGTTTGGATGGTCCTCTTTAAAGTTTATTGAAAATTACAGGACTTACTTTAACATCAGGGAAATGTCATCTTCATTGCCTATAAAATCAGGTGAGCGATACAGGCTCTTAAGAGTCTCTGGTTTGATCATCTAATCGCATATTAAAATTGTATCCATTAGTCTTAGCCTCTTTTACAAGCTTTTCATGATACCTGCTTCTATTAATTTTGTTCATGATGGCACTAATTATGAGGAAATTGAAGGCTGTTATTGTAATCTATTTTGGCTTCAGATGCATGTTTTTTTAAACTAGATTACACAGATTTATAGTCTTCCTCATATTTGTTAAAAACTATTTAATCTTATAAATAACAATAGAAGATAACTGAATAAAGGAAATGGTGATTGATTGATTGGATGTTTGCTTTATGTCCAGCGAGCAGTATTTCAGTTATATTCAGGACAGGAACAAGTTAGCAAACAATACATCAATTGAAAAAGGGGGTGGGATGGGACACAGGGAACAAAATTTTGACTGCCACTGGAAAAGTACGGAGTAGTCGGTAGGGTCTGAGAATTTAGCCTTTTGTAGCGGCTACAATAAGCCTACTCTTTTTCAAAATCTACAAAGAGATCTTTATCGTGCAAGGAGCGTGGCACTCTCCAAACACATTACCCACTATGGTCCGTGGCCAGGCTTTCCGTATTATGAGCTGACAACCCCCAAACAACAGGGTCTCCACTATCCGCCACCCTGGGACGCGCTGGGCTGCTCTGTGGGTTGAGCACTGGGAACCGTCCCAGTATGATCCCAGAGGAAAAGGTAAAGACAGTCTGCTGTTATATTTTTTTATGGCTGTAGTTGCATGTTTTTGAAACAGGGTAATTTTTGTCACAGCTTTAATTTATAATCTTTACAACATTATTTTATATTGTTAGGGAGTACTCAATGAATATCAGAATAGTTGATGAAGGAATAAAGGAAATGGTGAATTTATTTGAAGATTTTTATGAACAGGATGGTAAAACTGCATTCATTATGTCTTCAGATCACGGAATGACTAACTGGGGTAAGAAATGATGTATGGAAAGTACAACTGGAATTTTGTTGTTCTTCTTTAAATTAAAGGTAGAGGTACACTACAGGTCATGAGTGGATATACAAACATTTGTAAGTGTGAAATACATCGTAAGTGCTGACATCACAATGCATTTTCCTTTGATCTTCCAACAATTATGATAGATTTTACAATTACGCTTTGTGAAAACCACTGCAGGTGGAATTAACTTTTTCCACCTGTCCAGACTGGGCAGCCCACCAATGTCCACCTGTTCAGAGTAGAAATCCCACCAAAGTCCACATGTCCAGAGTGGGCAGCTCACCAATGTCCACTCTACTGTGACCTCATGTTGTAAAAATAGTGATCATTGACGATTGTCTGCATTTTTGAATAGATTCTTCTTGTAAATGTTATGATAGAGCATAGCAGAGGAAACTGCATATCTAATTTAAAGGGTGTTTAGATTAAAGTAACTAAATTTATGGACCAGTCTGTAACTACGCCCGCTTTGGGCAGGTGAAACAAAGAAAAAATCCCCTGGATCTGTTAAGTGTACATAAAAGAATTAAAGAATTATGTGCCATCAGACATAGACCATTATGTTGTCTGTGTAAGATGTTAAAAACAAAACCCTAACCAAACAAACAAGAACTATATACCAGTGCTTGAATTATTTACTATTTACTTTGTTGATTATTGTTTATTTTTCGTGTGTAATTGTTATCATAACACTAATTATTAAACATCACTTACAGAAAACACCAACTGTTTGGCTCAGAATATTATCACTATAAATGAGATTTGTTGCTAGACAACACAGACAATTTGCTTGCAAGGGGTGACAGCCATTGAAACCGGAAAATCATGTGATTGTCAACTGGAAAAGAAGTGACAATACTATTGTTAGTCCTATTTCTTTAAAACTTGCGTGATTGATAACTGGAAACAGTTTGCATTATATACATTTACATTTTTGAAAACACAGAGTTTTGAAAAAAACACCATTAAAGAAGCATGTTTGGTCTATTATGTTTAGTCTTTTGTTGATTTGCTTGGTTCAATGTAATGATTGTTGTCTTGCCTCTGGTTAAAGCCCTTAGGGAAAGACATCCCAACAAATTGACAATTCTGGATGTCCACCTCTTAAGAAGGCCACAATTGTATCATGTTTAATTTAGATGGTTCCTGTTTTGACAATTATAGAAACATTTATGGTATTTTTTTCTATTTTTATTTGGATATTAAAAATTCTTTTCTTTCACACAATGTAGGTTCCCATGGAGCAGGTAATCCACATGAAACCTTAACTCCACTGGTAGCATGGGGAGCTGGAATAAGAAAGCCTTTGAAAGTTTTGTATCAAAGTGACTACCCTGATACTTTTTCTGCAGGTAAATAGAGAGAAAATTTAATGCTGCAGACCTTAGGAACTGGTAAAAACTTTTATATAGTTTTATATAGGAAAAGCATCGTTATTAAGCACATAATTTTTAGGCTTCAAATAGTAATGATGCTTAAAGTCATGTGATACAATTTATGTTAATTTAATTTGTAGAAACTCGGTTAAATTCAGACCGTAATGTAATTATTTGTAAACATGCGGTATGAGGGTACCAGTACCATGTATGTAATATAAATTTCTGTGTTCATTACTAGAGTCATCTACTTAGTACATATTTTACAAGGTGCATTTTTTAAATTATCAAACGAAGTTTTCAACAATATGCCACATACTGTTATTCATCTCTTGTAAAAAATATGCTGTCAGTAGATAATTTCATTTCCCTTATAAGTCCTTGGATGCAACTTTTTCCTCAAAGTGGAATTCCTTATTTGAAAATAAAAATTGAGCATTTACATTAATTCTCAATAATGCTGTTGGTTTATATTTGACTTTGTTTAATCATGAAATTTAATAATACTAATCATGTCCCGTTATTATACCCCGGAAACTTTTTTGGGGGGGTATATAGGAATCACCCTATCTGTCTGTCCGTTGGTCTGTCTGTCTGTCCATCTGTCCACATCCCTTGTAAGCGCTTCTCCTAAACCGCTTGACAGATTTTGATGAAACTTTACATGATGGAAGTACATCATATGTAGATGTGCATGAAGAATTTTCGTCGCTGTCTGATATTATTCATGGGAGATAATTGGACTTGAAGCGAAGCGGGGGGTATCCCTTTGTGAGCGTGCTCACAGTCCACACTTGTTCTGATTTTTATATGCATTTAAAAATTTTCGATTGTTGTTTATATTCACAATAATATATTTAATAATATAAATGAAAGAACACACAACTTATTTTTAGAGTGGAATTTAGAGAATCTGAAGAGAATTGATGTAAATCAGGTATAAATATGTTTTATTTATGAAACATTTATATTTTTCATCAAAAACAGATATTAGACTTGCAGAAATGCTGAAATGAATTTAGTTCAAATCTGTTATATACTGTATTTTTCCTATGTTTAGTCAAAGTGAATGATAAGTTGAATTGATTTTGATTTGAATGTTGTTTTAACACCACTTTCACTGTTTCAGCAATTTTTCAGCTATATCATGGCATCCAGTTTTTATTGGGATAGGAAGCTGGAGTACCCGGAGAAAACCCCCGACCTGGGTAGGAAAACTGGCAATCCTTGTCAATTAAGATTGGAGTTGAATTGAAGATTTTTGGAAAAATTCTAGTAGAAAAAAACATAGATTAGTCTAATTCGGTTCATTATCAAGGAATCTTTAACCAATAACTTCGGTAAGTATTTAAGGTAGACTTATCTATGTTTTTTGAACAGAATTCGACCAAATATTATCAATTTGACTTATCGTCCACATCGACTAAACATACGAAAAATATGGTACCTACTTGGTCAAATGTTGTTTATATATAATAATGATGCAATAATAGTTAAAGGAGAAGTAATAAAAGTAATACAGGAGTTTAAACAAACAGAACTTCTATTTAAGGAATAGAGGAACTTGGTAATTCAACTATTTCCAGAATGATGGAAGGTAAAAGTTGTAATTAATCACTTATTCTATTGTAATGCCTAATTGCTCAACTTATTGAGGTAAATTGTTTAAATTTTAAAATTTTGTCAAACAGGCTGACATTGCACCATTGATGACCTCAGTTATTGGAGTACCTTATCCCATGAATTCTGTGGTAAGTTTCAGATGTATTGATTTCCTTAGTCATTGGAGGACCTTAACCCATGAATTCTGTGGTAAATTTCAGATATATTTATTACCAGTATACCTGTCATGATTAGTTACACTTTGAGTTGTGGGTATAGTGCATAAATAAAAATAATCGGCTTCATTTTGGGCCATTTTTACCTTTTTTATCTTTTTCTTAAGCACTTGTTATTACACTAATTCACTTGATCTATGTTTCCAGCTGTCTGTTTAAGTCCCTGTTTCAAAATTCATTATCACTCTAAAAAGTATATTATGGGCTGAATGGTATCTAGTGTTTAGGAAGTGGGAGTACATTGGGAAAACCAGATTGGAAATATTTTGATGACATACAGTCGAACTTCAGTAGCTCAAACTCGGATCGCTGGAACACCCAGGATTTCTCGGTTTTAATTAATTAAAATATACTCCAATAAATTGCTATCAAATCGGAATAGAGGTCATATTGACAAAATTAATTACTTAATGCAATAATACTTGTGCACAAAATTGAACAAGAAAAATGACAGTAAACATTTTTATTTTTAACAAAAACATAAATAGGTACGTAAAAACAAGATTCATTTATATGAAATGCAATGAAGAAACACAATTTTATTAATCCAATGTGACAGGAAATTAACTGAAGTATATAAACTGATATCGATTTCGGTTCGCTCATGAACCATTTCTGCAAATCACTTGTCACAGTTTCTCAAACTCCAGATTTCTCGAACAATTTTTGTCTGACCCTTTGAGTTCGAGCCATCGAAGTTCGACTGTACTTTCAAATTAAAGAAAATGCCAAAATTCTGCGAGACTTATATATTAAAAGATAATTACATTATACAAAAAAATTTAAATAATTGAATAATTATGAGTAAACCAGAACTACAAGTATGATGAA
Organism: Limnoperna fortunei; assembly: GCA_944474755.1. Taxonomy (NCBI): domain Eukaryota; kingdom Metazoa; phylum Mollusca; class Bivalvia; order Mytilida; family Modiolidae; genus Limnoperna; species Limnoperna fortunei. The sequence goes on along the minus strand of OX104112.1, from coordinate 89,827,381 downwards.
ATTCCTCCATAGCAATGAAGATTTATGTTTAAGAATTTTAGTAGCATTGGATGTAGTTCTATGAAGACCTATACAATACCAGGTAATCACTATTGTTGTTTGTAGGGAACACTACCTCTAGACTATCTTGATAGTTCTGACTGGGAAAAAGCAGAAAGTATTTTTGCAAATGCTAGACAGATCGTGGAACAATATCAGGTAACTTATATTTCATTTTTGTGGCAAGAATATATGACCAAAATATATTTTACTTTGTCAGTCTTATTTTGAGATATATATACAAGTACAATAAGATGTTTAAATAGAACATAAAGACTGTATATTATATTGTTACAGTTGAAAGAAGACTAATATTTTATTTAAGGTTAAAATACTACATTATGATTTTATCTGAAAAATTATGAACATGATGTAAAAACTCATTCCAAAAAACATATTGTTTAGTATTAGAATACAGATGAGTGTACTTGAAGATGAGGCATTATCTACATTTATGTTTTAATTTAAAATAGTTTTCGTATAGGTAAAAATGGAACAAAAGAAATCAACAACATTATCTCTGGCATTTAGACCATTTAGGTTAGTATAGAACAAACATATTGTCAGTATTCACTGTATTGTCCTAAGGTTAAAAGTTTTTTGCCTATAAAATGATTCTGTGGTTGAGGCCATGATTTTCATAACAAACTTGTAAAATCTCACATTTACCATAGCAACGTTAATATTCTAAAGTTTTGATTAAATAAACGTGGATTAAAACCCCTTTAGGATTCTTAAAAAAATTATGACCAGGTTAAATTACTAACCTTATATTGTGTTAAATGTTCACTTACATGCATAATTTGTTGTACACAGCATGGTTGTTCCTCAAAAGACCAAATATTTATTGAAGTAAATCCTTATATTAATTGTTCTGTACAGAATATTAACCAGTTTACATTTCACTTTTTTAACTTTTAATGCCTTCAAGAGACTATTTATCATCTTCACATTTGAGGTTATCAGTACATGCAGTAAAATAATTTATTGCTTTAAAGTATTTTCTGGACTACAGGTCTCATTGGCTTTTTTCATATAAGGAAAAATCATCTGTTTAAGTAAAAAAAACTTGACCTATTTTCTAAACAATACAATAGTCTAAATTTTTTGACAAATGTTGTTTGTATTTCAGACTTCTTTTGTACAAGTAAAATCAAAAGTCCATTAAAAGTTAAACCAGATATTTTGCATAAAATATTAGTAATTAAGACTATATTTTTTATTTACAGTAAATTACTGCAAAGCACACAGGTAAATTTCAAAATAAAAAGTAAGGTACTATTGGTCACATGGTCTGTCATTACTGAGGATACGGGTTCACGTCTCACTGCGAGCAGGGTGTACTAGATTCCAATCTTACTTGACAAGGATAGCCAGTTTTCCTACTGCAGGTCTTGCACAGATAGAAGTTAAAGTCATCATAACACAGTTAAACCTGTTGTAAAAAGGGGCATATTGGCCACACTTTTTTCTTTTACTCTCGTTTGAGAAGAAAGGGTGCGGATTATATGTAACTACAGACTTGGAAGAGTTTTTTTTTACCCGTTCTGGACATTGTTACTGGTGGTCGCCATTTTATTGTTTGGTTATTTGTGGTCATATAGACATTTTACTGCAATTTTCTGGTCTAAAACAAGAGTGCAGACAATACATAAATGCGGACTATATGCACCTTTTTACAGTAAATGAAAGGCATGGTCAGTTTACAGATAATATATATCATAACAGTGACTCCTATTTATGTATGGTTTATACAGGATTACTTTTTGGTCAGGGTTTTGTTTAGACAGGTTTTACTGTAATACAAGCCATCTTAATCAAGAAAATTTAGTCCACATTAGACAGGTTTTACTGTAATACAAGCCATCTAAATCAAGAAAATTTAGTCCACATTAGACAGGTTTTACTGTAATACAAGCCATCTAAATCAAGAAAATTTAGTCCACATTAGACAGGTTTTACTGTAATACAAGCCATCTAAATCAAGAAAATTTAGTCCACATTAGACAGGTTTTACTGTAATACAAGCCATCTAAATCAAGAAAATTTAGTCCACATTAGACAGGTTTTACTGTAATACAAATCATCTAAATCATGATCATGATCATTCAAACATTTTTTTAATGTTTTGCATTTCTGTACCATCTTCAGCCATTAATATTGCAGTTAATCTGAACAAAGTTTCTGTTCAAGGCACTTTCCTAATTGGAAGGTTTCACAGTTCCTCATAAAATTACAGTGAATTTTGTTTAAACCATATCTAAAACATAACCCTTCAAAATATGAACACATATTTTAGTCACAGTATTTGAAATCCATGGAAATTTATCCTGTTTAAAATGGAAAACCTGTCTATTCAGAACAACATTAAGTGTGCATGTTGTACTTAAGAAATAGATTATTGCGAATTAGAACATGGTTAGATCTTTTATTTGTCAATATTTTATACCAAGTGTGAGCGAGGTATAAAATGAAGACAAATACAAGGTCTGACCATGTTCTAATTCACATAGAGCACAAATTAAGTAATATTTTTCAATTCTATTATGTCTAACATATGTTTTAAAATTTTGAAGTGACCCAAAGATGAGGTTCTATGCTTATTAGAAACCTAATGTGTTATCAAAGCATATGAAAGACGTCATATTAGAATGTACTATATAAAACTATACGTATATTCTTATAATTGCACTGTTTTTATCATATTCTAGGCAGATATATTTGATACCAATTATAAACAGTTGTTATCAGAATAAAGTATTAAATCATCATCTTTTTATTTAAGGATTGTTTTCAATTGTTGGTTAGATTATTGGATATAAACGACTTTGGGTCGATTTACGCTGAATAAACCAAAGTCGTTTATATCCAATAATCTAACCAACAATTGAAAACAAACTTTATATTTTAAATTCTATAGTAAAAATGAAGTAACATGAACAATATTTTACAAATAATCAAATTATATTTGCAATTCACAATTTTAGTGTCGTCACTTGTTGTTTGCTGAAGAATTCATGTATAGCCAACGTCATCAATACATCTTATTATGACGTCACAATCAGTCACGTGCTGAAAAGGCAAGTTAGGTTATAGGAAATAACCAACTTTGCCCATGTATTGAGTATTCAAACGAAATTAAAATATTTATAAATAACCATGATTGGTGGGTAACTTAAGTTGATTTTTTGCAGTAGTTTCCATTTGCCAGTAAAAAAATGGGCTTCATTTAAAAAATAACAATGTCCATTTCTTCTATGTTATTATAAGCAGTATGTAATTAACCAAACCATGTTATAGAGTATATTTGAAATATTCCTTATAGTTTAATTTCAACTTTAAATCTGGACAATTTTAATGGTAAAAGTAGCAATGATTTCATGGCACTATTTCAATTTTAATAATAGGTCACGTAAAGCAAGTTATATTGAATATTATCCCCCTATCAGTGTTATTCCTGGAATTTGAATGGTCACTTACATGTTGTTACAAAACTAATATACCTGGGGCATTGCTAGGTCATATACTCGGGTGTTGCTAACCGTTAGTTTTACAATAGTATGTAAAATGCGTTAATATTAGAAATGGTAATTAATTTGCGTCATATACAGGATGATGAAATCTTGGACAAAAGGTCCAAATGTGTTTTATTTTCAACAGAAAAAAAAAAGATATGGAGTTTGACAAACAACGACGTCACACTATTATGAGGTTTCTGCAATACATTCAGCGCCAAAACTTAATTTTTCAACATCTATTTGAATCCAACAAAAAACTGTTTTTTTGGAGAACTGTAGGGTTCTACCAAAGGTAGTACCCTACACCTTGTAAAAAAAGCGATATTTTTACCAAATTCCAATCAAATTTTCTTCGATAAAGAAGAAAACATTACGTTAACGTCCGCCTTTGCACCAACAATGAACCTAAAAATCCCCCATTTCAAACTAAAACCGGATAAATTCGTTATACACGTTCATATCTGTAGATATGGAGATTTTAACACCTTCAGCACCCCTGTACACCATTCGGCTTCGCCTCAGGCTGTACTTGGGGCACTTCAGGTGTTAAAATCTCCATATCTACGGATATGAACGTATATAACTTATAATATGAGTTTCTCATTTCGATTGGCCAATCAGATTTCAGCTTACAAAGCAAATTAAATTATATTTAAATATGATTACATTGTGGCGAAATTTATTTTGTTATCTTTTAGGTAGACAAGATTAGAAATATTAGAAATTTGATAAAGAGTGGCCAGTATAACTTAGCAGTAAGTAACCCTATGTAGAACTAATGTTCTTTTTTAAAATGGAATAAAAAAATCTGTGATTTGAGTGAATCTTCTATGAGTTTACTTAATAATATCCCGCATGTATCAATACAAACACATAAGTGAGGCAGTGTCATGTTATGGATCCATCAAAATTGTTATTTGTTTGAAGTGTAATTTCTTAGTATGGCTATCCAAGTCTGAGCTTTCTTGTGTATCAAGTCAGTATTCAACAAGGTTATTCAATAAACAGTTGGCATTTAAACTTCTAGGATAAATGCAAGGGTTATACTTACAGAGATTTAAACTTCTAGGATAAATGCAAGGGTTATACTTACAGAGATTTAAACTTCTAGGATAAATGCAAGGGTTATACTTACAGAGATTTAAACTTCTAGGATAAATGCAAGGGTTATACTTACAGAGATTTAAACTTCTAGGATAAATGCAAGGGTTATACTTACAGAGATTTAAAACTCCTTTTTATCATGTCTTTTGTCAATTTGTTTTGCAGAATAAATTGTATAATGAATTTAAATAATTTTCATTGGTTGTTTCTTTTAGATAACTGAATCCTTGGCATTAATTGAACTTGCTCTTGAAGGTTTAAATTACTACCATGGTTACGACAGATTCTTTTTAGGGTAAGTCAGTGGCAATAAAAAAGTTTAAAAAGAGAATCACCCAATTTAAGAAATATGCTAAATAAATATGTCTTGTTTTAATGAAGGATTGTGTTTTATAGCCAAAGGTATGGTTTTTATTGGATAATCTGGCTTTCTCACCCAATATAATACTAAAGCCTTCAAATAGCAGATAAAATACTGAAAATGACATACAACCCCTTTAAAATGACATGAACAAAACTGTATTTAATGTTTTTAAATGTCACCGGAATACTAAACAGATATTTTGTTTAACAACCATCATATCATCATCACACTCATCCCAACAGGCTTTTGCATCAAGTATAATAATACCATTTGACAAATTCTGAAAATTGGCATGTTGAATCATTGATAGGATTCTGAGTTAATTAGGATTGCACTTTGAACAGATGGGACAATACTGTAAATTTTTTTGTGTATAATTACATTTTTTTGGTTCGAGAAAAAGTTGGTAATTTTAAGATACTTAATGTTCATAGTTTTGTATCTATCAACGCAACTGCTATTGTATTCTGTTCAGTACTGAATTTAAATGTCAACATGTCCCATCGAAAATCTGTGAAAGTATCCACAATACGATTACATGTGCACAGATTTCCTGGTATTCTGGTGAAATTACTTAGTGTGGATGTGAATGAACAGGGGTTGATTTCTCAAAACAATCTTACTGTTTCACCTATTAAAAGTGAGAATTTTGATGTTAGTTGGTAGTTGATAGTCTAAGATTGGACTTAAGTCTCTTTCAAGAAATTCTTCATGACTATATTATACATATTTACTTTCAGATTGAGCATTGTATTTGGTTATATAGGCTGGATGATATACACACTGACAATTGTTGTCAGAGAACACTCTGGGTTAATCAATGTCACTGGGAAGCTTGACTTGTCACAACCAGACATGCTCCATGACAAAACAATTAAAGTGGTATTTGGTATTATTGGATTTATGACTGTGATATTGTTGAAAGGTATTGTGCTTGGATTGTTTAAGTTTGTTTAGTTTACTTTTTACCTCTGGGCTGTTCCATTTAAACAAAATAAGTCACATTTGTTCATGGGTGGGTACACAGGGAAGGTGCATTAAAAATGGAACAAACACCTACAAAAGCAATTTTACTTCTTTTGCTATAGTTTTGTTTGACACTTAACCATGAAAGTAATTTTAAAGTGCCTTCCTTTGGTGTCATGTGTTTTAATTGAAAAGTACACATAACTGATATTGAATAAACAAGTTGATGTTAAATTGGTTTTTACTTTTATACTGGTCAGAGAGTAGTTCTTGCCATTAAAATGATAGAAGCAACTCTTGCTATTTTGGTGAATGTTCCATTGTTTTTCTATTAAATTTGATGGCAAAGGCTTCATTTGAATTATTTCACTATCGTCCATCCAAAACAAGTTAGGCTTATCACTTTTAAAATGCCAATTTTTCACAAAAACTGCCAAAATATTGGGTGGTGAGAATTACTTGGTGTTGAGAACTACTCCATGACCAGTACATAAGTATAATATTATATTATTGTAATAGAAACGCAATTAGCCTTTATAAAGTACTTATAGACATTGAGTTGGTAGTTGTGCTGTAAACAAATCTTATTGAATTACATGTATATTTGATTTTTGACATTATTTCTTTAAAAATCTTTCTTTCAGTTCAGTCATTGCCATTTACAAACTACATGTATTGCTTAATACCAGTTATACTGTGGATGACTGTTATACTTAGGTAAGGATGACTGTTATATTTAGGTAAGGATGACTGTTATATTTAGGTAAGGATGACTGTTATACTTAGGTAAGGATGACTGTTATACTCAGTTATGTATATCTGTTATACTTAGGTAAGGATGACTGTTATATTTAGGTAAGGATGACTGTTATACTTAGGTAAGGATGACTGTTATACTCAGTTATGTATATCTGTTATACTTAGGTAAGGATGACTGTTATATTTAGGTAAGGATGACTGTTATATTTAGGTAAGGATGACTGTTATATTTAGGTAAGGATGACTGTTATATTTAGGTAAGGATGACTGTTATATTTAGGTAAAGATGACTGTTATACTTAGGTAAGGATGTCTGTTATACTTGGGTATGGATGACTGTTATACTTGGGTAAGGATGACTGTTATACTTGGGTAAGGATGACTGTTATATTTAGGTAAAGATGACTGTTATACTTAGGTAAGGATGACTGTTATATTTAGGTAAGGATGACTGTTATACTTAGGTAAGGATGACTGTTATACTTGGGTAAGGATGTCTGTTATACTTGGGTATGGATGACTGTTATACTTGGGTAAGGATGACTGTTATACTTGGGTAAGGATGACTGTTATACTTAGGTAAGGATGACTGTTATACTTAGGTAAGGGTGTCTGTTATACTTGGGTAAGGATGTCTGTTATACTTAGGTAAGGGTGTCTGTTATACTTGGGTAAGGATGACTGTTATATTTAGGTAAGGATGACTGTTATACTTGGGTAAGGATGTCTGTTATACTTGGGTATGGATGACTGTTATACTTGGGTAAGGATGACTGTTATACTTGGGTAAGGATGACTGTTATACTTAGGTAAGGATGACTGTTATACTTAGGTAAGGGTGTCTGTTATACTTAGGTTAGGATGACTGTTATACTTAGGTAAGGATGTCTGTTATATTTAGGTAAGGATGTCTGTTATACTTGGGTAAGGATGACTGTTATACTTGGGTAAGGATGACTTATACTTGGGTAAGGATGACTGTTATACTTAGGTAAGGGTGTCTGTTATACTTAGGTAAGGGTGTCTGTTATACTTAGGTAAGGATGACTGTTATACTTAGGTAAGGATGACTGTTATACTTGGGTAAGGATGTCTGTTATACTTAGGTAAGGATGACTGTTATATTTAGGTAAGGATGACTGTTATACTTGGGTAAGGATGTCTGTTATACTTGGGTATGGATGACTGTTATACTTGGGTAAGGATGACTGTTATACTTGGGTAAGGATGACTGTTATATTTAGGTAAGGATGACTGTTATACTTAGGTAAGGATGACTGTTATACTTGGGTAAGGATGTCTGTTATACTTAGGTAAGGATGACTGTTATACTTGGGTAAGGATGACTGTTATACTTAGGTAAGGATGACTGTTATACTTAGGTAAGGATGACTGTTATACTTAGGTAAGGGTGTCTGTTATACTTGGGTAAGGATGTCTGTTATACTTGGGTATGGATGACTGTTATACTTGGGTAAGGATGACTGTTATACTTTGGTAAGGATGACTGTTATACTTAGGTAAGGATGACTGTTATACTTAGGTAAGGGTGTCTGTTATACTTGGGTAAGGATGACTGTTATACTTAGGTAAGGGTGTCTGTTATACTTAGGTAAGGGTGTCTGTTATACTTAGGTAAGGGTGTCTGTTATACTTAGGTAAGGATGACTGTTATACTTAGGTAAGGATGACTGTTATACTTGGGTAAGGATGACTGTTATACTTAGGTAAGGATGACTGTTATACTTGGGTAAGGATGACTGTTATACTTGGGTAAGGATGACTGTTATACTTAGGTAAGGGTGTCTGTTATACTTAGGTAAGGGTGTCTGTTATACTTAGGTAAGGATGACTGTTATACTTGGGTAAGGATGTCTGTTATACTTAGGTAAGGATGACTGTTATATTTAGGTAAGGATGACTGTTATACTTGGGTAAGGATGTCTGTTATACTTGGGTATGGATGACTGTTATACTTGGGTAAGGATGACTGTTATACTTGGGTACGGATGACTGTTATACTTAGGTAAGGATGACTGTTATACTTAGGTAAGGGTGTCTGTTATACTTGGGTAAGGATGACTGTTATACTTAGGTAAGGGTGTCTGTTATACTTAGGTAAGGGTGTCTGTTATACTTAGGTAAGGATGACTGTTATACTTAGGTAAGGATGACTGTTATACTTGGGTAAGGATGACTGTTATACTTAGGTAAGGATGACTGTTATACTTGGGTAAGGATGAATGTTATACTTAGGTAAGGGTGTCTGTTATACTTAGGTAAGGATGACTGTTATACTAAGGTAAGGATGACTGTTATACTTGGGTAAGGATGTCTGTTATACTTAGGTAAGGATGACTGTTATATTTAGGTAAGGATGACTGTTATACTTGGGTAAGGATGTCTGTTATACTTGGGTATGGATGACTGTTATACTTAGGTAAGGATGACTGTTATACTTAGGTAAGGATGACTGTTATACTTGGGTAAGGATGACTGTTATACTTAGGTAAGGGTGTCTGTTATACTTAGGTAAGGGTGTCTGTTATACTTAGGTAAGGATGACTGTTATACTTAGGTAAGGATGACTGTTATACTTGGGTAAGGATGTCTGTTATACTTAGGTAAGGATGACTGTTATATTTAGGTAAGGATGACTGTTATATTTAGGTAAGGATGACTGTTATACTTAGGTAAGGATGTCTGTTATATTTAGGTAAAGATGTCTGTTATACTTGGGTAAGGATGACTGTTATACTTGGGTAAGGATGACTGTTATACTTAGGTAAGGATGACTGTTATACTTAGGTAATGATGACTGTTATACTTGGGTAAGGATGTCTGTTATACTTGGGTATGGATGACTGTTATACTTGGGTAAGGATGACTGTTATACTTAGGTAAGGATGACTGTTATACTTGGGTAAGGATGACTGTTATACTTGGGTAAGGATGACTGTTATACTTAGGTAAGGATGACTGTTATACTTGGGTAAGGAAGACTGTTATACTTGGGTAAGGATGACTGTTACACTGTATACTTAGGTATTATGACTGATATACTTTGGTAAGGATGAATGTTATACTTAGGTAAGTCTCTGAAGGTTATCTCCCTTTGATCCTTATTGTAACATGTGTTAATTTAATAGAAACTATCTACATATATACAACTATTACCCAGTTTTATTGTTGAATAATTTGTAATCACTGCTATGAATATTTTTTTGCACATAAAAAAGCTCTGAAAGGTTTTTTCACAGATGAATAGTATCATTTATCTTTCTTAATGCAGGTTTGATGTCAAATGTATCCTATCTTGAAATATCTCTTTATTATTAATATTAAAATGAATTGACTGATTTCTTAAAAAAAATATTCAAATTAAAAAAAATAAAAGATGTTGTATACCACTTTTTAAAGCAGTTCCCCGCCATTTTGTGGCGGACATCCTATAGTGATCAGTCTGTCCGTCCGTGCATCCATGCGTCCGTCCGAACTAATCGTGTCCGGGCTGTAACTTTTTTATCTTTTGAGGTAGGCTTTTGATATTTGGAATGTGGGTAGATAATATCAAGGCGATGTGTCGCATACCATGGTTGATAACCTTTGACCTTGACCTCAAGGTCAGGGGGGCCCACAGAGATGGGTACCATCTCACTGATATGATTCTAACTGTTTCCTTGTGATTTCTGCCGATTATGAATCATTGACAGTGGCATTAAGTCTTAAACCATTGTATGTTTTACAGCAGACATCAACATTACAAAGATTAATATTTATTCTTTAAAACACTTTTGTAGATGGGATATTTTCCAGCAGCTATTCAAAAAGTTAAACCCATTCAGAAACATGAAGACAGTTTTATTGGCTATTCTTCCTCCTGTGGTAGGATTAGAAATTCTGGTATGTATTGGGAATTTGCAGTTGGAATATCTTCCATTAAGTAACTACAGGTAGACACATTAGTATACAATTGTTTACAGTAATTGGCTCTGTTTAATGCCCAGTTCAATTTCTTTCAACAGTGATACTATTAAATTTGACTTATTGTGAATAATATTCACCCATTGTGGTCACATGATCTTATAAGCAAGAATCTGAGTATTATACACAGCTTATTTAAGAAATAATTCATGGAGACTGTGGTGATACAATAATGCCAGATAAATGGCCATCTCATGGTAAAGCAATGATAAACCACAGCCTCGGTATATTATTTTATTTTCTTATATGACAACTACAGCACATTTTTATACAGTATAGTTACAATACCTATAGTTAACTTCAAGTCCACCATAAACTGGCTGCTTCTTATATTAAACACAAAATTGAGCTCATTAAAGGGTGTGTTTCAATTGCTGTATTTGTTTTTTATTTTCAAATTTTAAAAGTTATAATTAGCAACTACATTTTCTGGCTATTTATAAAATTGATACTTAATAGCACTCTGCTTTATGTTGGGAGTACAGGTTTGTAAATAGAGCAGCCCTTTAAGACATGCCCTACTTATTGCATGTAACTTATACATAAAATTGTTTACCATGGTTGCATCTCAAATCATTTCAAATTCTGTATCATATACATGTATATGGTATGACATTTACTGATTGTGAATCAAAGTTCCTTACATTTATAAAAGTAATTTTTAAAGTGTGTATGGTTTTGATAAAAAATATTGTGTTAATTATGGTACTAATACATAATATATTTTAAAAAATTCAAATTCAGAGACAACAATTTAGCTGCAGCTACATATTAAATGTCAAAGCTTGTACCATATGTGAAAAATTTTGCTAAATGTAAAATGAACAGAGAAACACATTAAGTCTTTGTATCCAACCGGAGACAATATTCTTAAAAGAAAACCAGTTCCTGTAGCTTTTCTCAACATTTATCAAGACTTTGAAATGTAACCGTTTTAAGCATTAAAATAAAAAGAGGTGTATTTTTTTTATTCCTTTAAAGCCTGTTTATGTTCATTTGTGTTTGGGTTTATAGACTAGACTTTAATGCAACTTTTAACTGTACCCTGGCAATTTTTTTGCCAAAAGAAACAGGATTACCCGGTGGAAAAATACCACTGTTCAATGTGATTACATCAGTTTGCAATGGTTTTCCTTTTTTTCACTGAGCAATAAATGGGGTTAAGCTGCTATGAATTACACAGATAGATGAGTTTGACTCTCTACATGTAGTTTACTTGGCCATCCTAGACTCCTGGTAGGGCATGTATTTTTGTTGTTGCAGAGTAAATACTCGTCATAATTATTATAACACTGATTGTTAAACATTTATTCATACATCACAGCTTGTCTGTAAATACCAGTATGTACAAGACTTATCGTATCTTTAATATTTATAGGTTGTAGGTTTCTTTAGAAGAGAACTCCTTTCGTTAGGATTAATATTAATAGCTGTATGGCCTTTACTGACTTCGCCAGCTGTGTATAAAGATAAGGTGAGTATGTTATCCAGGTACAATGGAGATGCATACATCCCTGCTACATGGGTGTTATGTTTTATCTCGATGTTTCCAAACACTTATATGTTTCTCTAAATCATTTTTAACTAATTAAGGTCAAACATTTTGATCGAACAAATTTTGGAACAAAGAATCAAGCATGCCAATTTTTGTCAATTGATACATTTTACCATTTTCGTAATTTAAAAAATTTTTAGCTTAAAGTTAAAAAAAAAAACTCAAAAAGAGTTATCGTTCGTTTTCATTTGATACAAAATCTGTACTTTAAACAATATTATTTTCTACATGACAGGGAACTTTGACTGGTTGGATCATTTCCTGCTTGCTGCTATCTTTGTTCCCTCTGGCTCCAGTAGTTGGACGAGAGACAAATTATATCTTTGTGTAGGTTTTGTTAAGCATTAATAGTATAAATTTGAGTTGGATTTTGGGTTCAGTATGGATTACTTTAATGGTGCCTGACCACACTCTAAGCACATTTTTAACTGTATCATGACATCCAGTTTTTATAGTGGGAGGAAGCCATACTACACAGTGAAATCCCTTGACCTTTGTCAGGAAACTGCCAGTCCTGTCAGTCAAGGTGTAGGTTGAGAACACCCTCTCTAAAGTGGGGATCAAATTACAAACTAAGATATGTTGTTGATCAGTACAGTAGATGGCTACTTGAACCACTTTGCCACTGAGGCCACAGGTAAGTATGTAAAAGCAGTAACACATAATTTATTGTGTGTATTATAACCCTAAAAAACAAATCAAGAAATTATAGTAATTTTGGACATCACAGAGGTGTTTTATCATACAGAATTATTCCAGTACAAAGGGGGCAAATAAAAAGAAGATGAATAAAAACAATGATGGATTATACTAGGTCGGACTTTAAATTGTTGTAAATTCATTCTTTTATTAATGGTGTTAGTTTTAAACTTGCTGCCTTAGCAGGCCATATTTTTGGCATTGATGAAAAATTAATAGGGAAATGTTGCAATTTGTTCTCACATTATATGCATGATATATTACAGTTCTGTAAATTTTTAAAATAATCTCCAGGTAAATTTCAGTCCTAAACACACACAATTTTAGGTATTCCATCAGGGACTCGTGGAAAGCTCGCACAGATATTGATAACTAGCTACAATAATGTAGCTTCTTTATTTATGGACGGATATAAAGAAAAAAAAATGGAGTTACATTATTTTAGCTGGTGGATAACACAAACAAGTATACAAGATAGTTCTGAATTAAACTCAGCTGGAGAGAACAGCATAGTATACGGTAGAATGTTAAAAACCTTTTATTAGAGCAAAATCTAAAGTATATTTTATGAAAATGATATCTTAGTTGCTCAACTACATACTTTTCTTAATAAAATTTTCAATATTATTACAGTTTAGTTTTAATTGTTATGTTTTCAGGATTCTTAGTGGAGTTTGTGTAGTGTTGACAGCAACATGTTTAATTAATTGGTAAATATAAAAATTAATAATTTATCATAAATAAAATATTTGTACATTGTCAGAAAATTATTTATTTGTCTGAGGCATAGAAACAAGAAAAAATGCATGGTTCTAAGCATTTCTCTCGTATTTTGTGGCAAGTACAAATAAACTATTTATTTTCTTACAGTGTGTGAAAACCATTTTTATCTTATTGTTAATATACAAGCCTGAAAAAGAGTACTGCCAGACTACTTTGGGGCTGACATTTTGGCTTGTATTACTCTTAACAACATTAGACTGTATCCAGAACAGATTACCAAATATCATTTACAGTGTGGACAAGGATACCAGGAGAATTTTTTTACATATCATTTACATGTATACATTAACGGATTTATGTTTTGTTTGTTTGATGGTGTTTAACGCCAATTTCAGCAATTTTTCAGCTATATCATGGCGTCCAGTTTTTATTGGGGGAGGAAGCCGGAGTACCCGGAGAAAACCCCCGACCTGCGGTAGGAAAACTGGCAATCCTTGTCAATTAAGATTGGAGTCGAGTACACCCTGCCTGCAGTGAGAATCGAACCCGCAATCTCAGTGTTGACAGACCACGTGATCAATAATAGACGAACTACCTTGACCACTCGGCCACCGAGGCCCCCATTAACGGATTTAGAAACAACTCTTACACAACTTCATTGCTTCCAAGACCCTTCAATCGAAACTCCATTTCAAATACCTATCACCCATTCTAAGAGAGATATATTAACATATATTGTATATCACTATGGAATTAAAGACATATAAATCTATTGAACCTTATTATAACTGACATTATTTTCTCACTAATGAGAAAGCGTGGTACCTATTTTTAGCCGGTTGAGATATCCTTATCCTTATTTTACATTCCTTTTCCCATAAAAATATATTGTGACGTCAACTGTCGGTTCAGCAAAAAAAATTATAAAATATTTGCTTTAGTTGTGTTAGTTTACTATGCCATTTTAAATATTAACATGAAAACAACATATCTGAGCTTCCATGACCAGATTTATGCCAAAATATGACATTGGTAAACATCAAAACAAACACGGTGACGCAACATGATTACACTGGAGATTACATTCAGGGTATATACCTTTATTTGTTGCCATCTTCCAACAGAACAGAACCAGATTTTTTTTAATGAATTAGTGAGATATAGAATCAAACACCGGTGGTTGGTCAAGAGGGGAAAATCTCAGACACCCACGTGAAAGATTTCTTTTGGTCTCCTACTCGGGAGAGCCTCGTTGGAGACCAGAAATCTTATCACTTGGGTGTCTGAGATTTTCCCGTCCTGCCCTCCCACCGGTGTTAGATCCTATATGTCTTATTATAACTGACATTATTGTCTCGCCTATGACGATAGTTGCTGGAAGTGAGACATAAATATAGGAATCCGGCGGCAGAGGTGGCATCTACACTTGGACCTTTTGCTTCATATCTTTGTAAGCATAACTCCTAGGTCCATCAAATTTGATCCTATATTTGCTTATGATGAGTACTTGCCAGTTAGTCACCTGTCACCTGACCTTGACCTCAATTTTACGGTCCAGGGACTATGTTAATGTTTCGGTATGAGGGCAGTCCCTCTGTAACCATGCATGGTAGGATGACAATATTTAGTATATGGGTTTCTGATGAATAGTACATGACTGTATGGTAGGTTTCACCTGACCTTGACCTCAATTTTATGGTCCAGTGGCTGCATTAAAGTTTTTGGATTAGGTCAGTTTCTCTGTAACCATGCATTTTATATTTTAAATGCATACAATTTAATGCTCATGATGTAATTATTTTTGTTACTGTTGCAGAATGCAGGTGAGACATTTTTCTGTGTCCACGCTTGTTTTAAGAATGTACCATATGTAAGCTATAGTTAGTCAAATGTTAAACAAAAATTAATTGTGGAAGTAGAAAACTTGAAATTTCTGGTGGTCAAATGACATATTAAACTTAAATCTTAATTTTTTAGGCTTAAGAAAAACCAGAGATATGAAGTATATCACCATCAACATTTTTATGCCCTCAATGTAATGCAGGTAACTTTCTTCATTATTAAAATAATTACATTTTCTATGGTAACATAAGTATTCATCTTAAGATAAGTATCCAACTCTTTAATTTTGGATCTCAAATCAGGTTGTTGCTATTACAACATAGTGTTCAAGTGATTTAACATTATTTGAATGTTTCACTTGTTTCAATAACTTTCAGAACAGGTATATCATCTAAGATGTGGTTCAGCAACAACCAATCAATCATATAGTGTATAAATGCATGTAATGTGACTGCAGATTAATCAGTTTTATGAAATAACATTTCAGCCTTACTTCAGACAGGGTGCATGTGACTCGAACCTTAATTGACAAGGATTGCCAGTTTTCATGGGTATTCTAGATTCTTCCACTAAAATTACTGGTTGTCTTTATACAGCTGAACACTTACTAAAAGTGATGTTATACCCCATTCTATTTTTATTGTCTTATATATTTCTTTGGGAAATTTCTCTTTTCCCTTTTCTTTTACAGATATTACTAACAAAAAAGAAAATGAATTTTATTTGGAAGTAATTATTAGCCTTTAAATTTCAAATTTCAATATGGAATCTACTTAAGATATTAACTTTGTTAAATTCATGAATAAATTATTTCAAAGCTTTCCCATTACAGGTGTTAATATTAGGTTTGGCCACATACAATGTTTGGACAGTATCCAGCAGTATAGCTAACAAAGAAGGACTGCCAGTTCTAAATCAAATAATCAGCTGGACAATATTAGGTATTCTTTAATATATATGTCATATAGGGTCATGCTTCATTTTAATAAACATCTGACATATGGACCAGTCAGAATCCTGGAAAATTTTAATTTTAGGAAAAACTGTATTGGATGTTATAAGAAGTCCTATTTGATATTGTCTCTATATTTTTTAAATGCAGAAAATATTTTTAATGAATATGTTTTGTGAGTGTATTGTTTTATAAAGTTACTTTATTTTTTTTTCAATCTACATGTTGAGATATCTTTCCTGTAAATTTATACTCTAGCTATTAAAAGCCTTTGTAGAAAATCTCATTAAGGACTATACTGGTGATCTTCCAGTTATCACCAATATTCACGTGGCTTGCTAGGGCATGTCCATTTTTCTGTTTTCTGAACACTATGAGTATAGACAATGTATTCTAAAGCAATATTTATTTGTTTATCTTGAAATGATGTGAAATAACGAAAGTAGAGCACTCCATTTCAATGTATGAGATCTTATTGACTTCTATTTCGAG
Organism: Limnoperna fortunei; assembly: GCA_944474755.1. Classification (NCBI taxonomy): domain Eukaryota; kingdom Metazoa; phylum Mollusca; class Bivalvia; order Mytilida; family Modiolidae; genus Limnoperna; species Limnoperna fortunei. The sequence continues at coordinate 89,810,384 of OX104112.1, read as the reverse complement.
GATGACTCAGTTGTACATAGATATGCAGTAATGATCATTATTACATAATATATATTTTTGCCTTTTTCCTATTGGCCTAAACCAATACACGTGACTTTCCATTTCCTATCATATTGGTTTGCAAAAAAACTCATTCTACTCAATAAAAAACCATATTGCACTCTCGTGAGAAATTTATGAATGAAAATACCTAGCACGTGCTGTTTCCCCCAACGGAAATACGATAGCCAATCAAATCTTCTTTCGTTAATCCCCTAAACCAATCAAAATTATCGTTCTGACTGATGTTCGGATTATATTGTTGTTTGTAAACATGGTAACGTTGTAACGTCATCAAGTGAACGTAATGCGGATAGTTCTGGTGCTAATAAGCAAAGATTTGCAGATATTACTAACTTGGAAATTAATGAAATCATTAAGAAAAAAGATCATGTCAACACTCGCAAATCAAAAGAGCAAGCGATTATTTTTTTTCCCAAATATTTACGTGAAACGGATATGTCAGTTAGTTTGGAAATGGCGGACCCTCAGGAATTAGACTCGTATCTTTGTAAATTTTATGCATTAGCAAGGTCTGAGGATGGGACATTATACAAGAAATAATCAATGCAAACATTTCGTCATGGATTATGTCGATATTTTACTGATTTTTGAGAAATAAATATTATGAAAGACAGACACTTTCGGGAATAAAAAAAAACTTGTATATTCCATTTCATGACTCAATGAATTATGTAATAAAACAATTACTACACTCGAACTCGATCAATATGAGGTTTTATGGAGCAGGGTAGAATAATATTGAACTTGGCTTCGCCTCGTTCAATATTATTCTACCCTGCTCCATAAAACCTCAAATTGATCTCGTTCAAGTGCAGTAATTGTATAATATTGCATCTGTTAGACAAAAAATGCATTTAAAACTAAGCATGCAAGCATCTTGACTGTCATTGGTTGCTTGTTGTTGGCATATTTATGCTTACATCTTGATGGATGGAGTTGTTGGTTGGTTGTAATTTTAATTCTTGACATGTACTGTTCTTTTCATTTTACTTTATAATTTAATTTGCAATTGAATTACTTAGAACTTAAGATCCTTTAAAGTGAAATATTGGAAAAGAGTTTTTATATAAAATTATTCAATTAAATCATCTATGTCTTAAATTGAGTTGCGTAGTCTTACAAAACAATCACATTTAAATGTATTTTATATAAATAGATTTAATTGAAGAAAAGCTGAAGATAATTTAGGTTTTTATCGTAAACTAGTGATATGATCGAGACCTACTACGATATTTAGGAGGGAATAAATCAAGTTGTTGTAAAAACCTGTAACAATTATATTGAAAACAATGTTCTTTTGGTCATTTGTTTTTTTTAATTATTATATTGATTATTAAATTATTTTTTTTTGCAGGGTTTTCATTATTTTTGCCATTTTTTGGTGGAACCTCAGTCATAAACAGATTATTTACCATTGCTATGGCATTCTTTCCGCCATATTTGTTGTTGAGTATATCGTATCCTTTAATAAATTTTTTACATGAAATAAAAAAAGTTTTATTTATTTAATAGTTTTGAAATTTAGTTTCCAAGAAAATCATATCTCTACTTAGTGTAGGAATATAAAACACAATTTTGTTGGAATAAAATCCCCAAAAGGTGTACCAATGGGAACATAAAGTTTACTGCCCACTGGAACAGTATGGAGTATTGTGTAGCCATTTGTAGCAGCTACGAGCCTAAACATTTTCAACAAAATTATTATTATTGATTTTATTTCGATATACTAAGTAAATTAATTCTACAAAGCTACTGGACTTGATTGCCTCTAAAATATTGTCCATCCGATGATTGAAAAAAATCTTTGTCATAAAGACACGCACCCATGGATGTCATATATTACTCCACAGAAAACTGTGTTGATTTTTATTTTTCAAAAATGTCATATTACACAAATAAAATAATTGAGTTTATTCTAATGTTTGAATTTATTTATAAGTTAACTACAACAAATATTTTCTCCCTTGAGGGATAACAACATTTCCTTTGTGTGGGGCCTCGGTGGCTGAGTGGTCAAGATAGTTGGTCTACTATTGATCACCTGGTCTGTCAACACTGAGATAGCGGGTTCGATTCTCACTGCAGGAAGGGTGTACTCGACTCCAATCTTAATTGACAAGGATTGCCAGTTTTCCTACCGCAGGCCAGGGGGTTTTCTCCGAGTACTCCGGCTTCCTCCCAAAATAAAACTGGACGCGTGATATAGCTGAAAAATTGCTGAAAGTGGCGTTAAACACCAACAAACAAATTAAACAAACAAACATTTCCGTTGTGCAGGTTTCAACAAAAACATAGAAAAAAAGCAGATTAAACAGGGTGCAACACAGAAATTTTGTTATCCCTCGAGAAAATATTTTTTTGTAGTTAATACTTAAATATACATAATATTCTAGACAACATAAAATATCAGTTCAGAGGTTACTTTGTAGTTTAATCAAGGTTTATTCATCTCAACCGGAAAAAATTCTTTAACAAATTGATTCAGGTATGAAGATGTATTTGTTATCACATTAGTAGTTGTTTTGTATTTTTGGATGAAGATGGAAATTAATTTAACTGATAAAAAAGTCAAGGTAAGTACAGCCGCTTTGGCCCTATTTTGTATTTTTTTTTAACATTTAAGATTTTACTGCTGGATTTACATATAATATACAATTTGGTATGACTATTATTGTTACAAATGATATGTCCCTTATAGGAGACATGAATTTGTTCTCCATTTTGAAAAACTCGTGTATAAAGAAAGCTGGAGACAAGCTGTGATGGGTTTAAGTTGTTGCTTAATGTTACACAGGCTTAGTGTGAATAATATAAATGAAAGCTCGTTATTATCCAATGAATTGCTCAGATATATATTTTCTTATTCCTACATTTCAGCTAATACACAGTGATTTTGTATCGTCAAGTCAACATCAGCAACACAGAACTGTCAACATAGAAGACATAAGAAGGGCTTTCTTTTATGTATCCTTCTGTTTAATCAGTCTCTTGATGTTTTGTTTGTTTGTTTGTTAGAATGGTGTTTAATGCACTTTCAGACATTTTTCAGCTATATCATGGCATCCAGTTTTGATTGGGGGAGGAAGCCAGAGAAAAAAACGTCTCTTTATGTGGGGTTCTGTTTAACAATTATCTGGAATGGCTTATATTTGAAGGGAGCTTTTTAGCACTCACCATTTTTGTATTTGTCGAAAGCGTTTGAAAACTGAAGGTGGATGCTAAAATCAATTTCATCACATGAATCCTACAAGTGTAAAAATGTAGTTGGTAACAATTAATTCTATTAAAGTGTAAACAACTTTTATGACCCAAACCAATGAACAGGAAATTGAACCATTTCACAGTAAACCTCAATCACAGTAGGTGTCAATGTTTTTACAGGTATCCCAATTAAGTAGTACTCCTGATCAATGATAAGCCATCAAAAGAATCGTTTAGATTGTACTGATGCACACAAACTACCACCTTTTGATTTAATTATTTAATACCAATAAAAATTGCAAAAATTTGTCTTTAAGAAATATATAAGCTGTTTATATTGTATAATTACACCTCATATAAAAATGCTGGCTTTTGATTGGTCAATAGACAGTGTATTTTTCGCAAATTTCCTTATTTTGCATCGATTTTGTCATCACCGGGGTATTCGGCAAAAAATTACCCTCTGTGCCGTGGTATTTGCTTAAAAATAACCCATTCGGAAGTTTTTACTTTTACCTCAAAGTAAACGTAACATGAGTAATCGATTTTGAAAACCAGAAACATTCCGATAGTACAGAGTCAACAAACAGCACGCAAGTTGTCTAGTATTCACTGGTCTTTTAAATCATGATATTCTGTGTAATTAAACAGATAAATCATGTCTGGGAGGGGTATTTGTGAAAAATACCAGTCTAGAGAATCAAATTTCACTCGCCTAACGGATTTGGGAAATATTTCATCTCTCGACTGGTATTTTTCACAAATACCCCTCCCAGACATGATATATCTGTTTATAATTATATGTCACCAGGACAAATCAGTCAAATAATACATCTGAGCAGATGCTTATTCAGCATGACCACAAAAGTTACTACAGCCATCAAAATCCTGGAAAATTGCCCGTATAATTGAATACCAATTTTCTGGTAAAAAATTCAAATATCTACAAAAACAAAAAAATTTTATGCTGAGCCTCTGGATTTTATAGCACAGTAGTGTTTCTTTACTTTTTAGTTTTGTTTGTTCATTGTTTTTTCTATGTCTTTTGCTTGAATTATGTCTCCCCTTCCCAGAAGGGCTCTTTAATTTTAATTTTAACGATAGGAGGTTTAAAAGGTAAAAGTTTAAAGTGACTTGTATCAATTTTAACTGACTTTGATCAGTTGGACAAAGTCTTTTATTTTTTCTATTGTATTTTCATATACTTTTGGATTTAAAGTTATTTTTTATATGATATTCAAAATTGTTAATGTAGCTTGTCAAATAATGTATTGTTAGGTTTATATTTTATATAATATGAATTTTTGATACCTTGTTAAACTGTAATTGATTGTTTTATTTAAAGGGTATTGAAAATTCAATTCTTCTTCTCATACAAAGCGTGTCCGGACCATAACTTTTTTATCCTTTGATATTCAGCTTTGATATTTGGCATGTAGATGTATCACCATGAGAAGATGTGTTGCGTACCAGAATGACCTTCATATGAACTTGACCTTTGATCTCAAGGTCAAATTAATGCTAATTTTACATGCAAAGCGTGTCCGGACCATAACTTTTTTATTCAGCTTTGATATTTGGCATGTAGATGTATCACCATGAGACAATGTGCCCCGTACCAGAATGACCTTCATATGACCTTGACATTTGACCTCAAGGTCAAATTGATGCTAATTTTATTGCAATAACACCCACATTTAATCGAAGATCAGGTTTTTTTATTTTTAGTATAAATTATCCTGTCTGATGGTACTGAATTGATACACTACACATTCGTATTGTTCAGCTCCAATGTGTATATTTATTTGCTCCCATGTAGAAAGATATTCCTAGTACTTATATTTGCCCCCCACAGATAAAAACATCCACCTTGTTGATACTATGGAGGGGGAGACATCCGTGTTAGCGCAATAAAACAGTTACAACTAGTTCTTTTCTAAATCTATGGGATAATTATTTATAGGATAATCAAATTCACAGAGTGAATATTAGAATATTAAAAATATGATCATGAGTGCCATCTGATTAAACAAGTGCACGAAACTTGTTCCGCAAACAAGTTAAATATGAATGCATTTTGGCACGAGTGATAATATTTTCAACATTCATGATGCTCAATTGATTATTCTGTTGATTATTGACAAATATTTAATTTATCTTCAAAAAATTAGAGGAACTTTGTTTTATATGTCCTTTAGCATCAATGTTTGTTAGCAACTTCATTAAGGACATGCATTGTGACTTCACTGTCAGGAAGTGAAAGAACTGACTTTATTTGACATGTGATTTACCAAAATTTATTTCACTGGTAAATATCGGTATTTCATCTCTGTCATTGTAATAATATTGTGTCTTTGGTTAAAAAAATTCATTAATTCCAATACTTTTTAAATTTAAAATTCCTAAATTTGGAGAATTCACAAAAATTAAAGCTTTTAGAATATATATATTTATAATTAAAGTGAGCATCACTGATGCGTGCTACATGTATATGGTTACATGTGTGTGTGTAAAAAAAATCAGTTGATCCATATGAATAAATAACAACAAAAATTTCAAATATTTTGCAATCTCTGAAACGCTGTCTTTTAAGTTGACATTTTTGTGACGTCACCAATGCATTAGAAAAAGACATCACATCACCAATTGAATGCAGAGGCACTGTAAGGGTTCTCTGAAATGACATCATGAACTATACAATGTGCAATGCACCTATATTCAGATTAAGTGTAAAAAATATTTGTAAAAACCTTGGAAACAGGAAGGAAATTGACTACTCTTTTGTCCCTATTTCATTTCAATCAATTGGTGGGCATATATTGCTTTTATCCTCCAATCAATATTTAAATGCTAAATTGGGTATTTTTTTACTGAATGTATCAACTTTCAACATTTACAGCAAGGAGACAACCAAAATTAACCGTGACATTTTCATTTTGTTGTCCATCACCATCAACCTTATTAAAATTAAATCATTTACTTGCTCTCCCCTTTTTGCTATGTTTCAGCCATAACCCAGCAACAAAGCAAAAAGGGGAGAGCAAGTGAAAGATTTAGTTTTATGTAGACTGCATCACCACTCTCATTATATGAAATGGGTACCAGAAGTTTTTGTATTTTAGATACTAAAAACAACAAATTATTTGTATACCTTGATGACATTATTTGTTAACTATTGGCTATTGTAAGTCATAATCGAATAGCACAAAATCTGTGTTAGCTCATTTCAGATACATAATTGTGGTTAAGGTAGTTTGTCTACTATTGATCACATGGTCTGTCAACACTGAGTTGCAGGTTCGATTCTCACTGCATGCAGGTTGTACTCGACTCCAATCTCAATTGACAAGGATTGCTAGTTTTCTGGACACCATGATGGAGCTAAAAAATTACTGGAAGTGGCATTAAACACCACTCAAAAAAAACAAACAGATATATAAGTCATTAATATTTTTATATAGAAAAAGCATTTTACAAGTCAAGTGTGAAAATTCAGATTTAAAAAATAAAAAGTATATCATGTGAATTGTGCTATAATATTTTGCAAACATAGTTCATTGTTGAAATTTGAAGTTTAAATTATTCATATATATATTAAAGCCTGCGTTACTTAACACAATTCAGATATTTTTTATTCTAGTAGCATTTTTTGGAACAGGGAATATTGCCAGCATTAACAGGTTTGTCGTATTTTGATTAAATTATTTTAAGCCAAAAGTGCATGTGAGCTGGTGAGCAAGAATTTAAAGAAAAACTATTATTTTTCAATCTTTTCTGAAGCCGCGAGTCAGTTTGGAGCCCAACATAAAATGGGTCTCATTGAAAAAAACAAATTTAAGTTATAAAGACTATTTGCTTCAGACTGGCTTTGGAAGTCTCATTTGAAAATTGTGTGTTATAGTGCTCCCTCTATTAATAATGGCCAGTTAAAAAAATATAATCTTTTTTTGTTGTTGAATATGAATAAATTGTGTTTCAAACTTGGAAATGTATTGTTGAGGTGATACATTGATGTTTTTTAATCCAAGGAAACCACTCTGTATAAGTTCAATATTTAGCTGCAAAAAGATTTTCATTATTAAGTAAATTTTACATGTATTCATTAATACACCATTTTGTTTACTGCAGTTTTGAGCCAGCCTCAGTGTATTGTTTTCTGACCAAGTTTGATCCTTTTGTTATGGGAGCACTAATGATGCTAAAGGTTTGTTGAATTTAGTGAGCATTTTCACATCTCAACAATAATAATAATTGGCAGGATAATTAAAGAGTGATGATATAAGACCACTTGTTTCTTTGGATGACAGTCACCAGCAACCCTGTTGTTTTCTGCTATATTTATTATACTCCTCGCAAACTTGTTTTGGGGGTATATAGGAATCACCCTGTTTGTCTGTCTGTCCGTCTGTCCACATCCCTTGTAAGGGCTTCTCCTCCTAAACCCCCTGACAGATTTTGATGAAACTTTACTTGATTGAAGTAAATCATATGTAGATGTGCATGAAGAATTTTCGTAGCTGTCGGATATTATTCAGGGGAGATAATTGGACTTAGACTTTTTAAATATAGTATTCATTTGGAGACCTCGTAAGCGCAACTCCTTCTAAACCGTTTGACAGATTTTGAAGAAACTTTACATGAAGGAAGTACATCATATGTAGATGTGCATGAAGAATTTTCATTCCTGTCTGATATTATTCAGAAGAGATAATTGGACTTGAAAACGAAGCTGGGGGTATCCCTTTGTGAGTGTGCTCACAGTCCACACTTGTTTACTTTTTAAATATTGTTTCCAGTTTTCAAAATGGATTAATCATGTTACATTTACTTTACTATTGTTCCCAAGGTTGAGTTTTTAGCAAATACTATGTCACAGAGGATAATTCAGGCCCAGCCACATTATGGAAGACGCACTATAGTGATCAGTCCATCTGTCCAGGTGTCCATTTGTCCGCGCGCCGTCTTTGCGTCCATCCAAACTAATTGTGTCCAAGCTATAACCTTTTATTTTTTGAGGTAGGCTTGCTTTTGATATTTGGTATGTGCGTAGATAATATCAAGGGCATGTGTTGCATACAATGGTTGATGACCTTTGACCTTGAACTCAAGGTCTGTGGGGCCCACAGAGATGGATACCATCTCACTGATATCTAGTTGTTAGTAGAATGCCCCAGTTATGCCCTAATCGATGCAGATTTCCCTGCAAGTGGTAGAAGTGAGGAAATGTGTTTAAAATACACTGTCTACTGACCATTCAAAAGCCAGCATTTTAATATGAGGTGTAATTATATTTCAGTAAATTTTATTAACATTTTTTATGTCACTTTGTTCTTTTAGGAACAGAACATATTTATTGTTGGTTTCATTCTCAGAATTTTTTTTATTAGGCTTAACTCCTTACTTAGAATATTTGAATGAATCCATCAAGGTCTAATTATTTTTTTTGTTATTTATTTTTTAGAATGTACTGCCATTCATTCTTGTCAGTTGTGTATTCCATGCTATACATGTCCTGACATCTATTCCAACCAAACCCTTGTTCCTGATTGTACTGATCATGTCCGACTTCATGGCTTTGGTAAGTAAAGTCCAACTTAGAAATACAGATGACAGGCTTTAGGTAAATTATTAATGACAGGCTTTATGTAAATTATGAATGGCAGGCTTTATGTAAATTATGAATGACAGGCTTTATGTAAATTATGAATGACAGGCTTTATGTAAATTATGAATGACAGGCTTTATGTAAATTATTGATGTATAGTAAGTTATTAGTAGGTTACATGCTTATCTACTGAACTTATATAAAATTGGTTTATTTTATGGGTTATATTTTAATATGACAATGGCAATCAATTTAAAGCATACGTGAATTGAAACTGAAACAGTTTGTTCTTCTTCAACTTTTACTTACCAGAATTTTTCTAGTCTGAGTATTGGTGTCAAGGTTTCAGTTTAAATTTGATAAGTTTATTTAATGATGTTTAACGCTGTTTTCAGCAATTTTTTGCAATATTAAGGCATTCGATGTTTATAGGAGGAGGAAGCCCAAGTATTCAGAGAAAAACCTGACTTTTGGTAGGAAAATAGCAAAAACAAACAAACCACCTTATAAAAGATAGTGGTTCAAGAAATGTATTCAAACATACAGCTTTAACTTTTTAACTTCACATGAATCTCAATGCTTCATTTTGTACTTCCTTGTTTTATTTCAGAATTTTTTCTTCCTGGTTCGTGACTATGGTAGTTGGTTAGAGATTGGTACTAGTATCAGTCATTACGTCATTGTAATGTGTATGATAATCTTCCTTATGTTGCTGTTTGTTCTGTCTCATGTTCTGACAACAGTGTCACTTCTCCCAAAATCAAAGAAAGCAAAAGAAACTGGCAGCAGACATTAAATCAAAGAACTTATTGAGAAGGAAGATGTCATATCAGCAATTTATCAAACTGACTTATAATGGAACTCAGTGGACTTAAAATATAAAAAAAAAAAAACATCCATTTAAAGTCATGTCAATTTGTAAAGGTCATCCGAGTGATGTTATATGTTGATTATGTTACTGACTATAGATAAAACTTACTTGACTTGATGTCCAAAAATACTTTAAAATATGAATTATGCAACATATCTCGAAATATGTAACGCCGTTTTAGTTACAAAGTTGACACTTCCTCGATTTCATATATTCAATTTAATATTTTATGTTTATCAAAATTCATTTTTACTAGTGTAAATATTTAATGAGATTATTGTTATTGGCAAATATTGAGCTGTAATATAGTACTAGATTATTCTACTGAAGCATTTCTATGTAAATTATCATCAAGTATAAATAGCTTAGAACCAATTTTCATATTGCTCAACTCTAATAATGTAAACGTTAATTTGTTGATGTTATGGTAATTTTAACTTATCTTGTGATCATCATATATCCACAAAATTACCAAATGCAAAAAATTGTTGCACTAGTAATGGAAATATGTGTCTAAATCAGAAATATTTTCCCTAAGGAAAAATATTAATAAGTAAATCACAAAATTAACATTGTTTACAATAGTCCTTGGGAAATTTATAAGATTTTCTTTTTTGAATATAAACAGGAAGTATGCAGACTTTCACTTGAAATACTGATTGATTGATACTCGAGTTGCCGGTTACATTCGCCATATTTCGGTCAAAGGTCAATTGCCCTAACGTTCGGGACATCTCGCGATTTGCGCCATAACAAACCGATCAGTAATATTTTTGACAAACTTTTTTTTTTAATTAAAATAACAAATATCTTGACAAACAGATATTAATTCATAAACTGCTATATAAGGAAATAAGTTTGGCTTACGGATATAAAAAGTTACTATGACTTTGTTAATATTAATTATGAAAAACTTGGACTTCGGAGACGCAGTATTCGTTTGTTTATATTACGTTTGAGGTCATTATGTATCAACGCTACTATTTTGGCTCTTAAATCAATACAAATTTATCAACAAAAGAAATATGTCACTTTTAATATGTCACTTTTACTGATTTTGAATGCAAGAACTCTTGCCACTAATCGCTGACAATGTTGTCCTTGATAAATCATTACAACTAACAGTAACCTAACTTTGACCAGTTGCATCCCTACATACAGCCTGGGACTTATATTTTGTTTATTATGCTCTAGGTGTGTTTAGTAAATCTGTTTCATATTTGTGTGTGTGCATACTGTCATAATTTACACTGAGAGACAAACAGTTTATGTGGACTAGATACTAGATTACTGTACCCCATTTTAGCCAGTAATTAGTCCCATCTGTTTCTGTTTCTTTTTCTCAAAAGTGGCTCACTAATGAGCATTAATCTTTGAGTTGTGGGGGGGGGGGAGTGCACTGATGTTAATCGCGCTGAACAGGTATAGAATATATTTCTTAGTAATAAAAACAGTAGTGTAATCTCTCAACCTCATTCTTCTTTAATCATATTTGTTTATTATAATTAAAAAATACCTACAGGACTGTGTATAGATTGTGATACACAATTAAATTTGTTTTTCCTCTCTCATTTTATCAACAATTTTCATTGCATCCTATTGAGTACCATTAGAGAGCAAGTGAAAAATAGATAATCACAAAATAGCTGGAAATATTATGTCGGCTGCAAGTATGATCAGTCATAGCACTTAAATTGCATACATGGATCTAATAGTAAATGCCTCATTGCCAATAATATAAATTTGTTACCTGTGTCATCTATTAGGTAGATACCAGAGGAATTAGCATGTCTTATCAGGCAAATTGGCCATGCTATTTTAACTGGCAAGACAACAGCACCATATGGCACTGGCAGAACATGTCATTTTGCTCTGCTGGAGATTCCAATATAAACGGAACATTATCGAGATAAAAAAGATTTATATGATACTGTTCACAAACCATATTAAATTGATCGACACGGGACTTTTTCCATACCTGCATGGTTTTTGTCCCTCTGCTATGTTTGTTCCTGACCAAGACTAAAGCCCTCACACAGATACATGTAGCAATCTAGTGAGTATATCTGGGCAGGTATCGAAATTACATGTTTACAGTTATAATTGATACCACTCAATACACATCCTATGTTTATTAGCCATTCATCAACAAAGTCCATCAAACATGATCTGTACAATCAATTCAAGTAACATCAACAATAATATTTTTTAATTTTCATCATAAATTTATCATTTTTAAATTTTCAAAATGAAGTGATCTTTAACATGCATCTAAACTTGCTCTCGTCCTGAATATAGCTGAAAGACTGATCACTGGACTTTGAACAACATTAAATAAATTTATCTATATCATGTCCAGTCGAATATTAAGATTCGCTTTTATGGTCTACAACTATACAACTCAACTGCCAGAAAACATAACAATGACCTTATGTAACCATTTAAAGAATCTTTATTAACCAGATAGACTAAAGGTCAATATGAAGATTTCACTGCTGATTTTAATTTGTTCAATTTTATCCAGTACCTACTATTGCTCGATTTAATGCAATGTTTAAGGTATTTGAACCAAAAATACCAATACACCTTACTTTTCAAGTGGCAGTCAAAATTTTGCCTATCGATCCATCTTTTTCGAATCGATTTATTGTTTGTTAACTTGTTCTCGCCCTGGATATAGCTGAAATACTGCTCTCTTGACATAAAGCAAATATAATCAACCAAAATAAAAATGCAAGACTTTGGAAAGAACCAAAACATATTGTATCAATGTCTTTGTTACAAAACATAGGGAAAATAAAAATGAGTGACAAATTTATAACAGAAAATACGGGGTTTAATGAAGTTCATAAAATCCTTTGATACTATATAAAACAAACCTAACAAATATTTCTTAACATATCACTAGTAATGAGATGTTAGATCTTCACAGTGACAATTACAAAAAGAAGCTAGTGAAAGATTAGATTGAACATAACAATAAATTTGAGGAAGAAAACGAGCTATTTCTGTCATGATTTAACTTGCAATTAAAGCACTGTCATCATGGCACTTTTTGGTAGATAGTTATCAGGTCTCTTCAACCACTAGATGGAAACCCTGCAAGGAAACCCTGCAAGGAAATTAATCCTGATCCTTATATTGCTGTACATTTAATGTATATGAATAGATTTTTGTTTTATCATAATTAGTATCTTCATACACTTGTGCTCAATTCCAATCAAAATAGTATTCTGTATGCCATTGTTTGGGATGACCACATTTTGTCTTATTTTCTGCTGACACTAGTGGACTTAACTGAAATTTAAAGAGACATGTTATTTTAAAATTGCATATTTTCAGTGTTCTTATTACAAAACTAGTATGTAATCATTTACCATATAAAAATATAAATCATACATTCATTCATTGTTGCATGTAAATTGAACTGTTTCCAATAAGCAGGTAAAAATCCTATGCCAATGAAAAAAACATAATATAATGTTTCAATGGACATTGCTGTTGTCAAATTCTTATAAGTTTACCCAACACATTTTTTTATGAACTGTTTTCTTAGATAATAATTTACGTTAAAATTTTGGTGCTGACAGGTATATATCGATTCTTTCTGTGATTTACTCATTTTCTAAATTTATACTTATTTCTAATTCTATTAAGGTTTTCCTATTTTCAAGGTGTAGATAGCCGTAGCCAGATTTGGTATAAAATTTAGGAATTTTGCTGATGATAGCTCTACAACATCTTAATAATCATTTGCTTTTTAAATATTGCTTTGGTGCCACTGACAAGTTATGATTAGACGAAACATGTCTGGTGTAGTAAATTCTATTCACTTTGGTATCGTTGGTGACATTTTCAGACCATGCCAAACTTGAAATAAATCTTTTTGCAAAACAGCAGGTCCAGTAATAGAAGAATTTTACTGGACCTTCAATGCTTTTACGTGGCCTACTATTTAGAAGGAAAGAAATGCAATTTAAAGTGAATATAATTAATCAGTTATGACATTTCGAAAATGGACTGTTACACTTTTTTTCGTTCTAAAATGCAATTTTCTGGAATTAGATGTATCCGGGAAATAAACAAATGGCATGTTATCCATTTCAAGACAAAATATTTAGAAAAATGAGTGGGATACGCACAATCAATGCCATTTTTATGATTTTTTTCATATAATTATACTACTTCTGCCTAAAAAGTCACTTTATTGGAAAACATCAGACCTCTAATTTTTTTACTGGTCATGACCAACGGTCTGACGATGTTTGGGATGGTCTGCATTTTATTTACAATTTAAATTTTATAGATTTACACCAATTAATATACATTACCGTTTTTTTTTAAAGATTTCATTTCTTCATGTTTAATGATGCTATGGCTCCCATTCTTCATTCTTGGTGACACCACATGTACTACTGTACATGTAGTTCATGGTGTGAAGCTACTCCATATTGATTGGCTACCTCAATCTGAAACAGCAACATGGTGTTCAAGCAATTCTGAAAATAGTTTAATTTTTAAAATAACTTGGTGGGAAATGGATTTTGAACTGCAAAATGTGCAGTTATAAATTAAGGATATTTATTATATTTAAGTACATGTACATATTTAAAATCATAATAAGGAATGTGTGGCTTTATGTTGTACTAGTCTGTTGTGCAATCAATATTTTAGTAAATACATACATAGTAATATAATTTGAAAATTTGTTGTTCCAATGATAGGAAAGTCCTTTTTAATACTACTGATCATGATGTCCAATTAAATTTTTGAGCAAATACATTTTTTGAATAAGCCAACACAATTTAATTTCTTATTTAGGTTTATTTAGAAAATTTCTTGAATGAACTACTTAGAGGTGTGGGAGCTGTGCATATCTGCACCCATCGGTTTGTCAGTTTTGTTCGTTAAAATGTTTAAAATAGTGAAAGCATTCATCTATTATTGAAATTGAACTTATAGTTCTGGATTTGTCTGCTTAGCCCTGCCTTATCCTATTCTCAACTAAATTAATGCCACGTGTTATCTTACCCTGCAGTGCAACAAAAACATGCAGTCTTTATATTATTTGTCCACTCATCCCAACCATCATGTACATGTATATTCTTCATGCCTTTCAATTTTTGTGATGACAACATTTTCCAAACTGTTCAATCGGTCTTCTTATCTAATCTATCCCAGTTTTTTTCAAATATATGGTCCTGAAACACATCGAGTTATTGTGTATAAATTCTGATGTTGTTGAAATTATTGGAAGGTCCCGTTTACTGGCAATGCGCAGCTGTAACTCTCTCTTTGTTCCATTTACTAGGCATCCGTTTTGGTTATGGGGAAAATACGTCCTGCACCCGATGCAGAGAGTCCCTTTGGCTTAGTTTTAGTTAGCTCTTCCAAACAGGTATAAATGTTTTACGGTTTGTGTAGACAGTTTTACGGTATTCATATTGAAGAAATAGAAATAAAAACATCAAAATATAAAAATAGTCTAAAAAACGAGTAATCGGTAATCAACACACATGTTTCAACGTATTAGGCCGCTTAAGTTCCCATTTTCTAGGGCAGTTGACCTTTGACACAGGTGGCTTGTGTTCACGATTTAAGGAACCGGCAATCGGTCTATTGGCATTTGCATTTTACAGAGTCAAATAACACATATCATGTTTCTTTTTCCTATACTTAGTGCAATATCTGTAATTTTTATATTTGATAATAAAACAATACTTTACACTTTTTTTTAATTTTTGTTATAAAGAAGCACAACTACAAAGCATGCAATTATTAACTGTAATTGTGTTCTTTTCCACACAGTACAAACTTTTGTTTAGGTGCATTTTTAGAGTGCTTTCACACTGGAGCCTTGTCAGGAATAGGACATGTAACCACACTAGGACATTACACCAACCAGTCCTTGTGGTATGCCCTTGAAAAACTCCAAATACAAAAATTAATGGGATGCAGTTATGGACAAACAGTATTTCCGTTATGTTTTCTGTTCCTTCGTTTCATTTGTAGCAACAGAAAACTCTGTAAGATTTGGACTGATCCATTATCTCATATTGTTTACAAGTACAATTTAACGTGTACAACTGTTAAATGATAACACTGGAATTTCATAAAGTATATTCTTTCATTATAAAAGGCATCAAAAAAGATAACTTAATGATTAATATTTATTTCATATAAAATTATAACAAATAAATAGTAAATCAAAACAAAATCATGTGTTTATTCATGAACATGTTTACATTCAACAAATAGATGCATGTATCACTAACCAGTAAACATATATATATCTACCATATTTTCAGCCTTATAGATCTAATTGGTTTGTTTGAATGGTGTTTAACACCACTTTCAACATCAGCTATTTCATGGATTCTTATTTTAATTATGGGAGGAAGGGGAGTACCCAGTGAACATACCTGGCAGGAGAATAGCAATCTTTGTCAATTAGGGCAGCTCTATTTTCTCCTACCATAATTAGCTATGTATTATTATTATCCAATGTTCTTACAACAGTTAGTTCAGGTAGAGTTAATATTACTTTAGTCTGTTTGAATTCTTGTGTACAATACTCACCCAAATCAACTGCTGAATACTGTATAATGGATATGTTATTCCATTTTACAGTAAAAAATGTTTCAAGCTATAGTTTGTACAATACATTTTTTAAATGTGTACACTTGATTTGATGTTGTTAAAATGCCCATATTCAAATTATTTACTGGTATCTTGTAGGATAATTTGTTGATCATTTTGTGCAGCTATTTCTGGTTCTTTTTGATTTCACATTACAAAGCAAATAAAATTCTGAATTTACAACAAATTCTTGATACACTGTAAAGTTTGTAGGTCCTTTTGACTAAAATATTTAGATGACAACAAAATGACAGTGATAAATATACATAACATGATGTTTGCATGAGATCTTTACAAAAAAATACATTAAACTTAACAGTCCAAAGTGACAATACAGAATCTTAACTTCACAAGTTTACTGTACAGAAACAGTTAGGACTGTACAAGACTTAAATTTATATTGAAATTTTATTTTATTGGTATTTTTTGGCTTTTATTGTAATTATATACTTGTAAGTTACTGATTACAGAAACTTAGCAAATTTCATTAAAAAGAATGTAGCAAATAGAAATATTTGGTGGCAATTTTTTTCTCATAATCTATTTAAATGAAAACAGATGTTTACCAAAGCACACTTTACGATCAAATGTGATCAAAATATTTGAACATTGCTTTTCAATTTGTTGATCAAGAACAATGTCAAATACATGTATTAACATAAAAAAGGGACCATTTGCCAAGAAGCATAATGTAATAAGAGCATACACATTCAACAAAGTTAATAAAAAATTTCTTATTTAAATAAATCACTTTTGAAGGACAAACTCCGTTTGATAAAATAAAACTGTTCACAGTTAACTTATGGAATACAGTAAATGATCACAGAGCTGATCTGACGACTCCTTCCTGAGCCATAGACACAGCTAATACTCCATCTTTTCTCCACATTCTCCCTGTACATAAAGCTTTTCCTGAACCTGAAAACAACATAAAATCTGCATAAAATCAGTCAAAGACAGAAATGGCCAGATTTTGTTAAACAGGAAGTAGGTGAGAGACAGACCTGAAATCGAATCCCATGTTATGGGAGGCCATGCTGATGCTGCATACCAAATTTCAAGAAAATGTGACTAGTAGTTGCTGAGAAAACTGTTAAGAAAAATTTTTCCCTGCCCACATGCCACCGCCCGCCAGACATTCACTATACTATAACCCGGATGTTCCCTCAGGGAAATCCAGGCAAAAATTGGTTAATTATTTTCACGTGGTAAAGATTTCAACATGGATTAAACAATGGTTCTTTTCAACACAGATTTATAGTGAATGTCTTTACAGGCTTCCCCATGATAAATGTCAACATCAAATTTATCCATGGCAAAATATGAACACAGATTTACAGATCCTAAATGTCAATATATTTTACCCATGTCAAATGTAATAACAGATTTATCCACGGAAGACATGTTCCTATGGAAAATGTAAATTCAGATTTATGATCACAGATTCTCTCATGGCAAATGTAACTTTAGATACATCCATTGCAAACGTGATCACAGATTTACCCATCTTGAATGTTAACACAGATTTCAACTGGGAAAATGCCCAATATGCCAATACTACTAACTGATATACTGAATTTTGCACTCCATATCATTATTCTGTCCTCTGAATATAGCTGAAATACTGCTCGCTGGATATAAAGAAAACATCCAATCAATCATTCAATCAATAATTCAGATAAGTGAGCTTCAAGTAATAGCTTGTCTACTTCTTTCAGTGTTATAAACAATACATATGCAAATTTAGCTTATTTGTAGAAACAGTTGGGCTCTTGTAATTTTAGTACATGCATTTAATTCTAAGTATTACCTGTTGCTGTTGAAGAATTATAGATATTTTTTGCATATGTAAATCCTAGTTGTAATAATTCAAGTAATGCTGGATTGACTAAAGAGATATAAAAAATAAATACTACTTTGAAGAACGAGTGTGTGAATCATAGCTTTAAACCAGAAAATTATGTAACAATTGTCAATATCATGGAATACATACCACATTGAGGGCACTCAATTTCATACAACATCCATTCATTGGCCTTAAATGGGTTATGGAACCACATGCTGTGGTCCAATGAAGCCATAAAGCCCACTTTGGTCCCAGGGACCGCTGGCTGTAAGGCAGCTCCAAGTAATAGCATGTCACACATAAACCCAGCTACACACTGATGGAGCTTGATATCTGAACCTAAAATATTAACATTACAGTTATACACAAAATACACATCATACACAAAAAGTATACACATTGCATTACAGCTAGTTTCACACTAGAGTAGTTAATGGTGCATCACAATTATTTTTTGTTCATAGGGAAAATAAACTGATTTTGTACAATCCTTATAACCTAATTTTTGCATTTCCTCTGCTGAAAAAAAAAGGCACTTCAAAGGGCAAGAAAGCAGGTCACTTCAAAGGGCAAGAAAGCAGCAGAATTAATCATGTTCACATAAAGACAATACCTGTTATATTAACAATAGTATAGAGACATCAAGGCTTGGTGTAGTGAAGTTATAGCGGACCACGTGAAACCTTTCCTGAGTATAAGCTGGTGTTGGTCAGGGTATTTAAACTTTTGGAAGATGAACTGTCCCATTGTTTGAATACAATACCTATTGTTCTCTCAGCAGTTTATTCAGTGGGTACTTTAAATCTGACAAGGAGAAGTAAATCATCGTTTGATTAATTTTTATATGGAAAAAACTAAACACCCTTATGAAAATATATATGCCTATACTTAATTGTATTATTACTAATGGTGTCCATATAATTATTGTAACAATTTGATGTCGATGAATTCTGAAGAAAACCAGATTTTATTTGAATAGTATATGCAGTATATGCATTCTTTTTCACTAATACATCTTGCTGCCAGTCATTCCCCATAATTCTTCATTAAAAAAAATAAATAAATGGGGTTTTCATTAAAAACAAGCATTTACAAATGAATGTGGGTTTCCAGACATAATACAGAAAGCCTAACCACAGACAATAATGGGTAGCTAGTGCACCAGGTATAATTTAGCATGCCAAAGAAACCAACCTAATGTGTAGATGTTAAAAAAGTAGACTAAGCAAATTGTAACAATTAGAAAAGCAGCACTATTTATTCCATCCTATTTCTAGATTTTGTTTTCAGTCAGAATGTTCTTTTCACTGGTTTATTCCCATTTCCCTAATGCGTTTTTTATCTGGTGACTTGTTATCACGATGACTTAATACATGTAAATGCTGCTTTCATATATTGAAACAGATATTGAGATCAAACAGCGTTTTCACTTTTGGTTACACAAGAACTGCAATTGTGATGCTGTGTTAGATAGAATAACTCATGAAAAATCAGAGAATATTTTTAAACACTGTGGATATATTCATTAAAATTATCTCCCTTGTTGAGTGTAAATTTTCAGTTACTGTATAAAAATGGTGTATTTATTTTTTTTAAAGGTGCTACTAATTTTACAATTTAGGATTTAATGTCTGAAATAAAAGGATAAAAAAGTTATTGTCATTTTGAGATTTTTCATTAATCTATGGGGGCAGTTCCTCACATAATGACACATAAAATTAATAAAATCAAACACAGAAGTAAAAACAGAAACATAACATGCAATCCTACTATATATTGGGTAAGGAATAACACTCTGTAGGACAAACAAAACTTTATTTTGAGACATAAATTCTGGGGGGAAAACAGGTGCTCCAAAATTGTGAGCATTACAAGTATTACCAACAACCCTCATGTTTTATTTTTGTATATATACCGAGTGGTAAGTCTATTTTGGTACAAGGAAAGACAATATTATTGAAATATTATACTATATAGATATAAACTGTGTAATACTAATTAATCAACAAGCCCATGATCTCCCCAAATATAAACATAGTCATTATTAAGTACATGTAGTAGTTGGTCAAACCAAAAGTTAAATACAAATTTCAGTAACATAATTGGTTTGAATAAAAAATATGTCTGTTTAAAATACATGTAGAAATAGAAATAAATTGGAATTGGGACGACAGAAATAATTTTTTTTGGACATTAAAACATGTTGCTAGTATTTTAAAACATAGCAAAACTTTTTGCAAAATTTTGAAAAAGTTCAGCAATAGACAATTTTGTCCTAAATGATAAATATGGCATATAATATAGTTCAGCATTGCACAACAATTCCTCCCTACAATCAGTGAAGTTTCATGTATTTTCACCATTGGGGAGTTTACTTTTTGGCATAGGAAAATTAATCAATGAGTGATTGACTTTTCCTTGTCAGATTTAAAGTACCCATTGAATAAACTGCAGAGAGAACAATAGGTATTGTATTCAAACAATGGGACAGTTCATCTTCCAAAAGTTTAAATACCCTGACCAACACCAGCTTATACTCAGGAAAGGTATCATGTGGTCTGCTATAAAAATCGTCATAACAGGTTAATTCTTGGCTTATAATAAAATCTCAATAAATCTAAAATTTCATTGTGTAACAAAATTTTACTGTTGTTAGCTTTTTTGCATTGAAATCAAATGGCTATGAAGTATTTTCTTTAAATTTATAATTTAATGTAGCATTATCTTTGAATAACAAAATACTTACCCAGATTCCCTTGAGCTCTGACCCACAAGTATCTTTTTGGTTCTCCTTGGGTCATACCATGATAGAGATGAGGGTCAACAGGTCGTCTATCTATATTTAATTTATGATCTAACATTCTTTTAATCATTTCTCGTTTCTCTGTAGACAATTCATCTTCAGCTGCCCTTCATTTTTGAAAATAAATATGTGTTAATTTCTACTCTGTACTGTACACTTATATATTATGTGTTTAGTAAACCATCATCTTATTTGGACAGATTCTGAACCAACATAGTCACTGTATTCTGGGACTAGTAATTTTCCTGCTGTATTGTTTGTATACCAGTAACACATACCGGTACCAATTTCAATGCTGCATGCACATTCATGTACGATGCATTTTCTGATAAATTTTTGCCACAAAATTTTAGAAAATGCCTAGGTTCATATTTTAGCTCCGTAATGTTTTAAGTAAGCATATTAAATGTGCTTACAAACTCTAATCTCTAATATGCTTGCCCATCCACTTTTTTATTTCGATTTGTATGATATGTTGATTACTGCTAGTTACTGCACAAATATTATTTTTTAGAAACATTTAATGTAATATGCACTGCATATATGCTTTTCTCATGCTAGTTACTTTTTAATAACTCCATTAAATACTGAGAACTGTGAATATTTTAATTCCATACTTTTTTTTATCCTGCAACCGTTACATTTGCTGTACAATAAAGGTAGCCGAATAAATTTTTGCCTTATTTGGCAGTGCCGAATAAAGTCTTCTGGTACCCTTGTCATAGCTTCCCACAAAATTTAGCATTCTGTTCTGGTTTACGACGTGTTGTTGAATACAATATTTATATGTGACGTCAGGCTTTCACTTGAAAACGTGCCGAAAATTTTACGTCAGAAATCGGCTAAACGTGCAAATTTTTCATGTTTTTCATCGCTGTAAAATGTATTTTAGAGTTGCAGGATAAAAACTATTCATACAGTGTCCTAAAATATAAAGTTTATTTGTATGAGCCTGAGAAACAGGTGAGAAATGCGAGGCTCGTACAAATAAATTATATATTTTCTCACACTGTACAAATATTGTATATGTATTCCAATTTAAACCCCCTTGTTTGAGAAATCATGAACTTATATATTTATCTAATCACTACGAGAAACTGACATGATGATGGGGTTTGAAATATAAAATGACTAATGACTAAAGCTGCATTTAATACAATATACTGTAATCAGATTGCTTGTTTCAATGGTATTTTACTTCACTTTCAGCTCATTTTCAGCTTTATCATGGTGTACCACTGCAACTGTACTGTTTTGCGTTATTTTATACCCCATATCTTAAAATGCTTTAATTTTAATTCTAATCTTTAATGCTGGAAATGTTTTGAATAAACATTTTTTTTTAAATTCAAGAGATCCCTCCACAGATTTAGAATTTTTTTTCAAATTATTTCAAATTTTGTTACCCCTTTTCTAAAATCCATACTGCTAATGACTACTGTTCCCGTTATTGCTTCAATCTTGACAACTGCTGATGGATCATAATAAAATATGCAAATGCAACAAATGTTGATACATGTATTTATAAGGTCGAAAAATCCCCTAGCAAGAACATGGCCCGAGTCAACTTGGACGTATATGAAGACAACTAGGACCATACATGAACACAACTTGGACCATAAAATAAAAAAAAATTTTCTTTTAACATGGTGGGAAAAGCATAAAATTCAACCCCCTTCCATAAATTTATGTTTAGTGTGGGCTTTACAGCCTGCACAACATAACACAGGTTTCAGTTTGTATCGTCTTCCTTAAGCCGTCCCATTTCGTTTTACATGTTGCCACTATCAACTTAAAGTGCTCAAATTTTTTTGAAAATCATGTGATCAGCATTACAATTTCCACCTGCCTTAACTAGAGCAATTTTATCATGAAAATAACATATTGTGAACAAATCCTGTAGAATTTTTCGAAATAACAAAATACATCACAAACATCTCTGAATTTACAGTACATGTCAAACATACCTTAGAGACAAAGTAAAACACAATAGAATGACTAATACTACTGTACAGTAAACCTACTCTAGTTGAGTCTGGAGGAAATCATAACTTTCCACCAGTTCTTCAGGTCCCGGTACCACTGGCATCACATATTGGTGGGTTAATGGATCTGTTTCCTCCAACTTAAATGATGCCTGCATTGTAAAGATAGGAGTACTCTCCTGTGTGGCTTTAATAGCTCTAGTACTGTATGTTGTTCCATCTCTGGTTCTGTCTACATGGTATAGGATAGGTTTCTTGGCATTTCCTATACATAAATAAGAAACAAAAGAATAAAGCTGTTATCATTAAAAAATTCTTATTTCCACAAATTATACAAAAATTACATATGAAAAAGTTCGGAGAACTGCTGGTAATATACACCTCACCATAAGTTAAGCAACACCCTTTTATTTTCCGGGGATTCATTTAGGTTTTTATTTATTTTAATATTTTTTAAAGAAATGACAATTTATTGAACATTAATGACAAATGAAACATACAAACAACATGTTTACAGTCCCTTTACTTATTGTTTGATGATAAAATGTTCAAAGAAAAGGTATCACAAAGCAGTGCAAATATAACTTTCATTAGTCAAAAAATAAGTTTGATTGCATACTTTAATTTCATGAACTTAAAGTAAAAACATGGTCAACGTTCAAGAAAAGTCACTTTGAAATGTGTTTAACGCAAAAATACTCTGTAAGTCGTGTAACCACCAAGCTTCTGGTACTGCATGTTCATTAACTCTCCCCCCCATGCTGTTTACTAAACGACAAGGTATAGCATGTGGTAAATTCTGCAATTCATTTTGAATGGTAACACGTAGTTCTTGGACATTTTGACAAGCAGGTGCTCTGTTATTGATTTTATGGCCAATGATATCCCACAAATGTTTAATTGAATTCATATCGGGTGACATGGATGGCCATGGAAGATGCTCAATAGTTTACCTTTCGATAACATTATGTACAATTGCAGCTCTGTCTGATAAATTAGAATGTCCTAAAAAAAGTCAAATAAGCGTTTTAAGAAGGGCACATTTATACATGTTGTTCAAAGATCTATAATGAATGTTGCATTGTCGTTTCATTTTTGTATCCCCATCAAAATGGCAAAGTGCAAAAAAAAAAACAAATAAGCCAAGAAAACCTAAAACTTATCAAAGTTAATCCCTTGCAAAATTTGTGAGCATACATGTACATAGATATTTTTTAATATCTTTTGTAATTTTCTATACGAAGTTTTGAAGTTTTCATAAGTTGATTATTTTATCTATTTTTAATTAAATATAATAAAAACTGAAAAAAAATAAAATATTGTTTTTTTTTTCTTCTCAAAATGTAAATGAGGATTGAAACTGTCAAAATAGCATGCACAAAAATATAATGCAGTTCTTACGCTTTTTTTATTTATTTGACATACATGTAAGACTTTACACATATGTAGACATGTGTGTTCATTCATAGCATAATTAAAGTTATTGTTTGGGGGATGTAATTATGTTTTGAAGTTTTAAATATACTCTCAGTTGGTTAGAAAGATTGACCAGTGATTCACAAACTTTTTTTATGTTTTCATGAATATAAAATGTCTTGCATGTGATAAGATATATCCACAAACTTTTATTGTAATTTGTTGAAAATTTACGTATTGTTAATTGTTAATATTAACATTTTGTTTAATTCCATTCATTGGTTTCAAGGAGAGAATAAATAAATATATAGTTTACTTTATTTTCTTGTTGCTTTTAATTTATAATTAACCGACAGTTTCAGAAAGAATTTACTATATGCAAAATTAGTCCACAGCCATGCATGTAATTTTAGTTTATTATTTCAAAGTGCTGACCATACATGTATGTTGTTTTGAAATAGAATAACATAACTGTGCATATCTCTTTGATATATAAACAAAATACATGTAATATTGCAGAAGTGATTGTCTAAAATAAGAAATTTATCATGCTATTTTACTTAAAAATTGTGTTTACATATATTGTTGGTCACTTTCAATTATTAAAAAAACTTGGCCATTTTATGTACTGTGTTAAACACCATTTTGCTAGTATAAGCTTCAAGTTATACATTTTTGTTTATCTATTCTTGAGATATTTTTGTTTGCCTCATTTCTGCAAAAAACAGTCAAGACTGAGTATTGAATTTTTTCTATCTATCAGCCATCATTCTGTCCAAATTTGTTTGTGCAGCATAATTTATGAAAAAAAATTATTGACTTTCATGAAACTTGCAAACATTTAAGCTTATGAGGGAAGGTAGAAGTTTATTGATTTTGGAATAATGGTCGAGGTCACAATGTTTCCAGACAGGGGACCTTGAACTTTGTCTTAGAGTATGATAAAGGAAGATTCAAGTTTTGGTGATCTTCAAAATCTAAAAAAGTTTTAATTCCTAGATAATAACTTTGTATGTAAGAGCAGAATAATAGTAAACAACATTACGTAGGTTATTTTGTTTTCCTTGAGGGAAGTTTAAAGTTTCTATAAAACTTAACATGCAAATGCCTACATGCAGTTTTGCAGGATTGTAGTTGAGAGGCATACATATATAAACCAAATTTTTCTGTGAAAACCGAATACTAGAATTAGGTTTCCGGTCCATCCGTCTGAAATTGGTTTCCGCAACACCTGGATAGAATTTTTATTAAACTAACAAACAAACTTAAAACTTATGAGGTACAGAAGAAGTCTGTTGATTTAGGGGTCAATAGGTCAAACATCAAGGTCACAACTTTTGAAATGCTTGAAATTCTAGAAATTCTAGAATGATAATGGTTTCCACAGCAGAACTTTTGAATGCCTTAAAAGGGTGTTCACAAACTAGAGGCTCCCAGGAGCCTGTAATTGCTCACCTGGAATCCAAATGACTTAAACTATATTAAATTTTTTGAAATTAACAGTTTCAGTCTAGTTGTTATAGCTTTTAAGTTACTGTGCACAAACTAAACATTTCTTCAAAAAATTTGTTAAATACAATAACTCCTATAAGGTGCCATCCACAATTTCTGAAAATTAAATGGTTTTTAGGCATTGTCCTTTAGGGTACTTTAGAAATTTACAGTTTTACTCTACTAATAGGTGTGTTATAGACTAATTTATAATTAAAAAACTGTTCATATGTCCAAATTCATAATGAAAGGGCAATAACTCCTATAAAGAGTCATCTTGCAATTTTTGGACTAAGCAATCATTTGTAGGGCTTCTATTGCTGATCATTTGTGCAATTTACAGTTTTAATCTAGCTACTATAGTTTTCAAGTTACAGGACAAAAATGGAAAATTTCATAACAAAATTGTCATTTAAGGGCAATAACCCCTAGAAGGAGTCATCTGACAATTTCAGACCAATTAAATGAATTGTAGGGCTTTTTTGCTGATCATTTTTGCAATTTATTATTTCACTCTAGCTGTTATGGTTTTTAAGTTACAGGACAAAAACGGAAAATTTCATAAAAAATTGCAATTTAAGGGCAATAACTCCTATAAGGAGTCATCTGACAATTTCAGACCAATCAAGTGAATTGTAGGGTCTTTATTGCTGATCATTTGTGCAATTTACAGTTTCAATCTAGCTGCTATAGTTTTCAAGTTACAGGACAAAAACGGAAAATTTCATAAAAAATTGCCATTTAAGGGCAATAACTCCTATAAGGAGTCATCTGACAATTTCAGACTAATACAGTGAATTGTAGGGCTTGTATTGTTGATCATTTTTGCTATTTACAGTTTTACTCTAGCTGTTATAGTTTTAAAATTACAGGACAAAAATGGAAAATTTCATAAAAAATTACCATTTAAGGGCAATAACTCATATAAGGAGTCATTTGACAATTTCAGACCAATCAAGTGAATTGTAGGGTCTTTATTGCTGATCATTTGTGCAATTTACAGTTTCAATCTAGCTGCTATAGTTTTCAAGTTACAGGACAAAAACGGAAAATTTCATAAAAAATTGCCATTTAAGGGCAATAACTCCTATAAGGAGTCATCTGACAATTTCAGACTTATACAGTGAATTGTAGGGCTTGTATTGTTGATCATTTTTGCTCTTTACAGTTTTACTCTAGCTGTTATAGTTTTACAGTTACAGGACAAAAACGGAAAATTTCATAAAAAATTACCATTTAAGGGCAATAACTCATATAAAGAGTCATCTGACAATTTCAGACCAATCAAGTGAATTGTAGGGCTTTTATTGCTGATCATTTTGCCATTTACAGTTTCACTCTACCTCGTATATTTTTCAGGTTATATTGTAAATACCAAAAATTTTGTCAAAAAACGTCAAAAAAGGGCAATAACTCCTACAAGAAGCCAATACACAACTTCGCACTCATAGCAACTATTGTAGACCTTAATGTGCTGATCAATTTGAAGTAACGGTTTTCTCTATAGCTATTATAGTTTTTTAGATAATGATCAAAAACCTGTGTTGACCCCCATGTTCTATTTTTAGTAACAGCAGCCATATTTGTCTGTTGATCAACACCCTGGGTACAAACTTGAAACTAGGAACCCTAAGGATGATTGTGGCCAAGTTTGAAAAAAATTGGCCCAGTGGTTTCAGAGGAGAAGATTTTTGAAAAAGTTTACGACGGACGACAAGTGATAGCAATTGCTCACATGGACCTTCGGTCCAGGTGAGCTAAAAAGAAGTACAAATGTTCTGTGGACTTTTCTTACCATTCCCTCAAATCCAATCAAACAAACAAACAAAGCTCCCAAGAAGAATAAACAAATAAAAGTGACCATCAACCGAAAGACACAATGTTCAGTTAAAGACATCTGAAATCATAAAGTTTTATTGGAAAAAAAACTCTCTTCTCTAAATTTTATTTAAATAAGAAACTAATCAAGTAGATACATTATAATAATGTACAAAAAAGCTATTGTGCTTCACCACTAAATGTATTTAAGTCTTCTATGTTGGCATCGTCTCAACTGTAGCATTAACGCCATTATAAAACTTATGTTATGAAGATAAGAGTACTCAGCATGACTCTTTACCAAATTGATCTACTTATACATAGCGTGTACGAGCTTGTCTTGTTACACCCTTAAATCACTAAGATTGAATAAGAGTTTGTTATAATTCGTCAAATTTTTTTAAAACGCCTTCGGGTTGCCAGAATTATTAAGATTGGTTTAAGATCATGCACCTAAGGGATGTTCTTAAAGCATTCGTAATTTTGGAATGTTAAGAGTTTACAATCATTCGACGGTGGCTTAAGATTGCTTCTTGTTACGGTCGTAAACATTACTATGCTCTTAACCCCATCGTAAGCCTTAAGAAGGCTTCTTGTTACTGGCCCCAGGAGATTAACACTAAATGGTTAAGGAAAACAAGACTTTTAGGCAAGCTCGACTACCATATGACAAACCGTTTTTGATATTTAAAGATTAACCTGAGGAGTTAATTAAAGTAACTTTCCCGTGCTCGAATGATGGCGTTAGTACATAAATAACACAAAATTAATATTCATTCAGATTTTCTTATTCATGAACAATACTATTATGTGTCAATTCCTTGAGAAGCTGGAATGAATAACTATGCACTTATTTTATTGGTGGACCCAGGAAATTTGTGTATTGCTGACATTAGATCTAGACCCTTGATTTTTTATAAGTATAAAATTGCAATAATTTGTCAAAATCAAAACATAGACTGGACCCACCTCCCAATCTTCATGAAAAATACTGGATAAACATGTTCTTTGGTTTCTAACTTAGTAAAAGGTATATACTTGCATTGAAAAACCAAATTGTGTAATTTGGACAAATGAACATTTTATTATATTGTGATCAACATCCCTATTGATTGGGTGATTTATATAGATATTTTAAATTCTAGTTGCTTTTAACATACCTCCTCTTAAAAAATAGCAGTGTAAGCTGTGAACATGCTGCTCTTCTTTGACTGTACGGCAAGCAGCAATCAAAGCCTGACCTATGACCTGCCCTCCATACACAAACCGACCATTTGGTGGATGCCAAAGATTAACTGGAGATGCTCTTCAAAAATAATTAAAATTTAAACATTATCTATAAACATGCACCATTCAACTGTTTTTCCCCTACTCACATTGTTAATTTACTCATAAACACTGGTTTAAAAAACAAATGAAAACAAAAATAACAACACACTGTGTTTTACAGAAAAAAATACCTGTGAAAATTATATTTTTTACAGGAAATATCAAATTTAAGTTTATAATTAAACTTTAAGTAAATTTTCCTAAAAGTTTTAGTAAAACATAAAGTATAACAATGGGAGACCACCCAAAGTTTTTTGTATGTAATAACACATTTGCAATGAGTCTAACATGAAGTGTTCTTTTTATCTGTAAAGAACAAAAAAACGAGGACCTTAATTCTACCTGTATATATTGGTGTCAATAGCTTCCAATGCCAAATAAGATCTCAAAAGTTCACTTTCTAGATCACCGGTTACATCAGAGCCCATGTCCATGATGATCCATAATATTAACAACGGGAGACAACTCTACGTGATCTATATAGTTTTTATGAGGGAACATTTGAAATTGTTAAACGAGCACTATTACCTTAAACAAACAGTATCAATAAAAAAATGTATATTCCTGCATATTATGTTTTTTAGTTAGATAAAATCACATCAGTCGAGATGAATTATTTTTTTTTATTTTTCATTTACATCACGCGTAGTACCAGGAACCTATACATTAGTTATACTTGTCCCAGGTATTATATAAAAATCTTGGACCAGTAGATGTAACCTGATAAAATCCTTATGTCTGACAATTAAGTTTCTGTAACTAATATGATAATTATTCATTACATTCAACAAAGAGATACAAACCAATTTTATATGTCAATAGATTAACCCACTTTAATTAAATTTATTTTGTTATTTTAATTGTAACATGTAGCTGCTCTATCTGTCATCTGTCACAACTATTAACTGACATACTTACAATTTTATAAGCCAATAATCATTTTTCTTTAATTACCATAGAAAGTAACAAGACACGTTAACCCTCATGTAACAAGCGTTGTTAGTTTTGAGATAACGATGGCTAAATATGTATGTCCCCAAGCAATTGTGCTACCTAGTATTGATTTTCAATAAGAGAAGAAATGCCTAAATCGCAAACAAACTCTCGCAGTCCAAAACACTAATACAAAGCCGTGGACAGAAATAACGAACACAGAACAACAAAAACACACACACAAACAAAAGCTAGATCACGCAGGTGACCTGTTTTTAAACGGGATTCCCTTCCTGTTACAAAACACCCGTCGTGTCGTTGGCAGGCAATTCAGTATAAGTCGTCTTTTTAAGGAAGATACTATACCTATGTGCAAACATACATTTTTACTTATTTGAGAGACAAAAATTGTGTTTTGTCCACAAGTACGTGATGTCTTCCATAACATGTATTCTATTAAGACTAAAACGTTGAGCAAGGAAAACCACTAGTTTACAGTTTCCGCTTTAATCAAATAGCTTGATAAGGGAAATCGTGGTATTCCCCCACAATCTCTGGAGTAACGTATCAGTTATATAAACTCAATATGATGGAGTGCCACGATAGAATGTTGCTGCACAAAAAGGGAATTTTAACGATTGGAAAGCTGAAGTCACATTTGTCGTAGAGTTTAGTAACAGGTCCTTGTGACAGCGGAATCACTTCTTTGTACTTTGTATATATATATATATATTATTATTGTTATTATTATGTTTTGTAGTTTTCATCATTATCTAAATATATGAAATATGTTTTAGCAAAATTATTATTCTACTATATTTTCATAGTGAAAGTTCAATTAATTAAAAGTTTAATAACATAACACGTTTCGGGATTTACAGACATATGTATAAACAACCAAATTCTTCAATATATTAAGTCACATTCCATTTGATAAAAATTGTCTAAACTCAATTAACAACTTGTTTGTATTATAAAAAGACATCAAAGAGTATATTACATAATTTATACTATTTCCTCATTAATCTGTTGATAATTAACCTGATTGAGACAAACATTTCACGGCGTTACCTTAAGTGACACTAATTCAATTCAGATAGTAATTAAAATTATATTTTCTATTGTTATGGACACGTCTCACCTGGAAACCAAAGTTTCTAATAAATTACCCGAACAAGCGTTGCTGGTCACTTGCATTGGTGACCAGCATAGAATAAACATCTTTTATTACCAGCTTGTTCTCATTCCAGGTGAGTTCGTAAATATATTATTTTATTATTACATTTAAATTTTATTTAACGGTCTCAATTTCCACTTAATGCATTTGTAAATTTTATATTGGTTTGTTAGTAAATGTTATGCCTTTTCAATAATTTTCGTTAGAATGTTTTCATGATTTGTTATTTGTACACAACACAGCGTCACTTATTAAAATGTATATTTAAGTTCCATTGACATATTACCATTCTACACATTTTCAGTATTTATTCATTAGAGTACACATGCTTACAAACGAATGTTTAGTCATTTCATAAATTGTGTATTGTTACGATAAGTAATTAATTGCCTTCTCAATTATAATTGTTACTTAACAGATTGATTTCAAATGATTATCTCCCCTTATTTTTAGTTTTATGTGAACTAATTTCCCCATACTAATTAAATGTGTTCTTTGATTTTGGGTGGGAATTTGTAATTGTTTCTTTAATTAATGTCAGGGTTACAGGGATGGTTTATTGTTTATATGTTTATTGGAATGTATTTTATTCTAATGTATTGTATTGTATTGTATGATTTGTAACTTGCATTGGTGACCAGCATAGAATAAACATCTTTACTTACCAGCTTGTTCTCATTCCAGCCATTGAACAAATACACTACCATCACTTGGTCATCCGTCATTAACATTATTCAATCTGCAAGTCAAGTAACCCTGACCCCACCCAAACCAAGTTCACATCCTCCTTGGGTGTTAATTCAGTCGAGGCGTAAATCTATAAATATGAAGTGGATCTATAGTCTCAAGATCTTCTGGCCAAATGACATGTAGAAAGTCACCATCGAAGATTGTTTAGTTAAAGGAATTAACCGGGAAAGAAATTATAATTGTTGCATTAAATATATGTCCTGATACTTAAAAACAAGTTTAACTATGCGTGCATATAAGCATTTAAAGTCTTTTGCGATGTGATAAAGTATGCATTTTACAGAACAACAATAAACTGTAATATAATCAATTATTTAATCTAAACTACAATGCGTATTCATACCATTAACGATTATAACGACTTAGTAACTCGTTATAACGACTAAGCTAACTCGTTATAACGACATAGCTAACTCGTTATAACGACACACGAGTTACTAAGTCGTTATAACGAGTTAGCTATGTCGTTTTAACGAGTTAGCTAAGTTGTTATAACGAGTTAGCTATGTCGTTATAACGAGTTAGCTAAGTTGTTATAACGAGTTAGCTAAGTCGTTATAACGAGTTAGCTAAGTCGTTATGACGAGTTAGCTATGTCGTTTTAACGAGTTAGCTAAGTCGTTATAACGAGTTGGATAAGTCGTTATAACGAGTTACTAAGTCGTTATAACGAGTTAGCTAAGTTGTTATAACGAGTTAGCCAAGTCGTTATAACGAGTTAGCTATGTCGTGATAACGAGTTAGCTTAGTCGTTATAACGAGTTAGTTAAGTTGTTATAACGAGTTAGTAACTCATGTGTCGTTATAACGAGTTAGCTATGTCGTGATAACGAGTTAGCTTAGTCGTAATAACGAGTTAGAAAAAATAAAACACCACCCTGGCACAAATGGGCTTCCGTAGAATAGTACTATGGACATGATCGGAAATTTCCTAAATTCAGCGAAAAAACGATGCATTGTTGGTACTCCGATAGAATGTCTCAATGTCTCAAGAATAAACTCAGACCAACATTTCATACTGTTCGTCATTATTTTCGAGAAAATCTTAAATCGACCGTAATTACATATTATAGAAAATAGACTTCCACCCTTTTATTTTTGTATCTAGGATTATCTGGTTGATTAAACTGGGATGAATTCCAAATGTTAATAATATATCTTATGTTCTCCCTCACTTCGTTCGTCCGAACATAAATCATTTCTAATTTTAATAAAGACACAACACGTTTTAGGCAGGAGAGGCACACCAAACAGTTTATTATAAATATAAACACAGAAAATACAGTAAATCTTTCAGTTAAATGCAAAAATCCACAACATATCGCCATGCACTCAATCTACAAAATAAAACAACAATTATTAGGAAAGTTAACCTTCTTATAAAAAAAAAGTAATAGATTATAATAAACTTGTCGAACTGGTTTGGTGTGTAAAACCTCGATGAAATGGACAGAGCGGGAAAAAGTCTTTAAATAGTCAACCAAACCGAATTACTCAAAAATCAATACACTTAACAGAATCCGCGAAGTTTTTATTTCAAATAGAAATATAATTATGTTCTCCCTCACTTCGTTCGTCCGAACATAAATCATTTCTAATTTTAATAAAGACACAACACGTTTTAGGCAGGAGAGGCACACCAAACAGTTCGACAATAACAAAGGAAAAACACAATTAAGATGCATGAAAACTAGCGCTTAAAGATTGAGATTTTCAGTAACAGATAACCTATTAACTAAATCGTCCTTAATATAGCCGTCTTTCGATAAATCGGATTTCCATCTGCCGTGTACCTTTAGTAGTCTCTCGGGAATTTGGTTTTTTGCTGCTTGCGTAACTCCACCGCTTCGTAAACTATGTAAGCCAAAATTACGTCGCTCAATTCCAACCTGTGATAAGGCATCCAACATAAGTTCCCTAGCCCTAGTATAAGACAAGGGTTTGTTAAGTTTACATAAAACGTGAATATTCTTAGATTTTAAAAACCTTATGGATCTGAAGATAAAATCGTCCGAATCTAAGCGTATCTTGGCGGCTTCTAAATATCTTTCCAGCATTAAAACTGGACATAAGCTTGAGTTTGTTCTAGCAATAAAAACTTTATTTCCCTGTCTATATATGTCCGTTTTGCTACTTTCTATTAATATTTCCACATGTGAATTGAAGAAAATCAAATTTGAAGCTTTTATGTTAGCTAATTCGTTGAATCGCAGAAAACCAGCGTAACCAATGAGTAATAAGGCGCAAATTCTTAAATTTGGCAAACAATTCTCAGCGTTGAAATTATCAACGATTTTTTTCAGAATATCTACTGTTATTGGCTCTTTTTTCCTTACGGGTTTAGACAAAATCCTTACGCCACCCTCAAAAACCAGATGTAAAAGATTTTCGGCAAAAACAGAATTACACAAATTAACCTCATGTTCCCATTTAATAGAATAATAAGCGGTTTGTAAAATTGATGAGGACACCTCTTGCTGGATCAGAAAAGACATATAAACTGCGATAGTTGAAACTGAAGCTGGTAAAGGACACAGTGCATGCTCTTTACACCAGTTCGAAAATTTTCTAAAAGCAAATTGGTAACTCTTTATTGTATTCTTGCTCTTAGAGGACTGTACAACTTGAGGAAGTTTTTCAGCAAGTTGGCGTTAAAAGGAACTGTCAAGAGACTTCAAATCTTTCCAGTGTGAAAAATTAAATCTGTTCTGAAAAACACATTTGAAAAGGCATTAGGATTGGATAAATAAATGCCGCCCTTTTTTTTTTTTTTTAAGAACAAATAAAACAATTTTATCCTATTATTTACATGGTACCCATAAAAATACATTAAACCATTAAAGCCCATTACATGTATAAACACGTGAAGCCCTGACATTTCTACTATGAATCATCAGGAAATAGAGTTTGAAAACCCATTACGGGTTAAAATACTGAGACCCATAACGGGTATTAAATTTGCAAAACCTTCACGGGTATAAAAATTGTTAATGGGTTGTGTTTTATTATAACAAAACCCATAACGGGTATAAACGCTGAAAACTCATCACATGTAAATAAACTGACACCCATAACAGGTATAAACGTACTGAACCCATCACGGGTATATAGACTAAAACCCATCACAGATGTACATATACAAAACCCATCACGGGTATATAGACTGAGACCCATCACAGGTAAATACGTACTGAACCCATCACGGGTATATAGATTGAAACCCATCACAGATGTACATGTACATATACAGAACCCATCACGGGTATTAAGACTGAGAACCCATCACAGGCATATTTTATTTGTTTTAAAATTAATATTTGAAATCTAACCTCAGAACTAAAACGTTGAATGACAAAGGCTTAGTTATAAAAATACTGTTTGGATCAGATCCTTTTTTGAAAAAATCTCTAGGTTTAACGTACTCTATGTACCGTTTAACGAAACAATTGAACCTTTGATCTTTGAATGACCACAATAATGGCCAAAAACAAGCTGATGTCCATTTGGGTATTACTAAAGTACCTTGACCTTTACATGCATTAAGGTGTTCGATACATCTGCTCACTAATTTGACAGGTGGAACTATCCAATTATTAAATTCCGACCAATCGTAAGCGAATGCATCAACTCCTCTCGTTCCGGGACACCAATGAAGCGAAAAGAAGTTGTGAAGCTTTTTGTTGTTGGCGTCAGCAAACAAATCGCAACCGTAGGGGCCCCATAACTTATCAAAGTATCTGAAGTGTAAATCAGAAACTGCCCAATCGTCAAAATCAAAAATTTTACTATAAAAATCTGCCAATTGGTTATCCGATCTCGGAATCCATTCTGCTTCTAAAGAAATTTGATTTTTTACGCAGAAATCGAAAATGCTTATAGCTATATCTTGCAATTCTAGCTTCATACTGCCAGAACTAATAATTTTAATTACGTTTTGATTATCAGTATAAATCTTGACGAGACGATTACTTAAAAATTGTGGCAAAGAAGAAATAACGATGAATACAGCTTTTAATTCTCTGTATGTAGAACTTTTAGAAGCCTCTTCCGAAGTCCACATCTTATGAACTATCTTGTTGTTAGTTTCAACAGTGTAGCCTGCACAAGCGTAACTACTAGCGTCTGTATAAATAATTTTATCGGGCAAAAATAATTGATTAAACATTCGCTTGCGAGGCAAATGATCACAGTTTTTCAACCAGAAATCTATTTCGAGCTTAGCGTTCTGAGTAAGAAAAACTTTTTCATCCCAGAACATACTTGTGGCAATAATCATCATTAAATTTCTGCTCATAATTTTGCAAATATTTCCCAAGCTAGGCGAAAACGAAATAATTTTTCCTGTAATTTTTGCCAAACGCCTAGGTGTCAAAGCTGAAGACATAACTACATGAATTTCTTCCTTAAAACGAACTAACTTTTGCTTTGGCAATTCTAAAATGCAAGAAGATAAATCCCATTCGAACCCTAACCAAGTCAAAATTTGCGTAGGTTCCCAAATGCTTTTTTCCTCGTTAACGAAGAAACCAGCCTGTCGTAAATCTTTTCTCAAAATGGACGACAAAACTTTGCAGGAATTGTAGCCAAAATCTATACCTAATCCATCATCAAGGTAAAGAACGATTCTTAAACCTTGAGCTCGCCAATGCTTAACCAAGGGCCGTAAAACCTTAGAAAACACATGTGCTGCTGTGGATAAACCAAATGGTAAGGCGGTAAAACAAAAATTTCTAACGATACTGTTAAATTTCCAAGAGAAACCCAAATATGTTTGATGATCTTTATGAATAATGATATGATGATAGGCGCTGGAAACATCGAATTTTATCATCCAGCCGTTTTTTATTGCATACTGTAAAGCTTCAGGCACACCCTCGAATTTAAATTTGCTTTTTTCTAAAAACTGGTTTACATGCCGTAAATCTAAAATTAACCTTTCTTTACCTGTTGCGTTCACCGAAACAGTTAGGGGATTAATAATGAATGGAGTTGTCCCATGACACTCGATTACTGCACCGGTTTGTAAAAGCTTATCAATAGCTTGCTCAACAAATAAAGAATGCTTGAAAGCGGATGCATTGTTATTTAAATGAGCTGAAGAAGGATCTTTATTAAAAGGTAAAAGATAACCGCTAGAAATAACATTCAAAACGAAATTGTTAGCTTTTAAGGTATCTCTCCAAAAGGAAAAATTATTTTTTAAACTACCAACATAAAATGAGCTTTTTTCGCCTAGACATTTTTTGTATTCGTAATTCTGCTCATGAACACAAGATAATAAATACTTAACTGATTCACTGTTTTCCTTGTGGATACTTTGATGCTTTTCTTGGGCACTGGTAAGCCCAATGGCCTTCTCCGTTGCAGTAGTAACATCTTGTCTCTCCCTTTTTCGCTCCATAATATTCCGACTGTGAGTAGACGTGCTTTCCTTCCGTTGTATTCCTGGTTTGAGGTACTTGTTCTGCAAATGCTCCGCCAGGCCTACGAAAGAGATCGGACGTATTCTTTTGCACTTCTGTAGACTTGTAATATGGGGTTTTCTGCTGCCGAGCTTGCGCTTTATCTCTTCGCTTCAACTTAGCTCTGAATTCCGCCTGCTTGAGCCTATTAGCGTCTTCCGAATTTTCTGTCAGGGGGTCGTCGACGTATTCCTCCACGACATCCCAACCGTACTTATCAGCTATCCTAATGATCTTGTTCCTTTCTTTGATGGCATTTTCGGCGTCATCCAGAGATTTCATTGCCGAGGAAATAGAACCGCGTTCCAAATAAGCCTTAGCTTTTATAATATCCTCCAATCGTTCCGAATTAAACTCGCGTTGCTTCCCATTACCTTCAAATTTAAACTTTGGCAAGCTCGCTGATGATTTACTTCTCTTGTTGGAAGAGCCGCATCCAATTTTCAACTCAATCTCGTCAAAAATTTCTTTTTTATGTTTTTCCAAAGCCGAATCTAACTTACTGGCGAACAAAGTTAGGGCATCCTCCTGAGAAAATCCAGTATCCTTTGATGTAGAGGTTCTATCGTCTATTCTTTCCCTGATGGAACTGGTAGATTCGTTGTCGCTCATGCTTCTTGAGTATGAAATCAGTCTTATTCTATAAACTTGTCGAACTGGTTTGGTGTGTAAAACCTCGATGAAATGGACAGAGCGGGAAAAAGTCTTTAAATAGTCAACCAAACCGAATTACTCAAAAATCAATACACTTAACAGAATCCGCGAAGTTTTTATTTCAAATAGAAATATAATTACATCTTGAACACAAAAGACAATTTGTTTTTGGTTATCAAAGATACTGTTGGTAACTGCTATAGTCCGGAGTTTTGACCACATATCGAACTGGAATAATATACAATTACTGTCTTTTGATGAGGTAAATGTGTGGAGTTATTGACTTTTGAAAAAACTGTTATTCACCGAGACCAGCGGGCGAGGTGAATAACAAAGAGTTTTTTCAAAAGTCAATAACTCCACACATTTACCGAATCAAAAGACAGTTATTGTTTTATTCAATAAAAAGGATATTCACTAAAAATAAAATGGTTATTCACAGCGGGAAAATGCATGCGATTGTTATTTAAAAAAGGGAATAACCAGGATTCTATAAATAACAATCGCATGCATTTTCCCGCGGTGAATAACCATTTTATTTTTAGTGAATATCCTTGTTTATTCAAATTTTTCAGTCACATTATTTTTATACAAAATGTATTATATATTATTGAATAAAAACGGTTATATTGACTTTTGAAAAAACTCTTTGTTATTCACCTCGCCCGCTGGTCTCGGTGAATAACAGTTTTTTCAAAAGTCAATAACTCCACACATTTACCTCATCAAAAGACAGTAATTGTATATTATTCCTATTGTTCTAATGTTTGTTGTCTCGGTACTTGTCAGAAACTACATATTGCAATTTATCTATCATGCTGTGCCCTGTACTATTACATTAACCTTCGAGGAATCCCTTGATGTAACCATTTTTGGACTGCCAACAACCTAGGTATAGATTGCATGACACATAACACATTGTATGTGTTGTCACAGTATATTATATTTTATCATTTATTTCAATTACAAAATTTCTAGTTGGCCTCAGTGGCTGAATGAGTAAAGTTGTTAGTCATCTACTGTTAACCATGCAGATGTCCTTTCAACACTGAGGTTCAGGCCTTACCAAGAGCAAAGGTTAAAAAAAACTTTGAAAAAAATGTACTATTTACATTTAAGACTATCTACAAGGCAGTGTGATGGATCTATGATGTAGTGTTCAAGGCTACAGCTGCAAGGCCTTGAAATCATCCAATGAGGTGGAGTCAGTCACCAACGTCGGAAGTTTGTTCCAGTCCCTGATGGTACGAGGGAAAAATGACTGGTTATATACTTCAGCCTTTGTGTAGGTTTGTCTTTGTCTTTTTGAGCCTCTTGTTCGGGTGTCACTCTTCTTCAAGATGTTGTCAGCTTCTGGTATGCATTTCATTTCATTTAGTGTTTTGTTGTTTAGTATGTTGTTTCTATTGATCGGAGGACCGTACATTTCGATGGATGAAAGCTCATCTGCCAGCTAAGTTCCAACTGTTCTAGGGCAGTGAGATCTCGTTGTAGATCATCAGCGTCTGTTTGATTCCTTACATGTTGTACAATAGGCTATCGTCAGCAAAAAGACGGACTGTGGATGAATTTACTGATTCTGGGAAGTCATTTATGTATATAAGAAACAGCAGTGGCCCAAGAACTGTACCTTAGAGGACACCTGACAGCACGTCTAATTTTCCTGAGGTACAACCTTCTACCATTACTTGTTGTGATAAGAATGAAAATATCCACTTAAGCGTCATTCGTCGAACTCTATAGTAATATAGTTTGTATATAAGGCGTTGGTAGGGCACCGTGTCAAACGCCTTAG
Organism: Limnoperna fortunei; assembly: GCA_944474755.1. Taxonomy (NCBI): domain Eukaryota; kingdom Metazoa; phylum Mollusca; class Bivalvia; order Mytilida; family Modiolidae; genus Limnoperna; species Limnoperna fortunei. Next base: position 89,770,546 of record OX104112.1, on the reverse strand, counting down.
CGAAGTCCAGACGAATTATGTCAACTTGGTCTCTTCCAGTTTTAACTTCTCTGAGATTCCTTGGATGGTAGATATCAACTGCGACTCGCAGGATCGCTTTGAGCGAAATCCACGTTGACAGTCAGTCAATATCTAAAGTTGTCTAGATGTTTCATAATGGTGGAATGTATTATGTGTTCTAGTATCTTACTAACGACTGATGAAAGGGACACTGGTCTGTAATTAGCTGCTGCAGTTCTATCACCCTTCTTAGAGAGTGGAGTGAATAGTTCTTCTTTCCAGTCATACTGTCCCTGCATTTAAAGATGACTGATACAACAATGGAGAAAAAATACTGTATGAACCCAACCCTGAGATTACCACAGCTCAAGTTCAGAAGATTGCATAGAGCTGGCAGTAGAGGATTCACAAGAATCATAAAGCCTTTATCTACTACTACTACTACTATTACTACTACTACTACTATAAAAATTGTAGATACATAGCCACATCCGAGAGTATGTGTCAAATTTCTACTGTACATTGGCTTGTTGTTTCAAACACTTGTATAAACTTCATCGTTTTCCCGCTTTTGTCTGTATCGGTTGTTTAAAAGTATATTATTGCAACACTTTACCGTCTTTGTTACTTTTTTTACACACCGGAAAATGAAGTTTTTCCGGGGTTGGTCTAAAAGCAGGACGGAGAAAAACAGGACGGGAAATTTTCTATATATAAATGGTCATAACTTTTGAAGTAATAAAGATATTAACAAACTTAAAACTGATTATTAAAGAAGAAATAATAAGCTTTAAATTGATATATAGTTTTTAAAAAAATAATGAGTTTAAAGGCAAAAATTCTTGACAGGACGGGACTTGGTGACATGAAAAATCGACCGAAAATTCATAGGGTAACCATCTTTGACGATAAATAATTTACATAAAAACTATTGTCTGTCAATAAATGTTTATATATTATTCAAGCTGAGATCATACAGATTTTAAAAATATAAAGCTTGATGCATTTTGATAAAGGTAAAGTAGAAAAATCTTGACAGGACGGGATTTCGTTCTGATTGACATAATGATATTTTTTTCTAGATTTCAAAGTTTAAGGCCTTGTATCTTTTTAAAAAATACATGTCTGTCAAAAAATGTTTAGTTTCTGCTAAAGCTGAGATCATGTAGTTTACAAAAACATAAAGTTTGAATAAATCAAGTTTCCGTAAAGTGAAAAAATCTTGACAGGACGGGATTTCATTATGGATGGAAGACGCCATTTTTTGACGAGTTTATTTAAAAATATAACAAGAATCAACAACTCAACAAGCACAGTTAATTAGTTATAAGAACTAATTACAATGTTTATATAAAATTGAACAATTTTGTAAAGACACTGTTTATATAATATATAACAATTTTTGTAAAGACATTTTAAGTAAAATTGATGAATGTTAATTAATTATGTTTTGAGCAGAACCAATTTAAGTTATTGATGACACCAGCACAAGATTTATGTTTCAAAACATTACAAGATTTTATTCCCTTTTTCCAATCACAACCCACCATATCTTCAACTGCATCAGCCATTCCACATTCACAATTCATTTCGACAACCGAATTCTTTGATTTCACTCGACCTTTTTTGTCACAAACTGATTTCGGAAACAACCTGAATTCGCCCTTCTCGAAACAAGATATTCCCTCAAGTATTTTTCTTCAATTGTAATATGTAAACCACCCACAAAACCTGTAAGACAAAACCAGAATAAGGATCATACAACCCTTCAAACTGCTCCAATACCCACTTTCCTGCATGACATGTTTTATCTGACTTGAGCTCTTTAAGATCTTTATCAAAATAATTAGCGTCAGTACTTGACCATGACGACGTGAAACTTTCATATAAAGACAGAAATTCCTGCTCCGAGTCGGATTGTAACATACGCTTGAGCTGGTCTAGATAAACCTTACAATTGTCTGGGGTACAATTATTCTGATGTAGCCAATACTTAAAATCACCTCGCAAATGGTTCCAACACACAAGAATAGAGCAATCAGGAAGAATAGATTTTATTGCTTTTCTTATACCAGGTTCCCGATCTACGACAATTGGAATTTTCTTTTTCATAATTTTAGGTATAGCTGATTTCAACACAATAAAAACACAAATATAATATGAATAAAGTTTGAGATCTGAGATTGAGAGCACTATGATTGTATATGACCTTTTCAACTAATTCCCCTCTTTATATGTAATGCTATGAATAATATTCACCTTAATTGACAACTGTTCAATCTGTCATATCAGCAATAGATCAAACAGTTAATTGTAATTTGTTAAGACAACAATCGTTAACGGTACTCACCAGTAATTAGATTAATTAAATTATATTATCTTTCAAATTAGTTTTTCAAAAAATATCTATGCTTCATTTTATGAATTTATGTGATACTAGATCATAATGTAAATCGACAGGATAAATTATTTGTTGGAATTTAAATTTCTAAAAAAAAGGTAAGTTTATATTTGCTAACTCTTGTGTGGATTAATGAACTTTCAAAGGGATGGCTACAAATATGGCCGTTTTCACATCGAAACGAAAACCCGTCCTGTCAAGATTTTTTCACTTTACGGAAACTTGATTTATTCAAACTTTATGTTTTTGTAAACTACATGATCTCAGCTTTAGCAGAAACTAAACATTTTTTGACAGACATGTATTTTGAAAAAGATACAAGGCCTCAAACTTTGAAATCTAGAAAAAAATATCAGTATGTCAATCAGAACGAAATCCCGTCCTGTCAAGATTTTTCTACTTTACCTTTATCAAAATGCATAAAGCTTTATATTTTTAGAATCTGTATGCTCTAAGCTTGAATAATATATAAACATTTCTTGACAGACAATAGTTTTTATGTAACTTATTTATCGTCAAAGATGGTTACCCTATGAATTTTCGGTCGATTTTTCATGTCACCAAATCCCGTCCTGTCAAGAATTTTTGCCTTTAAACTCATTATTTTTTTAAAAAACTATAAATCATTTTAAAGCTTATTATTTCTTCTTTAATAATCAGTTTTAAGTTTGTTAATATCTTTATTACTTCAAAAGTTATGACCATTTATATATAGAAAATTTCCCGTCCTGTTTTTCTCCGTCCTGTTTTTAGACCAACCCGTTTTTCCGTATATCATTTTTCAATATACAAACACACACCAAGGTAGTGAACTTTTTCGAAAAGTAATATTTTGTGGTAAATCTTCACCAGTGCAATTATTTAATTATTTATTCTGCAAGCATCAAGGTTTTTTTATTATATTGTTGATGTTTATTTAAAATTTGTTATGTTTTTACGCTAAGGATAAAAATTTAGACTTGTATTGTTCAGGTCGTATTAGAGCATGATAGACGTATTAAAAAGTGTCTTTAATATCAACATTATTTGTATAAGGCAGAAAATGAATGTTCACTAGAAATTTTCCTCTGTTTGGTGCCGAATAAAAAGAAATCGTTGCAATTAAATGCAAATCTAATATTTAAAGAAGACTTGGTACTGGTTCTATAGTTTGAAAAAAATTATATAGCACATTATTTGTGTTATTTATCAGTTCACATTGTGCAACCAAAAGAAAAAATGGCAGATTACAAAAACAGCAAAAGTAAATGATGTCGAAGATAATTGTTGAATAACAAAATTATGTTTTTTTGGGGTTCGTGTTAATCACTTTCTGTTTTTGTGTCTTTGGTTTTTGTTTTGCGTTATTTTTGTCTATTACATGTACCAGATTTGTAATTCTCCCTTTACTTTCTTGTTATTTGGTTGGCTTCCTTTTTAATTTTTATTCCATTAGAGGCAAAATTACTCAGTTGGTTTTTGTTTTTTTAACTACAATCAGTAGCTTCTTATATTTGTGATCACAAGTGCTTTATCGACTTTTTTAATAAATCATAATCTAAATTATTTTCATAAAGCAAACAAAACAGCATTTTAAGTTATCCGACCCATAATTGAAGTAACCATTTAATTTTATTTTTCGACCAAGAAATACAGCTTTTACATCAAGATATTGCTAATTAATGATACAAATTAAATCTATTGTTTTACTTTGGATCACCTTTTACTTTCAGTAAATGTTAACAGTTTTGACCCCATAAAAATTAGTTACTCAAATAGTATTTCAGATGTTTGCCGAACATTACAAAGGTCTGGTCCATTGAAAAACATCTGGGACACCAAATATGATCACGTGGTCAATTGTGGTCCGGATACCTTAACACCAGTGGACAGTTAAAAAGCAGTCTGAAATTTATAATTGCAAATGCATTTTAATTTAAGTTCTACTGTTCTTATATTCTTATCCCAAGAATGCCAGAAAGAATGACCTTTATTGAAAGTTTGTTAATTCAGAATTCGTATTTGGATAATTTAAATATTTTGTATTTCTTTCCATGGTCATCCTGATTCATACTGGAGCAAGGGGCCTCGGTGGCCAAGTGGTCAAGGTAGTTCGTCTACTATTGATCACATGGTCTGTCAACACTGAGATTGCGGGTTCGATTCTCACTGCAGGCAGGGTGTACTGGACTCCAATCTTAATTGACAAGGATTGCCAGTTTTCCTACCACATTTCTCAGGGTACCGGCTTCCTCCCCCATTAAAAACTGGACGCCATGATATAGCTGAAAAATTGCTGAATTTGGCGTTAAACACCATCAAACAAACAAACAAACATACTGGAGCAATTACAAAACTATTCATGAGTTCTACTATATACAGTACGTTTGTATGTCCTTGCTTGATAAGATTGCTGCCACTTTTAACAGAAGAAAATCAATAGTGCTTGAAGTGTTATTTGTCGCCTTAGGTGTTAATTCTAAAGGACTCCTTACCCTTTAATGTATTTTATATTCATCAAATGATGAGCAACAACGACAATCTGATCTTTCTGCAGTGCTAAACACAAATTATTTCAATAGTTTTATAATCGAAGTTAAAAAAAACAGTCAAGACAAGCTGGTTTTTGCAATGTTGGAAACATCCCTTATCTGTTTTCTGTAGCCTTGTTATAGATATTTGTTTTATGTATGTAATTTTGTTAAATTCATTTCAGTCTTTTATAACCAGAGGACAGATGCTAAATTTCAATTCTTAGTTACACTAATGTAATGTTGAATAATATAGTAGTGTCATGTATTATAATTTACATGATGAAGTGCACGCTTAATACAAAATATGACAAAAAGGATCATAATTATGATTTATTATAGGGTTGTTTTTAATTATTTGTGATAGTAATTGATAAAGGTCGATATAAATGTATTATGCTTATCATTTTAGACAGATTTAGTATGAAACTGCATTCCTTTGTTGATACAGACACAGAATAGGCCACTTGCCATGGCAACTGAACTGCTCATGGAGTCATGTGATTTGAATAATTCATCACCAAAAAATAATTCAACACCAGTGCCAAGATCATGGGATTTACTACGAAATGATATAAAACAGAAAAGAAAACTTCTGTTGACGCTTTCCAGCAGGGTTCCTAGTAACTTTACATTTAGGACTGTAGCCACTCAACATGGTTTAAAAACAAGGCTTTATTTTCTTGGAATTCCACAGAATTGTAGAGAAAATACCCTATTATATGTAGACATACCTCAGTCAAGCACAGAAATAGTCCCAGGACTTCAATGGAAGACCTTGCTGGATTCTTTCCAGGTACAAATAACTATTGCTAGTCTGTTTTATTGCAGCATCACTTGTTGTTTTAAAACTAAATATATATATACAACATATTCCTGAAAGAGACTTCTGCCCAAACAAGTTATTCTTTGTTTTCAGCTTCTACATGTATCCAGGTATTTTAACCATGTATTGTTCTTTTAAATGCATGTACCATATTTCTAAACACATTATGCCAAATTTTCATTTTCTTGAACTTATTTGAAAATGCTGCCATTTTAAGTCAACAAGTCTTACTCTGTATTGAAATATATGGTATTTGTTTACAAATTTCAAGTTCAGCAGTGTTTTGAATAAAATTAGCTTAATAAGAGAAATTTATTAACTTTAAATAACTAAACTGTTATTTTTATACCCCCGCTCGACAGAGTCGGGGGTATATAGTGGTCCGTCCGTCCGTTCGTCCGTCCACATTTGGTTTCTGGATGATAATTCAAAAAGTTTACATCCGATTTGAATGAAACTTTGGGATATTGTTATATATCAGGTTGGTAAGAAGCCTATCGATTTTGGGGGAAATCCATCAAATTTCAAGGTCACAGTCCACGAAAAACGTTAGAAATTTTAACAAAAAAGTTGTTTCCGGACAATAACTCAAAAAGTTTACATCCGATTTGAATGAAACTTTGGGATATTGTCATATATCAGGTTGGTAAGAAGCCTATCGATTTTGGGGGAAATCCGTCAAATTTCAAGGTCACAGTCCACGAAAAACGTTAGAAATTTTAACATAAAAGTTGTTTCCGGACAATAACTCAAAAAGTTTGCATCCGATTTGAATGAAACTTTGGGATATTGTTATATATCAGGTTGGTAAAAAGCCTTTTGATTTTGGGGGAAATCCATCAAATTTCAAGGTCGCAGTCCACGAAAAACGTTAGAAATTTTTACAAAAAAGTTGTTTCCGGATGACAACTCAAAAAGTTTGCATGTGATTTGAATGAAACTTTGGGATATTGTTATATATCAGGTTGGTAAGAAGCCTATCGATTTTGGGGGAAATCTGTCAAATTTCAAGGTCACAGTCCAAGAAAAATGTTAGAAATTTTTACAAAAAGTTGTTTCCGGAAAATAACTCAAAAAGTTTCCATCCCATTTTAATGAAACTGTAACATATTCTTATATATTTTGTTGGTAAGAAGCCTATTGATTTTGGTGGAAATCCATCCAATTTCAAGGTCACAATCCACGAAAAACATTAGAAATTTTCACAAAAGCGGGGGTATCAGCGATCGCTAGATCGACTTTGTTTAGTTTACTTTTCCAATTTAAATATACAGTGTAATGCTTGATACATGCTTCAGCTACAGAAATTAATTTGTGCAGTTGTTAATATTTTTTTTTATTGATTTCAGACCTCACTTCAGAATGGTCAGTTGTCAAGAGAAGAACAATTATTAAGAGAGAGAAAAAGATTGGGTACATATGGGGTAACATCATATGACCTATCTCAAGGGAGATTTGTCTTTCCAGCCTGCAACAGTTTGTTTACGTGTTCAGATTCCAATGTTATGGTAGGAAAATTTTGTTAGGATTAAAATTAAATTTTGTATCGTTTTCACCAGGTAATAGGCTCCCAATCTTTAGAAATTGTTAGCTTGTACAGCTTAAACAGTGGTCCACTTTATACAATGTATTGTTCATTGCACAAAAGTAGTGAAAAGTGGGGAGGAAAGGAGAGATTTCATTTTAATTAGATTGAATTCACACACAGACACAAAATAGTTGACGTCTGGGTTCCTAGCATGTGATTTCAGAAGCCCACAACAACGTTTTCTTATATACACTAGTAAATAATGAAATCAGCATTTGTTTTTGCTTTTTTGTGTTGCAAGATAATATTAATTTTGTTGTGCAATATTCATTCTTAAACAAGATGTAAAAAAACAATGCATTAAATACATGCACTTTTGTGTATATAAATATTTTTCATTTGTCATATATTAAGTACAATTAGAATGAAAATTCTTCCAGAAAAAATGTTAATGAAAGGTATAAAAGCAAAACATTTGATAAAATCAAAATAGATTTTACATGAACTTTTTCTTATACTAGTATATGAGTAAAGGAAAGGGAAACAGGACAGTTTAACATACAATGTAGTATTTGAAATAAAATAGGGGTTTTATATAAAATTCATTTCAACAGCAATGTGTAGTTTTATTTCAACACACGACATGAGGCCTGTATTAGTTGCATTTACAAGAACTTTGATAAAAGTATTTATAACAGAGTTCAAAGTATTATCTGATGACAATACATGTACATGTAATAGGCCAAATGTTGAATTAATTCTTATTTTATTTTTTTAAGTCACAGGAACCAGTTTTACCAGAATTTATAAATACTAGCACAACAGGAGCCAGAATGGATCCCAAAATATGTCCAAAAAATCTGGATCTTGTTGCTTTTGTACATTGTAATGACATTTGGGTGACAAATTTAATGACGCAACAGGAATGTCGACTTACATTTGCCCATAAAGGTAACCTTTTTTGGTGTTCCTCAGTTGTCTCAAAAAGTATAGTGCTATTTTTAATACTTGGCACACATCATCATCATCTGTAGAATTTAAAATCCCAATCCATGGTTTTAAAAGTACACTCTTTATTATGATAATGTTTGCCAGGAAAGAAGAAAATAAATACCACAAGTCTATATGATATGATATCTCATGTCTTGTATATATTTCATATATTCCATATAATCACATTCACTTAGGTTATATTGAACCTCAATATGGCGTTTAAACTGAAAGGAAGAACTCATTGTACAAACCCAGACCAAAATATATGTAGCCATTCATTGAAATTTCTTTAAATTCATTTCTTTTAAAAATTGGCTAATGAAATTAGTTGTATTAAATAAAAGGTAAAATTTACAAATGAAAACCATATTTATTACCTACTAAGTATGATGTGGTAAAATATATGTAAACATATTGTTTCAGGTTTGAATAGCCTTACAGCTGATCCAATGACAGCTGGTGTTCCATCCTTTGTTGTACAAGAGGAATTTGACAGGTATACAGGTTACTGGTGGGAACCAGTTACAGAAAAATCTAACCATTATAGAATTTTATACGAAGAAGTTGATGAATCAGAAGTCGAAATTCTCAGCATTTTCTCACCTTCAGATTCTAGGGGTGTTGATGAATACAGATACCCACGAGCAGGTATGTCTTGTTAAGAAAATTTCTGTCAATCATTATGTTGACTGTCATTTATTCAAATAAGAAACTTAATGGACAAGTATAGGTTGTTAGTATGAACTTATTCTCGTTTGTATATGGCAGATTTCTGGTACAGATGACCCAGTACAGATGAGCTCATGTGTACACATCTCTACTAATTCTTTTTTGTCTTTTGATATATGATATGTGGGTAGATAATATCAAGGGGATGTGTAGCATATCATGGTTGATGACCTTTGACTGTGAACGGACCTTGAGGTAACTGTGGCCAACAGAGATGTATACCATCTAACTTATATCTAGTTTTGTTTTTTCTGATAATCATTGTGTTGAATATTTACTGTGAAAAAATGTTTGTATGTTTTGCAGGGACAGCCAATGCTAAAAGCTATTTAAAGCTTGTAGAATTTACAGTTGGAACAGATGAACAGGTAATGCATTTTATAATTTATAATAAAATTTGTCATCTCATCTTTATTTCTATTAATTTCAGTTTTGCTTGTGTGCTAAAATCTAAATTGGGTAGCATTTATCTCAGGGCAAATATCACAGGCATGGTTTTATAATTGGGCCTCTTGTGAGTCATAGTCTCAATGAAATATATAATGGTTTGTTTTGCAAGAATGTTTTTCTGAGCTGTATTGCATCGAGGTGCAATACCAAAGCTGAGAAAACCATTCAAGCAAACAAATTACAAATGGTATTTTTTTTATTCGAGTCTGTTGTCTCCTCAGCATAACACAGGGATATTAAGGATAAAAATTTGTTCAATTTTATTGGTTGTTTATTGTCATAGCAACCTTAGTTAACCAGTAAAACATACATATTGTTGCAAATATGATTTTTAAGTTACAATAAACAAGTTATTATGTTTTACTAAAGTTGTAATAAACCAATAAAATACTCTTTCCAGCATAAGAAAACACATTGTTATATAGATAGAGATGAAATATTGAATTTTCAGAGTGACAGAAATCACGGTAAATCACATCTGAAAATTATCGTTTATTTTCACACTCTGTTTTTTTCCCGCCAAAAATGACAGTTGGTTTTGTACTATACAGATATTCATCTGCCGTTCATACAATTTAGGATTAAGCATCAAAATTTTACGAAAACAATTTTGATCTATATAATAAATAGGATAATCAATTGGGCATTGTGAATATCCAAAATATGATCACTTGTGCCACATAAAGCATCAGATTAAACTCGTTTAATCAGATGCGTTGTGCAGCACTCGTGAACATATTTTGGATATTCACTCCGCCCAATTAATTATCCTATAAATACATGTACATTTTGTAATGTATCTACCACCTTTTGTGTGACAGTCATTTGTGGATTATAGGATGGTGAAGTCTGGGGGCAGGTGAGGAAGATAGGGAAAACTACTCCTTCAGTTTTTAACCCAGATCTCTGAAACTTCTAAGAAAGATTGCACATCTTTAAGTTGTGCACCTGCTATTATGAAAGTGTTCTAGGATTTTTTTTCCAAATTTTCCAAACTTGGAAACTTAGTCATTTTTCTGAACATTCCTTATTTATTAAGGCACTTGCTTCTCAACCCAGCCATTTCAGGCTTTTGCGATTTTGTCAAAAACTTGTGACATGTGCTACAACTGTCTTCAAAGGACTAGTATCAGCAATTTAACTCAATACAAATATTTATTATTAATTAAAAACTTATTATGGAATATCACTAAGCAGTCATGTGAAAAAGTTTTTAATATTATTATTTCTGTACATATATGCATGTAGCTTTCCTTTTGGGGTATTGGCTATCTTAAACAAATTAATTTCCTATATTTGTTTTGTACTTTGTAGATTCAAGATAATATTGTAGAAAAACAGTTGTATGAACCACTCTCATCTTTTTTTCCTTGGATGGAGTACATAGTTAGAGCTGGTTGGACACCAGATTGTAAATTGTAAGTTATTAGTCTTTAGCTTGACCACTCGCATAATTTTTTCCTTGGATGGAGTACATAGGTAATGCTGGTTAGACACCTGATTGTAAATAGTAAGTTAGTTGAAACACAAACCCACAGATATCATATCTCATGTGGTGAGATTTCATTTTGCGAAATTCTGTAAGTTCCAATAATCTCACTGTGTGTGACAGTGATCTGGTGTCCAAAAAATATTAGTAGCCTCTTTGGCCTAGTGGTTAAGTATCGATTATGTGCTTGTCAACACTGGGGTTGTGTGTTTGAGTCTTGATGCAGGGAAAATGTGTTAATTCCAATCATTCCAATTATAACTGACAACGATTGCCAGTTTTGCCACCGAAGGTCTGTGGTTTTCATCTAGTACTTCAGCTCACTCCCCCAGTAGAAACTGGATGCCACAATATTTCTGAAAGTGGCATTAAACCTTTCAAACAAAAAAACAAAATATTTATAAAATGAAAAAAAAATGATTGTTTTTTATTTGCATCAAGATTCTGGTTATTTTTGCAACAACCATTTTTATTTACAATATTTATGTTTAACATAACATAAACAAATCCTGCAATTATTGAACATTATTTATTAACCCAAGACTGGTTAATAAAGTGGTTACCTATTATGTTTTATGAAGTTAATTAGAGTGTAATTATAAATATAATGACAATTAACAATATTAAAAATCTATGTAATAAAGTGGGTTTATTCTTTCTTAAAAAGTTAGTTTTTCTTTCATAATTGGTGATTATCTGTTTTTTTGTTTTTAATCATTCTCAAACTAAAGTCTACATGTAGTATAATTGTCAAAGTATTTTACCAGGCTTTGTCACGATAAAAAAAGACTGATATTAAGTCTTAGACTGTCTGTGATTTTTTATTCCATACACAACAGATTAAATCAATTGTTTTGGTTGGATGAAATTAAGAATAAAAAAATTCTCAGCTACTCTTAACTAAAAAAAGGGTATACCATGTAATGTTCAATTAACTAATTTGCATTTATCTTAGAAATAATTAACTTATTTGCATTTATTTTAGAGATATATTCTTTTATCTTCTTTTTTATTCAGTGTTTATGCTCAGTTGATGAATCGTTCCCAAATGCGTCTTTCATTAATTCTCATTCCTATGGAATGTTTTATTCCTGTTGCCATGGATACAGATGTTGAGATGTCAGAGTATGAATATAGTACAAATTATCCTCCTTTGCAAGTAATTTATGAAGACTTTTCAGAAATTTGGGTAAATGTAAGTATTTAAAAATATGCGAATATGTGAAGATTAAAAACTGACCTAATCTGTCACAAGAAGTAAATGAACATTATGCATTAGTTACAAACTAAAGCCATCACACTATCTGATAAGTTTACTAAGTGTTTGTCCTTTAAAAATAGTACCAGTACACTAAATACAATTAAAACCTAAAATGGCTTTTCTAAAATTTAAATTAGGATTTTTCTAAGCAACGTGGTTATTTATGGATGGCTGGGTTGTTCAGAATGTAGCAGTATTATTTTATAGACTGTACACATTGATAAATAAATAAAACAGTTACACCATATTATCCACACATTAAATAGATGTGGACGATAAGGCGGATTGATGATTTTTGGAAAAAATCTGGTAAAAAAATTGATAAGTCGAATTCTGTACATAAGTCAAGGTATCTGTACCATTAACTTAAGTAAGTATTTAAGCTCTAAAAAGCTTCTATGTCATCAACCATATATTGGCAAGTATTTACGGTAATATTTGGAAAATAAAATGATTTAATAAATTTTTAGATCATAAAAAATGTGTAAAGATCTTTGACTTAAAAATGTTGTCAGCATCTGTTTGTGAAGGAAAGAAGTGCAGATTGATTAATGTCATGTACACTATTAGCTCGTAAAACAATCATTTCCGGTCACTTATTTTGACTGAACACCTGTCACCTGAACAGGTGATTGATCCACACCTTTTTAGCTGTTTAACCAACAGAGTGTCCCTAGCTAATTCTTGTTAGGTTTTTTTACATGTTTGTAAGGAGGTTTCTCAGATTATAAAATTTTTGTATGTTAACTACATGTAATTCAGAATGCTTAATTAACCGATTCATTCAAAATACAAAACCATCGATATTTACGCATCCCAAACATAGTTTCTTTGGTTTGTTTTCAGTTCCTTATAAAGCATAATAAACTTCCTGCAACCAAAATTGCAGAAAATTAAAGATAAACAAAACATGTTCAAGGATCATTTATTTCGTTTATTTATACCAAAATGAATGCAGTAATATTGCATACAGTGTCCTTAGAATCTGACAACAGAACACTTAAATCATCAGTACATGAAAGAACAAAATTTGTCCACATCCTACTTTTTCTGATTCAAGCCTAAAATAAGTCGATTTGGATGATAGGTCGAGGGTATGACTATCAAAAAGTGTTGACTTATCGTCCAGAAAATATTGTATTTAACCATATCTTAATTAACCCATTTTATCCTGATAGCTATTTTCTGTTGCAGTGTGTAATCACTGTGAGCTATTTTTATCTACAGCTGTGAAAAACGGATGCCAATCAGCAACTGCAGCTGACATTTTATTTATTTTTACCACATGTAATTATAATCACAATTTCTATGTTATCTTAATTGGAAAGTATATAAACCTGTATATTTTTGAAAAGCTTATTTAATTTGCTACAAGATGATATAAATTTTGTTATTATTTACTTATGATGGTACTTTGTATTTGACATCAAAACGCATTGTTTACACTTGATAATGTTTAAAAAAATACTTACTTTTGATTTTAATTAGATTTTATTCCAAAACTTCCAATAGAAACATGCCAAAGTAATGTTAAAAAAACATTCTATTTTCATTTATCTTTCCGATGAAGGCTTTCATCGTCGGAACATCAACAGGTACCCATTTAGGAGACTTAGGTAGAGGGGGGTTTTTTTCCCGTTCTTGTGCCGCGTACCGATTAGTTTCCTCAACAATTTTGTGCCAAAGATCATTTGTCCACAAAAGCTCGAAGTAGTGGAATGCATTTGCATCCTCTGGGTGTTCAAAAACGGCTCCTCCGATCAATTTTCTGTGTGGGGGGGCTCGGCGAGTAAAATTTTCGAAGACCCATTTATCCTGGAAGCCATCGAATTCCTCGTCTTCCGAGTCGCTTTCAAACAATGCATCTAGCCATTCATCGGCATTTCTTTCAACTTCTACATACTCAAACTCATCATTTTCATCATCATTCTCCACTTCAATATCACTTCCTTCACTATTTACATCGGAGTCAGACTCCATGACGAATAAAAATAACAACAGATTTATCGATCGATTTTCTATCTATAGCGACCACGTGTTCAAACAATTTCATTCATACACACTTATTACCCATTTCCTAATACGGAGAATCATCCACACACGTTTTAATGACGTATAACACAGATTAAGCGTGTTTATTAACAAGCAGGTCAAAACTACGACTGTAGTAGTATTCAGGATACAATGGGGAAGTACGACTGCAGTCGTATTCAGGATTGAAAGGGTGACTACGACTGTAGTAGTATTCAGGATACAATGGGTTAAGCATTGATAACAAGTCATAAAAACGTTTAATAAATTATTTTAAAAATGTGTTTTATAGACTTACTTTATGTTATCTTAAGGTAGTGATATTATTTCTTGTTAACAGGTACATGATAATTTACACTTTCTGCCTTCTCGAAGTAATTCAGAGGTGACATTTGTATGGTCTAGTGAAAAATCTGGATACAGACATCTTTATAAAGTTTCATCAAAGCTGAAAAACTGTGATATTTACAAAAGTGCCCTAGACATTATAGAGGAAGGTATTACATAATAAAACTGCAAATGTTGGTTCAGGGACAAATCCAGTTAAGTTTTTCAATAAGCCCTACATGTCAGTATTTCTTGCAAGGCTTTCTTATTGTATTTACAGTATAAACTTGTTATGAACTGTTAATGAACCGAGTTAACTTCAGTAGCCAATCCTACTTCCAGTGTGTCAGCAAAAGAGACATTAAATAAAGCAGATGGGAATTGAAAGTTATAAGAATTTTAAAAACAAATAGATCCATTTTCTTGTTTTTGATTTTGCAAATGATACATAGCCTGTAGAACTTGTAAATTGGCATACATATACTGTAAATTCTGAAATTTATTGTGAGTTGTGAACCCTCTAAAAATGCTAGCTTTAATTTTTACATATGTAACATGTCTTTAGTCATGAAGTCATTTGTGAAGAATGAAGTTCAGCATGCTTTTTACATCCAAGAGAAATCAACTATTTATCTATTATGGACTCAAGAGAGAACTGTTTTCCTATGTGTTTTCTGGTGAGTATAGTGCATTATATCTCTCCAGACAACACAATAGGTAAACAGTTCCCAAGGGAGAAGTCTATAATATATGTAGAACGGTACATAACACAATACAGTAAAACTTCGGTAGCTCGAACTCGGATGGCTTGAACACCACCGATTTCTCGAACTGTTTTTAAAGTCCCGACATTTATTTCTTTATATTTTTGTACAAAAAACCCTGGTTTTTTTAACACCGATTTCTCGAAAACTCGAACTCATTTATAGGTCCCTTTGATAGTAAATGCATGTAAGTCACCATCAATAACTCCTACTAAAATTATAAGCGTCAGTGCGAAGCAATTAACTTCAGTTACAAAGGACGTTGATAACAGAAGCCATAACAATTAATGCAGGTATGTTAATTGAAAAAATAATAGATAATAATTATGTCATGACTGGTGATTAGTTTGAAAAGGCAAATAGACATAAATTGTTTCTTAAATTGAAAATATGAAATTTACCAAGCGGATTATCAAATCAACGAAAATATTCCAATTAAAAATCATTTACGACTTTTGTTGACAACTGTGGTTTAATTGATATTTTAAAAAACCAAATATTAAAGCTAAAATAATTTATGAAAAATGTGTCCGCAATAAATATTGTTCAAATTATCAACTTATTATTAACTTAATTTAACTGCGATGGATATACCGAGTACAAACGGGTTTTTGCGCAGTAGCGGAAGTAAATAATAAGCGATGTAGCAATTTCAAATTTCACAAACTATTACACCTAAAATTACTTTATTCGTGAAATTCATGAAATAAACATCTACATACCTTCAAAACAAATTTTAGTTCCCAAAAACAACCATACTGCGTGTAGGAAAATTAACGAGCAACTTATAAACAAAAATCGGTCACGGTACGGAACAGATACATTTCCAGAGGTTGTTCAACTTCGGTGGCTGGAACAACTGATATAACTATTTTTGGCGACCCCAGCGAGTTCGAGTTATCGAAGTTCTACTGTATTGAAGGCATAGTAACTGGAATATATCAGTAACCTTATTTAAACTGTGGTAAATGTAAATTGTTTGTGAAAAACCATATTTTAATAGACCACAGTTAGCACCATTTGAATTTTTTTTAAAAAGACTGAATTAAAATTCAATATTGTAATTATAACAATAGTAAAGAAAATGAACATAAACAGTAATAATTGTAAATTATTTTCTGACAAGTCTAAAAATTAACTTGTATGTTCTTTTTAATTTAATGACTTGTACACAGTGTGTGAAGAAGATTTTATATCATTTGTTAATATATTGTTACATTACAATTACTTAAATTAAAAGCTGGTGTATTTGTTGTTTATCGTGAAAAACTGACAAAATATAAAGGGAGATAATTCTTGCTGAACATACAGTATAAAAAGCGCGGAATTGATGAACATATATTATAGAACATGTGGGAAATCTTAGATAACTGTTATAGAACCCATCATCAGGTATAGTCTCCTGTTGCTAAGATCAAGCTAATACTGTTCAAAAATAGTCAAGACAAATTATCAAATGAAAAACGTTGATTTAGATGTGTTAAGTGCTAAAGTATATTTAATCCAAATATCAAAATTGAACAAAATGACAATTGTTTGACTTTTCAGATGTTTATTATTCATGCAAGCTGAGAAAAAGAGAAATATGTTTGTAAAAGACCTTTTTGTTATTGATGTTATTAATGTCTTTTTGTCTCGCCTGCGACAAATCGCTGGAGGCGAGACATATGTATGGGAATCCGGCGGCGGCGGCGTAAACACTTGACATCTTGCTTCATATCTTTGTAAGCCCAAGCCCTAGGTCCATCAAATTTGGTCCAGAGGTAGCTTATGATGAGTACTTGCCAGTCAGTCACCTGTCACCTGACCTTGACCTCAATTTCACGGTCCAGCGACTACGTTAAAGTTTTTGGGTTACGACAGTTCCTCTGTAACTACGCATGGTAGGATGACAATATTTGGTGTATAGGTTGCTGATGACCAGTACATGACTGTCTGGTAGGTATCACCTGACCTTGACCTCAATTTCACGGTCCAGCGACTACGTTAAAGTTTTTGGGTTACGACAGTTCCTCTGTAACTACGCATGGTCGGATGACAATATTTGGTGTATAGGTTGCTGATGACTAGTACATGACTGTCTGGTAGGTGTCACCTGACCTTGACCTCAATTTCACGGTCCAGTGACTACGTTAAAGTTTTTGGGTTACGACAGTTCCTCTGTAACTACGCATGGTATGATGACAATATTTGGTGTATAGGTTGCTGATGACTAGTACATGACTGTCTGGTAGGTGTCACCTGACCTTGACCTCAATTTCACGGTCCAGCGACTACGTTAAAGTTTTTGGGTTACGACAGTTCCTCTGTAACTACACATGGTAGGATGACAATATTTGGTGTATAGGTTGCTGATGACTAGTACATGACTGTCTGGTAGGTGTCACCTGACCTTGACCTCAATTTCACGGTCCAGCGACTACATTAAAGTTTTTGGGTTACGACAGTTCCTCTGTAACTACACATGGTAGGGAGACAATATTTGGTTTATAGGTTGCTGATGACTAGTACATGACTGTCTGGTAGGTGTCACCTGACCTTGACCTCAATTTCACGGTCCAGCGACTACGTTAAAGTTTTTGGGTTACGATAGTTCCTCTGTAACTATGCATGGTAGGATGACAATATTTGGTATATAGGTTGCTGATGAATAGTACATGACTGTCTGGTAGGTTCCACCTGACCTTGACCTCAATTTCACGGTCCAGCGACTACGTTAAAGTTTTTGGGTTACGGCTATTCCCCTGTAACTATGCAGGGTCTGGTGACAATATTTTGTATACAGGCCGCTGCTGATATTTAATGCTATTTACGTAATGCTTATGACTAAATTTATTTTCGTTACTGATGCGGAATGCAGGCGAGACGTTTTTCTGTGTCCACACTTGTTTAATTCTTCATTAAATCAATTATTTCCAATTAGCAAACAGAAATTTAGACATAAATAAGTTGTAACTCTCTGTAAAAATCATACAGTATTTGACATCCTAGACAGGAAATAACTGTAAAGTCAGTCCTTATAGCGCCCCAGGCCCATGGAATGTTGTACATCTGTATTGAAGTGCCCACTTTGTCCATGGAGTAATGA
This sequence comes from Limnoperna fortunei, assembly GCA_944474755.1. Classification (NCBI taxonomy): domain Eukaryota; kingdom Metazoa; phylum Mollusca; class Bivalvia; order Mytilida; family Modiolidae; genus Limnoperna; species Limnoperna fortunei. The sequence goes on along the minus strand of OX104112.1, from coordinate 89,752,149 downwards.
AAGTAGCGCTTTGAGGTTTAATTATTGTGATTGTAGTTCAATAATAAAAATTTTTCAGAATTTACTGTATAACAAATTAAAAAACTACATATTATTATGTAAACTGTAAATATGTCAAGCTTTGTTCATGGAAACATGAACTAAAACTGTCAAGTCCATGGTTAAATTGACTTCCTTGAAATTTATTAACAGTATTAATTAATTTGTATCTGATAAGAACAGACAGGAAAGATTTGTGATTGATTAATTTAATGTTTGTTTAATGTTCAGTGAGCAATATTTCAGCTATGATGAGGACAGATTTTTGATATTCTAGTTTTAATTTCATATATAGATAGCCTAGAGCCAGAAGTGATGGAAGAAGTACAGTTAACTAGTGGAAATTGGGAAGTTATTAGCAAACAGGTACTTTTAATGTTCTGAGTTAGACATGGTAGATTTGTTTGTTTGAATTAATGCCAATTTTATCAACGTTTTAGCTTTATCATGGTGTCCAGTTTCTGTCGGGGGTTGAAGCAGGAGTAGCTGGTGAAAAACCTGACATTTGGCAGAAAAACTGAAAATCTGTCAATTTATGTAAGAGTCTCACACTCGGCCCACACAAAGGCTTCAATCTGCAACCGCACTGACGACAGGATACGGGATCAAAAGTAGATGAGTAACATGTAATATGGGGCTAGATGTTAATGCTAAATCTAACTTCAACTATTCAGCCACGAGGCCCAATATAGTAGATATTAATTGTTTGAATGTTGGGTGGAGTTAAACACCAATTTCAACCAGTTTTCAGCAATATCATGGCTTTATTGGTTTTGTAAGTTTGTTTAAATGGTAGTTCGTGCCACTTTTAATTTTCAGCTATATTGTGGCATCTTTAGGAAAGGAAGCCAAAGTATTAATAGATATTAAAATTTAGAAATAAGCAAACATTTACATGTTGAAAAAGGTGGATATGATAAATTTGTATTATTTATCTGAATACAATTTTAGCTATGAAATTGGTAGTAAATATGTGACTTGATAAATCAACTTTTGAATTTTTAAGGTTTGTTTATTTTTCTGGAAAATAATTAAAATCTATTGTCTGTTGTCAAGAAGCATGACTTACTAATTTTTTTATTGCACAGATCTGGGTTGACAAGGAGAAAAAAATCGTATATTTTATTGGTCTAAAAGATTCCGTACTAGAAACTCATTTGTAAGTACATGTATTATATGTGTATTATCTTACGTTTTTTTCCTGTAATGCATCAAAAGCATAAACTTATGAATATGTTTAGAAACAGAATCTGCAAAATTATAAAATTTATCATGATTGAAGTTGGTAATCAATGCCAATAAGATAAAGTGCGACATCAGTGACAATCATTGAGTAACTCATCATGTACTTTTCTGTCAAAGGTCGGGGCAGATAGGTTAAGGTAGTTCTTCTACTATTGATCATGTGGTCTGTCAACAGGTTCGATTGTCAATGCAGGCAGGTTATACACCATTCTTAATTGACAAGGATTGCCAGTTTTTATACCCCCGCTCGACATAGTCGGGGGTATGTACTGGTCCTCATGTCCGTCTGTCCACATTTGGTTTCCGGATGATATTTCAAAAAGTTTACATCCGATTTCAATGAAACTTTGGAATATTGAATATTGTTATATATAAGGTTTGTAAAAAGCCTTTCGATTTTATGGGAAATCCATCAAATTTTGAGGTCGCAGTCCACGAAAAACGTTAGGAATTTTAACAAAAATGTTGTTTCCGGACAATAACTCAGTTTGCGTCCGATTTTAATGAAACTTTGGGATATTGTTATATATCAGGTTGATAAGAAGCCTATCGATTTTGGGGGAAATCTGTCAGATTTCTAGGTCGCAGTCCGCGAAAAACTAGAAATTTTTAGAAAAAAATGTTTCCTTACAATAACTCAAAATGTTTGCATCCGATTTGAATGAAAATGTGGGATATTGTTATATATTATGTTGGTAAGAAGCCTATCGATTTTGGAAGAAATCAGTCAAATTTCAAAGTCACAGTCCACGAAAAATGTTAGAAATCTGCACAAAAGCGGGTCTGTCAGTGATCGCTAGATCAACTTTGTCTAGTTCTACTGAAGGTCGGGGGTTTTCTCTGGGTACTCCGACTTCCTCCCCCAATAAAAACTGCATGCTATGATATAGCTGAAAAATTGCTGAAAGTGGCATTTAACAGTATTCAAACAAACAAACAATCTGTCAAAGGTCTCACAGTGGTCTCATGTTCTATATTGTCTTCTAAGGTAGGCTAATGTTAGCTCATGTTATAGTCAGTTCCTGTTCTTCATGTAGTTATAAGGTTATTGAAAGTAACAACAAAATACCAAACTTTTAAAAACTTTACCAATTCTAGTCTAATGATTCTTCTTATTTTTGGAAACAGAAAAAATTCTGAAACATATAAAATCTTTTAAAAATGTTTATCTTTTTCTTTGAAGGTATTATGTGTCATATGATAATCCTAAAGAAGTTGTCCGGCTGACAGAAGAAGGATTTTCTCATAATATTACCATCAGTTCTGTAAGTTCCAATACAAATAAATAAGTTTGAAATGCAAGTTATTTTTTTATATAGATTGTAACTAGATTGTACGGTCCAACCAAGGGCATTAACTTGTTTGTGTAGGACGTAAAAAAAAATCCCCAAGTCAAGTCAACTAGATTGTAACAAATTTTGTTGGACCAAAATTTGAATGTTTTCGTGCATGTGTGCGTCATTCTAATGTATTCATTTTACCTATTTAGTACAATATTTGTGGTAATGTAACATTGTTCTGTATTATTCTCAATAATATTTGATGGACCGTATTGATTTCAGTCTATACATGTTGGTGCTTTATACTGTACTGTGCATACTGCAAAATGAAACATACATAAAATATTGATTGATTGACTGGATATATTAGTCCAAGGATCAGTATTTCATCAATATTCAGGACAAAAACAAGTTAACTAACAATAATCAATGCGAAAAATTTGTGGGATTTATGGATGTTTTTTATTTGTTTGAATGGTGTTTAATGTCACTTTCAGCAATTTTTCAGTTATATTGTTATGTCAAGCCTGAATACTCTGTGAAAGATTAAGATTGGAGTCGAGTGCACCCTGCTCGCAGTGAGACTTAAACCCACCACCTCAGTGTTGATGACCACTAGATCAAAAGGTTAACTACCTTAAACACTTAGCCTCCAAGACCCCTTATTTCATATTATTTTGTGTCCTATAAATGTCAAACACTACTGACTCCAAATTTTAAATAATATGGTGAAATTGAGAAATTATTTGATATTGAATTTCACTTTATTTATTTAAAATTTGTAGTATGTAGTGTTAGACATTTATAAGACCCTATACAAATAAAAAAACAGAAGTTGGTATCTGTGATTTACTAAATCATTTTACATAAACAAAAACACTTTTTGAATGATTTACATTTGTAGGACTGTTCTTACTTTGTGACTGTGTATAGCTCGATACAACAGACGTCTATGAGTAAAGTATTCAGACTATGTCAGGGAAGAAGGGGAATGTTATACACAGAAACATTAGGAATACTAATGTCATCTTCAGGTAAAATGGCTTTACAGAAAATCTTCTGAGGGCTTTTCCAAGACCAGGTGTATTGATGCAGAAAGTGTAATAGACATTGTTATATCTGTATCTTTTGGTGAATACTAGTATGTAAAGTGTATAGACATATTCTGCAGGCAGTAAGAAAAGCAAAACAGTTAAAACTATAATTATTTTGTTTCAATTTTTCACAGGGGGGGGGGGGGTCAAGAATATGTTAGTGAGCAAATTTTTTAAATTAAATTTAACTACTGTAGTTCTAAAAATGAAAGGAAATATAGCCGGACAAGAGAGTAAGCACTGGCCAAAACTCCAACCTTAATGGATTGCCACAGATCAGGGATTCTTACTATTTCTGGAGAAAATTAATGAATTTGGCTCCTTAATTTCTCAGCTTTGTTAAATGTTAAAAATCTCTGTTATATGATGATATGGGTTCAACTATACATATTGTCAAAGGATTTAAAATGTTTCATTTCAGCTTGTCCAGAGTACCAAGCTCCAAAGTTATTCAGTTTTGACAGTACTTGTGGATACAAACTACATGGTTTTTATTATGAACCGTACGGCTGTGAACCTGGTGAAAAACGTCCAACAGTATTAATGGTGTATGGAGGACCCCAAGTACAACAAGTAACCAATGCATTCAAGGGAGTTAGGTATGGTAGTGCCATATTGTCTGGGCAGTATAGTATTATGAAGAAAATACAGCCTGTATATTGTATAAGGGTTAATGACTGGGGAAATAGGAGTCATCACAGAGCATTTCCCCTGTAACATGTGAAATACAAAATACAAGAGTTATATTACAACACACTAATGTTATTTTTATCCTGCGATTTAAAATACCCTGAAACATTATTTAATAATAAAATTGTGGGTTTTTTGGAACCAAAGAGTCTACATTAAAAATGCAAATTTTCTGATTGGTCTGTATTGTTAAAGTCTTTTTTCAGGTGATTGGAATGTCATGGTATTACTTTAATACACTCAAAAATGTTTGTTTGTTTGTTATAAAATGCATTCTTTGATACATGATACATGATAAAAACAATATTCACTCAGTGAAAGAAAATATAGAGTTTATTTGTAATCACCATGATGTGTCCTTTTATCTTTTTGTTTATTTGTCATTGGGTGATTCATATTGTGGGTTTGGCAAAAAAAAATAAAAAATGTACATGTAAAAATATAGGTCTGTTGTATTAGACACCCTGATTTGTATAATAAAACATCGATTGCCGGATAAAAGTCATTATGACATAAACAGAATTTTGTGTTTGTTTGATTGGTCTAAAAACAACTTTCGGGTCATGATTAATCGCAACAGTACTTAAATTACATAAAAATATGAAAATGTCTGCTGCAAGATTCCTCAGCAAAGTAGTCAAGCGGAATCCAATATCAACCTTGAAACTACTAGTTCGAGCCGTTTTTGATGTACCTGATCATCTGATATTATAAAATATAATGTTAAAAATTTGAGAATAAAATGGTTGACTTATTTATACTCTTCTCAATATTTGAAATGTGATGTAACTGGAATTTCAAGATTATCAACAAATCAGTATCAAAATGCAGTATTCAAAAAAATATTAAAGGTAACCATCATTACAACAATTACAAAATATAAGCATCCTCTGTTTTTCTGATCATGAAAGATGGTGATTTTATTCATGTAATAAAACAATTACTTACTCTGATATACGTTCGTATATTTCTCAGACCTCAAATTTGTATTTGCACCTTAACTAACGGTTGGTGAATATTACATTTTTTCTGATAGCTACTCATATCAAAGTAATTAATTGTATAATATTAATCAAATTAATACTATCCTCATATGGAAATAACTGCATTAATAAAAGTTTAAAAGTCTTTACCTATAGTCAGAAGCATTGTAAATTATATATTTAATTATAATAAAACTATAGTGGAAATTAGCCTTATGAAATACTAATAACTAATTTACAATACTACAACACAAATATAAATGTATGTTATTATAGGAAATGACAGTAAAGTTTTAAAAACTTTTCCATTTGGTTACAAATTGCAATAACTGCACTGACCTCCACCAGCTATGTTTATTTATAACGAGAAATGATTTCAGATTTTTAAGACACCATACTTTAGCAGCACATGGATACACTGTTGTAGTTTTAGATGGCCGAGGATCATGTCATCGAGGACTAAAGTATGAAAGTTATATAAAAGACAAGTTGGTAAGTTCAATTATAAGTACACTGACTACCGAGACTTAAGATTCATGCATCTGATTGCTGGAAAATTTAAACTTTATAAACTGAATGGTTTGAAGAAAAATTGCAAATTGAGAAGTTTAATAAAAATAAGTCCTGTATATGCTGTTTAAAAATAATTCTAAATAAGAAACTTTAAATACAAACGGTTTCTTTAAAAAAAACCTTATGTTCATTTTTAACAGGACATTGTCTTGTCATAAAGAGACTGTATGCTTGAATCATTAAAAAAAATTGGTTCATTGAAGGTCAAATGTTTTAGTATGATCATACAGTAAATTTGACATATAGCGTGTTCAATTCATCTTTCCAATTTTCAAAAATAACCACATCATAAGGATCAGTGGTCAAAAAACAAAAGTTTTGGTTCTAGTGTTTTGTAAAAATTGAATCTGCAGTAATAATTACATCCTCACAAGTCAGGGTTTCTGTGTCCACGAAACCCTGACAAACTTAGCTAGGAAATTCCTGGGCTAGAAGATTTCCATATGGCATCAAATCTTCAAAATATCAACCAATGAAATTGATTGAAAGAAGCAAGTGTTTGGCAGAAGTCATTCTTACTCATTCTCGAGTGGAAATAAAACATAATGCAACTAATAAATAACGCAGTAATAACAAAAAATTAACACTACTGTACAAAATAGACTGATTTTCACATGGTCTATGCAACACATCCGTTTGGTTTGTTTTCAATTGACATCGGGATATCCCCTAACCAAATTGTGAATGAAAGCGAGCTTTTGATTGGCTACATGCAGGTATGATGTAGCAAATCAAAATAGTGACTTCTAGCCTGGGAATTTCCTAGCTAAATTTGTCAGGGTTTCGTGGACACATGTGGACACAGAAACCCTGACTTGTGAGGATGTAATAATTAATGAATTTGTTATATTAAACAATTCCATTTCCATTTTCTTTTTAAGGGCACAGTAGAACTAGATGACCAGATAGAGGGTTTAAGATACCTTGCATCTATTGTAGACTTTATAGATTTAGACAGAGTTGCCATTCATGGCTGGTCATATGGTTTGTACCTACTTTTGTTTTTTATTGTAATATATGTTAATAATTACAACCTGTTTTAATGATAAACAATAAATATCGGGACATCTTTATTAAGAAAGGTTGTTGTTGAATCATTGCTGACAGAAACATAGGTATAACTTAGCTGACCACTTCTATGTCCTGTCCACAAGTCATAGGGCTGTCCTTGTACATGATTTATCACTAGTCACGAATCCAACAAACTTTAATACCAGGGTGCTGTTTCATAAAGCAATCGCTAATTAACTTGCTCTTTATCCCAAGCACTTTAAATGGGATTACCTGCACATTAAGCTAACAATCGCTTTATGAAACGGCACCCAGGTGTTAAAATAACTTAAATCACATCTAATTTTTTAGAACTTTTTATTGCCCTACTAGGTATATTTTCTAAGGAAAGTACCGAGCCTTGCATTTTTATTCAATCTTAATTTGCATTGTTTCTGTACTGTGTATTTATTTCAGGTGGATACCTCTCATTACTGGGTTTAGCAAAGTACCCAAAAGTGTTCAAGGTATTTTTGTGTAATTTTTCACAATTTAAAATTGAAATGTTATTACCTCATTGCTGAAAGTGCATGATGTTTTGTAACAAATTACACCAAGCAGTGTTATAGGGCAATAATGTGAATATTGTCTTGGATGCAACATACATTCAGGCAATAAAAAATGAATAGTCATAATCAAAGCATTTCAAATGTAATAAAAGATGTTTTTGATACAGACAGGAAGTGCTAGAATCTGTGCAGTTTATAAGAATTTGGTGTATTCTTTTATTAATGAAAAAAATTAAGCTAATTTAGATAAAATAACATTAAAAATATTATGTCAGTACCTTTACTTGCCCGGCATTAAGATGTACTTGTTGACATAAGTACAAGTTACTTGTCAGAAATCATCCTTTGATGTTGAATTTTAGGTAGCTATAGCTGGGGCCCCAGTTGTCAGTTGGAATCTGTATGACACAGGGTATACAGAGAGGTACATGAATGTTCCAGAGGATAATCTGGACAGTTACAGAGATAGTTCTATTTTAACTTATGTGGACTCGTTCCCAGATGAGTAAGTGGTTATAGATTCTGTACTGGCTGTAGATCCTATCTAGCCAAGCACCCAATCAACAATTTTCTTTTGATTAACCTAAGTTATACCCTAGCTTCGAAGAAGAGGTCTGTATACTTGTTTACCTCTGTCTGTCTGTTTGTCCTTCCACTTCTGTCAGCAACATAATGTTTGTAACAGTTTTCTCAGCAACTACTTATTACATTCACTTGAAATTTTATGTGACCTTACCATGTGGTCCTATATTGCGAATACTGATTTTAGGTCTGTCGCATATCTACTTCCTGTTTACCGACTTATTCTTATACAGCGGTTATCAACTAAGCCATTATAAAGAAATGTGAATAGCAGGGGTAGAGAGGTAGCTCGCAGCTTCCTTGTTTAGCTTGCAATGTGTTGTTAAAAAAAGTATCAAAATAATATCGGGAATAGTTGTTTTACTATGATGAAAAACCTAGTGGTAACTTTAAGTACCTTACAAAATATATTCTCTCTACTAGGCCTTAAAAAAGAAACATACTATACACATTGATAAATTTTGATTTTCCTTTTTTTTTTAGTTATTTTATACTTATTTATGAGTTGCTGACCATTTTATGCAATCATAGTAAACTCCCTACACAAATGTTACTTTTATTATATGTTAACATAAGATACAAAGTTCACAAAAAACATCACAATGTGCTACTTTATTTTTGTAGTGAGAGTAGGTTGTTAATAATCCATGGCCTGATAGACGAGAATGTCCATTTTCATCACACTAGCACATTAATCAGTGCTTTAATAAAGGCCTGCAAACCATATCAGCTACAGGTAATTATACATATTACTAACTGTAGGTACCGTACATACTCGCACATAAGTCGGAAAATTGGGAGTAAAAATTTGGTTTTAGAGAAGGGTTCCGACTTTTAAGCGAGTCATACCCCAAGAGGAAAGAATTCCGGTCGAAGTTTGAAGGCCGTTCATAGATCGCCAACTATAAAGACGAAAATAGACAGATACTTGATTAGTTATGCTAAATAAAGTATATTTAAGACATTAATAAAGATTGTTTTTACTTGTGTATTGTTTATTTTATCCAGTTTCCATATTTCCATTCGTATTTACCACTGTTTACACAAGTATCGATTTATTTGTATGTATTGCATAATACATCCGGTGATGTCATAATACAACTAAAAACCGAAAATCAAGATAAACTAACAAATACATATATGCTACAGAATTCGTTGTTTCATCAATTATAATTTTAATTTACAAACCATATTCCTTTATATTTTGTATTTTACCTTTCATTTATTTTAAAAACTCTGCTTTAACTATTAAATAATTACGAAAATGAATATTTGTATATTTACTTATGTTTGTCTTTTTTATGGTTTTTAGTCATAGCACGTGTAAACTATGAACAAACCACTTAGGATAAATGAAAAGCGATATTTAACTCAAAAAACACGAGAAACAAATAATAAACAAGAAGTCTTACTGATATAATGATTTTTATTCACAAATTTGGAATTTTTATTTGATTCTGACCTCGTGTCAACACGTCTGTCTTCCAACCGACTTATACGAGGGTCAACAGCAAAATACCAGATTTTTAGGCCCAAAAAGACCCCCGACTTATATGCGGACCGACTTTTAAGCAAGCATCTACGGTAGTTTTACATCACAATTGTTTCACATGGTAAAATTTTCTTATGGTTATTGAAATTACAATAAAGTACATGTATATGGAATGGCAATAAGGTATTTTTTGTAGTTGGAATATGTTTCTTTTTAATTACAAATAAGCACAAATGTTGATATCTACTGTTAGTACAAGTGAAAGTTCTGAGCACATCAAATTCAAGCTGAAGTTGCTTAATTGCTTAATGCATAGCTTCCACTTTTTTTACTGAAAAAATATTTTACACACCACTTGACATGGCAATATGAAAGACCAAGTTATATTGACTAATTTTTTCCACTGTATTTTTCAGATTTATCCTAACGAGAGACATGGAATCAGAAATCATGAAGCAAGCGAACATTACAAAACAATGATCCTAAGCTTTCTCCAAAATAACTTATAATCAGTGACACGTTCTTTTATGTGCCACTACAGTTACTGTATCCTACAAAACTTTTCAACAATTATTTTTTTGGAATGTACACATAACTTGGAATAATAGAAAGACTAATTAAATAAATATTTCACTTACTACTCTCTTCCTACAGTTGCAGCATAAAAGATCTTTCGATCTTTCATGTGGTGACATTAAAAAACGAAGGTATCAAGTGAAAGATTTACTTTGAATTAAATTGGATGACATGATGCTTAACTATAGATTAGAAATAGGTGTAGTTTATGCACACTCAAAGTTTAGATAACATAAATAAAGGATCTTATATTGGTACAAATGGATTATCTGATTTCTCCAATCTAGATAGTTAAATTATATTATTTTAAGTCCAAGCCTTGGGGAGTACATATATTCCAGAATTAAATGAAGATTAGATAATTCAAATAATCAAAGATTGCTCAAGAATATCATCTGTGAAATGAAATGTGAATTCTGCCTAACAACATGGCTGGAATATCGGTTAATGGAAGTTTTGTTTATGACGTCATTATTTCTGTTTATGACATTATTTTTAACCAAACAACAAATTAAAATCACATATTCACTGGTGATGAGAACTATATTTTCCACATAGAATTTACATTTCAAGATGAGAAACAGTGTGCACCCAATGGTCTAATAATAAAGATGTTTATACGAAAATAATGTGGAATGCTCAAGTTCTGTTCTGAATCTCAGTATATAATTTGTTATCCTTAGAAAGGCTGATATAATTTCTCTGTAAATGAACAAATTAAATATGAGAATGATTTAAAAGACATGCCATATTTATTTTGGGAAAATGATTTTTTCAAACACTCCTCCTGTTGAATTTAGTATTGTTTTATGCTAATTTTATTTGTAGTTTTGTTTCATGGACATCTTTTTATTATGTACATTAAAAGTGTAAGTGTGATGATTTTGTGAAATGTAAAATTATAAGTCTGAACTGGTATGGTTGTCACAATGGTCTGATTGTTGCAATTCAAACTAATTGAATTTTAGTTCAAGTATATCAATATTTTAAAATCTTTTGTGTGTTTAATTAAAGTAATGTCACCTGGCAATGACTTATTTAAAAATCCGCTTAAATTGGCTGATGTCTATCAGTTTAAAGTAGAGAATGTTTGTTGATGATTCTTTGTCCTCAGTGCATACAATTTTCTGAAGGAATTATTTGTATAACAATATCCTGTAGTATTGATGATTTGGATTGATACATTTACCTTATGGAAAGAGCCATCTCAAATTTGTGATATCGCCATTATCTGCAATGTTGACTATCTGGCTTTATCTGTGCCATTCCTGTACATTATAATCGAATACTTGCTATTTTTTTAATTGTTTTGACAGATGACTGTGTGTTTAATGAGATAGATGTATGTATGTTAATTACAGTAGATTTTAGAGCTAGTTTGAATTCAGTGTACAAACTGGTTCTAGTTTATGATAAATGATATAGTTAGTTAAATAGACTGCTAAATACTCTAGTTACAAAAGTGGTGTATATTTACCTCTGCAAATGACATATCTGTAATACTTTCAGGGCATTATTTGGATTTGAAGGCAGTTGTATATGACATGAACATGTACTTTGAGATATATGTGGGTGGAAGTGTAGGTCATCTGATTAGATTAGATTACCAATCTGTTAGCAAATTTTTGGCCCAAATTATTAGTCATCTGATATTTGCCTGTTTGTAAGTCATTATTTTTCCAAAACTAGTTATCATCTAACACTTGCTTATTTGTAAAAGCGTGACCTGATTGTATTTGATTTTCAGTGAATGTTTAGAACTAATTAAGTTGCTTATTGTCTGATAACTAGTATGAATGTAAGTTGATCAATCAGCATACATATTGATTGCCAAAAAAATATTCATGATATGCTGTTATGAAATTTAGTTATAAAATAACTCTGGTGCTCCTTGATGGACACAACACAAATCAGATCTTGTATAAATGTATATTAGAACAAGAACCTTCATGTATATACCTACATTTTATTATTTTAGTATGTGGCCTTTGCATTTAAATAACTGATATAAAGTAAAACCTGTCAGTTAAAAAATACATTATATGTAAGTTTAACATTTTAAAGTGTTTAAATATATTATGTACATGTATGGAATTATAGAATTGCTGCTGTGATATTGTTTAATTGAAATTAACGATGTTTTAATAAAAAGTATAGCAAATGTGTTAGGTTGACATAATTTATAATGAAAATTAAAAAAAAACCTCAGAGGTTTAGCCAGACTCATACTAGCTACAATAATTCTGCTCTTGTGATTTTTTTATGCCCGTCTATGATGAACATATTATGGTATACAAATGTCCCTCCATCCGTTTGTCCTGCACATGTTGCACTGTATCTTGAGAATGCCTTCACAGATTTTCTTCAAATTGCACACAGTTGTTAATTAAGTTAGCCTCATGGTCTGTATACTCTTTTGGTAAATTTCTGATTTATCGTTGTAGAGTTATGGGACTTTGTTATTGAAATTTTTTTTTTATTTTCAGAATATTAACTCAAAAATTCTTTCATGAATTTACTTGAAAGTTTGTTAGATTGATTATTATGATAGATTTGAGCTTCCCGTCGTTTTTGGTAAGTTTCTAATTTATCTTTATAGTTATGGGACTTTATTCATGAAAAACTGGGTATATTTCAGACTATAAATGGAAAAAAACCACTTTCATGAATTTTCAAGAAAGTTTGAAGAATTGATTATTTCATAAATGTGAGCTTCCTTTAGTTTTTGGTAAAATTCTGAACTCTCGAATGCTTTCCTGCTTTTTCTTAAAAGTTTGGGGAATTGTTTATTTTGATAGATTCAAGCTACTTTTCATTTTTAGTAAACTTACAATTTTATTTATTGATTATGGGACTTCGTTTGTAAAACAGGGGCTATTTTGTTTAGTTTTCACTTTTAACTCAAAAAGCTTTCATCTATTTTCTTGAAATTTCGGGGCATTATTAATATTCATAATTGTGATTATGTCTCATTAGTGCAGATAGAATTATGCATCTGTGCAGTGTATAGATCTTGTCCTTTTCTTTAGAGAGGCATATCATGTGATCATGGTTCAGCTGTTTATTTTAAAAAATGTCAAAGCTAGGATCTACATTATTGTAGCTGCACTTGTACCACAAACTCTCAAAGAAATTTCTAGTGTATCTCCTATTCCACATTTCTAATGTACATGTAATTTACTCAAACCACATTTCATATATAGCTCATTCAGACCACATTTCTGATGTAGTTTAATCAGACCACATTTCTGGTGTAGTTCAATCATTTCGCATTTCTGGTGTAGCTTAGGCAAGGCTAATTCTAGTGTGGTTCACTCAAACCGCATTTCTTATATAGCTCATTGAGACCACATTTCTTGTGTTGCTCACTGATACCACATTTCTTGTGAAGATCAAAGATACAACATTTCTGTAGCTCAATCAGACCCTATTTCTGGGGTAACTAAACTCCTACTGCATTTATGGTGTAGCTCAACCGAACCAAATTTCTGGTGTAGCTGTTATCTTCATTTAATGTCTTTGCATGCTTGTCAGAAGTGCCTGAAACATTGTTGGCATTTAAAAATACAGTTTTGATCACCCTTACCACATTTCCTGTGTTGCTATTTTCCTAACAATGTCTTCATATTTTTGTCAGATGTGATGGCTATAATCTTGTTCGCAGTTTAGCTCACCTACTGTTGCTGGTGCAGTAGTGGTCACATAGAAGACACTTCTGGTGTAGATTTTAGCTCCATTCAGATATTTGTCTGATGTGGGGGCTGGAATGTTGCTGGCATATAAAACTTCAGTTTTGCTCAACCAAATGTCTGGGTTGTCTATATTGTAATCACTTTGCATCATTCTGTAAATTTTACATTTTTTTTATTCAAAAGCACATTTAATATTTCATTTTATATTATTGTTTTATATCCAAAAATTACTTTTAGTGTCTGAGATCCAAAGTTATTGAATAAAATATAACAAACACACCAAGCTCTACTTTCTAATTATATTCACAAAACCAATTATATCAACCAAAGTAAAAGCATAAATAATATCAAACTGGCTACACATGCATGCTAACATTAGTATTCTTATTCATATGATAAGCTATTACAATGGTCATTAAACTGTCATTGAGGAGGTGTGTCTGAACCATATGCCAACATAGATTATCATACTAAACCAAAATTTCATCAGCTATTCAGTATGTAAAATAGAGACAACAATTGAATTAAAAACATAATAATTTCTGAAATTTTATATATCCTCTTTACAACTAGTTTAAATATTCTGTAGCATTGTACTATAGAAAAAACTATAGGCGACTCTACTTTATTGTTATGCATAAACCACTACTGTGCATTGTATGGCAATTTAAAACACCTGAAATTTTTAAATGATTGACCATTTAACTTGCAGGGGGGAGGGGGGGGGCTTGGTTTTTTCCTAAAAAAATATATTTGAAAATGACTTTTGATGAAAAAAATATTTTTGAAGCAGAGGGCAAGAAAAAAAATATTCTGAAGAAGGATTTCTGCTATATAAAATAATGTTAATAATGAAAAAATATATTCTGTCGTGACACCTAAAAAAATACATCTTTTTTCTGCGCTCTGCGTGGAAACAAATTTTCTGACCAAAACAAAAAAACCAAGGCCCCCCCACCTTCAAGTTAAATGGTCTGTCCCTTAAAATATATTTATTATTAGTTACATGATAATAATAATATTAATAAATAATTCATCAAGATTGTCATCATTACAAGAAAGATAAACTATTTAATAAATACAAGTAAATTAACAGTAGCAACACTGCAACCTCACTAGGAACAGGGACAGTTTATACTAATTAAGAAGTAACAAAAATATATGTATACAGGTTTTATATGATTGTATAGCTATGTTCATATATTTCTTTTGGGGCAACAGCTACTTATTTTAGGATGGGTAGAGATTTTAAGGTTATAATTCATACAGAGAATTTTTTAAATAAGAATCGTAGAAAAGGCCATCATAAGAACATATTTTCCGGAAGTCAGTCCAGACTTGATCTGTAAATTATAATAACTGTCATGGTGGCCACGTAAATCGCCGGCAGAAGTTTCATCAGAAATTATCTATAAATTTCAAAATGGAGTGGAAAGATTTTCATTTTAACCTTTCGGTGAATGCAGTGCTTTCATTTATCGGTTTTTTGCTATGTTACAAAGTTATTCCACCCTTTGGAGAGATGTTTATTAAGGCAAACATGTTTGGAATAGATCTGAGTAAAACATCGAAATTGAAAGTGTATGCATATTTTATGACTATATTCCCATAAAAGTATTAATTAATGCATAAACATGTATAACAAGAGGCATGTCTGTGTTCTAGCACGTAATAAACATATATCTGGTAAAACATGGTTCACTATGAGTATGGTATGGACGATGCCTATACTATAAGCGTCTGTTTTTTTGCACGAAAAATGAATTCTACTTACCGCATATGGTTCAGCTAATGCTCCTTTTGTAGATCAAGAAGGGTACTTTTTGAAATCAATAATTATTTCTGCGAGATGTTCAGCATTTTGAAATATTGTAGTTTTTAAATGTCGAAAGAGCGATTTTCCACACTAAAATTTAGCCTTAATTAGAACAGAAGTGTACTTTAGGAACAATCGATTGTTGTCTACTCGAAATCCTTTAGGTGATGTCATCTGCAGTTAAGGCGGGAAAAGTCTCGTGGTTTGCTGAATACAATTGAACGTCACAAAAGCATACAAACATTTGTAAACATCGTTTAGGTCCCTTTAGAAACAAAAATGGCTGACTTATTATGTAAAATTCCTGTAGCAAAAGTCAAGGACGATTTTAACAACTTAACAACAGAGGCATACTGGTATTATAAAACATGGACAGGTTATCCTATCTACATTTTTTCTACTGAATTTTCGTTATAAAAAGGTAAAATATAGAATAATGAAAAAATGAGAGCAAACCAATTTTTCCAAGGGGAGTTGGCATTTAGTATACAGAGGGGACAACATGTTTTTTATAAAAAACACTAACCCACCATGGAAGTTAATCCTTTTCTCTATCACCCACCATGGTATATCCACGCCTACTATCGTGGTTAAGAATCTTCTCAGGTAATCTTCCACGGTGGATGCATATGAGGGAGTTCAGTCTACCATGGCATGTCGCCACAGGGGTCCGGCCACGATATCTCCGCGGTGGTACATGACAACATAAACGTCATTTAATTGATTGCGGGTTTAAACATCGTTACCCGAATGAAAAGAGAACATTTTAAAACAGTGCTTAAGAATAATTTGTACATGCATTTTATTTGTTGATAATCAGTAATGATTTAATGTGCCGGTAGACTTGAAGATCGAATATTTGTTCAACCGGATGCATGTGTTATGCATCAGGGCTCACCACACTGGGCGAAGTGGCGACAAAGTCTCCCTACTAGGACCTGAAGTCGCCCTATATCGCCTCAAAAGCGAAGTCGAAGTCGCCCTGTCATTTCCCTCAAGTCGCCCGATGGTTCACATAAGATACTTGTAAATCTGGTCCAAATACTTCACCCTGACTACCAATTTATCAGTAAATGTGTAATTCCAATAAAATACGGCAAACAATATGCGTATTTAACATATTTTCAAACTATTTACGTCTTTCAAATGTATTACGCGCCATTTGTTTATTTACCGGATGTGACTAATTACCGGAAGTTACCAACGAAGAAAAGTAATGTACAATGGCCCATAATGAAAAATCGTAATATTTTTGATAGGTTTCAAACTTCAGTTCTTTCAAAGAGTATTGTACTTTAACAATTTTCTTTGATAAGTATTTGAGCTTCACTTGAAAGAATAAAGATGTATAGTAATTATTGACATCATGACAAGCTCTGTAGATGGGTGTCCCATGAAGCAATTTGGAACAGTACAACTTTGATTAATGATAAAGGTTATGTGCTGTTTGATATTGCATACCATGAATAATAATGAAAAAGAAAGATAAAAAAATCTTTTTTGAATCTAAGTGTGTTATGGTTTAAAAACACAAGAGAAATAATCCTGGAAATTAATGTAAATAATGAAAAATGTATGTAACTACTGCGAAATTATTTATTTTTACGGTCCACCTGACTTCTCCCTAGTGTCTCCTGAAGTCTCCCTATCAGGGCCTGACTTCTCCCTGTTTGGCTGCCAGGGAGAAGTCACTTCTCCCTACTTTTTTAGAGTGTGGTGACCCCTGTGCATTAAATATTACCCTGAACAAGTTCGGTAAATTATCCGGATTTGAATTGTCACATTACGTTTTTGTGTATTACAACGTATAACGAATTGTCCTGAAGTTGTACGCGAACTCTCTTTAATCAATTATAAATCCTTTTCGACAGAAAACGGGCAGTCGAGCGGCGATCTTTTTCTTTATTTGGTATTTAAAACCAGAGTTGTTTGAACAAACGCGGACAAAAGTTTACATCACGTATAGTTATATAAAATTCGTTAACAGGATGGGATACAACAAATAAATTACTAAATTGAAGCCAACATGCAGCAAGAATAATAATATGTGAAAAGTTTATAAACGAGAATCGCCACATAAAATATAGTTTAACTAGATATGGCACAGGCGCCTGTTTCACAAGGTTGAATGAAGTCTTACGTACGCACAATTCTAAATACACATTTACTTTGGACAATGGTGTTTTAAACTATAACAATTAATATAACAGGTTTATATAAAAAAAGTAGTGATGTGCTTCTGAGCTAAATATACAAAACTGACAATTTTTCAAATGGAGGCAGACATGTTATTTGTATAAAGTTCTCGTAAAAATTAACTCACAGTTTCGGTGTTTTTGCATGACATAGTATTTATTGGGATAAATATTCTCGAGATCAGACCCCTTTTAGACTTGCCTTAGTTCTCTAAATACAAATACTTATTCTTAATATTTTGTTGTATTGTGGTACATTGATCAAACAATAAAATATGCATAGTTACTTAAGTCTGTTATAACATGAACAAAACAAATCGGAATAAAATTATTTTTGAAGACGAAAGAACTGATTTGTCCACACTCATATCAATATAAAATAATTGCCTGAATTTATTCAACAGTATGTAAGTTTGTTTTCTTTTGTTCTTTTTTTTTGTTGTTGTTGGTTTTTTTTTTGCCCGCCGATACGAATGTCTGTTTGCGGACATAGGGTCTTGTCGTAACATTATAGAAATTATAAGGATGCTACTTAAGTCTTTTCTACAACAAAAGTTGATGATGTGTCAGGCTTTTTCTTTTCTACAACAAAAGTTGATGATGTGTCAGGCTTTTAACACTGAAACGACTATTATGGTTGTTTCTATATCAGGATTGTATTTTTGTAACACATGTGGTTCAACACCGACGAATCGAGTATATAAAATCATTAGTGGAACAATATATTCTGCGACATTTATATTAAGTAATAATTCAGAAAATGTGAAAATGTAGCATTTTAAGTCGTATATTGATTTTGACGTTTTAAAAACGAATTTCTTTACAAGTGTCGCATTTATTGTGTATTTCTTTACAAGTGTCGCATTTATTGTGTATTTCTTTACAAGTCTCGTATTTATTGTGTAATGTGCTTATTTCTTTACCGTTAAAAATGTGAAGCCGCGTGTTCACCTGTGAATTATAAAATTATACAATACACCAGTTTATTGAAATGTTTGAAAGCACGTGCTTGAAAAAATGATGACTGGACAATACTTAGATAATCGATCGATTTAAGGTGTGACACAATTTACATCCGGTAAAAGTTCAAACGGTTGGAACATTAATCAGAGGCGCTGACATTGAAATTTTGACGATAGAATAGCAAAGATTTCGACAATTTTAACGGCAAAATGCGGTGTTCTAACCTTTTAGAACACGTTAATGGAATAATTGTCAATCAAATCAGTGACAATAAACTTTAAGGTATTCTGTATAATGAATAGATAAACAGAAAGCAGATTAATTTTGTTGTCAAACAAACGTATTAAAACGGCATATTTTAACACAAATATCTAAATTAAATCGCAACATTTTAATTTTTTCACTGTGTAAGCATGAAAGGAAATTGAAAATCCACCATGGTCAACACGGTGGGTCACGATATGTAGTGGACATAACACGATGTACCGCAGAATACCACCGTGGCGTATGGTGGTGAATTTCTTAATGAAAAAACCACGACCATGGTATATAGTGGGCAATATAAAAAACATGTCACGTCTGTAGGCTAATGTCACATTCTACAATTTTGGCATGTTTCCATAATTTAGCAAAATAAAACAATGAATATAAAATTAAAGTGTGCTGTAAAAATATCATGCATTTATTTCTTCAAGCAAATGATTCCTAAATTATAATATACTGGTATATATTTCAACAAAATTTTCATCTGTCAATGAAATGGATGTAAAGACCTTTTCATCACTGTAATTGATGACTTTCCAATTTACAAAATGCTACCAAATGTCCACTTCCGGTAAAAAAAACTGTTGAAAACTTTTGAAATGGAAAATTGTCTTTAATAAATTTTAACGCTTTATGTTAATGACAGGTGTCAAAATCTGAGTAAGGATGTTATTAAAACTCCCTACTATGTAAACATGATTGTTAATTAATTAACCGATGTTTATAACCCCATTTATCTGATGCCCCCTGGACAAAATCCCTTCCGTGTAATTTAGCATAGGCGGACAAAATCCCCCTCATTAAATTTATAAGGCGGATCAAATCCCCCTTGTAAAATTTTCAAGGCGGACAAAATACATGTACCACCCGAATCTGATTTTTTTAAATGTTCAAAATCAGTACAGTCTCGTACATATACATATAAACCTTAAAAAAATGACCAGATATTTTACTATAAAAAAACCCAGATTTTTAATTACTTAATAATAATGATTGTTTGACTCAATTGCAGTGCTTTATTGGTGACTTGTTAATTACATGTAGTATGTTTGTGATCAAATGAATGTCGCTTACTTGAGCAAAACATTCTGTATATCTTGTAGAAAATTGAAACGGGTATGGCTTTTATAAATAAGTTATAATTTAGTAAAATAATGGTATAATTTAGTTCAATCAATCAATTGAATTGTTTGTTTTGTAAATAATAATGAATGAGATCAAATGGCGCGGTTTCTTTATTAACACATGTCGTACCAAACAATACAAACAAATCGACTTGATGTGTCTAAGTGAAAAAAACCCACCATGTTTTAATCTTAATTTGCCTCATTCACCATTTCAAGTGCCACGTAAAAAACTATTAAAGAAGATGCACAATACTTATCGATATTACCATAATAAGACTCGGGAGGGATTTTGTCCGCCTTGAAAATTTTACAGGGGGGATTTTGTCCGCCTTGTAAATTTAATGAGAGGGATTTTGTCTGCCTATGCTAAATAAAATGGAAGGGATTTTGTCCGGGGGGATTTCGTCCGTCCCCCGATGCTAATATAAGGTAGAACCCCAGCTGTTTTATGGCTTGATTAAACAATCTTACCAGTGACATATCCATGTTCCAATATTCAAACTCACCTGTTGCCTATGGCTATAGAAACATCTACTAATGAGATGATAATTTAATTGGCATAGACAAACAATACAAAAACAATGCAAAATGTTTCTTTCATTATCATTGTCTTTTAGTGATGATAGCCATACTTTTTTTTAACTTGTAGTAAAAAGGGAGATAAATTCTGTAAAACTGGAAATGGGTCAATTGACTTATTTCCAGTTTTGCATGATTTATCTCCCCTTTTACTTACGGTTTAAAAAAAACAGTATGCTTTCATCACTCAAAGACTAGAAGACTATGATATTGAAGTAAAGATTTTGTATTGTTTGTCTATGCCAATTTTCATCTAATTAACCTCATAAATAGACATTACTGTACAGGCAACATTGAAAAGTTGTCAATTCAAGTGTACTGCCACATAGGCCGACACATGGGGGCTGCATGTTTCAGGTCATGGACATGTTCCAGATGTTCTGACACACATCAATAACCATGTGGTTATGGACTAGTTCCGGACAGAGAATAGTTTATCCAATTGTCGGCGTTTCCGGGCTTGGAAAAAAACCCTCAAAAAGCACTGATACAACTGTAATATGTTGGAAGACATCTTAGTACATCATTTTTCTGTCTGCACTGCCTCTGAAATTGGCATAGGTAAAACATGTCTTGAACACTGTGTGGTTTTACTCTATTCATGTCTAGAATGTTCCAGTTATGCAAAACTAATCATGCAGTCTCATGGACACCTAAACTGATGAGGTCACCACACTGAAAGAGTAGGGAAAAGTGGCTTGTCACTGGCAACCAAACGATAGAATGAGGCCTTGATAGATAGATTTCAGTTGTGAAATCACTCAAACACCTGGGATTTCTCTAACACCTATAAAAGTACTGAACTTTCTTAAATAATTAATGTTAAAATGATTTGATTTCTTGAAAACTCGAACTAAAAATATGATTATTTGGTCGTAAAAGGTGTGAAAATCAAAGCTATATAATTAAATTGTCATCAATTTGTATTTTATGTTCGCCTTTGTCGTTAAATTGTTGAAATACATTTTAATTAACTACAATACATGTATATGCTAAGAAAATGCTATAAATTCCGAATCGAGTTAATTAACAAAATTATGTAATACAACCTTATCAATACTTAAACAAGAAAAAAATAGTGAAGATATCTAAAACAAATGAAAAAACAAGATTTATATATTCAATACAATGCAGAAACACAATTTGATTAATCCAACCTGACAGAAAATTAATTGACATATACAATTGGATATCGATTCCGGTGGATCATGAATCATTTCTAGAAATCAGAACCCAGGTTTCTCAAACCTTTTTCGTCTGCCCCTTTGAGTTCGAGCGATTGAAGTTGGACTACTTTTTTCTTCTATATTTGTTGTTTAAAAAGGGTTTTTCCTCTTGTATGAAACCATAACACAATCAGATTAATTTTTTTCTTTTGTCCATTACATTATATTATTTATGGTCATGGTCAGCAATAACATCAAACAGTACATACCTTTCCATTAATTATTGAAAAAAAAAACAGCACCAGATATAGCATCTATTTTTCTATCTACTAGTAACTATGCAAGTATCTGTACATTTCAGTTCTGTAAACATGGGGTCATATACTATGCATGTGTATTTTTGCTATCTAAGCATACTTCATATTGTGCAGTAATTAGTTATTATTACATGTAATATTAACTGCATGTCACATGTCTTTCATGCATACTCTTTTGTTTTACAGACCAGAAGCCCTTGGTGTCATATGTGGAGCGATTTTCCTAATTATCATGTTTTTGTTTATACCAGTACCATTTTATAAACATCTTTACTACACAGAAAATTACAAAACATTTCCTCACCATGAAGTAAGTAAATATTTGCTTCCTTTTATTTAGTAAATGATTATATCAATTTTAAGTTTAATTGAAACAACTATGTACATAGTAGACTTTATTTTGGATGCATGTTTTGCAGCCTATCAAAATATGTAAATTATTAAATTGCATGTTATTACTTATAATTTGATGCTGGCATAAGGGGCTAACCAGTGGTGTAATCTGTATATATTCATGCCCCATTATTATTTCTTAATTTAATTTTATGCTGAGTTGTGTTTCATGGGTACCAGTAATTTGTGTTGTTGTAAGTTATGACCATTGATACATGTATGTGCAAAGTTTGTGTAATAAAGTTTTTAGTGTATCTGAAATTATCAGTAGTTATATTATTTAGCTTGTGTGTTTTGTTTGTTTGTTTGATTGGGGTTTAACACCACTTTCTGTGTCCAGTTTTATTTGGAGTGTACGCAGGAGTACCAGATGAAAACCTTTAACCATGTAGTAAAATTGGTATTTGATGTCAAGCACTCCCTACCCGAAGTAAGAAGTGAACTTGCAATCTATGTGTTGACAGACACATCATCAATAGTAGTTGACTGGCTACATCCACTTGGCCATGGATGCTCCTTTTTCCATTTTTGCATAATTTTTGTTGTTTTTTTTATTGCAGTACATTGAATATATAGCTGCACTATTGTCTATATGCTGTATGATTTTCCTGGGATTTGCTGATGATGTACTGGACCTTAAATGGAGACACAAGCTTCTTCTGCCAACAATGGCATCACTCCCTCTACTTATGGTGTACTTTGTAAATATTGGATCAACTACGATTGTTGTTCCAAAACCTCTAAGACTGTACCTTGGACATGATGTCAATTTAGGTAAAAACATGAACATGTATACATCATTGAAAACATTATTTATAAAGAACTTTCTAGCATACATGAAAATACAAATGAATGAAGAATCTTTTTCAACTTTACATTGTCTGACCTCATGTAAAAATTGATAGTCATAAATTTAAAACAGTACAATTTGTAGGGTATATAAACAGTTTAATAGTATCAGTATTTATTTCTGGAAACATTAATCTGTTCTTAAATTATGTTCTTTTGTTGTAAAAATTGTAATAAAGTACTAGCAATTAGGGAAAGGGTTAAACAGATTATAGCCCAAGAATTTGCTGAATTTGGTAACTGTTAACATCAAAGACTTTGCTGGGGAGTCTGACTTTTGGAACGATGTGTACAACCCAGACCTTAATTAACAATATTGCTAGTTTTCAGCCTAAGATTGGGGTTTGGTCCAGATGTTCAAGCTTTCTACACCCATAAAAACCAATGCCATGTTTAAGATAAATAAATTTCTTAAAGTTTGTAGAACCTCAACAAGAAACGAGCAAACCAGTTTAATGGAAATTCAAAGTTAGATGCATGTATCTTTTGTTTCTGTAACACACTAATTAACAACTATGAATGCCCCATTGGGACCCCACAAACATGGATTATAATTAAGAAATAATTCACGCAGGCTGTGGTTTATCATTGTTTTACAACGGGGTGACCTTTTATGTTGTATTATTTTATCACGAGCGATAGCGAGGGATAAAATAACGACATAAATGGTCATCCCGTTGTAAAACAATGATAAACCACAGAATTCGTGAATTATTTCTATTCTAATACGATACATTTATAATCTTTTCGTACCTATAGAAAACATCATTTCCGCCATAAACTGGCTGTTCCGTCAATGTAACACACATTAAATTGCAACGGATAATGATAGCGCGTGATAGCACGTATCGCTATTTATAAGATTTATACGTCATACGCAATAGCTTTTGTGGGAGTTACAGTTTTGTAATTGGAACAGCCATTTAAAACACGCCCTTCTCAGCGCGTGTTGCTCAAAGAAAATCATTTTTTTTACCACAGTTGTGGTCTCAAAGACTCTAAAGCAAATCATATTAGAATATACAAGTAACAACAAAAACTTTAAAACTTTGTCATGGTTAATTTGAAATCCTAATTCTTGCAATAATTTAATCGCTGTAATGTCCTTGTTTGAGACATCAGCATTTGATCTTTTTGTGGTTTTCATTTACCGAAACAACTATGGGTAGACAAAATTATGTTGTTTAAAGATAGTTTTTGGTAGATCGATAGAAATGTGTTCCAAAGAAACCTTTGTGTATTTCTGTAAAATTGGTTGAATATTGTACCCCCAACAAACAACATATCTATTTTATTTAAACTGTCAAATTTTACTGCTTTAAGGTAGAAATTTTCATGTAGGGATAATTATACCCCCCGCAAACTTGTTTGGGGGGTATATAGGAATCACCCTGTCTGTCTGTCTGTCGGTCTGTACGTCCATCTGTTTACATCCCTTTACTCCTCCTAAACTGCTTGATAAAATTTTATGAAACTTAGTATAAAGGTAGTACATTATATGTAGATGTGCATGAAGGATTTTTATTGACCTCTGATATAAATTGAGGGAGATAATTGGACTTGAATGTGAAACAGGAGGTATCCCTTTGTGAGCATGCTAACAGTCCACACTTGTTTTCACTTATTTCACAATAACTGTATAAATACAAAGATTACTCCACACTCATTTGGGTTTCTGTCAAGAATACAAGAATATAACCCCATGCAAAAAGTTTTTATAAGCAAATTGCAAAAAACTACCCCTTACTGTGAAAATAACTATGTTTGCATGATGTCATAAGTTAACAATATGTTTGCAATTTACTGACATATTCCAATTTTTCATATATATATAATTTGAAAATGTTAGGGAATAACATTGATCTTTAACTAACTGTGCATTGTGTATTAACTCCACATTGCTTATAATATATCATGCAAGTGAAAGTTAAAAAAAACCAGACAGAATCAAGTTTGACAAATGTTTCATTTTGTAAAATAGATTGTCGTATAAGATAGATTTATTATTTATGTAGTATAAGTTTGCACAAGGCATATTTATGCATGTCAAAGTTCTGTATAATAGATATTTTTCTCTTTTTCAGGAGTTTTTTATTATTTGTACATGGGGATGCTTGCTGTATTCTGTACCAATGCTATTAATATCCTGTCGGGTATAAATGGCTTAGAATCAGGACAGTCTTTGGTTATTGCTGTGTCAGTTGTCATATTTAATGTCATTGAATTGTCAGGTAAGCTACTAGTCAAAGAACATTTGTCACAGTTATTTTCTTAGGAAAATACTGCAAATTAATAAATTAACGTATCAGTAAGCTTTTTATTAATTGCAAGATACATGTATGTAAAAAAATGCTTATTGTTTGTTAACGTTAAATGAGACATGTATTTGTTTTCTTTTAAACATTTATTTATAAAACTTGTTTTTTTAATTGTATTAGTGATGGATGTTGAAAAAAATATCTTCTAAATCATTTTAAGCTACAATGGTTATTTGGATGTTATTAGAAGTAATAGTTTTGGGGGTTTTTTTGGTTTCAAACAGTAGATAAAGTTCAGAAGATTTAGTTTCTTATTTGACACTTTGATTATTTTTAGCAGATAGTATGCAGATGTCTAAAAGTAAGGAATGTTATATGAAATGTTGTACATGTCCTGGACTTGGGGCTTGGCTAGAATTTGTTCAGTTGTACACAGTATTTGTGATGTTGTTATCAATAAATGTGGTTACTTAAATATACCAGTATAATTTATGATTTCTGAAGCTTTTTTATATCCCCGCCACTTTTGGTGGTGTATTGTGATAACCTCAGTTTGGATATTAATTTCCGTCCGTCGGTCTGTGCCCCGCTGGTTTCCAGATGATACGTTGAAAATATGGCAGCAGATTTTATTTAAACTTTGCACATAAATTCTATAAAATGAAGATCAAGTTCAATTTTCAGCACAATTCCATTTGTAGTTTTTAAGTTAGGCCAACTTAAAATTATTATTATAGGTCCAAAGTCCTGGACTGGTATCGTGCTCAGCTGTTCCTGTATATCGATTTGTAATTCAGAAAAATGTGTTCATGGATTTTAAAAACAACGTAACATGGCAGGGTATCATTTAATGTCCCATTAAATGGCCTATTTTGATATTTATAAATCGTTTTTTTGTGTTCCTATTATGGTACAAGACAGCTGGTCTTATTGATTTAACAATATAATTACTAAGACAAAATAATTATTGGGATTAATACTGGGGTATCCTGGTCCCTACTAGGTATGACAAAAAGGGTTTAAAGATAATTTTTTTCTAATGAGATTTTTTTATTCCTCATGACATTTTTGTACATAGTATCATTTCCAGTTTTCCATAATTAGAAGGGTACCAATTGTTTTTGCAAATGCAACATTTTTTTATCAGATACATTCAGGATTTTTTTTCATTAAATTTCTCAAATATGTAAGCTTTGTGCAGTGAGTCAATAGATTTGTTATATATATTTTATGGTTTTTGAGATATAAGAGGTAAAGATGACTGATTATTTGTTTACATAAAAATAAAACTAGTATTACCATCAACTGTTGCTGTAGCAAACATATTTACTACAATAGTGCTAAAACAAATTGGTCATCATGCAGGGTAAAATATAACAAAAAACCCCCAAAAGTATTTATTTTATTTTTGTGTTCAGTAGTTATAATAGTAACTTATTTTTCTGAGATTTGTGTGTTTATTTTTTTTATAGTTTTATATTGGTCAAGAATGTTGTAATGAGACACATGAGTTTAGTTTGTATTGAAGTCTTTATTTTGATAAGATGGTGTACTGAGACATATATATTTAGTTGTTCCTATTTTTATACCCCCGCTCGACAGAGTCGGGGTATATAGTGGTCCTCATGTCCGTCCGTCCTTCTGTCGCGCCGTCCGTCCGTTCGTTCGTCCGTCCACATTTGGTTTCCGGATGATAATTCAAAAAGTTTACATCCGATTTGAATGAAACTTTGGGATATTGTTATATATCAGGTTGGTAAGAAGCCTATCGATTTTGGGGGAAATCCGTCAAATTTCAAGGTCACAGTCCACGAAAAACGTTAGAAATTTTAACAAAAAAGTTGTTTCCAGACAATAACTCAAAAAGTTTACATCCGATTTGAATGAAACTTTGGGATATTGTTATATATCAGGTTGGTAAGAAGCCTATCGATTTTGGGGGAAATCCGTCAAATTTCAAGGTCACAGTCCACGAAAAACGTTAGAAATTTTAACAAAAAAGTTGTTTCCGGACAATAACTCAAAAAGTTTACATCCGATTTGAATGAAACTTTGGGATATTGTCATATATCAGGTTGGTAAGAAGCCTATCGATTTTGGGGGAAATCCGTCAAATTTCAAGGTCACAGTCCACGAAAAACGTTAGAAATTTTAACATAAAAGTTGTTTCCGGACAATAACTCAAAAAGTTTGCATCCGATTTGAATGAAACTTTGGGATATTGTTATATATCAGGTTGGTAAAAAGCCTTTTGATTTTGGGGGAAATCCATCAAATTTCAAGGTCGCAGTCCACGAAAAAAGTTAGAAATTTTCACAAAAGCCGGGGTATCAGCGATCGCTTGATCGAATTTGTCTAGTTTTACATTTCTCTTTGATGTGCATTGTGCATGTGTTTAGGTTTGCCTATGTGTTATATAACTCCTGGATGTACTAATAGAGATAGTTTAGTTTTAGGTGTTTTCTATTTCTGTAGGATGTTGTACTGAGACACATGTGTTCAGTTTGTACTTTATGATGCCATATATTGCTGTCTGTTCAGCTCTACTTATATATAATTGGTATGTACCATATTCTGTCCAGTTAAATGATATTAATAGCTTTAAACATACAAGATGAATCTTTGTATTTTTCTTGATAGCTTTTCTGGATAATATAATTTTTTTACGAAGTACTGTATGCAAATGAATGAAATAGGGGTTACAGATTTTAAAAGATGAATTTCTCAACATTTTTAAGCAGAAATGGTTGAAAATTTCTTCCAAAGATTAGTGAATATTAATTAAATATAAATTATATTGAAATTGATCTGTTTATCCATATTTGAAAATTCTTAGTCCAAAATCATTGACTACATAAATCTCTACAGGTGTTTAATACTTTTAACATTGTTTGTCACTGGCTTCAGTTTTTTAATGTTATTGTAATGTTTTTCAGGTATCCTTCTAAAGTGTTTGTTGGTGATACCTTTTGTTATTTTTCTGGGATGACATTTGCCGTAGTAGCCATTCTTGGACATTTTAGTAAAACTATGTTGTTATTTTTTATACCTCAAGTCATCAACTTTGTATATTCAGTCCCACAGTTATTTAAATTTGTACCATGTCCAAGGCATAGATTACCAAAGTAAGTATCTATAGTAGTTCTAAGTTCATTATAGAGTACCGGTAAATAAGCCCATCTTAAGTGGTGGAAAAATGTGTTAGTCCGACGCCCCGGGCAGTGCAGTTGTATCTACGGGCACGCTTTTTTCCATAGCAAAAAGTTTGTCGGGCCTTTCTATTCAAATAAAAAATGTTTCTTTAATTCATTTTACATCTTGATTGATAGTTTGCCTTTTATTTTGTATTAATTTTAGCATAACAACATTGAGAGATTACTTCCTGGTTTATTCTATTTACGATATCGGAAATAAATAAATGAATATTTTAATTAGAATCCGAATCATTTCGGTGTTTGAAAGTAATCGGTTTTAGGGTTTCGATTCAAGCGTTTACTTGTTGTTGTTTTATTAAATGTAGTTGATAGGTAGAATGATAAATGTCGCTCTTCAATTTCAAGTTTACTTCAAGTAAACAGAACCTGACCACGGGATCGGAACAGAATAAAAGAAAGGCCACTGATGACGATGATGATTATCGTGAATCTAAAGATAAAAAATATAATCGTGAAAAATGAGTCTAAACTTTCAAAACATCTTAAAGACTAAAATCTACAAACTCTGAACCAATACTTTATTACATGCAATAAATAAAACATGTCAATAACATAAACTGTTTTTATTACTGACGAAATTGCTAATACAACAATGTCAAATATCAATAATATTTTAAATTAATAGAATTAGTCCACTGGCATTCCACACACCTAAAAATAATATGCATACATTTTATTGTTATATACCAGTTACAAAATATCTTGGTATGAATTGGGCTTTGAATGAAAATAGCTTGGCTTGGGCATTAAAAATCTTTAAAAGCCCTGGGCTTGACCTTAAGGAGAAAATTTTTCCACCACTGATCTTGATTATAATAATAAAGATATACACATCAATTAACACTAGAGTGTAACCTTATTACTAGCTACAATAATGTAGCCTTTTGTTTTTTAATGGACAGAGCTACGAAGAGGTCCCATTACTCGTAAGGGAGCAAGCCGGGAGTGATTCACAAAGGGGGGTTTTATGCATATAATACGTTATTAAACCGTTTCCCTAAATTACTACATACTTTTTAATGTCTTTGAAGTTTAACTGATATTTCTACAACACCTAATTCATTAGTTTTACACTTTATTCGTAATCATGGCATTGTTGTCAAAATTTGAATTCCAGAAGTGCATAATTTCTGAAGCGATTTGGTAAAATATTCATAAAGTTTTTTGGGCTTTATTGCATTAGCTGGGATCAAATTTTTAACGATATGATTCTTCAATTCTACACTCCACAATTTCTATTTTGTCAACAATGCCATGATTACGAAAAAATTGTTAAAATTATTTAATTAGACATTGTAGAAATGTCAACTGAATGGCAGAGAAAGGAAAAAAAATATAAATTAAACAAAATAGCAGTTTAATAGTGGAAAATATGTATAAATTCCAAGAGTGTTTTTGCTCCATTACGAGTAATGGGACCTCTTTGTAGCTTCATCCATACAAAAAAAAGGAGCTACATTATTGTAGCTACTGTATTACATATAATCTTAATAAAAATCACTAAAAATTTCTCCAGTTAAATCAAATTATTTTTCCTATGTATTAATTAAGACTTGAAATGTCATGAAAAATATAAACTGTATAATACTTTAACAGTCAAATAGAACTAAAATATTTCATTCTCACAGAAGAGAACTCTCAACTGTCCACTTGTTCATTATTAACATGTTTATATACTTAAACCACTCAGCCAATGAGATCCCCATCTTAGATGAGGATCTCAATGGCTGAGTGGTTTAAGTAGTTAGTTATCTTCAGTTCATTGATCATGTGCCTATCAACACTTAAGTTGTGGGGGCCTTGGTGGCTGAGTGGTTAAGATAGTTTGTCATCTTTAGTTGATTGACCATGAGCCTGTCAGCAAAGTTGTGGGGGCCTTGGTGGCTGAGTGGTTCGTCATCTTTAGTTGATTGACCATGAGCCTGTCAGCAAAGTTGTGGTGGCCTTGGTGGCTGAGTGGTTAAGATAGTTTGTCATCTTTAGTTGATTGACCATGAGCCTGTCAGCAAAGTTGTGGGGGCCTCGGTGGCTGAGTGGTTAAGGTAGTTCGTCATCTTTAGTTGATTGATCATGAGCCTGTCAGCAAAGTTGTGGGGGCCTTGGTGGCTGAGTGGTTAAGATAGTTCGTCATCTTTAGTTGATTGATCATGAGCCTGTCAGCAAAGTTGTGGGGGCCTCGGTGGCTGAGTGGTTAAGGTAGTTCGTCATCTTTAGTTGATTGATCATGAGCCTGTCAGCAAAGTTGGGGGGGCCTTGGTGGCTGAGTGGTTAAGATAGTTCGTCATCTATAGTTGATTGATCATGAGCCTGTCAGCAGAGTTGTGGGGGCCTCGGTGGCTGAGTGGTTAAGGTAGTTCGTCATCTTTAGTTGATTGATCATGTGCCTGTCAGCAAAGTTGTGGTGGCCTCGGTGGCTGAGTGTTTAAGATAGTTCGTCATCTTTAGTTGATTTATCATGAGCCTGTCAGCAAAGTTGTGGGGGCCTCGGTGGCTGAGTGGTTAAGATAGTTCGTCATCTTTAGTTGATTGATCATGTGCCTGTCAGCAAAGTTGTGGTGGCCTCGGTGGCTGAGTGGTTAAGGTAGTTCATCATCTCTAGTTGATTGATCATGAGCCTGTCAGCAAAGTTGTGGTGGCCTCGGTGGCTGAGTGGTTAAGATAGTTCGTCATCTTTAGTTGATTGATCATGAGCCTGTCAGCAGAGTTGTGGGGGCCTCGGTGGCTGAGTAGTTAAGATAGTTTATCATCTCTAGTTGATTGATCATGAGCCTGTCAGCAAAGTTGTGGGGGCCTCGGTGGCTGAGTAGTTAAGATAGTTCGTCATCTTTAGTTGATTGATCATGAGCCTGTCAGCAAAGTTGTGGGGGCCTCGGTGGCTGAGTAGTTAAGATAGTTCGTCATCTTTAGTTGATTGATCATGAGCCTGGCAGAAAGTAGTGGGAGCCTCGGTGGCTGAGTAGTTAAGATAGTTCGTCATCTTTAGTTGATTGATCATGAGCCTGTCAGCAAAGTTGCGATGGCCTCGGTGGCTGAGTAGTTAAGATAGTTCGTCATCTTTAGTTGATTGATCATGAGCCTGTCAGCAAAGTTGTGGGAGCCTCGGTGGCTGAGTGGTTAAGATAGTTCGTCATCTTTAGTTGATTGATCATGAGCCATTCAGCAAAGTAGTAGGAGCCTCGGTGGCTGAGTAGTTAAGATAGTTCGTCATCTTAAGTTGATTGATCATGAGCCTGTCAGCAAAGTTGTGGGGGCCTCGGTGGCTGAGTAGTTAAGATAGTTCGTCATCTTTAGTTGATTGATCATGAGCCTGTCAGCAAAGTTGTGGGAGCCTTGGTGGCTGAGTGGTTAAGATAGTTCGTCATCTTTACTTGATTGATCATGAGCCTGGCAGAAAGGAGTGGGAGCCTCGGTGGCTGAGTGGTTAAGATAGTTCGACATCTTTAGTTGATTGATCATGATCCTGTCAGCAAAGTTGTTGGGGCCTCGGTGGCTGAGTGGTTAAGATAGTTTATCATCTTCACTTGATTGATCATTGATCAACACTAAATTTGTGACTTGGAATCTTACTGACAACAGAGTTACTTGCCGCTTCCATCCACAATAGACAAGGATTGCCAGTTTTCATACCAAAGGTCTGGTTTTCACGGAGTACTCTGGCTACCTTTCCCAATAAAAACTGGATGCCATAATATAGCAGAAAAAAAAATTGCTGGAATATTTATGTAAATCCAATGGGGATAACATGAAATGATGAATTTTTGCTACAACACATGTTTGTGTTCAGTATAAAAGCCTGTTAAAGATAGTGACAAGCTTTACATTAAATTATAAGTATCATGGAACAAGGAATAAAGAGGAAAATGCTGGATATGTTTCTTTTGTACGTAACTACATATAATAGGGTAACTAATATAATATTCACTTAAATAACATTGAAACTCCATATAATATATTTTGCTGAACCAGTCCACTGCGGTATTAGCCTGATTCTGACCTGTATTGGACTGATTATTACAAAATATTCCATACAGCGTCCGTGCGTTCGTCCGTCACACATTTGTGGACACAACTTCTCTGAAACCTGTTGACGGATTGCTTTGATATTTGGTAGGATTAATTTTTATGATAGGTAGATGTGCATATTATACCGTCATTTTGATTTGTCAAGTTTTGTAGGAGTTTTGGAACTTTGACCATTTCAGCAATATAATACATTACTAGATCTTGTGGACACATCTCCTCTAAAACTGCTTGATAGATTGCTTTGATATTTGGTAGGATTAAGTGTTGTGATGGGTAGATGTGCATAGTCAACCACCATTTTGATTCATCAAATTTTTTAGGAGTTATGGGACTTTTACCATTTCAGCAATAGAATACAATGGTACACCTTGTGGACGCATCTCTCTGAAACTGCTTGACAAATTGCTTTGATATTTGGTAGGATTAATTGCTATAATGGGTAGATGTGCATACTGTACCGTTATTTTGATTTATCAAATTTTGTAGGAGTTATGGGACTTGGACTGTCTCAGTGAAATAATACAATGGAAGATCTTGTGGACGCATCTCTTCAGATTGACAGATTGCTTTGATGTTTGGTTGGATTAATTGTTATGATGTATAGATGTGCATAGTCTACCACCATTTTGATTCATTAAATTTTGTAGGAGTTATGGAACTTACTATTTCACCAATATAATACAATGGTAGATCTTGTGGATGCATCTCTGAAACCATTCAATGGATTGCTTTGATATTTAATAGGATTAATTGTTGTGATGTGTAGATGTTTACTACCACCATTTTGATATGTCAAATTTTGTAGGAGTTAATATGGGACCATTTTAGCAATATTGAACAATATTGAGAGGAAATATTATCAAGTACTCTACTAGAGTTTCACATTCTGAGGTTTTTTCATGTAGTTGCTTAGCTCTTCCCAAATACCTGTCAAAACAGTACTTATATCACATGCTTATTTTTTTGTCCCAAAACTAGTTGTATCACACCTCTTAGGAAATTCGATTCTGCAGCGGCTGGGACTTTTGGCTACGTGTAGGAATATACCCTTGTGTAAAATAATGAAAATTATAGTTAGTTTGGCTTAGTTAATTAAAAAAGATCATTACTTGATTATTTCTGTATTGGCCTTGTTGTTGGTCTTCGACCAACTATATTGGTGTTTGGCTGTGTCTCAGGCCAATACAGCAAGCCTTGTACCAATAACTAGGCCAATACAGAAATCATCACAAAATAATATTATATTATTGCACACTGTGCAAATATTACATCTAAATCAGGACATCATCCACATGTTAGAATGGTGTTGTTATATACAATAAAAGGTTAATGCAAATATATTGTTGACTATTGTTTCCTACAGAATTCAATTTGCACTCACAAAGTGATTCAATATCATATTGTGCTTGAAACAATATTATTGCAAACCCTAAAATATAAACTGGCAATTATGCAGAAATAATAAATTATAGGTTTTCTTTTAATTAGATAAGGTAAATTGTTTCGTTTCCAAAATTTTAGATAAAAATTTATTGTAGTTTGTAACATCATTTTGGTAAAACATCTGAATAATGGTCATGGTTTTGGGTAGTTTAACATCTGGCCATATTAATTCTGTTGCTTATTATGTAGCAAACTTTAATTAAATCTAGAAATAATGTTTGTTAAAAGTTTAACAGTTGTAATTTAGCATATTCAATGTTTACATATGTTGATTTTTTTGCAGGTATGACAGTAAAACCGATAAAGTTGGAATGAGTTATACCAAATTTAAATACAATCATTTGAACATGATTGGAAAATTATTTGTCTCCGTATTTAAATTATTAGGCATGTTAGATGTGAAAGAAAATACAGGTGAAGGAGGACAGTATACAGAATGTAATAATATGACACTGATTAACCTAATACTAAAGTTTACTGGACCTTTAC
Source organism: Limnoperna fortunei (assembly GCA_944474755.1). Taxonomy (NCBI): domain Eukaryota; kingdom Metazoa; phylum Mollusca; class Bivalvia; order Mytilida; family Modiolidae; genus Limnoperna; species Limnoperna fortunei. Next base: position 89,717,247 of record OX104112.1, on the reverse strand, counting down.
ATGAGAGGACACTAGTTATAATACTTCTTACTGTTCAGGTATCTATGTTATACTTATTTTATCAGTGTTAGTGATTTTGACAGGAATTTTCTCAGAATTTCATATTTAAAAAGATTAATGTCAACTAATTTCTTCTGTTTTGATCAGAACAATGAGATTGAAGGTCCTTCTGCATCTTTTTGTGACTAAATATAATTTATTAAAATGAAAAAAACATAATAGAACTACAAACATGAAAAACTGCTTGTGCACAAAAAAAATAATAAAAACATTAGAAAACAAATTATGGTGTTTCTTAAACAAATTTATTTTTGCTCGTTGTCAGCCACCATCTTTTCACATTTATGTTTGTAGCGTTATAGATGAATCTAGTGGTTCATTGAAATTACATTATTAAAAGATTATTGATTATTAGCACCAAGTTTAATACCAAAGCAAATCAAATTTTAGCTAATCATTTACAAAATATTCCCCCAAATGTGCAATATCTTTCCCCTTATAAAACTGATAAAATATTGATTTGATGTAAAACAACACAAACAAGGAACTTTAGTTTTACCTGTTGATACATTTATCAATCTTTGTATTTGTTCTAAGATATTATTCATATTTATTTAAATATAATTGAAACTTTGTATGTTTTACAGGTGTTTTGCAGTGGAATAGCATTTTTTATTAGGTATCACCTGTCTAAAGTGTTCTATGACTAAAGACAAAAGTGGAAAATCATGTTGAATACCAGTAAAGTTCCATTGAATTGTTGAGAACTAAATCGAGTACAAAATTATTTCAGTCAGTAATGATAGGATACTCAGAACAGTTAGTTGATTAATTTTATGGTACCAGACAGTGTGGAGCACTAAATTTAATGGTATTATTTGTTGCATTTTTACCATATGCATTTATAATCTGGAAATTAAAATAAAATTGACATCTATACATGGTCACACATGTCTGTGACCTTCCAAGGAAATATTTAAATTTGGTTGTTTGATTGCTAAATACATGTTTAATAATAAAGAAACGAGGTCACATAAGATAAATTATTGCTTAAGAAAGGTGGTCTCTAAGGCAGGTTTAGTTGTATATTGTTTTATCAATCATAAATTGAAATATTAGTGAACCAAATATTCAAAATTTGAAAATGTGTGTGTATGTTATATAAAAAACATGATGTATTAATGGAAATGTTAAGGATCCAGCTAACACACATGTTATGGACACAGAATTTGTAACCTTTATACATGTACATGTTTTTTCACTAGATTTTTTGTGTAAATAAAATTCTCTAATCTGTAGACTACCAGTAGGTTTTGAAACCTAATAAAACATATAAGTGTGGTTATTGTCTGGCGTGGAATTTTATTGTAAGAAAGTTTTTAAATAGTACATGTACATAATAAACAACAAACTGTTACTTTTTTTGAAACTGTGGGTAATGACTTACACCTATAGCATAAAAAAATTATTGGATATACCAGTTTCTCAGTACTCTCTGCATTTTATATGTTTTCCCTACAAATAGCTGGGTTTTTTTTGCAATTCCTAAATATTTGCTGGACAACAAAGATTTTAACTTTTTTTAACTTAAAGCTGTTTGACATAAAATAATTTATGTAAACATATTCTTGTCCTTGTATTAGTTTTACGGTTTGTGTATGAAAGAAACTTTATGCAAAATAATCCCTCTAAATCAGTAACTTAGGATAGAACTCGATATGTCATTCATTTAAGTCACAGCCAGAAAAAGCTGATGATATGAATATGTCTTACTACATGTTATCCTACAAGCTAAACATACCATGTGCTACCTCTTTAATGTTTGTTGTTGTTTTGTTGAATGATGTTTAGGGCCATTTTCAGCTATTTCATGGCATCCAGTTTTTATTGGGGGAGGAAGCCATTACCCGGAGAGAACTCCCAATCTTCAGTAGGAAAACTGGCAATCCTTGTCAATCAAGATTGGAGTTGAGTACACCCTAGGCCTGCCTGCAGTGAGACTCTAACCTGCAGCCTCAGTGTTGACAGACCATGTGATCATCAGTAGACGAACTACCTTAACCACTCGACCACCAAGGCCCTACCTCTTTAATGATGTCTGGCTCGAACTGTGACATTAGTTCCAGAAATTTTGTTTTATGATTTTCAGGTGACTATACAAACAAAATCTTGACTTGTTTGTAATCATAGAACTCGCTTTGCTTAATTCAGTTGGATTTCTAGACAATAGACCTTTATATGTAGTTGGCCTAACTACATCACAATTCTTTACACACATTGAGAATTCATTGTAATATTGTTCATAATTGTATGGTTATTAGTTTTTTATTTCTTTTGATTTTATTCTTAAGTTTCAATCAAAACGTATCTTTCTTTAATCAAATTGTATATTAAATATATATGATTGTATTGTTCAATAAATAAATGAAGTGTTTTCCCACCCAAACAACAGTAAAACACCCCCTATAACTGGTATATTTATGACCATAATTTTCATATTTAATCAATACAGTGAGAAAAGGGAATATTCAAACTTTTTAACGATCTTTGATATTGTTAGGTTGTTGATTTTTACCCACTTGGTAACTTTTGCATTTTGTTATTGTATTTTTTTATTGTTGTTCAAACTATGTATCAGTCATGTCAGTAAATGATATTTGAATGAAAGGGGTATTGTAAGGTAGATGTTTGATTGTATTTTTTTGTTACCTAGCAACTCTGATGTTAATCACTAAAGAAGCCTGGAAATAATCAGCTGGAATTTTACCACATTTATATGTAGTTCAGATAGTAACTCGGTCAGTAAGGATCTCGGTTAAAAAATTTTATTGGTATAATTTTTAACAAAGACCCTTAACTGACTAAATATGATTATTCACCAATAGTTATCTATAGAAAAGTTACAAGTTATTATTACTTGCCTTTCTTTGTGGAAACTCAGGTATTGTAACAAACTTTACTTTTTTATACAGACCTAGTCACACATCTTTTGTTTTTCTTTGTACACAAACTAATACGCATTTCAAGATTTCAAGAACATTTAATGACAGAAAGTTGTATTTTTATAATTATGTTACTTTCAAATGGCCACTGATACATTCGGTTGAAGTTTGCTGGAATTTTTACAGTCCACTTTTAATTCAGTATACATTTTTTAAATCTCATTTACAAATTAGTCCTTATAAAACTATATCATATAGGTGGGGCACCTTTTATTTCACATAACATTGTGGCCTGTATGTGATGATTGGTTCCTGGTCGACTAATTTTAAATCTATTTTTACTTCTGTTTCTGAAAGCTGAAATGTAGTATTAATCTTAATAAATGTATGTATTGTTCTATTTATAGAAATCAGAAATCCAAATAAAAAGGTGGGACATAAATTTTCTAGAATAGTGAAGTAATGATTAATTTATTATACTTCTTTGATATGCTTTGTTACATTTTATTGCAATAAATTATCTGTAAACTGGTTGTGTTTGTGTGCTGAAATCTGTGGTTTGCCAGTCTCAATTTAATCCACTGAAATGTAGAAACGTTAATTAGTCCCCTACGCCGAAGGGTAATATAGGTTTGCACTCTGTCAGTCCATCACACATGTTTTCCGGACTTTTTTCTAAACACTTGCAGATATTTGTATGCCAATCAGCCATGATGAGTTACAAATCAAGTCCTAATATCGTTATGGCCCAATGATTTTTGATGAAATTATGACCATTGGACTTAGAAGAAAATTTCTTTAAAAATAAGTTTCCTCGACTTTTTTTCTAAACGCTTGCAGATATTGAGCTATATTTGGTATTTGAGTCAACCATGATGATTTACAGACCAAGTAAGAAAATATCTTTCCAGTTGAATGATTTTTGATGAAATTATGGCCCTTGCACTATGAAAATTTTATTTCCTGGTAGGGGACTTAGTAATGTTCAAGCAATACTATCCATGCTTTTTAAATATAATTATCAATGCTTACAATGACGAGCAGTACTTGAGATTGCATATGGATGATTGACATTCATGAAGAAATGTTGGCTGTTGTGCTTGTAAGTGCTAAGCATTTATTTTTTGTAACCTTTGTTTCTGATATTGCTTAACTGCCAATTTGCGCCAAAGGTTAATTTAACAAGTGTGGACTGTGAGCAGGCTCACAAAGCAATACCCCCTGCTTCGCTTTCAAGTCCAATTATCTCCCCTTAATGATAATTGAGGTCAATAAAAAATCCTACATGCACATCAACACATAATTTTCTTCCTTTAGGCTAAGTTTCATTAAATTTCATCAAGCGGTTTAGGAGGAGTTGCGCTTACACGGGATGTGGACAGACAGACAGGATGATTCCTATATACCCCCCCCCCCCAAAACAAGTTTTCGGGGGCATAAAATTGTTTTTATATCATTAGCTCATTCTGCCTCATTATTTTTGCAGTAAACCTAGATTCTTTTCACAAGAATTAAAACCTAAAGTTTGGATAAATTAATTTTATTCATTAATTATTGCACAATCAATTATTAACTGGTTCAGTCTTCATTTTGGTGGGAATGCCATTCGTTTTCTGTCTGCCATATTTCTTCTGTTGCCTCCTTTGTGCTGCTCCTTCCAACGTCTGTTTCTTAAAACTTCAGCATCTTGGCCTTGACCTTTTGGTTTACCTTTTACATCATATCTCTTTTCAGCACCATCCGGATCTGCAGGTCTATTTTGACCATGGCGACGACTCTGACCTCGCCTTTGTGCAAAAAACTGAGCACGTTCCTCTGCTCTTTGTCGAAGAATAGCAGGATTTTGAACGAATTCATCTCGGATTGGCTTGTCAGAATCTGATTCCTGAAATGTACATTGATATAACAGCAATATCTTTTAGATTGTTATACATTTCTGTACTGGTTTTCTTCTCTCATAAAAGTATACTAATATATTTAAAGCTATCTGATTACTGAAATGTTTCTAAAATTGATATTAAATTAATCCCCTTATAGATTCCCCTTTTCCTCAAAATCATCGGGGAAACCTAAACAAAAAAATACCATCTAGTAAGCTGTAAGGATTATACAGGTTAATTCACGCCCTTTATTACCAGACCTTTTAAAAAAGAAAAACAGCATGTACATAAATACTGTTGTATAAGTCTTAGTATTTAAGACCAAACTTAAGGATTAAGTTAGAAATATTTATTTACCTCCGATTCTGAATCTGAACTTTCATGATCATCATTTTGATCTCCACCAAGTACTCTTGGAACTGTAAATGGTCTGAAATACACATGTTAAAATAAAAATATATTTCCTCATGTCAATGTTGACTTTATTAAACTTATAATATTGCTTTCTTAAACAACACACAGTACTCGCAATGTTCAAATCATCTGTGTTACGGTCAAAATGCTACTCTGAAGATTATAAACATTATAAATATTTTAGGTAACTGTTTGCTGTAGTCCAAATACAACTGGATCAGTTTGACCAAGAATCTGTGATATTTCAAATGAAAAACAGACATATCAGGCTACACTGTATCTACCGAAGAGTTTACACATTTAATAATAAACTTATTCAAAAGAGATTTGCATAGTACAACAGTATCTACCGAAGAGTTTACACATTTAATAATAAACTTATTCAAAAGAGATTTGCATAGTACAACACATTACACTTGTAAGAAATCTTGCTGAATTAGCATAGGGTAACATTTACATAAACTAATTATTTTCCCACCTTCTAGCTGTAAGTTCATCAGCGGAGTCGGCATCAAAAGCTCCAACATTATTGGTATCGTAAGTGTCATCATATTCATCATCATACAATTCGATCTCTCCGTCTTTAACCTCTTCTAACTGGTACCCATATTTCTCATTTAGGTGAAACTTCATATCCTCAGAAGGTTTGGAATCCAGATTGACTAGGTCTGACTTACCCCTACAAATGTATAGTCGAAAGATTGATAATGATATTTTGTAGTTGAATATCTCGGGAATGTAGAAATGACATGTTTTAGATGACAACAGCTTGTTGCAATGGCTGCAAAACGTCAGCAAATGTAAAAATTTTATGAGGGGCAATCAGAAATGAACATTAGTTTGCCAGTCTCAAGTTATTCCACTGAACTGTAGCAACTTTAATTAACAATAAATTTAAGGCAGATATCAACCCAAGTTAGTCACCATGTTTCTGAGGTAAAACTTTCCATATTAACAAATACTAATTAAATTAAAATGAGCTGTGACAAAAAAAAAAACATTACGATGTCTTGTTTTGCATATTACCTTTATTAAAATTTCAAAAGATCTCTCTAGTTCTTAAATACAATTGTCAATCCTTATAATGTCAATTGGTACTGAAGATTGCATATGGATAATTTACATTCATACAGAAATGTTAGATGTTGTGCTTGTAAGTACTCAGCATGAACTTTTTTAGCTACAATAATGCAGCTCCTCTTTTTTTTCTTATTGTAGGGAGCTATAAAGAGGTCCCATTACTCCTAATGGAGCAAGCCAAATCACATAGATCAAAGAAATCAATTAAAAAACAAATACAATAAAACTTTCCATTTTAACTTCAATTGTAAACACACATTCACACTTAAAATCTGCAAAATTATGATTATCTTACCAATTTCATGAAATCGATATTTAACAAACACAAATTCTGAGACGAAACATTTTTTCTAAAATCATTAATAACATATAGTTTAACTTTTGATTGTCTGTAATTTGGCAAACGACTAACTGGACTCTGCAATTTGGGAACTGAAATCTGGGATGATACAACGAAAAATATGCAAATCTGCACGCTATCATTCAGGTCAACAGAAACTGTTCTGTAGCATAGTGTAAATCAAAGCTTGCAGGAACTGTCAATGACAACTAGGAAAAGTTAATATTTATTGATGAGACTTGGGTTTCTAGTCTAGGGGCAAAAACTTTTTTTTTGAGGTATCAATACTAAATTTGGTCAGTGAGAAACCATTAGATTATTCAGGATTTGTACAGCTCTGACAAATGCAACATGTAATTAAGACAAAAGGACACATTACAAAATTAGCTGCCTTGAGTAAGTACAGTTCACTATTACAATTTATGATTGCACTAGTGTCACTATTATGTTCACTGTCACCATATTTATGGTTCATCTTTAGGCAAACACTTAATGTCAAATTTCTGTCCTTTTAAAACATATGCTAAAACAGTAAGTGGCAATAATGTTGAACACTTTCTATGAATTATGACAAAACAAAATCAGTAATTCAAATACCAAGTCTTGGGGTTTTTTTTCCAAAAAATATTTGATGCTGCTTAAAACTGCAATTAATTGACCTTTTTGATTTTTGAGTATCTGTGTTACAAAATTGAAGAGTTATTAAAAATATCAAAGTTATACCCCAACACTAGTTACCTCCCCTTATTTTTTAAAGTTTTAAGTGAACCTTTTCCTTTATTACCAAGCCTAATGGAAGTCATAACCAGGAGTAAGCTGAATGCTGATGCCAACTTATCATTGTTTTACACACATGCTTGTAATGTTTACATCTGATTCTATAAATATAGCATTACGGTAAACATAAATGGTCTCGGATTAGTTATTTAATGTTTAATTAATACATACAAACTCAGAATCCTGTCACATTGCAATCATCTCAAAATTGCATTATGTTCTATTTTATTATATTTTAGTTGTTTCAATTTTTGATATTAAATAATATAATGAATAGTGACTGAGTTATATGAACAATGAAAAGAAAAAAATCTATCAGTTTTGTAGAACTATAAAATGAAAAACTTAAACAAAAAACTGACTTTTTTCCTTTGTGGATTTTGTTTACATCAATATCATCTCTTCTAAACACATCAAATTCATCATCGTCATATACATTGTGTCGTTTGGTTAATACAGTCTCCTCTGGTTTGGTTCTGTGATAAAAAACAAAATAAGACTGTAAAAAAAGTCATTTAAATTTAACTGTACAATAAGACAACCTGTTATTGTAAAGTTAGTATTATTTTATATATTATTGAATTCAGTTCTTTAAATACAAATATAGTACAGTAAAACTGCAGGGTGTATGAATACCACATGAAGAAAATTACTCGTTGTAGTGAAATTTTATCTAGAAGATACATAGAGGCAATAACAGACATTTAAAAACCATTATGAAAAGTAGGAATAGCTTCAAATATTCCCCTTTTCAACATTCATACAAATTCACTGAAAAGTAGTATCAATAAATTGATCATCTTACATCTTAAAATACAACAATAAAACCCAGACACAAAATCTGAAAAAAAACCAATTGTTCAATAAGAATGCATTGTATTTGACCTGACCTTGGAAGTTTTCTGTCAATTTCCAGTAAAGATGGAGGTAACTTCTCTTCTAAGACTGCATTTATAACCTTCTCAATATTGTATCCCAACTCGTCTAGGCAAAGCTTAAATACATGACATACTAGTGCAGTATAGTAAATGTACATACAATTTTCTGCTTTATTTAAAAACACACAGTGGAAGAGTGGTTAAGGTAGGTTGTCTACTGTTGATCACATTGTTTTTTCATCAGTGAGGTTGCGGGTTCAAGTCTCACTGCTGGCAGTCAGTTCCAATCTACAATTAAACTCCAACAACATAACTGCAAAAAAAAAAGAAAGACATATTCCAGAAAACAAATCACTCCCCTCTGACAAAGGCTGGGTGTAGTGGAGTTTTTAAACTTCTAATTTAATGTAAATCCTAATAAACAAGGATTCTACCATCACAAGCTGCATAAAGTGTAAGGTATTAAACTGAAATAGTCCTCATCTACTCTGGAGTCAATGATAAATAAAATAACTATAACAATACAATATTCGCCAATTTGTCCCCTAAGGAGATTTAAGATTTTTTTAAAGCATCATCCTTATAAATATGAACATTATATTAACCTCAATAAATCCTTCTCCAAGATCTGGAAGTAAATCTTGTACTGATGAAATCATAGATTCCAGTTCAATTCCTGTTTTCCTGGGTTCACTACAAGCTCCTTCATATTCCTATAAAAAGTAGTGTTGTTTGTTGGTGACTGAATACTATTTCTTAAATCAATTAAGGCATTGTGTATCACATTGTTGCAAAGTATATTTTATGACAGGCAGGTATTTTTTTTATTGACTGAATTTAACCTTAAATATGGCAAATAATATGTAAATTAATAAATTTATTTGAATACAAAATTTTGTATGTTTTGTAATATATACCATTTTCAAATTTGTATAGGAAATTTTACAATATTCAATACTTACAAGAATCTTCATTAAGGAATTCATTTTTCAACAGAAACAGTTAAGCGACAAGAATGATGAACTTACACTGTAAGAAGCAGCATAGTCATCTTGAGTGAATTGGTCCTCTGTTTTTATGGCAGTTCCTCCAGAAGCTACTAGAGGTTCAGGGGAACCATCTGGACTGGTTCTACCTCCTCTATTTACACCTCCTGTTGGTTTTCTCCTTTTACCATAAGTAGCAAAAGCGGAATTTACTGCTTCCTGGATGTACTGGATCCTGGTTTCATCTCTGTTTCTTGTTAAACTACATTAATTAGTCAATGTGGACAGAACAAAAATATGTAATCAACATTTTCTTTATGACATGTGTGCTGACTCAGATGTCTAAAGTGCTAGTAAATGCCACTCTTGACATCTTTGTTTTTGATTGACATACATTTAATTGGTTTGTAAACAGAAACAATGTTTAATCTATTGCAATTTTCTAAAAGAGGAAGTTAAAATTGGGCCTAAAAAACAATAGTCTTTAAATTATCTCTAGATTTTCAGAATCCAATGTTCAATCATAGTTCTTGAATAAAATTTCACAGGGTTACAATATATCCTATTATACAGCCATAAAATGACAATAAATTCAGTTAACTTTCAAAATTACACACAATCTTTCCTATTTGACTGTAACATGATTAGACACAACTGGCACCCAAAAACAATTCAGAGCACAACTGGCACCCAAAAACAATTCAGAGTACAACTGGCACCCAAAAACAATTCAGAGCACAACTGGCACCCAAAAACAATTCAGAGCACAACTGGCACCCAAAAACAATTCAGAGCACAACTGGCACCACAAAACAATTCAGAGCCCATCTGGCACCCAAAAACAATTCAGAGCACAACTGGCACCCAAAAACAATTCAGAGCACAACTGGCACCCAAAAACAATTCAGAGCACAACTGGCACCCAAAAACAATTCAGAGCACAACTGGCACCCAAAAACAATTCAGAGCACAACTGGCACCCAAAAACAATTCAGAGCACAACTGGCACCGCAAAACAATTCAGAGCACAACTGGCACCAAAAACAATTCAGAGCACAACCTGCACCCACAAACAATTTAGAGAACAACCAGCACCCAAAAACAATTCAGAGCACAACTAGTACCCAAAATCAATTCAGAGCACAACCAGCACCCAAAAACAATTTAGAGCACAACCGACCCCCAAAAAAAATTCAGAGCAAAACTGGCACCCAAAAAACAATTCAGAGCACAACCGGTACCCAAAAACAATTTGGAGCACAACTGGCACCAAAAACAATTCAGAGCACAACCGGCACCAAAAAACAATTCAGAGCACAACCTGCACCCAAAAACAATTCAGAGCACAACTGGCACCAAAAACAATTCAGAGCACAACTGTCACACAAAAAGATATTTCACCTTTACTGTTTTATGTCCATTCAACTCAAATATTTTGGATGATGATTTTCGCTCTTTGTACATTTGGCAAAATGTTTTCAGAATTATCTGTTCACAGTATTTTCCTACCAATTTTGTTGGAATAGTCTATTCTTATAATACCATATGGATAAACCTTCCAGAGTTTCCTTCCTCTGTGTCTTGGAACTGTTGAAATTCTAGTATTTCATAAACTTATCAACTCAAAAACTTACCAATAAATAGGTCAGATTTTTTAGATGCGAGGATCTGAGAAAAATCTCTGTGCAAAATGTTTTGAGAATCTAGAGACAAGGTCATCACAGAACTCTACATGTACATAGCTAGGTTATATTATAATTTAAATATGTCATAAGGATACACATCACATGCAGACTGGCTTATAATATCTAAGTACACTTGTACTTGGTAGCATCCATCGAAGTCAGCAAGAAACCTGAAATAAAACTTTTATTACATTTTAGTCACTATAAGTGATCTGCACAAACTTTATCATTGTAATTTTACTGCATGAATAGAGCAAATACTCCAAGAAATTACAGGTAAACAGACCACAATTTACCACATGCTCATATTTGGTGTCCAGGATGTCTATTTGTTTTTCAGACCTCAGTAATGTTGGGTAAACATTGGAAATGCTATATAACTATTAACTTTTTTTACTCAAAACTACATTTGTTTTTAACATTGAGTCAAAGTAAAAAAATATCTTTTGTATCATTAGCAATCAATACAGCAGTATTTCTTGGTCGAAAAATAAATCAGACAGTAACTTCAATTATGGGTCGGTATGCCAAACATAGGTCACATTTTATCCCTAATCAAGATACCTGAAGATTTACTTGTGAACATACACAGAAGATAAATAATGTATAGAAAACCAGATCACAATATGTTTTACACTTGAATTCACATAAATAAATGATAATTGACTGTACAAAAGATATCTGGCTTACAAAGAATAATAAACTCCAATATTATCTTAACTTTAATGAATGTAGGAAGCTGGTTTATTTAGAAACATTTATCTTTAATTCATGTTCACCAGTCATTATCATTCATAGAAAGCAAAGCAAAGCGAAGCATATCACAATATATCTCAATATGTCCCTGCAGTATCACAATATAATTCTTATCTTACATTCGTTTACGTTTATAGTCATTTTTGATTGGTCAAAAAGCCATAAACCAGTACTTCCCAGATCCGTTCATACTTTGATAAGCGACTTTTGGGGAACTACTTTTTTGTTGCTAAACGTAAACAAATATAGCGGCCATGTGTAGCGTACACTTCATACAACAAAGTAAGCCAGTGGACTCAAATTTTGACGATACAAATATCTTGAGCGAAAAAGTTATTTAGTTGAAGCAGCTGTATATTATTATGAAATCATTTGTTTCATACAGAAATACAAACAAGAAAATATTTTAACAGTACACTTCGTTTTGGATTCATTGTTCACATTGCTGAATGACGGGACGAAATGCGAGTGTGAAGGCATATATAAAAGATACTTAAAAATTGCGTTTCTTGTAATTTCAATTACGAATCATTTAAATTCACACAATACTCAATAGCCGTAATGGTAAAACTACCTTCTTTTTCTCAGTCACAACAAATCAATGAAATGAGCAAGATGCACAGATTTGCCACCAACTCAATGTCTCAGATCAGCTCTATCAATTTTCACTGATAAATCCATCGAACAATCGACAACTATTGTTTTTCCTGTTCGTATTTAAGAAAGAATGTCTAGCTAGGTTTACGTTGTGTTTGAACAGATATGACCTTACATACAAACCGGGGGTACAATGAGGAACATTGTTTTTTGTCCAGTCTTCTTTTGTTTTTTGTAATAATTTTCTTGGCAAATTGTAAAATGTATCTGTTGTTAATACCAGTTATTCCCTTCAAGCCGACCAGGTCTTTGTATTCAGTTCGTTGTGTATATTCCTATGCATCACGCACTTATAATGAAATTTTATTTTCGGAAAAGAATGTTAATATATAAATACAATTTTGGAAGAATTATAAGGATTAAATGCTTATTTTCGGTAATTCATCGATGTATGAACAAGGTCAACACACTCACAAACTTATCATAAATGGCCTTTGGCCGTTTATTTGTTTGTGAGTAAGTCGACCTCGTTCATACATCGATGAATTACCGAAAATAAGCATTTAATCCTATAATGTATGACATATTGTAAGGATTTCTTCTGAGTTGTAATCCATTCTGCGCTGCCTTTGGTACTTTTGGAAAATTGATATTTACCATCATTAACATACTACTCCTGCATCTGTGACATTTGCTGTGCAATTGTGCCTTCATTAAAGTGAGTCAAATGAGCCAAAGGTCAGGGGTTCTCACCAACTACCCTTTAAGAACTTGTTGCAAAGATTTAACTACAACTGCCAAAACTGGCATATATACTAGAATACATTAACTAACAAACCTTCTGTCAGCTAGTATAGCAGAAAATGTTTCTATAAATCCTTCTATACATTCATCTACATTTGACCTGTGAAAAATAAAAATTAATTAATGTTTATAATCAACGATTACTTTAATCTAAAACAAAAAATAGGTTGCAGGTCTTAACTGCTCTGATTTAAACAGGATGACTTTAGGTTGCTAAAATTTCAAATGGTCTGGGATTTTCTTTGCAACAAACTTAATTTTGTAACTCCTATGCTATTAACCGGTTGATGTAACATTGTTTCGAGTGCAAATTGTGCAGTGTTTTATTTTGTAAGTTAACAAATTTTGCTATTAAGGATTATGTGCATTCGACAGTAAATTAACAAATTTTGCTATTAAGGATTCTGTGCATTCGACAGTAAGTTAACAAATTTTGCTATTAAGGATTATGTGCATTCGACAGTAAGTTAACAAATTTTGCTATTGAGGATTATGTGGATTCGACAGTTTTTTATACATATATCATACATATTTCCAAAATTTTGTTCCTAATCTACAAAATTGGTATTCTCAGGTTTTCTAACAGCATTTCAAGATTTCAAAGATTTTATTGGTGCTACAGACTGATTGTTTTGAAATCATCTTAATCTACAAATGACATATACAAACACCTGTGGGTCCAATGCCAGTGAGTAAATCTTCAACACTTCTTAATAGAATCATACCTTTGATCTAGAACTGGCTGTATGTAACAGTGGTTGATAATCAGATTCACAACCTTCATGAATGATGATGTTGCTTGTTTTAACTTCTTCTTTAACAGCTTTTGTTGGCTATAATTTAAGAAGTGTTTTATTAAATGAATGGCTATAGATTTTTCTCCTAGTAAGACAAATAACAATTCTCTACTTACAAACTTCAACATGCAATTACACTTGCAATCACGCCACCTAAAGACTAAATCAATCACCAAAAAAATCTCACGCAGAAATTTTATTTTTAAATAGTGATATAGTTCAAGAAACTTAGCATTGCTCAATCATAAGTATTGCCTCAATACATAGTAGCTTTGTATTTAAGAGATGATATTATATTTTGATTATTTGATACATAAGGTGATAAATAAATTGAATTGATTTAATTAATTATTACATGATTAGAATTTTGCATGTTTTTAATTGGTCTTAAACTACTTTTTTGGTGTTTAATACTGCTTTAACAATTTTTCAGCTATATAATGGTGTCCAGTTTTTTGGGGGGAGGAAAGTACATGGAGAAAACCCCCGACCTTCAGTAGGAAATCTGACAAAATCCTTGTCAATTAAGATTAGAGTCAAGCACACATTACCTGCAGTCAGACTCGAACCCTGCAGCCTCAGTTTAGACAGACCACTTGATCAATAGTCGACAAACTACCTTAACCACTCTGCCACAGAGGTATGATTTAAATGTTTACATATAATACATGTAAGTACCCACATTTTAAAACAAAAATACTAATCAATTCAAAATTACCTGATGTTTTCAAAATTCCTCATTTTTAGTGTCTGCAATATCTCTGGAAATAACATGTCATAAAACTCTGCTAGTCTACAACAAAAATTAATTTTGTATCAAGTATTTTTGGCTGGGTTGCTTAAAAAAACCTGGGTTATAGTATGGCGATATAGGGAGGGTGGATGTGCAGGGAGGGAAAATAGGTTATCCATTTTGTGTACTCAACTCTTCCTAGTTTTGAATCCAAATCTTAAACTTAAGAACATTTTCAGAACACTTGCAGGAGACAGTACAATTTTGTGAACTCAACTCCTCCTAGTTTTGAAAACAAATCTTAAACTTAAGAACATTTTCAGAACACATGCAGGAGACAGTACCTATTTTGTGTAATCAACTTCTCTTACAGTTTTCAACCCAGATCTCTGAAACTTAACAGAGAGCTAGTGCATTTATTGAAGTTGTGCACCTGCTATTATGAAATAATGCGGGGATTTTATTCTAATTTTGCAGACTTTGTTAGGAAATTTTACCAAAGTGGGTATATATTTTGTGTAAATAACTCTTCCTTCAGCTTTCAATCCAGATCCCTGAAACTTCACAGAAAGATGGCATACATTTTGAAGCTATGCACCTACTATGATGAAATTGTTTAAGTAATGTTTTTCTAGACAATACAACTTGGTCATTTTAAGCACAATTTAAACATGATGATTCTGTTTTTGAGTAATCAACTCCACCATTTATTATAGCACTTACTTTGCAACCCGGTTATTTCAGACTTTAACAGTTTTTTTTATTATGTTTAAGTGTAATACAATTCTGCATTTCTGTATTGTGTGGGTTTAACAAATAAAGGTGGCTTGTGCAGCTCAATAAAGCCACACAATTTTCTGACTATGCTAAGGCATTGGTTTATGCCCTAGTATATGTCCTTTCTTTTAACTGTTTTCATGAATTGTATGTGTTTAGTCCCATTTTTTTTTTTTATTAATTAAACTGGTTGGTGTTATTATCTGCTCATTTATATATCTCTATTTCCTGAGTTAACAGCATATAAACAATGAGGCTTTGATTTGTTTGTTTGTTTGAATGATGTTTAACGCCATTTTCAGCAATTTTTCAACTATATCATGGCATCCAGTTTTTATTGGGGAGGATGCCAGAGTACCAAGGGAAAACCCCTGACCTGCAGTTAGAAAACTGGCAATCCTTGTCAATTAAGATTCGAGTCGTGTAACCCTGCCCACAGTGAGACTCAACCCAGCAATCTCAGTGTTGACAGACCAGGTAGACAAACTACCTTAACCACTGGGCCACCAAGGCCCTCAGGAGGCTTTACGACAGAGGGTTTTGTTTAACATCACACAAACACAACAGGCATAGTTAATCTATCTATTGTAAAGATCTATGTAACCTATTATATGGCTTTCTATGTCACATCATTAATTACTGTAAAGTTAGACATTTTTACATTTTAGCAACTTGACATATCTACTTCATGTAGCCATTGCTAGAATCTGTTTATCTCCCTTTTACCTCAAGTGAGAACAATAAAAAATCGATGGGACACAGATTCCCCCGCTAAAAGAAGTCCCAAACAGGAAGTAGGTGTCCAACAGGTCTGAAAGTTGCTTAGGACGTACAACTTGTGATACTGAACCACCCTGCCAAATTTCAAATTGTTCTCATGTACGGTTTCTGAGAAAAGCTTGACAGAAATTCTTACAGACCGATGGACGTACGTACAAATGAAGTAGTTGTCCAACAGGTCTGAAAGTCGTTTAGGACGTACAACTGTTGATACTGAACTACCCTGCCAAATTTCAAATTGTTCTCATGTATGGTTTCTAAGAAAAGCTTGACAGAAATTCATACGGACGTATGTATGTATGTACAGACAGACGGACGGACACGAGTAAAACTTAATGCCCCCCCAGCATGTCGTCGCAGGGGGAGTAAAAATATTACAATTTAACATATTATTAAGAAAGCTATGTGACGTTTATTACTCATTTTGTATATAGCAAATATAAATCATCAGATGAAGGTGCCATATTGAAAAACGTATGCTGTAGGAAATCATTATCTCCCTTCTATATCTAACTACAATTTAAAAAAATAATAATTGCAGGCTGTGGTTTATCAACGGGGTGACCATTTATGTCGTATTATTTTATCCCGAGCGGCAGTGAGGGATAAAATAACGACATAAATGGCCACCCCGTTGTAAAACAATGATAAATCACAGCCTCCGTGAATTATTTCTATTCTAATTAGACAATTACGGTACATTTTAAATATTTTTGTACCTATAGAAAACATCATTTCTGCCATGAACTGGCTGTTCCGTCAATGTAACTCACAATATATTGCAACGGATAATGATAGCGCGTGATAGCGCGTGTCGCTATTTATAAGATTTATACGTCATATGCAATAGCTTTCCGGCGGGAGTTACAGTTTTGTAATTGGAACAGCCATTTAAAACCCTCCCTCCTCAGCGCGTGTTGCTCATAGATAAATCATTTTTTTCCACAGTTGTGGTCTCAAAGCCTTTAAAGCACGTCATATTAGAATATGTAATTAAAATTTTTTTATACCAACATGTAGATTTACAAGCAGGAGGAAACTGGAGTACTTGGAGAAAACCTCTGACATTTGGTAGGAAAACTGGCAATATTTGTCTATTCAGTCAAGCACACCCTGCCCACAGTGAGACTCGAACCCTCAACCTCAGTGATGACAGGCACAGGGTCAATAGTAGATTAACTACTTTAATCACTTGGCCAACAAGCCCCATACTTAGAATTACCTTGTTATAAAATGTTCTTTCATAAACAAGTCACAAGAGGGTGGATGAATCTCCAGGAAATTGGCTAAGGTCAAGGCTATATCTGCTAGGTATAATACAATATCCTGGAAATCTGATATAATCATTGTCATCAGCTGAGAGTTATCTTTTCTTGGGCTTGTTAGTTTCTGTGGTGATAAGGACCCTTGTTTGTCAATCTCTAATCCACACTTTTCTCCAATATCACGAAACACCTAGAAAACAATTTTTTTTTAAATTAGATAACAACCTGCGGTGACACCTGGAATTTATTGTTATCTCTTATGTGGCACATATGGAATATTGGATATTTTGTTTTTGATACAGACTTTATTTCAGCATGTATCAGATAGGGCTCACCTGAAATGTTAAGCTGTGATAGGCTGTATACCGTTTTAAGAACACAAGTGTGGACTGTGAGTTAATACTCACTAGTGATACCCCCTGCTTTCACAAATATGACTTTCATAAGTGTTCAGTAAACAGGAAGTAGATGACCAAGAAGCATAAAATTGCTATACACCATATGGTATTATAGGATAAAGCAATATCCAAAATATCAGGCCTCTGCATCCTATAGTTGCTTAGAAAACTATCGCTATTTAACCTACTGACCCAATAAATTTGGTGATAGTTGCCAGTAAGTTATTTTACCAACTTTTCAGCAGTACACATCAAAGAAAAAATGTACAAATTATCGATAATGAGAAAAGAAAAAAATAACTTTAGTAAACATTTCTAATTAAAGTAATTTGACAAGAAAACTAAAAAAGGGAATAAATTATTTTAAGAATTTTGTCAGAAAACCCACCTGTAAAACTGTAGGTATGGCACATCTGAGGTCATCATTATAACTTGGCTGCTGTGTAAATATATTGTCTACCATCTTTGTAAGTATGGGACCATTGCCTTCTCCATACAACACACACAAGTCAAATATCTTAGGGATATCAAATAAGAAATTCTCATACAAAATCTCTCCAAACACACTGGGAGTGATGTGGTGTTCCTACAAATATTTAGGAAAGAATTCTTGATTGCGTAAGTAATACAAAATATGTAATCAATTGTTTGATTTCAATTTTTCATCTGTCTAAGACATCCAGTTATATTTTAAAAGAAAGAGTACCCAGAGAAAACCTTCAAACTTTGGAGAGAAAACTATTAATCATTGTCAATTAAGACTAAAGTAGAGTACACTGCCTGCAGTGAGAATCGAACTCACAACTTCAATGTTGACAGGAACTTGATCTATAGTAGATGACTAACAACTTTCACTACTTGGCCACTGAGTCAACAAATATATATAATTGAAGTATGATGTCAAAAGAAGTTTATATAAGAGTTATTGTCTGTCAAAGCTTTTAATCTTTAATTGTTTATAGATTTTTTTTCTTCTAAAATAAATAATTTAATACATCATGAATAGTGTTGTTCATTAATAAAATCTTCACTTCCTACCTGTGATTCTTTGTATGTAGCCATCCTGAGACAAGTCATAAAAACAAGTCTGTGAACCTCATTATGTAGAGACTGTACATCTTCTGGCAATTTATATACAACATCATAAGATCTATAAAGAGAAATGCTACTGTAAACATAGAATTAAATTGTTTTGGAAATTTTCTCTTTTGGAGAAATTATTTTCATGCAACAAGTTTTGAGATAGTGCAATTCACGTCTTTCCATATGTGCGCCACCTACCAGTAACATGTTCGGTAACTCTAGTTTACATGTAAGACTGTTGTTGGTATACAAGCCATAACATGAATGTGTCACACTATACCTTCAATAAACAATTAATTGGCACCTACGTAGGTTAAATTAAACGGGGTATTAAAATATGTATTAGATATACAAACTTTGCAAACTTTTGTCGAATAAAAGTGTGCAGTTAAACTTTAAAATTTATACACAATAAGTGTTATCAATGATGTTGTTAATAGTTTTTAATAAATTGTTAGAAATTTCTTTTTCCCACTTTGTGCCCCAAGGAAATTAATTACTTGTTCATCCGATGCAAGATACTACATACACCTGGGTGCCGTTTCATAAAGCAATCGTTATCTTTACGTGCATGTTAACCCATTTAAATTGCATAAGATAACGAGCACGTTAATTAGCGATCGCTTTATGAAACGACACACTGGCTGCCGGTTAGATAAAGGTGATTTTTATTGTGGTGTCAACAAATATACATGCAATATAAATGACATAAATGTATATAATTACTAGTACATGTAATTATTATATGTCTCTGATGTGTGTGAGCATGGATTTCAATACTTATACCTATAACTAAAAAATGTCCCACTGAGAAGCTTCCTTTACAGGTGACTGGTGTTTGTTGGGAAAGGTAGACGTGCAATTTGTAATAATTACCATGGGAAAATGTGTTGCTTGTTTCCGATACGACCTTCCAAGCTATATTTTACCCACCTGTTTTAGGATAAGCATTTTCCAAATTGCAGTCTTAGGTTTAGGGAAAAATATCGAAAATAAAGTAGCTTAAGATTATTTCGTTTTTTATTTTGTTGAAGGAAATTATTGCAACCCAGAAAGGTGCACGGTTTTATTGCAGTGATGTAGAGATGTATTAACACGTGATTTCAAGTCTATTAAGGAATGCTCCTCCCATAGTGAAGTTTTTCCCACCACACCTATTGATTGGATTGTAATAGATGTGTTGCTTTTGATACACGGGGCCACCCACCTGTCAATTAAGTCAATCACATCAGGCGTTCAAAAGAATGACAATTGACACTGAATACTCGCATTGTGCACGTCCGATTGTTGTTGAATTTCCAGACAATAATATTATTTGTAAAATGAACAATTGTGTGAACCCAAAAATAAAACTGGAACGTCACAATAACGAGGTCAAAATATGTTGCAAAACATTGTTTTTATGGTTTCAAATGCATTGGAAATAGTATTTTCTCACTGAAAGTTAGTGGTAAGCATTTACTGCATGTGCGAGTCATACATGTAAATCACGGTTACCTGCCCCTTTAAGGGAGGTAACACCACTTAATTCGCAATCGGCGAATTGAGATCTGTAACTAAATTGTGAAAATTACCCCAATGCAGAAAAGTTTTGACGAGTAAATCCCAAAAATAACAATGTTTACAGTATTGAAATTCATAAAATAATTTGGCAAACAGAAAAAAAATGACAGAACTAAAAGATGCTCCCTGAATTACACTCTTGATAAAAAAAGCAGTTGAATAGTTCAGTTTACCATTCTATAGGGGTAGACGAGTGAAAGATTTGATTTTAATTAACTGTTTTTTATGGACATTAACTTGGTGAGAACATATAGGAAGGTGCCACAAAGATTATGCAAGGGTGTATAATAAATATCTTACCTGGGTGAGAACCTCAGGTATGTGTCCAATAAATTCTGTAAGGTGTTGTCATGGATTACCTGTATATATGTAAAAGGAAAATAATTACATATCAGTATTAAAGACATTTTCACACAAGTTTAAATTACTGCAGTTGAACTTCTGCATAAAAATTAAAAGCAGTGTTAAAATGAGAGTTCTATGGCAATATACTATTTATGGATCTGATTATTTATATTTGTAACATGTTCAAAATAACAGAACAATTCATCAGACTGATTTATACTAGCATGCTGAGCAGGATTTTTTTTTATTGATGTATTGATGTATGTCAGTTTGTCCAAACTATTCAATACACCATTTTCTGTTGTCTGAAGATAAAGTGGCAGAACAATTTATTTTCTTTCCCAGAAACTGGTAAAAATATATAAAACAAAAACAACTGATTTAAATATTTAAGTTAACTAGTTATATATATTTGTCCAATTTAGTCATCATATACTGTACAATGACATTGACATATCTGAATATAAGGACTGATTGTTTTATGCCTAAGATACATATATCTGAAATGTGTCACATACAATTTATATGAGATACTTAAGCTACATTTAACAGAAAATGATTAAATTCATGTTACAGAGAGAACTTACAACCAAAGATTTGTAAGAAACATGTACCTAAGAGATCTGTCCTATATAAAAGCTTTGTATGCATGTACCTGGGATTTATTAGAAATTGTAGAATATCATAAATCATTGACAAGATGGTAAGGGACCAATTAACAATTATTCATACCAAGTTTAGTTCAAATTAGTTTAATGGTTTCTGTGGTGAAGATAAAAATGCAAAATTTGTCAGATGGAAGAAAACAATGACAATAGCTCACACTAGCTTTTAGTGAGACAACCTACCTGGCACCAGAATTTATTGTGGGGCTGCTGTAAAAGCCAGTGCAAGTCATCTGAAATAAACTTTAACCTATCTTTCCATTCTTCCATGGCAGCTCCATTATACACAGGTGGTGCTTGATAAGACAGAAACTGTATATCCTCCTTCCACCTAGGGTCCTACAATAAAATAAACAAATAAATAATAAAGATATGTATACTGGCAATACACAAACTGTATATCCTCCTTCCACCTAGGATCCTACAATAAAATAAACAAATAAATAATAAAGATATGTCTACTGGCAATACACAAACTGTATATCCTCCTTCCACCTAGAATCCTACAATAAAATAAACAAATAAATAATAAAGATATGTATACTGGCAATACACAAACTGTATATCCTCCTTCCACCTAGGATCCTACAATAAAATAAACAAATAAATAATAAAGATATGTATACTGACAATACACAAACTGTATATCCTCCTTCCACCTAGGGTCCTACAATAAAATAAACAAATAAATAATAAAGATATGTCTACTGGCAATACACAAACTGTATATCCTCCTTCCACCTAGAATCCTACAATAAAATAAACAAACAAATAATAAAGATATGTATACTGGCAATACACATACTGTATATCCTCCTTCCACCTAGGGTCCTACAATAAAATAAACAAATAAATAATAAAGATATGTATACTGGCAATACACATACTGTATATCCTCCTTCCACCTAGGATCCTACAATAAAATAAACAAATAAATAATAAAGATATGTCTACTGGCAATACACAAACTGTATATTCTCCTTCCACCTGGGATCCTAAAATAAAAGAAAAAAATAAATAATAAAGATATGTATACTGGCAATACACAAACTGTATATCCTCCTTCCACCTAGAATCCTACAATAAAATAAACAAACAAATAATAAAGATATGTATACTGGCAATACACATACTGTATATCCTCCTTCCACCTGGTGTCCCAAAATAAAATAAACAAATAAATAATAAAGATATGTATACTGGCAATACACAAACTGTATATCCTCCTAAAATGAAATAAACAATATGTCTACTGACAATACATGGGAGGTGCTTGATAAGACACAAACTGTATACCCCTTCTACTCACACCTAGATTCCAAGTATTAAACAAGTAATAAGAATAAATGCAAATTATTTTTCTATTGCTAATAATGTTGTCTTTATATATTAGTATTTGATTGGTTGTCTTGTATTTATATGGATATTTCTGATTATGCAGATATTTTTGTTTTGTGTATTGTAATATGTTTCTGCATGTTCTTCTGGTTAGGTTCAATTTTTCTTTATTAATTTTTAGGGCTTAAATGATCTTTAATGAATGTTTTTTTAACTTGTGAACACTGTGCATTTGATTTCAAAGTTAATAATAACTAGATATTAGTGAGATAGTATCCATCTCTGTGGAGGCTAAAGTCAAGGTCAAAGATCATCAACAATGGTATGTGACACCTCACCTTGATATTATCTCCTCACATACCAAATATCAAAAGCCTACCTACAGTTTTTTTCATTTTGATAGAGCTTTTTTCCATAGTAAATTTTGACTTAAATTAGAATGAAAAGGTAAGATAGGAGCAGGAAATTGTTGTCTGTTCAAAGTCATTCCAGCAATGTTGTTTGCATTTTATGCGGGAAAAGTCTCATGGCTTGTCCAAATACCGTAGAACATTACAAAAGCTGACAAAGATTTGTCAATACATTTAAATCAACGTAGAAACAAATATAGCTGACTTACAATGTAAAATTCTCATAGCAAAAGTAAAGGAAGATTTGTGACATGTAAACAACACTCAACAGAAGCAATTATATGTAAAAAGGAATACTAGTCAGATCGGCACTTGATCAAATCAGCACATGGTCAATTCACCACCTGGTGTAGTCAATTTGGCTACTGATATAGTTAATTCTGCACATGTATTCATGTAATATTTATATATATATATATATATATTATAATATTCAGTTAAAGAATAAAAATTGAAAAATAGCAATGTTTAATTATATCATTAAAAAATCAAGCAAACATTTAGACAAACATAATAATGTAATAAATGCAACAAGCACTTTAAAGTCATAGCAAAAGTCATATCTCCTTTTTATTATTTTCCATGTTTCTCAATCTAATTAAAATTAAATCTTTCACTTGCTCCCCCCTTTTTGTTATTGGTCACTGTGTACAGCGACCATAGCAAAAAGGGGGAGCAAGTGAAAAATTTAATTTTAATTAGATTGCATGTTTCTCTAATTTCTCACTTATTTAATGGTAGCATCCCAGATTGCTGATTCCCAAATTGCTGAAGTAATATTGCCAAGTCCAGTTAGCCGATTCCCAAATTGATGACAATCAAAAGTTAAACTATATGTTATTAGTGATTGTTTTGTCGGAGAAGTTGTTTGCTAATATATCGACTTTATGGAATTAGTTTCATGAAAATCTTTGTACTGTTTCGTATAAACGTAATTATTTAAATATTAATAATAATTATAAATATAAATAATAGACAAACCTATAATTTATTTCATTCATTTGACATCAAGCATCAGATTAAAGCAACCATTAAATTTAAAAAAATTAAAGGTTAATAATTGATTTCTTTGGTCTATGTGATCATAAGCCTTGCATTCAACTCCAATTTATCAAATTCCTAAAAAAAAACATTTTAGCATAAGTTTGTTTTATTCGACAATTTGGTAATCGGCAAAATGGACTGGGCAAATTGGGAGTCAGCGATTTAAGATTTGGCAATCTGGCATGGAATCTATTTAACAGATTGGGTTTTGGCATTTAATCTTCAATACTTTTGAATACTTTAAAAATCAGTCAGGCTAAAGAAATAAAACACTTTCAGGGTTATTACTAAACAAAAAACGATATTATTATACAAATATAAAATTAATTTGCCACTTATATTTATTTCAAAGGAATTTAAATGTCTTAATATCAATCATTAATAAAACAGTAAAATATATACAAACATACTTACAGTGTTAAACTTCAAAGAATCCCCAATCAACACAATAGTAATCATTTTATTTTAAAAAATTTCAAGATTTCATGTATTAAAATTTGCCTTTTAACTTTTGCTGTCCAGTAAGCCGATTCCCTAATTGCAGACAATCAAAAGTAAAACTATATGTTATTAATGATTTTAGAAAAAAAAATCATTTTTTGTCTGAGAAGTTGTTTGTTAATATATATTGATTTCATAGAATTAGTTTCATGAAGATCTAAATGTATTGTTTTGTATATTTGTAATTATTCAAATAATAAAAAAAAACATCAGCTTTTGTTGCGCAAAAATTAATCACACAAAATTAATCAATTAGTTTCTGTGTCAATTAACAAATTTTTTTTTAAAGTTTTAAGTAATTCATTAAATCAGGGACAGTCTATACTTAGTATAGACTGTCCCTGATTAAATAGAAAATATTTTAGCATAAATTTGTTTTATTCTGCAAAATGGACACGGCAAATTGGTAGTCCGCAACTGCCTACGAGATTTGGATCTGAGATACCCGAATTTACACAGTATCAGGTCACTTCGGTACACGGTCACTTCGATAGTGACATAATTAGTCATTTTGGTACTTGGCACTGGAAACTTCGGTAGTCGGAACTAGTCACCTCAAACCTGTTTAATTTTCGGTACTTTGAAGTAATTGTTTATGTGTTTTATCAATAAGGTTGATAAAGATGGTGAGCGAAGGGAAGTTGAAGCATTACCAAAGAAAGACCACGAGACAGACTCAGTGTCAAGTTTTCCTTCTTTGGCATTGATCATCTTACACATGACTATATACAAATATAAATATACAAACTTAGACAATATTATACAAAATTTAAACTATATAATACAAAATTCAATGAATACAAATGACAAATATAAGAATATCTTCTCAGTACCGAAGTGACCAGAACCTAGTACCGAAATGTCCGGTACCGAGTACCGAAGTGCCCTAGTCTGGGATCCTGACTAAATATTCTCAATAATGTAAGCAGACTTCCGGTTCGAATATACAGTCAGGTCACCAGCAATGAATCCGGTCAAAATTTTGACATTCCGAATGCCTCAAAATTTACGTGAGTCTTAACTGTAACTGACATAATTCTGATACAAAGCATTATGACGTAATGTCCGGCGTCCGGTAATCAAATTTAAATAAAAATACAGTTTATCAAAAGAATTTTTTTACAGATTTATGTCTGGTTTGTGGAAATAACTCTACCGGGAATGGTCAGTCTAACTCGAAAGCCGGAAAACAAGAAGTAGGTAGCTACTTTATTGAAATATTATTCTGACAGAACAAAACACGCGAAAAGTTAGCCAAAACATGTCGTTTTAAACAACCAATCAAACTGGGTAGTAAACTGGTGGTGACCTGGGCCTGGGGTTATATTTGAAAGTGAAGCTTGCGTAAATGAAAAATATTACACCAGGGGACCAGGTTACGAAGTGCCTAGGTCAGTACCGAGGTGTCCTTGTACCGACGTGACCAGGTACCGAAGTGACTAGCATTCATTTACACAGGGTACAATTTCTTGCCAAAACAAATGCCTGAGGCTGAAATGGTGAGTGACATTTTTTTATAGAGAAGCCTGAGAATATTGCGGTGAATTTATGCTATAAGTAATTATTACCAATAAGGACAGATATTCCCTTTTCCCTTTTGTTTCAACGGATATGTGTTGTTTATCTAAGGGGATCTGACCTTCCATATCTGTTTGTTTGGATTGCCCAACATATTAAATGGTTTATAGTAAAGTGCTGATTTTTAGATTGCTGATTGTATAGAAAGATGGTTAATTTCTTCTACTCCTAACATTACTTTTTTAATAATTACTATAAAATATTAGCTTTCTTGACTGATAAATATTGAGATTCACGTATTATGCGTAAAAATTGTAACTTAATTAAATGAATGCTTTACTGTGTTAGTAACAGTTATTTCCCCTTTTAAAAATGGCAGGAATTAGCAAAGCGGAGTATTTGAAACGTTATATGTCGGCTACAGAAGTTGAAGAGAAGAAAAAGAAAAAGAGAAAAATCACTAAGAACACATCAAAACATGCTAGGTTTTTGTTCACTAATATACATCAAAGATCTCTATCTGTATTATATTTTTTTATTGACACTTTCGCATTTACAACTTAATAGAAGCAGAATAAAATCTAATCAAATAAGCTTTATTTATAGTCGATTATGCAAAACATTTACAATAACATAAGCTCTAGTGAGCTTTTTATCGACTTCACAAGTCAGGGTTTCTGTGTCCCCATGTGTCCACGAAACTCTGACAACCTTAGCTAGGAAATTCCCGGGCTAGAAGATTTTCATACGACGTCAACCTTCAAAATATCAACTATAGAAATCGCTTGAAAGAAGCAAGTGTTTGGCAGTAGTCATTCTTACTTATTCTTGAGTGGGAAGAAAATGTAATGCAACTAATAGAAATAAATAACGCGGTAATAACAAAATGTTAACACTACTGTATAAAATACATTGATTTTCACATGGTCTATGCAACACATCTGTTGGTTTATTTACAATGGACAACGGGATATCCCTAACCAAGTCGTGAATGAAAGTGAGCTTTTGATTGGATATGATATAGCCAATCAAAATAGTGACTTCTAGCCCGGGAATTTCCTAGATAAGTATGTCAGGGTTTCGTGGATACATGTGGACATAAAAGCCCTGACTTGTTAGGATGTAGAAGCAGTAGATATATTATAAATTAATCTAATTAAATTAAATCTTTCATCTGCTTCCCCCTTTTGTAGTCCGAGAATCCTCTGCAGTCCAACTTTTTTTCTTTGCGTTGGATGTCAGAGTTTTCTATAAGCAAAACAGTGGATTTTGTGACGCGGGTCTTAGTCTGCATATTTCATCATGTTCAGTCTTCAGATGTTATAAAAATATAGGATCTTACATTAGTACGTGTGGATTACCGGATTTCTCCAATCTCGATAGTTAAATTATGGAAATTTAAGGCTCGGACTTAAAATTCCATAATTTAACTATCTCGATGGAGAAATCCGATAATCCAAGAGTACTAATGTAAGATTGTTTCTCTAACTTTAAAAAGTAGTAAATTTGCGAAATGAAGTACAAATTCTCCCAACCCCAATTTGACGTTCATAACTTGATTACGTGTTAAATGGAAGGTGTTTTGTTCATGACGTCATGAGTTCTCATTATGACGTTATTATTTTAAACCAATCAACTGCTGAGAACAACCAATTCACTAGAGACAACTATATTTTCCACACCGGTTGAGCGGTTGAAATATTACGTCAAAATTAGAGAACATCATCTTCCAGATAATCAATATATAATTTGTGTCTTAAGATAATTTTTTTATGAATATAATGTTCATACCCTCAGTCAAGCTAAAAATGTAATTTGATCAACTAACAGGTTGAAGTAGGGAACTGTAATACATGTACAAAGTTTTTCTTTACTCTTGCCGTCTTGGATGGGAAACACACAAATAACTCTTATTGCTGTTACAATATCCTTATTCAGTAACAATTTTTAACATAGATAAAAAATCCAGGAATACATTTTTTAATTTGCTAAACTTTCAACGACAATTTTGTTCCACATTGTGCAATCCGAAACTAATTGTGTCAGGGCTGTAACTTTTTTATCTTTTGAGGTAGGCTTTTGATATTTGGAATGTGTGTAGATAATATCAAGGCGATGTGTCACATACCATGGTTGGTAACCTTTGACCTTGACCTCAAGGTCAACTGGGCCAACAGAGATGGATACCATCTCACTGATATCTAGTTGTGTCTGAAACAAATTTCTGATAATTTTTTAGATCCAAGATCATTGATGATGATATAGACATTAAATCTGTGCTGCCAGAGAATCCAGTCAGTACAGTAGATGAATTTTTAGGTGAAGACGACCCAACCATTGTAGCTATCATTGATGAAAGACCTGAAAATATAAAACAGCTTGAATCTTACAGACATAGTGATGGTAGATGGAAAACTTTGGGCAAGGGTAATCATAATTATTATTCTAATGAATTATTTGTTGCATTTTTCTTAGCCAATTACTTAAAGATGTATACAAACCTAAATTGACATGGATTGCCAGTTTTCCTACCAAAAGTCCAGGGTATCACCTGTCACATCCTCCTCCAAAAAACTGGACCCCACAATATAGCTGATAATTTGCTGAAAGTGGCATTAAACCCCACTCAAAAAAAACAACCTAAAGGACAGACCAAACTACAAATAAGGAAACCATGACCTCATATATCATGTATAACATGCATTAAAACATCAGTAAATACTCTATAGTATATGGGTAACATATAGTTGATTTTTTGACAGATGATCAGTTTGATCCATCACTAATAAAGAGTATGAAAGATGAAGATATAATTAAAAATAAAAAGACAATTCTAATGGACAGTGATAAAAGTACAAATAACAAAAAAGTGCAGTCACCAGATTTAAGAAATAAAAGGAGAAAAAGGCATGATTCTGATTCAGATGAATTCTTAAATAGAAAAGGTAGACATGATTCAGATTCTGACCAGTCACTACCTAGAAATAGGAAAGAGAGACATGATTCAGATTCTGACCAATCACTACCTAGATATAGGAAAGAGAGACATGATTCAGATTCTGACCAATCACTACCTAGGAATAGAAAACAGAAACATGATTCAGATTCTGACCAATCACTGCCTAGGAATAGAAAACAGAGACATGATTCAGATTCTGACCAATCAATGCGTGGAAAACAAAGAGACAATTCTGGTTCAGACCAGTCATTAACTAGAAGACAGCATGATTCTGATTCAGACCAATCATTACCTAGAAAACAAAGACATAATTCAGATTCAGACCAATCTTTACCAAGAAAAAAGAGAAGTAATGATGATTCATCACACAGAAGGAAACGATTAGATTCTGACTCGGATGTATCTCCACCTAGAAGAAGTAAAAAATCAGATATGTCTCCTCTAAGGAGAAAAAGAACAAACTCTGACTCTGACATATCACCTCCTAGAAGGAAAAGACAAGATTCAGGATCTGACCAATCACCTCAGAGGAGAAGAAAACAGGATTCAGATACTGATCAGCCAAAGGGAAAAATGGAGAAGACTTTATCAGGAAAAAAGGCTGGATTGTCAAGTGCTAAGGATATGAAAATGGAAGCTGAAAAGCTGAAAAAGAAAGAAAATGAGGCTTTTAAAAAGGTACACATGTACTTAGAACTAAAATTACACATATGCAAAAAGTAAAAATGCTAACAATACTTGTAAATATTAAGAATACATGCAGCAAGGTCTATCTATATTCATTAATTTGAATAAAAGTATATATTCTATCAGATTAATATAATAAATTGTTGAATATTTTAGCATGGGATCTGGTCAAATCGCCCCATGGGAAAAAAATGCCTCCACTTTTAACAAAAATGCTCCTACTGTAAAATCACCCCCTTCAAAAAGGGCCCCATTTTAAGCAAACAGCCCCAATTACTTTTATAAAAGTTTGAATAATAATAATCGGGATTTTGTTGTTTTGATTTAATTATTACCATTAGTCTAATTACACTTTTGATTTTATGCAGTAACTAAGTAACTGGATTATTATGGATTGTGTGGTTCTTTAGTTTGGATAATCAAAGATTTTCATTTTTTAGGTACATGTATTTGTTAAAACATCAAAGGAAAATACAAATTTAGACACTGATTGTTAAAAATTCCAATAATGCTACGTATAAAAATATATATTTTTTTAAATAATAAATTTTATTGTCAGAAATTTATCAATACATGAACAATATGATAATGCTTTATTTGTGGTTTGTTGTTTTGTCTTTACGTTAAAATAAAACTTCATATTTCAAATAAAAGAAGAACAGTTAAATAATTGAAAACATGGGCATTGTAAAAAATATACACCATTTTATACTATAGTGGTTTTGTTAAGGTATCTGGACCATAATTGTCCACGTGATCATATTTGGTGTCCCGAATGTCCATTGGTTTTCAATTGAACAGACATCGGTAAAGTTCGGCAAACATCGGAAATACTATTTAAGTAACTAAATTTTTTGCTCAAAAATGTTAACATTGACTCAAAGTAAAACAATATTTTTTATTTGTTTCATTAATTAGCATTACATTTATTTAATAAAGCTGTATTTTTTGGTCTTCAAATAAAGTTAAACGGTAACTTCAATTATGGGTCGGATACCTTAAGTAGGGCAATTTTGTATAACCTTAGTATCTTCGATGACATTTTATTTGGAGGATGCAATTTCACTCTTTTTTTTAACCATTTGTTTGCATTGTAATACAGTTTGTTTTTAACTCTCCAACTAATGGCTATCAACGGCTTTTTAATATATGGGCTGTATGTATAGGAATGTGTTGTTTGTTATAGATTTGGTAACCAATTTTTATTATACCATTAAGTCAGCAACTTAGAACAACTATCTAGTATAAAATGGAGTTCCAGACGTTGTTAATATTTCTAGGAAATAATTAAAAATTTTAAGTTATTGTAATGGATTAGAATTTAAGTAATTGTATTTTTTGTTGTAGATAAGCAGTGATGCATTGGGCAAAGATGCAGTTACAGTGTTTAGAGACAAAAAGACAGGAAAAAGAAGAAATATTGAAGAAGAAGCAGAAAAGGATGCGGAACAATTAGAAAAAGAAAAACAAAAGGCTGAAAAATATCAGAAATGGGGAAAAGGGTAGCAACTTAAAATCTTTTGTTGGTTCAGTGATATTGTAGCAAAAAATTACTGGCCGTTAAGTATGCACATGTTACTATCTTAAATTATTTTTTCCATTTTAGCTCAACTGAACCAAAGGGTGATTTGAGCTATTGTCTTCACTTTGCATCCAGCTGCTGCAGCGGCAGCATCTGTAAAGTTTTTATCACTTTGAGTACAGCGTCTGTAAACTTTTTTCCTTTTAATCTTCATCTCCAATACAACTTGGCCATTTAAAACCAAACTTGGCCATAATGTTCATTGGATGATCATAATGTAGCACATAAAAATTTCTAACTGTGGTCTATTTATACAAATTTCAAACATAATATTCATCTTTTTTACGTTATTTAAGCTTCAGACATTGCGAAACTAACAGGAAACGATCTTAACTGAAGAAATGGCTTTTTTTCGTCTTTGAAGATGCACGTGGAAAATGCTATGTTGATCATTTTTCTGTATATGGTTAATGTGACCTAATTTTAGTATAATTGTGGTAATTTTCATACAGTTACAACCATTCGGTAGTATTATACGAATCCAGTAATTTACATATACCTACCCAAGATGCAACATGCCATTCAGTTTTGGGTTCTCATTGATGTAGTCAATGTAATTAAACAGAGACATGAATGTCAGTTAATACACAACACACAGCAGGTCATAAAAACGGCAATAACTATCATTACGTTTCAATAATGATCGATCTTGAACAAGAAACCAGAAAAAAATTGGTGACACTGTTGACAGATATCAAGATTGACCACGGTGGATTATATATGCAACTTCTTTTGGACATCAAAGTGCTGGAGTGATTCACTCCCATTATGTTATAAGTAATGGGACTAAATTACACTCGCCAAACAAAAAAAAAGCGAGGGTACGATTATTTGTCCAAGACTTATCTTATCATAGGACCCAAGGTCAAAGTTTTTAAAAGGCTTCTTCTCGGAAACCGGTTAACCAATGGAAACAAAACTTACTAGCAATATTGTTAGGATGGTCTTCTTTAAAGTTTATGTTCCCAACTGGAAGTCAAAATAGCCACCATCACTGGAGTTGAATTAACATCAGACCCTGTTGGAAAAAGTTTTAATAGGCTTCTTCTCTGAAACCATTTAGCCAATAGAAACAAATATTACTAGCAATATTGTTTGGATGGTCTTCTTAAAAGTTTATTTAAAATTACAGGACTTAGTTTAACATCAGGTAAATGCCATCTTAATTGCCTAGGTCAGGTGAGAGATACAGGTTCTTGAGAGCCTCTGGTTTAAAAACATTTCCCATGAAAAAGATCTGTTAGGTTGGACCAGGATCAAAGCTTTCGAAGAAGAAGCTCCAATGTAGGGAAGAATGTAGATACTCTTTAACTTTATTTTTACAAAAGCTTGAAAACATTGTAGGACCCAATAGTCAGAATTATAATACACATATGGACATATTTTATAGTGTTGATCACAGATTGATATATCCTATATTTCAGAATGAAGCAGCAAGAACAACAACAGAAAAACATAGAGGATCACCTCCATGAAGCCTCTAAACCATTTGCCAGATTTAAAGATGACGATGATCTTGATAAACAACTTAAAGACATGACCAGGGCAGAAGATCCCATGTTAAAATTTTTGAAGAATAAGAAACCCAAAGATGGAAAAAAAGTTAAAGGTTGGATTTCTTATAAAGTCTCCATAATGGTGTTTTGAGATTTATTGTATTGGTACTTATTATCTGTCTTTCAATTTAAAAATTGTCCAAAAATGTTTAAAAAGCAGCAAAAAAAAATTTAAGGGTGGATTTTATATTTTAATCTATATCTGGTTTGTATATATTTTAAAGCAAGACATATTTTTGATCTTTAATTTCAACATTCAGTAATTGATGATCAGTTTTTAAAATTTATTTTGTAATCAATAGTGGTATTCAGACATTGGCAAATCACAGATAAATGTGGACAATACACATGCAGGAAGACTTTTTGTGAACACTTTTCAATATGAATTTTTATTTTTCATCCATTTATCCTGGCCATAGTTTCCACTTGTTTTCTAATTTGTTGCTATCTTTTATCATCCTGTTCAATTTAATAAGTCTTTGCATGAAATTAAAGAGTTTTAGTTTTATGTGGTTTGCCTATCAGTATAGTTTTGCTGAAGTAGCATGCAAACCCTAAATTTTATTTAAACTTACATGACTTCCAATGAATATTATTTTCTGTGTTGACTTGCTGCAGACATATTAAGTTCTTGGAAAGCCGAATCAGATGTTTTAATTTTGTATCTGATTTCGAAAGGATTTTTTCAATGAATTCCTCATTCAGGTGTTTATATTTTTTTCCTAAGGACGAGCGCTATCCCAAGTTTTAGTGGAATGTTGTATGGTCAGTTGGAGTGTTGAAGAGGAATTGTTAAAAAAGTTTCTTTTTCAAATAATGTTAAAAAGTGTACCTGTAATATAAATGTATGTACATGTATGTATATAACAATCTTAATGTCATTATAACAACTACTATGAATTTCTGAATTTTATATTTTGATAGAGTTACCTAAGTATAAAGGACCGCCACCACCACCAAACAGATTCAATATAATGCCTGGTTATCGGTGGGATGGTGTTAACAGATCTAATGGATTTGAGGCTAAATACTTCGCAAGTATTTCGAGTCAGAAGGCCACATCAGAAGCAGCATATAAATGGAGTGTGGAAGATATGTGATGATGCAATATAATCATTGTAGTTTGGATGTATCACTATAAAAGATATATGATAGAGCATCGGTTGTGTAATCTTTGATGTGCAATTGATCCCCTGAGGTAGTGGTGAACTGTGCAGCTTGGGCTGGCCCAATGACAGATTTAAATCGGCTGTTAATGAAACCAGAAGGGAAGTTTATAAAAGGACAGCAACCCTTTGGGTCAATGTAGAAGATTACCTAATAAGGTAATTCGAGTGGTAAAAGGATTGTTGATTACAAATAAACGAACTTGTACTGAAATGAATTCCAATTCAACAGTGTTGATTTTAAAATTACTTTTTTGTATATGAAAGTGCAATTAAATATCATTTTGTAACATGTCATTTCATTTTGACAATTTTTTAAAAACAGTGCTAACATCTCCAATAGGTCACCTTTCTGGGTCACAGCCATGAGTAGTTATAATAAAAAACTGCTAACATCTTCTATAGGTCACCTTTCTGGGTCACAGCCATGTGTAGCTATAATAAAACACTGCTAATGTCTCCAATAGGTCACCTTTCTGGGTCACAGCCATGTGTAGTTATAATAAAACACTGCTAACATCTCTAATAGGTCACCTTTCTGGGTCACAGCCATGAGTAGTTATAATAAAAAACTGCTGACATCTTCTATAGGTCGCCTTTCTGGGTCACAGCCATGTGTAGCTATAATAAAACACTGCTAACGTCTCCAATAGGTCACCTTTCTGGGTCACAGCCATATGAAGCTATAATAAAACACTGCTTACATCTCCAATAGGTCACCTTTCTGGGTCACAGCCATATGAAGCTATAATAAAACACTGCTTACATCTCCAATAGGTCACCTTTCTGGGTCACAGCCATGTGTAGCTATAATAAAACACTGCTTACATCTCCAATAGGTCACCTTTCTGGGTCACAGCCATATGAAGCTATAATAAAACACTGCTTACATCTCCAATAGGTCACCTTTCTGGGTCACAGCCATATGAAGCTATAATAAAACACTGCTAACGTCTCCAATAGGTCACCTTTCTGGGTCACAGCCATAGATATTTATAATAAAACACTGCTTACATCTGCAATAGGTCACCTTTCTGGGTCACAGCCATGTGTAGCTATAATAAAACACTGCTAACATCTCCAATAGGTCACCTTTCTGGGTCACAGCCATATGAAGCTATAATAAAACACTGCTTACATCTCCAATAGGTCATTTTTCTGGGTCAAAGCCATAGATAGTTATAATAAAACACTGCTAACATCTGCAATAGGTCACCTTTCTGGGTCACAGCCATGTGTACTGCTAACATCTCCAATAGGTCACCTTTCTGTGTCACAGCCATGGATAGTTATAATAAAACACTGCTAACATTTCCAATACGGGCACCTTTTTGGGTCACAGCCATGGATAGTTATAATAAAACACTGCTGAAATGAATTCCAATTCAACAGTGTTAATTTTAAAATTACTTTTTTGTATATGAAAGTGCAATTAAATATTATTTTGTAACATGTCATTTGATTTCATTTTGACAATTTTTTTAAAACAGTGCTAAAATCTCCAATAGGTCACCTTTCTGGGTCACAGCCATGAGTAGTTATAATAAAAAACTGCTGACATCTTCTATAGGTCACCTTTCTGGGTCACAGCCATGTGTAGCTATAATAAAACACTGCTAACGTCTCCAATAGGTCACCTTTCTGGGTAACAGCCACGTTTAGCTATAATAAAACACTGCTAACATCTGCAATAGGTCACCTTTCTGGTAACAGCCACGTGTAGCTATAATAAAACACTGCTTACATCTCCAATAGGTCACCTTTCTGGGTCACAGCCATGTGTAGCTATAATGAAACACTGCTTACATCTCCAATAGGTCACCTTTCTGGGTCACAGCCATGTGTAGTTATAATAAAACACTGCTAACATTTCCAATACGGTCACCTTTTTGGGTCACAGCCATGGATAGTTATAATAAAACACTGCTGAAATGAATTCCAATTCAACAGTGTTGATTTTAAAATTACTTTTTTGTATATGAAAGTGCAATTAAATATTATTTTGTAACATGTCATTTGATTTCATTTTGACAATTTTTTTAAAACACTGCTAACATCTCCAATAGGTCATTTTTCTGGGTCACAGCCTTGGGTAGTTATAATAAAACACTGCTAACATCTGCAATCGGTCATCTCTCTGGGTCATAGCCATGGATAGTTATAATAAAACACTGCTAACGTCTGCAATCTGTCATCTCTCTGGGTCATAGCCATGGATAGTTATAATAAAATAATTTTGAAATGCACCATTAACTGTCATATTTGCTTAAATTAGCAAAGTGTCTATTGTCAAGAAAAAAAGTGAGAGAAAAACACTCCAAATGATGACAAAAAAGGACATGCAACCTGTAGCTATTGTTGCCATGGGACTACTGGGGGCCTCAGTGGCCGAGTGGTCAAGGTAGTTCGTCTACTATTGATCACGTGGTCTGTCAACACTGAGATTGCGGGTTCGATTCTCACTGCAGGCAGGGTGTACTCGACTCCAATCTTAATTGACAAGGATTGCCAGTTTTCCTACCGCAGGTCGGGGGTTCTCTTCGGGTACTCCAGCTTCCTCCCCCAATAAAAACTGGACGCCATGAAATAGCTGAAAAATTGCTGAAAGTGGCGTTAAACACCATTCAAACAAAAAAACAAAAAAAAAGCCATGGGACTATCCTGAATTAAACTTTTAATCTCCAAGATTCTTTTTTTTTATTTAAGTAATCAAATTAAATATTTTTGAACGTTTGAGAAATATATAAAAATATATATAGGAATATTCTGTAAATAATAAATAACAATGTTCAAGGCAATTTATTTGGCAATCCCACCTCAGATGGAACTTTCCTACGTAAGTGTTAATTAGAAAATTTTGGTATCAGGTGTAAAAAGACATGTGGTTTTGTTTTGTTGTGAGTAATTGTTTTATTTTTGAAACATATACATTAATTTAAGGAATATATACAGTATTTGATTTTTTGTACAGCAATCATTATTTCAGCTATATTCAAGACAAGAACCAGCTAACAATCTATAACTTAATGTAGATATGAAATGGGCAGAAAATTTTGAATGCCACTGGAAACATACCGGTACATGTATGGGTAGTGATGGATGCCATAGATCAATGAGCATATTATTCTCCATAATGATTTTTATTATGCATGAACCATGGCACTGTCCAAATTTGTCATCCACTATGGTCTGAAGCCAGTTCTCCCAAATTAGAGCATGACAACCCCCTGCACCACCTATATCCAGCTACCACTCTCTGGGTACTTTGGCTTCCCCTCCTAAAAAAACTGAACTCCATAAAATTGCTGAAAGTGTCGTTATTCTCATTCAAAAAAAAATACTGAAAACTACTAACCTACAGTTTATAAAGTCACTCTTAACGGAACTTTAATACTTGCATTATGAACATGTTTCCTGATTACACAAAATTGAATTGAAATAAAGTCTTATGGTAACAGTTATTGAATTTTGGTTATGTTAGTTCAGTATTGTTACTTTGTAGCATTTGGTAGAAAACCACTAATAATAATCAAACTTTTTTGTATTACACTCAAAACAATTTGAGTATTGAATGTTTTAGCCTTAAAAACATTACACAACACGCATTTCTTCTATATTCAAATCAAAACCAGAGAAATAAGAAATAAGATATTATGCATTCCTTTTATCAATCGGTCATTTGAAAGTTAAATCAAACAGATGACAATATATTTTCCTAGAGTGTACAGATACTGTCTTTTTGTATCCTGGAACAATAAAATACATTTCATGATAGAAAACCATAAAAAGGTGCCTTGCTGGCTGATTCTTTGGTTGAAAAACCTTGGTCGCCATGATCACACTTACATTTGTCCATACTGGTCTGGGCAATCGCTCTAATATCTCAATTCTACATACTGGTCTGGACAACCACACTGAAAAGTCATTTTTACATACTGATCTAGACAATTGCACTGACATGACATACATACTGGTCTGGGCAATCACACTGATATCTCAGTTCTACATACTGGTCTGGGCAATCACACTGACAAGTCATTTTTACATACTGATCTGAGCAATCACACTGACAAGTCATTTGTGTCTCGACTGGTCTGGGCCATCACACTGACATGTCATTTCTAAGAATGGATTGTCATGTCACGACATTTCTACATACTGGTCTGGATATTTACACTGACATATCAATTATACAGACTGGTCTGGGCAATCACACTGACATATCATTTCTACATACTGGTATGGGCCATCACAATGGCCTGCCATTTCTGTATACAGGAATATCAATTGCAATAACATGCCATTAATATACTGGTCTGGGCCATCACAATAACATGGCATGCCTACGTACTGGTCTGGTCCATTACATTGACATGTTCTTCCTACAAACTGGTCTGGGTAATTACAATGACTGTCATTTCTGTCTGGGTCATTATAATGATGTGTTGTTCTTACATACTGGACTGGGCCATTACAATGGAATGTCTTTTTAACATACTGGACTGGGCCTTTACAATTGAATGTCTTTTCAACATACTGGACTGGGCCATTACAATTGAATGTCTTTTCAACATGCTGGTCTGGGCAATCACACAGACATGTCATTTCTACATACTAGAAATGGGCCATCACAATAACATCTTGTTTCTACATACTGTTCTGGGCGATCAGAAAGACATGTCTGTCTTATATTCTGCTCTTAGTTATCACACATACTTGTCATTTCCATATACTGGTCTGGGAAATCACACTGACATGTCATTTTTACAGACTGCTCTGGACAGTCACACTAACAAAGTCTTATTTACAAATTTTCTAGGCAATCACAATGACAGGTCATCGTTACTAACAGTCTTGGGCAATTACTGAGACACAATCTTTATAAGTTGGTATCACAGGTTATGTTTCAATTTGTTTTTGGGAATCACAATGACGATTATGTTTACATACTGGTCTGTTTTGTCAACACAAGCCATCTTAGCATACTAGACAGCAGGTCGGGGGTTTTCTATGGGTACTCTGGCTTCCTCTCCCAAGAAAAACTGGACGCCATGATATAGCTGAAAAATTGCTGAAATTGGCATTAAACACCATTAAACAAACAAACAAACATACTAAACTGGGCAATCACAATGACAAGTGATGTTTACATACTGGTCTGTTCAGTCACCACAAGCCATCTTAACATACTAGACTGGGCAATCACAATGACAGGTCATGTTTACATACTGGTCTGTTCAGTCACCACAAGCCATCTTAACATACTAGACTGGGCAATCACAATGACAGGTCATGTTTACATACTGGTCTGTTCATTCACCACAAGCCATCTTAACATACTAGACTGGGCAATCACAATGACAGGTCATGTTTACATACTGGTCTGTTCAGTCACCACAAGCCATCTTAACATACTAGACTGGGCAATCACAATGACAGGTCATGTTTACATACTGGTCTGTTCATTCACCACAAGCCATCTTTACATACTAGACTTTGCAATCAAAATGACAGGTCATGTTTACATACTGGTCTGTTCAGTAACCACAAGCCATCTTAACATACTAGACTGGGCAATCACAATGACAGGTCATGTTTACATACTGGTCTGTTCAGTAACCACAAGCCATCTTTACATACTAGACTTTGCAATCACAATGACAGGTCATCTTTACATACTGGTCTGTTCAGTAACCACAAGCCATCTTAACATACTAGACTGGGCAATCACAATGACAGGTCACGTTTACATACTGGTCTGTTCAGTCACCACAAGCCATCTTGACATACTAGATTGGGCAATCATAATGACAGATCATTTTACAATCTGGTCTGTTCAGTCACCACAAGCCATCTTAACATACTAGAATGGACTATCACAATGACATCATGTTTACATACTGGTCTGTTCAGTCACTACAAGCCATCTTCACATACTAGAATGGGGTATCACCATGTCAGATCAGTTTACATACTGGTCTGTTCAGTCAACACAAGCCATCTTTACATACTAGACTGGGCAATCATAATGACAGATCATTTTACTATCTGGTCTGTTCAGTCACCACAAGCCATCTTAACATACTAGAATGGACTATCACAATGACATCATGTTTACATACTGGTCTGTTCAGTCAACACAAGCCATCTTTACATACTAGACTGGGCAATCATAATGACAGATCATTTTACAATCTGGTCTGTTCAGTCACCACAAGCCATCTTAACATACTAGAATGGACTATCACAATGACATCATGTTTACATACTGGTCTGTTCAGTCACCACAAGCCATCTTTACATACTAGACTGGGCAATCATAATGACAGATCATTTTACTATCTGGTCTGTTCAGTCACCACAAGCCATCTTAACATACTAGAATGGACTATCACAATGACATCATGTTTACATACTGGTCTGTTCAGTCACCACAAGCCATCTTTACATACTAGACTGGGCAATCATAATGACAGATCATTTTACAATCTGGTCTGTTCAGTCACCACAAGCCATCTTAACATACTAGAATGGACTATCACAATGACATCATGTTTACATACTGGTCTGTTCAGTCACCACAAGCCATCTTTACATACTAGACTGGGCAATCATAATGACAGATCATTTTACAATCTGGTCTGTTCAGTCACCACAAGCCATCTTAACATACTAGAATGGACTATCACAATGACATCATGTTTACATACTGGTCTGTTCAGTCAACACAAGCCATCTTTACATACTAGACTGGGCAATCATAATGACAGATCATTTTACAATCTGGTCTGTTCAGTCACCACAAGCCATCTTAACATACTAGAATGGACTATCACAATGACATCATGTTTACATACTGGTCTGTTCAGTCACCACAAGCCATCTTTACATACTAGACTGGGCAATCATAATGACAGATCATTTTACTATCTGGTCTGTTCAGTCACCACAAGCCATCTTAACATACTAGAATGGACTATCACAATGACATCATGTTTACATACTGGTCTGTTCAGTCACCACAAGCCATCTTTACATACTAGACTGGGCAATCATAATGACAGATCATTTTACAATCTGGTCTGTTCAGTCACCACAAGCCATCTTAACATACTAGAATGGACTATCACAATGACATCATGTTTACATACTGGTCTGTTCAGTCACCACAAGCCATCTTTACATACTAGACTGGGCAATCATAATGACAGATCATTTTACAATCTGGTCTGTTCATTCACCACAAGCCATCTTAACATACTAGAATGGACTATCACAATGACATCATGTTTACATACTGGTCTGTTCAGTCACTACAAGCCATCTTTACATACTAGACTGGGCAATCATAATGACAGATCATTTTACAATCTGGTCTGTTCAGTCACCACAAGCCATCTTAACATACTAGAATGGACTATCACAATGACATCATGTTTACATACTGGTCTGTTCAGTCACTACAAGCTATCTTTACATACTAGACTGGGCAATCATAATGACAGATCATTTTACAATCTGGTCTGTTCAGTCACCACAAGCCATCTTAACATACTAGAATGGTCTATCACAATGACAGATCATCTTTACTAACTGATCTTACAGACCATGTTTCAAGTTGGTCTCGGCAATCACAATGAAGGATAATCTGTACATCCCAGTCTTGCTAATGAGTGATCTTTACACAAAGAATACTGAATAATCACACTAACAAATCATCTATATATATATTTATTAATGCATTAACAAATTTTAAAAGCAACAAAACAAATATTCTTCTTACAAAATGAAGCTGATTTAAACACATTAACACTTTATATAGATATGTAAACATATGGCAGTTAGTACTACTACTTTTGGTTAAAACAGCAGTTATACATGCACAAAAAATATTTTTGTGGCACAGACAAAGCATATCCTGGCAAGTAAACAATAAAATTGTTTCTTGCAGGTTTACAGATAGTACATGTAAATTTTTCACATTTATAAATAAATGGACTCGTACATAAAAATAAATAATTTTCACAGAGTATGGGTACAGGGAAACTAACTTTGTTGAAGTTAAGGAATATTTTATCAATTCCAAGATGAGCCTGAATACTTTTTAATGTGATGTGATCATCATAGTTTACTGTGTCTTTGAATAGGCAGTTCAGTTTTTAAAATGGCAAACTGATGTATACTTAATCATTGTATTTGATGGGGTATCTTGAATTCAGTAATATGCTTTCATGTCATAAATTATTCCACTCTTTATGATTACTGAATTAGAGGCTCCTAGGAGCCTGTAATGGCTGACATGAAAGGTATTCAATTTTAAAATGGGGATGTCAAAATAAACATTTACTGAGAAACCCATGATAATTATCAAAAGCAAGGCCAAAAAAAACATTGTATTTGTTGACCACTCCCACTACCTGCTAATTTACATGTTGCATTCTTAACAGTTATAATTTTCAAGATAATAACACAAAAAACATGTGAAGCCAGTAACCCCTACAAGAAGTAAACTGACAATTTTGGTGATGTTAAATTATCTTTAGCTCCTCAGATCTCTTTTGCTGTTAAGTTTCTCTTGATAATTTAATTAAAATTAAATCTTTAAATTGCTTCCCCTTTTTTGTTATTGGGTAGCCAGTAACAATAAAAAACAGTGGGAAGTACATGACAGATTTTATTTTAATTAGATTTATAAATCCCTGTAAGGTGGCTTACAATTTAAACAAATCGTATAAAAAGTAGTTAATGTTGTTAAATTTTTTCTTTTGCTGATTTACATTTGACCCCTATATAAATTTTTTAAGTTGGTCTGTGGCAACAAATTTCACAAACTTTAACTAACACCTTATGGATGATTGAGGCCAAATTGGGTTTAAATTAGCTATGGAGTTCAGTTGGAACAGATTTAAAAAAAACCAGAAACGTAGTCATGCCATGAAACAAGGTTTATAATGATTTAACAATTAATTTTAGTTGTAGATTAAAAATGCAGCAGCTATATAATAGTACATGTAATTGATCGTAAACTGTTTTTCTATTTTAAGTAACAATGACCTTTACCCGACTGGCCCCAATCCAATTCCAAGTTGTTTGCAAATACTAGCAAGATTGGTTTATCCAAACTAAAGCTATTGATAAGAGACTATTATTCTATTTTTAGTTACAGTGACCTTGACCCAACTGGCTACAAATTCAATCCCAAGCTAGGTCTTCATAGAAGCTAGGTATAACCAAATTTTAGCAAGATTGGTTTATCTAAACTGAAGTTATTGACAGGAAACACACTGTTTGTTGGCGCCTGCCCACCATACCCTAATCTAATAACCAGGATTTTCATTGAAAACCTGGTTAAAAATAATGACCTTTAAAGACTCAAGTAATGGCAATAGATCCCATGGACATTAGCTCATGTGAAATAAAATAAGTTCTAGGAGCAGGCGCTTCTATCCAGAATTGATCTTGTTCTTGCAGTTATTTATATTTTTTAGGTTCAAAGAATAAATTGGTTTTTAAGAAAATTACCTTTCTATGACAATACTATACAGGGGACACAACTAGCTTACTTTTGGACTGGTTCCCATCTTCACTAAATGAAAATTTATGTTTAATTGTACTTAACAGTGTAACAAAAACAGCCAACATCAGCTAGACTATAAATGTATGGATATCAAAACAGGTCTAGTATAAAAATTGATATTCAGACCATGCAAACTATAGTCAAAATCTTGTACAAAACTGTAAAGACAGTCATTAGAGGAATATTTCACTTATGAGACAAGGTCAAA
The DNA here is from genome assembly GCA_944474755.1 of Limnoperna fortunei. Taxonomy (NCBI): domain Eukaryota; kingdom Metazoa; phylum Mollusca; class Bivalvia; order Mytilida; family Modiolidae; genus Limnoperna; species Limnoperna fortunei. Next base: position 89,673,156 of record OX104112.1, on the reverse strand, counting down.
GCAAAATCTACAAATCTCTAGATCTATAATACATGCAATTCATTCTTATCTTATTAAATACTAAAAAACAAGACAAAAATATCATTTAATCTTAATCCATCAACTATTTTATATTTATTTACAGAGACAAAATCTATAACATTTTGTAAGCATCCTTATTAAAAATAATTCACAGGTATTTCAGAAAATAACAATAATGGACAAAATAAAAAATAACAATAACAAATTCATTTCAAATGCCACAGAAATTTTAGGAACACTTTCATGATACATTAGTGTTGTCTTTGTTTGTAGTTAAATTCAATGGTTTATTTTGTTTGGCCTGTAACATTTGAAGTAGGGTAGCTTGTAATGAGGTTGACACACTGGTTACACGACCTAGTTGGTTCATAGCAGCATGACCTACTCCTGTACTTTTGCCAAACTTTGATGATGTAGACTGTTGTGAACTATCTGGACTTCCTCCTCCAGACTCTGAAACATCCATTGGTTCTTCAACTCGGCAAGTTTCCTGCAACTTTTGTCTGTTTAAAGTTGACCTTTCTATAACACTTTCCTTAGTCTTCTGTGACTTTTCCAAAGATTTATCCAAATCAGACTTGTTAACATTAAGCAATTCTTGTAACATAATATGTCTTGTTTTATTTTCTTTCATCTTTTCATTTTGTGCATTCAGATTCTGAACTTTTTGGTCTTTACTCATATCTCTTGTTTTGTTTATGTTGACATTCTTTGATTCCTTGATAATATTTTTAGTACCTGAATCACCAATGATATTCCTAGCGAAACTTACACTTGAATTATTTGTGCTGATCGCATTATGGAGTATGTTTGAAAGGTTAACATTTCCAGTACTTTGAATCGGTAAAGTTGCTACACTCGGTGAGGTAGATGAAGTTCCTGGTAACTGATTATTTGGAGTTTGTTGTACTTTTTGCATAGCCAATAATGTCAACATTGTGTTCTGTAGTCTTTCTAACAGTTCCCTTGAGATAAGAATCCCTTCTGAATTATCTTGTTTGGAATTTTGAATTTCTTTTTTACTCTCTTGAACTCCATTTTCTAAAGTTTTGCTGTTTGTCTGGATTTTTTCTAGTTTTGTAACATCATTTTCCTGCACAGATTGTTCTTTTCTAACGTCAATACTTTTGGTTCGTTTTCTACTGTTACTATTAGACTGTACAGAGTCTTCTGAATCAGAGTTTGTTAGCTGTTGTAAATCAACCATTCCTGCCTTAGTATCAGCTTGAATCAAATGAGACTTGCTTGGTATTCTAGGAATAGGAACCTAAAACAGCAAAGACGATATAAAAATAAATGGAGCATGCTTAGAAAGAAATGACTTGACGGAATTTATTGTAATATATTTCAGTAATCATATTCACTGTTAACGATGTAACACACTCATCAAACAGAAATTTTACAAATTGATTAAATAGGAAACAATCTTTACAATATTTCAATGTCTGATTTTTGAAAATAAAATAAATGTTAAAATCTCATAACCTAGTTGCCTATGCTAAAACCTGACTGCAATATTTGTGTTCATACAAAGATGATATGGTTAATAAATCCAAGATGTAGATCAATGACCATTAAAGAATCTAATTTTTATCATACCTTTTTAAGTGGAGTTCCCTTCTCTTTCTCTTTCATCTCCAGATATGCCTTGGAGTCCATGCATCTGAGTAACATAGAGGCCACTTCATGGAAACCTCTTGCTTGGGCAGCCATGACAGCTGTGATGCTGGCATAATTTGGCAGATCTAAATTAGCTCCAACCTTCTGGAACAATTCTACCATTGGTATAATGTTTCCTTCTACTGCATAGAATAATGGCGTCCTGCCACTCTTACCATCCTACAAAAATAAAGTGGCATCTTGTATAATGGTATATCCATTTAAAGTTTACTTTTGATCCTGTGTGTACAACCTTTGAATACTTGAATACTTTATTCTCATAAACTACAGAGTTACAGAGAAAATAAACACAATTGGTATAATTTACATAGATTACAGCAGCATACAGTTCCACCATAAATCCTAATATTTCTATACATAGCATATTATCTTTGTATTACCGTAAGATGCCACTACAAGACACAAGAACATCATTACTCTATATAGTGTACTACTTTTGTGTCAATGTTACATCACAATATGTGTCCTGTTGCTACTTTTTAATTTCATAAAGTGTACATGTAAATTTAACAGTAATGCATGATTTGTTTATACCTGTACTTTCATGAAAGTACACATACATGTAAATGTGAACAGATATTGTTTTAGACATAATTGTGCAGAACAATGAGAGGTCTCAATAGGAGTCTAAGAGACTGTAAGCACATAAAATACATTAAATGATTATGAACAAAACATAAATGTCACATGTTGCATACAAGCAAAACTGCAAGAACCGAAAACACAAGACCATGTTTGACAAAAAAATTTCATACAATTTTCTGCCTTTACCCAAAACACCGTACTTTTCCAGTGGCAGTCAAAATTGTATTCCCTGTGACCCATCCCACCCCCATTTTCCGTTGATTTATTGTTTGTCAACTTGTTCCCGTCCTGAATATAGCTGAAATACTGCTCGCTGGCTGTAAAGCAGACATCCAATCAATCAAACAGTGGCCTTCTGTGGCTGAGCCTTCAATAAAATTAAGTTTGTCTGCCCTTTCCTGATCAACCACCAAAAATCTTCCTGACCCAAAAATGTATATTAACAAATGAAAAACTAACATAATAATGTTTTATCTGCACCTACCACATTCCGGATTTTGTGACCGACTTTGTTCCGTATTTGATATATAAATTGATCAATGACAAAGGCCTGTTTTAACTGCGGGATCTGTGTACTATATTTTCAAACATTATGCCAATTTCATTCGTGACATGAATTAAAAATGTCCAAGTGTAACATTGAAGAAACTTTTAGATGTTTCATAAATACAAATATTTTTCCTACTTACCTACCCAGTCAAAAAATGATGTGTTGCCAAGGTACAAAGAAACATATTTTTAAGTTTGGCCTAAGTGGTTAAAGTAATTAGTCAATTTTTGTTCATATGCCTGTCAACACTGAGGCTGAGGGTTCAAGTCTCACTGCAGGCAGGGTGCCCTTGACCCCAGTATTAAATTGAGAAGGATTGCCAGTTATCCTCCCAAATGTTGGGGGTTCTCAAAGGCTTTCTCCCCTTATAAAAAGTGGACACCATGATACAGCTGAAAAATCCCTGAAAGTGGCATTAAACACTATTTTGAAACTAGACAAAGTCGATCTAGCGATAACTGAAATCCCCGCTTAAATTTTTTCAGAACTTTTTTTGGAAAAATTTTTCAATGTTTTTTGTCGATTTTTAAGTTATTGTCTGGACACGGTTTTTTTATTTCTAATTTTTTTGGCAAATTTTACATTGAGATTTGATGAATTTCCCCAAAAAACGACAGGCTTCTGATAAACCTAATATGAAACAATATCCCAAAGTTTCATTGTAATCAAATGCAAACATTTGAAGTTATTGTTTGGAAACATCTTTTTTGTAAGAATTTCTAAAGTTTTGTGTGGATTGTGACCTTGATATTTGACAGATTTCCCCCAAAATTGATAGGCTTCTTACCAACCTTATATATAACAATATCCCAAAGTTTCGTTCAAATCGGATGCAAACTTTTTGAATTATCATCCAGTAACCAAATGTGGACAGAAGGACATGAAGACCACTATATACCCCTGGCTCTGTCGAGCGGGGGTAGAAAAATTTGAAAACATTTTAAACAAAAATAAACATGTTTTTATGCCCTCTAAAGTACAACGTTGTCAACCACTTAACTATTATTATAGTTTCAACTAAATACTTTTCTGTTTAATTTTTTGTCTGTTGTGGAACTTTTTTTGTTTCAGCCTTGTATACTTATTTCATTCATTTGAAACAGTGAATCAACCTTCATGCCTGTCGATTGTTTCGACTTAATATGTAAACATGCAGTAGAGCTATTTAAAAAAAAAGCTTTTGGGAAACAATTTCACATAAGGGACTGGAGTTTTTTTAGAAACAGTTTCACATTACCATTTTTTCTAACTTTCAAGGTGTCATCGCATTGTACTAAATTTAATTGAGTACAAACCTGAATGTTCACATCAGCTTTCTCTGCTAATAAAAACTTCACTATTTCCATGTTGTTCTTTATTACAGCAACATGAATCGGTGCCAGGCCTGAAATTAATTATTAAAGATATATCCAATTGTTGACTGCTTCAATTTAAAATGGTTATTCAGCTTGCTTTTTCAATCAATAAAATATGTGTGTATCATATTATATAAAGTTTTTGCACACAATACTCTTTGAAGATACTTCTATCTTTTGTTATTCAGCATAATGCATTTATAATATCTCCTATTAGTTACAACAGCTGAATTGCATATACAAATTTCACAGACAATTATATTTTAAAAGTGTTTTAAACTGACACCATCTTCGATAAAAGAAATTTTATGTAACAATTTATGTTTTTAGATAAGTTTAAAAAATATTAGTACCCAGTACTTGTAGTCCAAATGCTCATGTCCACAGAGCCATCAACCTAATACCAGTAATGATATTGTAGGGAAGCCTTATGCTATTATTCAGTGTTCAATCTAGAATTTGGCCTAAGGGGGTCATGACCCTAATAAAAAAATCGATAATATATTGTCAACCATCCTCCCAAGTCAGGGGTTCTGAGTCCTTGTTCGCTCCATCTGATGGAGCTGGAGCGAACGCAGACTCCGAACCCCTGACTTGGGAGGATGATTGTCTATGTGATTTAGACCCTTGCTAAATTGTAACTGTACATGAATGATGATAAAAAGCGTACTTAGGACTGTGAATACAGTTAAATTTGCGGTATATTTTAAAGAGACTTTCTCAAAGCTGTGAACAATTATGTTGCGCCAGTAATGACCCAGGAGGTTTTTTAAGCGCGTCAATTCAACAAAAAATGCAGGAATGGCGCAATGGCGCGCTCTAGATTGAACACTGATTATTACAGCCAGGTTTGTTTAATGTTCGTTTTGTCTTTAGAGAAGATAGAAAGTTGGACACCAACAGAAAACCAAATGATGGCTACATCTTAAGGTGTGGTAAGCTAAACACAATGTCAAATCTTGTTTACAGCATAAAATAAACAAATAAAAAAATATCTACCATCAAAGTTCCTGGCATTTACATCTGGACGAGGCGAAAACTTAAAGATCAGTTGAAGACATTCGAGAGAGTTTGCTTTGACTGCCATGTGTATACAGTTTTCTCCATTTTTGTTCACAAGATTCGGGTTAGACCCAGCTAGTAACAATGTATGGACTGCCTGCACAAACTTCAGCTCTACAGCTATGTGCAAAGGAGTCTGTGTAACAAACAACAACGGTGTTAGATTGAAAGTATTTTCATCAAACTCATTTATATAATACACATTTTTACAGAAATAACTGCATTTCATAATTTTAGTTTGACCAAAATTCCAAGTAACTTTTATAAATGTGAAACAATTCAATTACAAAGCAGGGAATTTTTTTAGGATTTTGAGGGCTTTAATCACTTTAGCTGATGCGCCATATAAGCATCTGCTCAGAAGCATTCATTGTGACATATAATTGTACATTATAATCAAGTATATTCTTTCAATTGACGAAAGTGGCTAGTGCTCAAAAATTCACTGAAAGCAGTTATCAGATAAATTCATAGAAAAGTCTTGGTATAGCACATCATTTCAACATTAATTATCATTTAGATGAGATCTTTATTGTGAAATGGAAGAATTATCCACTTCCTTGTTAGCTAACAATTTTGAGTCTCTTTTAATTCTCAATATTAATTATGAAGAGTATGTTAGTGTTACAAATAATAATTTAGATACACTCCTTACCTGCTGTGCCTTATTGTATTTATCCACACTTTTACCAGATATACTCATCAGATGTACAAACTTTTGTACCATTACTATGTTTTCATGTACAACTGCTATATGAAGAGGTCTTAAATAAAAAAGTATATATATGTTATATTATATATGTAGTTCCTGAAAAATAGTTGTAACATTCTAAAATCCATAACACATTTGGGACTAATAAAACTAATAAAACTGCAGAAATATCTGTAATGCACTCAGTTGAGGATCCCATGCCTCGTATAATAAAATTAAAGTCAATTTAATTGGTACTTGCTGTTCTCTACTAGAATAATAAATATCCATCTTGGCACATTTGTCAAGAGAAGAAGTATACAATACGAAATTATGGTAAAAAGTGTGGTTTAGTTTGTTGTATCTTAAATTAATCATAGTAGTTCAACACAAGGGTCTGGAGTTCAAGTATAAAATCGGCACCGGCATCCTTGAGTAAAAAATTGGGACCATGACGCAACTGAAATTAGCACACCAAAAGGAAAATTCTTCTTAACACTTACAATTACTTAAAGTCAAAAAACAATTCCCTGCTCCTGCATGATTATGATGATATGAAATGTGTTATATACTTATACACTATTTTTTTACTTACAAATCTCCATCCTCATCTTGTTGTAGTGCAATCTGCATCTCATTCAGTAACATAAGACTTGTGGTAGGATCCACTGCTACAGGTTTCACTCTCTCTGTTGAAACACTGATGCCTTTGTTCAATACAAGTATTTGTTTATAATTAGTTAAACTTAAAATTAAACACTATATGATCAACTATTTCTGTTGATACATGAATTAATATTGCTATGCATTAAAATGCATATACAGTTAAATGTGTACTTGAAAATAGATAACAATATATATTTTAAGGCAAAAAATCAACTTATTTATTAATGAACATTGTACTATAGAATTCTGTATAACATTTTTAAATATAGTTTTCTGTATTAATGCATGTATGTACAGTAATGAATTATAAAATGTCTGCTATCTATTTTTAATAAAGTTTAGTTTTTTCTACAGTATAAAAATATATGTTTTATACTGGAAAATAGTGAGAAAGGAATAGTGTATGTTCTCTGTTCAGTGATTATGTTTTGGTTTATTCTTTAACAAGCAATGCCAGTCCGACACATACTTTACTTCTGAGACATAAACAACTGTATAAAGGTGTGGTTAAACATTCATATGCAATGTACCTTCAGGTTTAGGAGAACTTGTTTCTTGTTCTGTAACTTTTTCTTGTCCATCTTCTATAATAGTGATTTGTGGATCATCTTCTTTATAACCTTGCAATCTTCGTTTTTTGAGTGGCAAAGAACATTCTGAAGACTCCTTTCCTTCATATTTCTGCTTCAGGACAACATGAGTCAAGTTGTCACCAAGGTCAACAACTTCAGTATTGACAAGGTTTACAAGCTTTGAAGCAATGTGTTTAGCTGCAATGTTCTGCGACTCTGGGCTGTCCGATTTGACTTGAAATGGTAATTTGCCATCCAATATTTTCTGCAAATCAGTACTTGACAGGTTGTATAGGCAAAGGCCTGGTTTATTGTGATCAACTTGAATAATGCATTGTTTTGATAAACCAGATTGATCAGCTTGAATAAATGCTGGAGTTATAATGGTTGGCTGAAGCACATGTTGTTCAACATGTTTGGAATTTTTAGGCATTTCCATCCTTTTTTGATCATGATTGGGATTTTTTGGATTAATTGTCAATGATAAGACTTGATCTGGTAATTTATTGTGTTTTTTGCTATTGACCGCTAACGTTGGTGCATATTTCGGTACTTTTTGTTTATTTGCGCTACTTGTGCCTTTGTCGATCATAGGCGTAACTTTTTTAGATGTCGATGGAGGGGAATTTTTGGCCGCACGACTTCTGGTTTTTCCCTTTTTGTTGGCGTTGCTTGTTGCTGACTTGGTGCCATTCTGTGATCTTCCAGTATTTGTTCCAGCTGTATAAACATCAGCACCTAATGCAAACAATTCATCAGAATTTGATGGTAATACTATCATCGAAGACAGGCAAGACATGGCCTCCGCTGCGGCAATGCGATCTGCGTGTTCCTTTTCATCGATTGATGTCGACTCGTACTGTTGCTTAGATTTACGTCTGGTAGTCATTTTATGTAAATATTTTGCTTTAAAACTGTACAGAAATGTAAAAATACTTATTCATGTTGTCGATGTTCACATATCTTGAGTTTTTGTAAAGTGAAAGAAACTGGATTTCCAGAAAATTGTATCAGGCCTGGCTGGAATACATAATCTAGTTGACCTCCATGGAAAAATAAAGCATCTTGGGAAAATCCCTACAGCATGTGACCGTTTTGACCAATGAGAAACGTCAAATTTTATAATTCGGGTATTCCCCTAATACTAGTCATGCAGTTTCGTGTGCATGTCTATAAATAGATTTTCGCCATATTACATCTCATTTGATTATTGTTAAGTATTTATATTTATTTATCATCTTTTAAATATTACACAATAAAACAAAAAAACAGGCTGCAACTTATGCTTGACGTTTCATACTGTAAATTTTAATATTTTTATCATGTGATTCAGTTACATGATAAAAACCTGGTAGATCTAAAAATAGAATAGGTGGTTATTGCTATATAGTCTATTTCTTATATTACGATTAAAGTTGTTTCCACAAATGTCATGCTTTTTTGTTTATATGAAAAACAGCATAAGATACACGCGTATTAAAATAAAAAGTTGACGTTAAAGTTCATTAATCTAAGTCTATTTGAAAATCTCGCAATAGTTAAAATGTTAATACCACAGATCTCTGACACGTGTCACTGCCTATATAGTAATTACATGTATCAAATTATTCTAGATAATATGTCCTTTGGTTACCCTATTTAGGATCAGAGACATGTTTACATCCTGTTCCAAATGATTTGGAGCTTTACTTGTACATAGTGTTGCCATTTGAGATCAAAGACGACTTTAACTTCCCCCTTATTAAGATCACTCAAGAGCATGTGTCGCACCAGCGACCGTGTATAACATTATTAAAAACTATATTTATATGTGATTGCCCGGAGATCGTCGCGGACTAAAGCTGGAATTGAAAATTGTCATCTGCGTAAAGGTATGATCAAATTCATAAATTTAAAAGACGTTCGCCTATGCAAACTTACCTCTTCCTGATTTGACCATTGGAGTCAACCATGGTCTGTCACTTACCAACATAACCAACATCATGTAGCTGAATCTGGGACTAGTATAACTAGTTGATTTATAGGTTCCTGGCTGAATTAAATCATTATGACAAGAATTGCATTTGAAATTTTGGAATATATGGTGTAGGGCTGAGAATAAGAAAATTGTGAAGCATTTGCAAGCTGACAGATAATACTTAGATATTACAACTTCTAACAGGATGAGATCATGCATCATTTGAACAACTTTAGTGAGTTTATTTGATTAAACATACCAGCAATTGAATATTTCTTTAGTTGGTTTATAGAGCGTGGACTGGCAGTTGGCACACCCGGGTGGTGGGCGGGGGCAGTTTACATATTTATACGGTATATTTATCTGTCCCGTGTGCGTCCCGCCCCCCGAATGCCACATAACGAGTTGCTGAATTCTTTGTTGGTGTTGTTGCAGGGTTCCTATATGGATACTCAATGTTATTGATCAGTAATTTCTATATTTAAAAGGTCATCAATATTTGTATCACTACAACATAATATATGCCACAATATGATATAGCATACACTCCTGACAACAGATCAAGGAACATTTGTTTTTCTTAATGAGCTCTTAGTGATGGGGATGTCCGTCAGACAGTCCGTTACACATGGGAGTACCCATCTCTCCTCTTTACACAACTGAATCGGATTTAAATAAACTTTCACAGAATTTTTGTCACATAGTGTCATTGTGAACCTGATATGTTATACATTTGATCGGAATGATATTTGAAGTTTGACATAGCAAAACATAGATTTGTAGCTGCAACTCCACATACACCATTGCATTGAATCTAATTAAACTTTTACACAATTTTTTTTCACACAGTGCCAGAATGCACCAGATATTTTACATCTAGATCTGAATGAAATCTGAGGTGGAAAGTGGGGGTATAATTTCGAGAGAACACATTTTCATACGAAACATATGCAAAATCCAAATTTGTAATCCTCATATTTAAGAAAAAATATACTCAATATCCTATAATTACTGTTTAATTGTTTTCCTTAGCAAATTACAAACTACCACAAACATTTGAAACCCGCTTTATTTAAAACTAACTAGCAAACATTCTCATGACAGTAAAATATGTCACTCTAGAACATTGTTTGAAATAGATCGAGCAGTATAGCCTATTATGCCCTTTTGTAGGAAATTCATACAATTTAGAATAATGTTGCATTTTTATGTGGCTTGTGGTAAAGTTTCAAAATAATCTCTGTAGCAGTTTTAATTCTTAAATGCCTAATCGATTTTTTAATTATTTTAGCATTTTTTCCTAACCAAATCTCCGATATATTTAGCATATTTAGTTGGTAATACTTCCCTTTCGAAAACGAAAACACTATACCGAAGAAGCACAAGAAATAGTTTACTTTCTATTCTCTTACAACCATTTTTCATATATACTAGTGTATGTCTCGTTAAAGGTATGTACATGTTTTATGCATTGTTGATTAATATAGAAGCATATAAGTTTTCTAAATAGCAACTTATTTTCCTCAATTTAAACAAAAACTTAAACTGAAATATTCATTTATTAACAAGGAAACATCATGCGTGAAAGAGGAATGATTTAAGAAAATATGAGAGATTTTTTACAACTTTATTTTTTATTGCATTCATTATTACACTGTACATATAGGACCAGAGAAACACACATATTAAAGTAAATTTGTCCGAATTTTTGAAACGTGTTGTGTAGTTGAATTTTATTATTTAAATGAAACAATAATGGATTCCGAGCTCATTTCGGAAAGACTATCCATAGAAAATAGCAATTTTCTAACGGAATGTACACGAAAGACCATCTATGCTGTTATGATCAGTCTGATGGAATTGGATCTAGTCTTAACACTTTACTAGGAACGCTAATGGAAAGGAACAAAATATAAATGGATTTTAAACACAAAAACTCATTGTAATTTTGTCATAAAGTCTGAAAACAGATTTACAATTTAGTGACAGTATTAAGTGATATCTTCATCTATTGTTTTTGGTTTTTGTGTTGTGTATCTGTTTTGACGTTGTCGCTTCTGTTGCCTAACCATTATTTTGTCTCCCCGACTTGTTGTCTATTGAATACTTTTTCGTAATAGATACATATGTAGGACTCTAAAGTACGATGGGTACGCTAAAGTGCGATGGTGTCCCTAAAGTACGATGGTCACGCCAAAGTGCGATGGCGTTTTTATCTTCAAAACGCCAAAGTACGATGGTCACGCCAAAGTGCGATAACGTGTTTATTGTACTTGCGCCAAAGTGCGATGGTCACATTGAATATGATAAAAAGACACAAAATTAAATCACACAAGGTTTAAAATGAAAAAGATACTAGAACATCGTTAACCCCGCCAAAAAGATCTCCTGAAATAATTCAAAATAGAATTATTTCAAAATAAAGTCTATCATGACACAAAATACAAACATGAATTGTATTGAAAACAAAAATGTAATATTTGTCGGTTTCTCGGTAAACGGAAACGACTTGGAAATTTAAGGAAATGCCAAAGGGGTGTTACTATAGTTTTATTACTTATGAACTGGCACAAAACTTATGACGTCTTTAAGGAAAAAACACAAATTTTCGGAAACACGGAAAAACGTTTCTCCTTAGACACAAAATTAAATCACATAAGGTTAAAAATGAATAAGATCCAAGAACATCGTTAACCCCACAAAAAGATCTCCTTAAATAATTCAAAATAGAATTATTTCAAAATAAAGTCTATGACGCGAAAAACAAACATGAATTGTATTGAAAACAAAACTGTAATATTTGTCGGTTTCTCGGTAAACGAAAACGACTTGGAATTTAAGGAAATGCCAAAGGGGTGTTACGATAGTTTTATTACTTATGAACTGGCACAAAACTTATGAAGTCTTTAAGGAAAAAAACAAATTTTCGGAAACACGGACAAACGTTTCTCTCGTTAATGTTGACAAAACTGAACGGAGTATTTTTGTAATCCGTTCAAAAAGGTTTCTCCACAGGTAAACACATATAAACAAACTGTGAAAATGACACTATCAAGTGACTACCTAACTCCTGATAGACCGAGGAATAAAAGTACACAACATCCAAAAGAAACAGATGTCAGAAAAACAGTAAAGAATTATTTCGTGGAATAAAAGTACATGACACAACAACACCCATAAAAATGGATTTATTTCATGCAATCATTCTCACCTAGTGTTCGTCTCAATTGTCCTGTAGTATCCATGTACCACCTCCACTATCAGGTTATCATCAGGGAGCCGCCTCGACAATCAGGTTATCATCAGGGAGCCGCCTCGACTATCAGGTTAGCATCAGGAACCCGTCAATAGCTTTTTTATTTGATGCTACATCTTCCTATCCTTAAAATTAACATTAATACTTAACATGTCCTTATATAGATGACCATCGGACTTTAGTGTGTGTTCCCAACGTACTTTGGGGTGAACCAACGCACTTGAGCGTATTGTACAGGTGCACCATCGCACTTGAGCGTTAACGGGCATCGCACATTAGCGTACACCATCGCACTTTGGCGAAAAACCCATCGTATTTTAGCGTCAACCAACGCATTTTGGCGTGACCATCGTACTTTGGAGTCCCATCGCACTTTTGAGTCCTACAGATATATAGTAAATTTAAGCCGTTTGGGATTCTGTAACAGATAAATACGCGATCATTATATTTTATTGTATTTTAAATATGTCTTTCTTTCCATATCACACGCATATATAGGTGTTAATATGGCTCAAAGGAACGTTTGATTAAACTAAAAAGGAAGAATTTCGGAATACTGTTGAAAAATAAATTTAATAATATTTCCTGCATGATCCAATAACAATTCGTATAGTCAGTAGTGTAGCCAGTTTTACTCGTGACACATTAATCACAGCAAATATATTTGAAGTAATTATATAATAAATATTGAAATAATTAAATACATAGTTTGTTGAATTGAAATAATCTTGACCCCCGCCGCGAAGCGTGGAGGGACATTGCTTTGCTCTTCGTCTGTCTGTTCGTCCGTCCGCAGCACGATATGGACGCATCTCCTCTGAAACCGCTTCACGGATTGCAATGATATTTAGTAGAATTAATCATTATGATGTGTAGATGTGCATCCTCCATCGTCATTTTGATTACTCAAATTTTGTTAGAGTTATGGGACTGATCATTTCGGCAATATAATTCAATTGTAGATCTTGTGGAAACATCTCCTCTGAAACCGATTGACAGATTGCTTTGATATTTTGTAGCATTAATTGTTATTATGTACAGATGTACATATTCTACTGCCGTTTTTATTCTGTAAATTTTGTAGGATTTATGGGACTTTTTAAGCATAAAATACACTTTAGATATTGTGGACACATTTAAACTTTAAAAAAACAACATAATTATTTTAATAAAGTTTGCACTACTTATAGATTATTTACCTTTTTTGAAACGAGATGAGTTTTCTCGTCAATATCTCATCGAAGGGCGACAGCCCTGAGATGAGATGACGAGAAAATGCATCGAGTTTCATAAAACGTAAATAATCTGTTTATCGCTGTTTTGTAACATTGTGACGTCATAGTGTTTACTTAACGACGTCTTGACAGCGATCTGAGATGGGCCCATCTCAAGTTAGTAGAGTGAGATGAAATAATACCGCATAAAAAGATCAAAGGAAAATACTGCAAAATAGCGATAAACCACTATACAGAACAGAAAAGCCTGTCAATTTAATACAAGGAGTATTCATAACTATAGTGATGTAATCCGATTCAAAGTCAAAATCTAACGGTAGTGTACATTATAAAAAGAAATGTTTTATTGCACTAATAATATACTTTTATTCTACGTTCTTAATATCTTAATATCTTAATATCTTAATATCTTAATATCCTATGCTGGCGAATCCAGTATAAATTATATATAAAAATATAATTATTTTGTTTTTTTTAGTGGAAAAGCGTGTCTAGGTAGATTTATTTTCATTTGCTAGCAAGTGTAGTGAGGTTCTACTACCTAACGAAGAATCGCTTCTGCATTCGACGAGACCGTTCTCCTGGTTTTGGTACAATATTACTGTTACTGAAAAATCGAGTGTATTCAGATGAGGCCATTTAAATTTCACACTGAATTATTGTTGTTGTTGAACAAAGTAAATGCCTCTACCGCGATATAAGATGTTCTGAATAAAGTTCATTTATATAACTTATCTTTGGATATCAACTGGATCTTTTTGACAAGATGATTGCTCTTAGGGACAGGTCAATATTAATTGCTATGGGCAACCTCAATATTATTCCGACTAAAATGTTAGATATGAGGTGTACAATGGCACTACGTGACAGAGACGGATAAGGCATAGTTTAAAAACTGACAATCCTCACTATATACCCCGCTTTTCAAACGGGGATATAAAAGGGGGAATATTGGGTGGGGGTTTTGTAGGCGTTAAGCTCTTTTGTATTTAAAAATATGTATTTGTTTGATACCGTGATGGCTTGACACTGGTGTCCGAACTAGAAATCCTATATATACGTAACTCCCAGCTCTAAGTTCAATATCGTATTTCGTAAAATATATCAAACATTTAAATTTATATATATATATTATAAAGAAAATTATAAGAAATATTTATTAGATATTTTATACAATTGTTGTCTTAGCATTTATAAGAGACTGTGATCGATTTTATTAGATATCTTACACCAAAATTATGATATATACTAACTGCATATCTGAAAATTTTAAAAGTGACGCTTTATGAATCGAGTACACAATTCAGCATTTTAACTTTTCGTCTGCTAACCACATATGTAAACTTCTTTCTTATTTTTAGTCTTAGTTTTTCATTCGATTTTATATGTTACTCTTGATACGGCATCTAAAGATACACAAATTCTATTTGTTCTATTGCGTGTCTTTATTTTGTCTTGCTATTTGAATTTCTTCTACGTGCCGCTTTAACTTGGTTTGGTTCGTTCTCGGCACCATAGTTTAAAATTGTTATGTGTCATAGAGTAGATATATATAAACCAATGGTATGAAAACAATTGAGGCGTTTTATTTTCTGGAGCCATGTATTTCATATCCATAGAGTTAATTAAAAAAAATACTTTCGAGACAAAATATGCCAGCCTGAAGGTGCAAAATGAGTTCTTGCTTTTACAACTATATATATGTCTGGCGTCTATAACTCTGTCGAGAAAAATTACGTCATATTAAGTTCATTTTTTAATGGAACGACTGTGACTTACATACAACTTAAACACGGGTTTTTAAAGTCCACATAATACGGAAAACTTTCCGACAGAAGAAAAATAATTATTTCCTTTATGAATTGTGTTTTTTGAAGTGGATAAAATGCAAATGGCCGGAGACACACAAACTTTAAAATTATTTCAGGTTATAAAAATAGACAATTTATGGTTACTTACGAAAACATTCCAATTGTCTGTATTTCCCTTGAATAACTATTTATGTTTATCACACCAATTACACAGCGCCTCCATAAATGGCGGATCCCTCTTGTTTGGTTATGCCATGGGCAACCTGGATCCCTCTTGGGATGCCAGGTCATTATACACAAAACCTGGCCGCAATCGCAGTATGAGACCTTTTCAGAGATAGCCACGTTACTTTCAAAATAAAGACCGTTTTGTCGAAAAAGAATAGGCTTATTTCAGCTGCTTAAGCTTTCCTGCCCCTACCCTGAATACCCCAAGCTTTTTCCAGATGCAGTCAAATTTTGGTTTTTTGTCCAGCAATTTTTCCACCTTTATTTACTGCATTTTAACGCGTTCACATATTGAATATAGCTGAAATACTTTTCTCTGCACGTTAAGCAACATTCATTTAATCAATTATATTTTTGTGGGGTTTGAGCGCCACAGACGAATAGAAGGGATAACTGAATTGGCGTCCGACGTAGTAAATTTTATATTCTTGGTATCGTCGATGGCAGTTTATTTTAAACATTGACTGAAATCTGATTGAGCAATTCATATAGAGGACCCCAGATTTTTACGATAATATACCTTGCATTTGTTATATGACTTGATTATACGCCGATAAAATTCAAATAGTAGTCCGAGAATCCTCTGCCGTCCAACGCTTTTTTTTTCTTTTTTTTTGTGTCCCACGCAAAAAAAAAAAAAAAAAGAAAAAAAAAGCGTTGGACGGCAGAGGATTCTCGGACTATTCAAATAGTTGATGCCAAGAGGGACAGTC
Source organism: Limnoperna fortunei (assembly GCA_944474755.1). NCBI lineage: Eukaryota > Metazoa > Mollusca > Bivalvia > Mytilida > Modiolidae > Limnoperna > Limnoperna fortunei. Next base: position 89,656,774 of record OX104112.1, on the reverse strand, counting down.
TATACTATACAGCGAACGCCATATAGCGAACGCGGACTCGAAACCCCGACTTGGGAGGATGATGTTAAAATTCTTAAATTAAACAGGAAAGTATAAATCACTTAATTACTCCAAGAAAAAATATAGGGAATACATCAAATTTTTTATATATTCATTAAAAAAAAGCGACAAAACGAATGAAAACTCAAAAATAGTTTCAATAACTTTTTGGAACAGTTAAGTCAGGAAATTAATATACATTAATTAATAAGTCCATGCTGGGACTAGTGTAACTAAGTTGATTTATATGTTCCTGATGCATGGTAGGAAAATAAATAAATAAATAAATAAATAAATAAATAAATAAATAAATAAATAAATAAATAAATAAATAAATAAATAAATAAATAAATAAATAAATAAATAAATAAATAAATAAATAAATAAATAAATAAATAAATAAATAAATAAATAAATAAATAAATAAATAAATAAATAAATAAATAAATAAAATAAATAGTTGATTGATTGATTAATGTATGTATTTATTATTTATTTATGTTTATTTATTTGTTTTTTGTTATTAATTAATTAATTAATTAATGTATTTATTTATTTTATTTCCATACTGTTAGACAGTTAACAACAACATATCCTATATTACTCCCTAAGTATATGTAACTCTCTAATGGCAACAAAATTCTAAGTGTCTGAAAAATTTTGGTTTGTTCCCGACATAATATTCAGCATGCCTTTGGATAATACAAATATCAGAAAGATGATAGACCGGCAGGCAGACTAAAAAATTTCCACTCCAAAAAATAGACGGAGGGGAATACCCCTTGTCTTCCTGTCTTTCGGAACTGTTCAAGATTTTTCTTGTTATATTGATCGCCAGCTTTAGTATTTATTCGCTTATTAAATAACTTTCAAAGTTAATTGTTTAATACCATGAAAAATAAATTACAGATTTGCCCCCAACTAAAGAATACTAACTACTCTGTCTGTTATATAATTCGACACTATGGATCTATGAAATGAATTTAAATATAAATACGGTTTTCCTAGGGGAGAGTACTGTTTTGCCTTTCGGAACAATTAATGTTTTATGACATTCCAAATATGTTCCTGTTTATTTGAGAAAGAAGAAATACTGTTTTACAATGCGTTTTGACGAGTCTGAATTATTTCAGAATAGAAAACACGTCAAGTCCGAACCAGTTGAACATTCGGATTTGATTACAGGTAGATATTATAGTGTATTTATTAGTAAAACTCAATGTGCCAGTCCGCTACCGAGTGTCATGCCAATATATTATGACGACCTATTTTCGTCGACTATATTCTCCCATCCCACATCACCTTTAACACATGAATATTTTGTCAAAATCTGTAGCATCAAAAATATTTTTGCAGTGACCATATTTTATTTATTTTTTGTTATGTATCGTTATATAACATGTAAAACATTTGAAACTATGTCAAACAATATAACAGCTGTTTTGGTATACATACAAATACACATTGTCTATACATTTACACAGTTGAAACACCCATTTGAAACTTTGTCAAACAATATAACAGCTGATTTGGGTATACAAATACACATATATACATTTACACAATTGACCCATTTCCAGTTTTACATGATTTATCTCCCCTTTTACTTCAGGTTAAAAAAACTTGCGGCTGTTATCATCAAAAGACTATGATTTTGAAATAAAGATTTTGCATTGTTTTTGTATTGTTTGTCTATGCCAATTAAGTTTTCATCTAATTAACCTAATTAGTAGGTGTTACTATAGTCATAGGCAACAGGTAAGTTTGAATACAACAAGGATGTCACTGGTAAGGTGGTTTATTTAAGCTATAAAACTGCTGGGGTTCTACTAGTCTGAGAATCCTCTGCTGTCCAACACTTTTTTTTTTGCATGGGATGTCGGAGAGCTCTCCATAAGCAAAACAGCAGATTTTGGGACGTCTGAGTCGGCAATTTCATAGTGTCCAGATGTTAAAAAACATTTTCGTCCAGTTTAACTATATATAATTTGCTTCTTAAGATATTTTTCTGTATGAATAAAATCATCATCAGTTTGTATCCAAAACAAAGGAACAGGATTGGCCAATTATCAGGAAATATTGATTGCCCCATTGTAAAGAGGATACAGCTAATGTGGTTCCAAAATTTTGTTGATTTCTTCTAATAAGTGAACTATAATATAAATCCCAAGCTGATGGATATAAATATATGCATATAATGCACTATTAGTTCATGAGACTGTGTTTTGTATCCTGTTTATTTTCAAACTCCCCTTGTTTTTCTAGTTCCAATCCATATACATAATGTCACATAACAATTACCAACTTGCACCTGATATCAACCCAAAACTGTCAGACAGTATACCTGTATGTACAAAAAATTCTAATTGTGAAACAATAAACCAGAGTAAGGGATTGACATGAAGTATCAGTGCAGCGATATCACTTGTTGTTGAAGTAAATTGTACAAAACATGACACATTTTAGATAAAACAGGAAATGAAGAAAATGCTATGAAAATTTAAACAATATTTACTATTCAGTATTGGTAGTTTACTCTAAAATAAATGGAATGAAATTGCTTTACTCTAGCAAAAAATAAATGTATAAAACAACTGTCATTTTAACCTAAATTTCGTCCAACATTATTAAAGTCCTATAATTAAGTTAACAATCTAAACTTAGGCTACTATTAATGACATAATAAGCTGACAATCCACAGTTATAATGGCTAGGGGGATTAGTAATTGTAGTAACATTCATTTTGCACTGAATGTCAAAATTGAGTAGTATTATACAGTGTAATTGATAATAGCTATATATTTGATATGAGATAAAATACATCTTGTTTCTGATTAATTAGGAATGACACGATTAGAATTTCATGATGAAGTTGAACAAACAGGAGAAAAGAGTACAGATGACCTATGTAATCTTTTGCTGAGTTTAAAAATAAACAAACTCACGTCAAAAGGACCAGTAAGTATTAGATGTCTAGCACATGTAAACTATTTTTGTTGAATGGTAAATATCTGGACTTTACTAAACAGTTTGATCAAAATTAGCCCAAAGTTCAAGTAGTAGAAAATCAGTAAGTTGTAGACACGTTTTAACTTGTATACGAAAACTGTGTTCAGCATATGTAAAAAGTTACTCTAAGGTCAGCACGCTGTGTGCTCATAAATAGATAGAGAGAACTAAAGGCACTTTGATTAAAACTTAAAGTGAAAGAAATTAGAGTTTTTTTAGAGCGAATAATTGAACCCTAACCTTTTTTTTTGTTAATACAACAAGTCACAAAACTAAAATCGGATTATTATGGCAGTAAAATTTGGCCTAGAGTACATTGTAATTTGTTTTATTTAACTTTGAAAAAAATTAATCATCATTTTAGGTGACAGTTTACCTTATGGGTAAAGCGTTATTTGAATTAAAAATGCTTCTTTAACAAAACAATTTTTTCAACTCTGTGTTTCTGAATTCACATGAATGGGACAAGTAAATTGTCTGTAAATATGTTAACCCTTAGATGTTTCAGCATATTTGAACACATTCTTGATTGATTTACCTTACATAAATTATACAGGTTTCGAGTATATGTTCTACATATTATGCCTGAACATATGGTGTATCCTTTCAGAATGGACTTATTCAGAGAGGAAAACCCCAAATGAGACCACCAATTCATAAGCCAAGTAATGTGAAGAAGAAAGTTACAACATTTCCAGATTGGCCGTTTCCAGATATTAAAGTTTCTGAGCTTTATGGCAGTGTTGTGAAAGTGGACGCTCCAGACGGCTTCCCTTACATTACAAACAGTTACCATACATCACAGCAAAATTTACAGAATATTGCACATCAAAATAATACAACCTTTGTTCATGGTATCGATTTTAGTTGTCAGGTATGGTCACGTCAACATTTTCCTTTTTGGAATAATAGATTTACTAGTAGAGTTGATCCAAATGTTAGTGATGGACCCATTCAAAGAAAAAGTCACAGTACAGACGGGTTACCCGATAAATTGGATGGACCAGGATCAAGCGACAGAAAAAAGTCAGCTAGCAGCATGTTAAGTAAGTCTTTTTTTTTAAAAAAAATCAAAGCAGTCCTAATTATTAATGGAGTCATTCCACGTCATCATGTTGAAAGCTTGAAACTGTAATAGAGCAAAGGCTCTTAATCTTGATATCATAATAGTACAATAAATACCTTAAAATTAAACTTCACTGGCAACACAAAGTATTATGTCGAACAAACAAACAAACATCATGGCACTGTTTTGTGGATAAATCTATTTTCATGTTGCTTTCAGATGACATAGAGACTGATGATGCACCATATGGGCCAGAGTATGCTTTAGATGACCCTTTCCTGAGATCACTGACAGATCAACAATTTCCATTGTTCGAAGAAATTTCAAACTTGCACAGGAACAGTAAAGACAATGAATTTTTTATCAATGAGAGCAGTAACTCCAGTAGCAGTGATGTCAGCAGTCCATTAAACAACCATCAAGACTGTGAACTTAATGACATTAATAACATTATCAGTGAATATTCAGATATCTCGAGTCCTGGAACTAAAGTTGTTAATACATTAGCAAATTGCAGATTGTCTCCTGATACTGTTGAAATCATCGATACAAATCGTAAACGTAGAGTTCAGGATGGACAGCCATCACCACCAAAACAACCTCATTTAGATCTACCAGATATTGATGAAGATGGTGACAGGTGAGGAATTTGTTAAGTTTTACATCACAAACAGTTAAATGTTACCAGTACTGATACTGAGTCAATGGGACATGACCCACAGAAATATATTTCTTTGTAAGATTCATTTTTTAATGCATTTTTGAACTTGATTTGATTCCATCTTCTCAGCATATATGCTATCATTGTCATTTTCTTTATCTTTGTTTTGTTATTGTGCTGAAATGTTGAATTTTTTGTAGTTTTTAATATACAAAAAGCATGTTATAATCGTGTAGTGTATGCTGATTTGTGCTATTCCATTAAAAAGTATGAGACGAGAAGCCCCTTAAAAATTGCTGTTATGGGTCAGTAGTTTAGAATTTGTTGTTCAATTTGAAACTCTGAACATCTTTTAGAATTTTCATCTGAAGATCATAAAACTGTGTTAATATAAAGCTTTAGAATGTTACCAATTCATTATTTTACATTATGTGTTGAATCATTTTTTGTTGCAGTGTTCTTCATTCTCTTGTAATCGCAGATGACTTTACAGAGGATGATATGGCAAAAATACTTTACTGTTTAGACCAAGCAGAACAGTTGACAGATATTATAGACAAACGAAATAATATGTGGCGGGTAAGAATAACACAATTACTCGGAATATTCACAATTACATCATGTACATAATACATCTGAAATCTTTAGTTGTTATTAAATATATATATACAGTAAAGTTTTGGTATATATGTGTGTTGTATTTAATTATATAGAATATGTATTAATCATTGGGTTGCTAAAATCAAGTTTGAACAAAAAGTTTTATGATTACAGGTGAATTATAAACATTCTTTCATGGGAACGGTCTTAGGAACCTATTTTTTTTTACATGTACATGTATGATTTTCTTTAGATATAATACTTATTTCACTTTTTTTGTTAATAAACTGGTTTAAAATTTTGTAGTTTGTCAGAAACATAAAGATATGAAAAAATGTATAGCTTTTTCTGGGCGAGACTAAGTCATGTTAAATTTCAATATAAACAACCAGCTCTTTATTTTGATATATTTCAAAATAAAGCAGAAGTATTAACATTATTTTGTCCTCATTAAATTCCCCACACATTTGAACACTGTTAATAATAGAAAACTCTCTCAGTACTTGTTGAAACGTATACATTAGAAGAAATGAGCAAAGGTGAAAATGAATCGATGTAATTATTAGTTTTCTCAATTTTCAGACAGCTTTGTTCTTGGCAGTTTTGACTGAAAAATCAGAGTTTGTTCAATGTCTTCTAGAACATGAAGCTGATCCAAATATTCAAGGAAAGGTAAAACAAATTGTAATCTTCTGTTTTAATGTCTCACGTCGTTATTTCAATAATAAAATAATTCATGCATACCATAATTTATTGTCGTTTAACATGGCTGTGCATTATATTTGTGAATATTTTGCCCTAAGACACAGTGTCATAATGTAGAGTGGAAAAAAATATATGTTGGCAATATTTTAAATCATGCAAATTAAAGATAACAACTTTTTAACAATAATGATAATTATGGTTAAAAAAATTGTTGGTCTGCGATAATATTTAACCATAACACTGCTGTGTTTACAAAAGGAAAGTCGTATGTCATACTAAAAAGCAGGTATAAAAAAATGTTCGCTAATACATGTTTTGTTTATTTATATACTGTAAAGCAAGTGGAAAGGAATGCATGTAGTTTAAATAATATTATTTTACATGCTATGCATTAAATTTTAAACAGTTTTACAGATATTAAGAAGAAATTTAACTTCTAAACATGACCTTAAAATCTCTGCTAAACAGTCTGGAAAGAGAAATAAACAGCTTTAAAAATATATCATGTACATTTTACATTATTATAGGCACATCGTATGATGGATACATATGACCTTAGAACACCATTACAGTTATCTGTGGAGAGGGGAGATAAATCCTTGGAGATTACTAAGATGTTACTGGAGTCTCCAGACATTGATGTCAATGCAAGGAGTGAAAGTGACAGTAAGTGCTGCATGCCACACATTAAGAAATTTTTTTGAGTAATTTACTGATTTATAATCATTTAAATTATTAAATTCTATAATTTAACTATTGAGATTGAGGAACACCCATGAAAACTAATGTTAGGTTATGTTTCTATTATTTTAAAAGGTAGTAAATTTGCGAAATGAATACAAATTCTCCCAGCTCCATTTTTAAGGTCATTACTTAGGGGTCATCCATAATTGTCAACCATTTTCATAAGTGTGCAAACCACACACTTGAGGGAAGGGGTTAAAAATTTCAACATTTTTGCGTACACTTTTTTTTATCTTCAGAAATTTTTCGTTTCTGTGGAGTTTGGTTTTTATATTAGTTTAATGGTTGATGTACCCATTTTGATGGGGGGTGGGGGGTCTCAAAAAGTGTGCTTTTTGCACACTTGTGAAAAAGGTTGACAATTATGGACGACCCCTTACACTGTAAATATGCTTTAAATTGAAGTTGTTATATTTATGATGTCATTATTTATATTATGACAAATTAGAGAAACGAGAATAATTATTATCTTTCTGCTGATCTAATAATATGGGGTTATTGCATGAATATTGGGAAATATTGTCCCAAGCAAGATTCTATATTGCACAAGCTTGCATCTTTCCCAATAATCATGCAATAACCCTTTTATTATATAGTAATAATTTTTAAGTGCATTAAAATGATTATTCATTGTCTTTGCTATTTTGTAATATATTACTAGGTTCAATATTATCGTATTTTCACTTGGTCAATATTTCGCTTCGTACAGTTTACAGTCAATTTCTACTTCTTTTGGTCTATAAATTCTTTAACTTTTTTTTATCGACAATTCAATTCACTTCCATTTGTTTAGTTTCAAGCAGTTCTGCTAATTCTCCCTTCTGGACCAGTATGTCATTTTCAGCCATGTTTGTTACCAAATGACAGTAAAAATATAAAGCTGATGTTCGGAACATATCTGTACTTTTTCTGGCAATTACAACAAAGATGGAGACACTTTAAAATGGGGGAAAATTATTACTGTATAATAATATTGATTATTTGAATGTTTGCTTAATGTCCAGCAAATATTTGGGATGAGAACAAGTTAAAAAAAAATAATGATAAAGAAAAGTGGGACATGATGAAACAAAATTTTGACTGCCATTGGAAAAGTAGGAAGTAATGGGTAGGAACAGAGAATTTAGCATTTTGTACAGCTGCAATAAGCATCTCTTTTTTAAAATCTATATAACAAACATTTTACCTGTAGTAAGGGTTCATTACCGTAACATGACAACCCTCCCCTTACAGGAGGGTTCTATCTGCGACCTGGGGATGCTCTACGGGAATCCTCTTAGTATGATCCCAGATGTAATAATAAACAGGATAGAAGCAATTTTAAGGGGTTCTGAACAATCATTAATATTATTCTTTGTATATTGAATATTTAGAATATAGCAATATAATAGACTTGTTTCAAAGTGTATTATAAAAATATTACTTAACTGATATAAAGAGGATATGAAACAATCAAAACTACATACAGTTCAATTTGTCACTAAAAATCATTAATAAACATGCAACAGAAATGAAAATATGCAGACAAACTTCTGGCTTGTAACAGCCACATAAAACATTATGTGTGAGGGTTGATGGTTAATGTCTACTTATTGACATATTCCATATTAATGTTGTCAAAGAACATTTTTTGTATAGCATATATATAACATCTCCATGTACCTTAATTCTAGAATTATAGAATTAAACAGATTACTTATGATTTCTTCCTTCGGTGCTTTTAATTTTTTTATTTTCAGTAGAAATGCTCACATTTTAGGAACTTAGTGACATTTAAGGGAAAAAATTACTTTTACGTTCAAAAAATATATTAATTTAATTGTTGCTTACTACTAGACAGGAGAGTTAAACATTATCTTGCTTCTAACAGTCTAGAAAGATCGTAAAAATAAATTTGATATTTGTTGACAGTGTATTTATATTGTTTATACATTATATACCTGTCAATCTATATGTTTGAAAAGTTTTACTTGCTTCTGTTAGTACATGTATTTTCAAGCTTGACCAAAAGATATATTTTTATGTTTCAGGGTTAACTGCTCTGCAAATTGCACTCCTGATGCACAGATTGCCAACCGACACCAGGGAGGGACTTGATTGTACACAGACAATACAAATGTTGATTATGCATCGAGCAGATACTGATTTAGGGGTATTTATGCTTGTATTAGGGGTGATTGGTTGGAAAAAAGGATGTATTCTAAAGGCACTTGTAATAAAATTTAATTCACAGCTGTTGCTTTAAAATTTCAAAAGAAGTATCGTAAGAAGTATACAAGTTTATTTTCAGGTCCAAACAAGCTGATAATTGAATAAATTATTTCTTGTCTGGGACATGTCCAAAAGCTACAAACCGTGCAGCCCAGTATGGAATAATATTTTCTTCAAAGTATTACACAAAAAACCCATGAATCTTTAAGACATTTTTTAGTCAAACAAAAAAAGCTAATAAAACACAATATAAGTTGTTAGCTTTTCATAAAGTTTTTTTATATCCTCTCTTCATCTTCAGTTCTTTCTATAATTTAAATATTTTATATGATTAGAATATATTTATTCTTGCTAACTATATTTATTTTTATCTTTGGTTTACAAATATATGCACTTGCCTGTCATCACTTGAGTTGAGGGTCTCACTGTGGGCAGGGTGTTCTCAAACCGTAATTTACAAGGATTGCCAGTTTTTCTACGGAATGTCAGGGGTTTTCATCTGGTACTCTGGTACTAGATAATTTCTGACTTTTTTTTTCCTCAGGAGGACAGAAGCAGCAAAACACCATTAATGATGGCCATTGATACATGTGATCTGAATCTTGTCAAAGTTTTCATCAGTTGTGACACAGAGAAAAACCCAGAGACAATACGATCAAAAATGAATGCTACAACCAGGTCAGGTGATACAGCACTACATTTTGCAGCAGGTGCTAATTACCCACGGAAAATGAAATGTAATTTGTTACGTCTGTTGGTGAACAGTGGAGCAGATAGTAGTATTGAGAATAATGAGAAAGAGAAACCTGAAAGTATTACCACAAAAGATCTGGTAAAAATCTTGTTATATTTTTGTTTGTTAGATTGCGTAAACAATGTCTTTTTTTTCTTGGCTTAAAAGAATAGTTACTGTATAAAGGTTTACTATCCCTCAGCCTTTCTCACCGTCTGTGTCTTTATTCATATCACACACTCAGAAGCAACATCATGTTTGACAGTGTTGTTTTACAGGATTTTCTATTTTTCCAAAACTTTTGACGATATAAAATGACATTTTTATGTCATTAACACTCTACATAAATATTTTTTAAATATTTACATATATAGTAATACGAGTTATCCAAATATATATGTATAGTAAAACAAGATAAAGTCAGCATTAAAATAAATGAAGAAAACAATCATATTAGCAAATGTGTCTATTGTATTGGGAGTACTTTTACTGCTTCCTGCAGCTCTTCAATTGACAGAATATGTATATGTTTATGTATTAATAAATTTGTCTGATAAATTACACTTGTATATAGTTTTATATAATGTGTCCGACAAAAGTAAAACATAACCAGATTTTGTTTTTGTATTTATGATTCTAGTTTAATTTAAACAAAAATATGTGTAATAATACACAGCAGATGACAGCAACCCCATTGGGTGTTTTAGAATTTACATGCGCACCACAAGCAAAGCTCTATTTGCAGCAGTAGAGTAGCTGATTTATTTTGTTAGCAACTGGTCATATACCAAACAGTCATCTACAAAATACAGTACATTTCATTTGATGGCAAATCATGTTGCCAGATAATTTTCCCTTATAATGCAAATTACATCTGTGTTTGTATTTTTTCAGTGGAAGGAAGCATTCAGATGTTAGAAGAAGTTGGTGACTGTATAACAGACTGTTGGTATTGGTTACAGACAAAATACTTGTAATCCTGTATTTGTTGATGTTTGTAGTTGTTGACTGTAAAATGTTTATTGTTATTTGTTACAGATGTATTTACTAGTACTGCTGTATTTGTTGATGTTTTTTAGCCAGTATCATATATAAATAATGTGATTGTTCTCCATATGGATTCCGCTGACCTGTTAATACATTAAATGTCAATGTTAGAGCAAGAAAAGCCAATGAAGCCTTAACAGTTAATTATTCTGTTATTATTGATCCTGTAAAGAGATATTATACAGGCAGATTTTGCACACATCATGTAATGTAAAATTCATAATAATTGTACCTAAAGTAAGTAAATTGAATAATGTGAAATTTGCATATACCGGTAATCATTGTTACTTGATGCAAATTCATACCAGTATATTTTAAAATGCATTGCCTGTTATTAAATTATATACCCATATTTTGTCATTATCATGTGACATTGAGATATTCGACTTAATTTTCCTGAATTATTTTCATGAAATTCACCTGGGAAAAATTTGAATAAGTAGATACATTTATTTTAGAAATATCCTTACGTTTTTATTAATAAACTACTGTACTAGTAGTTCAAAAGATAAAAGTGTATGTATATGTATAAATTGTCAATATCATTTTTTTTTATAATATATGTTAATGTTCATGAGTTATAAAGTCTGAATTGGTTTATTTTTTAAATTAATTATAGATCTGTTTTAACATTAGGATGTAATGTTTTACAGATATGTAAATAGACAATAATTTGTGAAAAATTGTAATGGAAAGGCTATTTTGTATTTTGTGAAAAGTGCAAACTTTTCAAATTTATTTGTAATACAATTTATGATAATTTCTCCATTTTTGTGCCCTGCTGCAACAAGAAGTAGTAGACATATTAACAGTGGGTCTTTGAACAGGTTGAGATATAAAGGATTAAACACCAGTAGGAGGGCAAGACAAGAAAATCTAAGATACCCAAGTGAAAAGATGTCTGGTTCTGGTCTCCAACAAGACTATGTTGGAGACCAAAAGAAATCATTCACGTGGGTGTCTGAGATTTCCTGTCTTGCCCTACCACTGGTGTTTGATTCTATTTTTCACTAATTCATTAAAAATATCCAGTGCTTTTCTGTTGTAAAATGTCAACAAATTTAGTTATCTCCCGTAAAGTATTCACCAGTGTATATCTGTTGTGTCAACGTGTTTGTTTTGATGTGTACCGCTGTCTTATTAGGGCATAAACGTGGTTATAGAAACTCCAATATGTTGTTTTCATGTTAATATTTGAAGAGGCCTAGTAAACCAACACAGGTAAAGCAAATATTTTTATTTTTTTAATTGCTAAACCAAAAGCTGATGTCCCAGTATATTTTTATGGGAATTTCTCTCTTACCCACTGGTTTTGACAATAATCTCAATCAGCTAAAATTAGGTACCACACTGTCTCATTAGTGAGGAATACATGTCTTACAAGACAAAGCTACATGCCTCTTTTCCTGGGTTTATCATGAAAATCTTTGGAAATCATTTCCTTGCATTAGTGAAAAGAATTTCTGATTAACTGTTTTTAATTGCTCGTTTGAAATTTTAGTTGTTGGTATTTTATAAATTTGTATGTATTTGTTGTAAATAATCTTTAAATTTTATTTGATATGTGGCCATTCCTAGAACTATATTTAAGTGGACTTGCACACAAGTCAATTTGCAGCATAATATATCATATCATATATATTAATTAACCACTATATAATTAAACTGTAAATAACTGTAGTTGATTAGAAGAAAAATCATTACCCATTAACTAGATTAAGAAAATCTGAGTCACCTTTGGGCAAGATTTGATGTCCTTGTCAGAGACTTGCTCACATCTGGGTAAGATTTGATGTCCTCGTCAGAGACTTGCTCACATCTGGGTAAGATTTGATATCCTTGTCAGAGACTTGCTCACATCTGGGTAAAATTTGATGTCCTCGTCAGAGACTTGCTCACATCTGGGTAAGATTTGATGTCCTTGTCAGAGACTTGCTCACATCTGGGTAAGATTTGATGTCCTCGTCAGAGACTTGCTCACATCTGGGTAAGATTTGATGTCCTCGTCAGAGACTTGCTCACATCTGGGTAAGATTTGATGTCCTTGTCAGAGACTTGCTCACATCTGGGTAAGATTTGATGTCCTTGTCAGAGACTTGCTCACATCTGGGTAAGATTTGATGTCCTTGTCAGAGACTTGCTCACATCTGGGTAAGATTTGATGTCCTCGTCAGAGACTTGCTCACATCTGGGTAAGATTTGATGTCCTTGTCAGAGACTTGCTCACATCTGGGTAAGATTTGATGTCCTTGTCAGAGACTTGCTCACATCTGGGTAAGATTTGATGTCCTCGTCAGAGACTTGCTCACATCTGGGTAAGATTTGATGTCCCTGTAAGAGACTTGCTCACATCTGGGTAAGATTTGATGTCCTTGTCAGAGTCTTGCTCACATCTGGGTAAGATTTGATGTCCTCGTCAGAGACTTGCTCACATCTGGGTAAGATTTGATGTCCTTGTCAGAGACTTGCTCACATCTGGGTAAGATTTGATGACCTTGTCAGAGACTTGCTCACATCTGGGTAAGATTTGATGTCCTTGTCAGAGACGTGCTCACATCTGGGTAAGATTTGATGTCCCTGTCAGAGACTTGCTCACATCTGGGTAAGATTTGATGTCCCTGTCGGAGACTTGCTCACATCTGGGTAAGATTTGATGTCCTTGTCAGAGACTTGCTCACATCTGGGTAAGATTTGATGTCCTCGTCAGAGACTTGCTCACATCTGGGTAAGATTTGATGTCCTCGTCAGAGACTTGCTCACATCTGGGTAAGATTTGATGTCCTTGTCAGAGACTTGCTCACATCTGGGTAAGATTTGATGTCCTCGTCAGAGACTTGCTCACATCTGGGTAAGATTTGATGTCCTCGTCAGAGACTTGCTCACATCTGGGTAAGATTTGATGTCCTCGTCAGAGACTTGCTCACATCAGGGTAAGATTTGATGTCCTCGTCAGAGACTTGCTCACATCTGGGTAAGATTTGATGTCCTCGTCAGAGACTTGCTCACATCTGGGTAAGATTTGATGTCCTCGTCAGAGACTTGCTCACATCTGGGTAAGATTTGATGTTCTCGTCAGAGACTTGCTCACATCTTACCCTTGGATGCCACAGATTTTCTTCTGGTACTGAAACCTTTGCTAGATTCTATATGTCCATCTATAAACCTGTTTGTCTGTCTAGCTTTTAAGTGGTCTCACATGTACATTTTATGCTTCAGGAATTGTAAATTAAATGAGAAATTGTCCTCCAAGTGCTTCCACACAAACATTTCTTGTTATATTGCGATAAAATTTAAATAAAATGTTTATATTAACAATATCATAAGTAGCTTACACATAAACACTGATGGATCATATTTGTAATAGATATTTCTCTTGGAATGTAAATATCCATAAAATTAGATATTTAGATATTTATTAATTGTATATCAAAGGTTCATATCAAGCAGTTTCTTGGATAAATTCTGACATGAGCAACACCAGTTGATTGTCAGAATGCTATTTGAAATATAAATTATAAAGAAAATTGTTATTGTAAGCTTTTTTAAAGTGACAGAAAATAATCTAAAGGGTGTTGGAGAATATCGTAGCCTTTTTTGTTTTTTTGTAGAATATTGATAGAAAATGTGCCATAAATGTACATTCTGTCGCATGTATTGTATTACACTTTTGATATAAATTAATTCTGTTTATTTCTCTTATGATTGTCATTATTTATCTATTTCTCGTGTGGCTTGGAAAAGTCTTATTCAATGAACAAGGATTTGATACAAACAAGAGATATGAAAAATACATTGTGACATGAGAATTATATATGGCTTGATATTATATCTCATTATTTAATTTCAACATAACAATGAACTCGACATATTCTGGTTTATAATTTTGTTGAAATTAAATAACTCGAGATGATATAAAGCAATATACAACACTCACTCATTGTGAAACCTATAAGTATACAAGATGTGTGTCTGTGACAGATATACAGTTAATTATAATCATAGAACAACATTTTTGCTTTGGTAATTGAGCCAAGAAAACAAGAAAACTGACCATAATAAATTTGACTGGTTTTGGAATTATATTTAAATCTGTGTCTGAACTTGCCCTCTATTATTAGGTAAACACATAGCTGTTCAATTTTCAGATTTACATAGAAGAGGTGGAAAAGTTAAATATAGCTTTTTAGCTCACCTGACCCAAAGGGTCAGTGTGAGCTATTCTCATCACTTTGCGTCCGTCGTCGTCGTCGTCGTCTTCGTCAGCCGTAAACTTTTTACATTTTAATCTTCTTCTCCACAACCACTTGGCCAATTGGAACCAAACTTGGCAGGAATGTTTATTGGGTGGTTCTTAACAAAGTTTGAGTTTTTGGTGCTGATCAAATATGAAACATGGCTGCCAGGGCCATTAATGCGTTCTGATTGGCTGAAATTCAAAAATCTTCTTCTCATAAACTGCTTGGCAGATTGATTTGAAATATTGCAGAAATGTACCTTAGATGGTCCTCTACAAAGTTTGAGTTTTTTGTGCCGATCCAAAATCCAAGATGGCCGCCATCGCAGGACATAGTTTCACATAGGACCCTATAGGAAAAACATATAAACAACTTCTTCTATGAAACTGTTCCACACAATGAAGCCAAATTAATAAGGAAATGAAGGTTGCATAATTATCTTATTGTTTTGGGTTTTTCGAGCCAATTGCAAATTCAACATGGCTTCCAGGGCCATTAATGTGTTCTGATTGGCTGAAATTCAAAAATCTTCTTCTCATAAACTGCTTGGCAGATTGATTTGAAATATTGCAGAAATGTACCTTAGATGGTCCTCTACAAAGTTTGAGTTTTTTGTGCCGATCCAAAATCCAAGATGGCCACCATCGCAGGACATAGTTTAACATAGGACCCTATGGGAAAAACATATAAACAACTTCTTCTATGAAACTGTTCGACACAATGAAGCCAAATTAATAAGGAAATGAAGGTTGCATAATTATCTTATTGTTTTGGGTTTTTCGAGCCAATTGCAAATTTAACATGGCTTCCAGGGCCGTTAATGTGTTCTGATTGGCTGAAATTCAAAAATCTTCTTCTCATAAACTGCTTGGCAGATTGATTTGAAATATTGCAGAAATGTACCTTTGATAGTCCTCTACAAAGTTTGAGTTTTTTGTGCCGATCCAAAATCCAAGATGGCCGCCATCGCAGGACATAGTTTAACATAGGACCCTATGGGAAAAACATATAAACAACTTCTTCTCTGAAACTGTTCCACACAATGAAGCCAAATTAATAAGGAAATGAAGGTTGCATAATTATCTTATTATTTTGGGTTTTTCCAGCCAATTGCAAATTCAACATGGCTTCCAGGGCCATTAATGCGTTCTGATTGGCTGAAATTTAAAAATCTTCTTCTCATAAACTGCTTGGCAGATTGATTTAAAATATAGCAGAAATGTACCTTATGTGGTCCTCTACAAAGTTTGAGTTTTTTGTGCCGATCCAAAATCCAAGATGGCCGCCATCGCAGGACATAGTTTAACATAGGACCCTATGGGAAAAACATATAAACAACTTCTTCTCTGAAACTGTTCCACACAATGAAGCCAAATTAATAAGGAAATGAAGGTTGCATAATTATCTTATTATTTTGGGTTTTTCCAGCCAATTGCAAATTCAACATGGCTTCCAGGGCCATTAATGCGTTCTGATTGGCTGAAATTTAAAAATCTTCTTCTCATAAACTGCTTGGCAGATTGATTTAAAATATAGCAGAAATGTACCTTATGTGGTCCTCTACAAGGTTTGAGTTTTTTGTTCCGATCCAAAATCCAAGATGGCCGCCATCACAGGACATAGTTTAACATAGGACCCTATGGGAAAAACATACAAACAACGTCTTCTCTGAAACTGTTCCAAACAAATGAAGCCAAATTATGAAGAAATGATTAATGGATATTTATCTTATTATTTTGAGTTTTTTGAGCCAATTGCAAATTGAACATGGCTTCCAGGGCAACTAATGGGTTCTGATTGGCTGAAATTTCAAAAATCTTCTTTTTACAAACCGCTTAGCAGATTGATTTGAAATATTGCACAAATGTACCTTAGATGGTCCTCTACAAAATTTTAGTTTTTTGTGGCGATCTAAATTCCAAGAGGCCACCACGGTGGAACACAGCTTAACATAGGACCCTATGGGAAAACCCATACAAACAGCTTCTTCTCTGAAACTCGGTTCCACACAATTTAACCAAATAATGCAGAAGTGATAGTAATCTTATTATTTTAAGTATGTTTCGAGCCGATAGGAAATTCAACATGGCTGCCAGAGCTGCAAATGCGTTCTGACTGGCTGAGATTTTAAAATTCGTTTTCTCACAAACAGCTTGGCAGATTTTAGGATATGTGATATTGTAATTTTGAGTTGTTTGTTTCGATCCAAAATACAAGATTGCTGCCACTATGGAACATCACTTAACATACTAACCTATAAAAAAACAAAAACTGCTTCTTCTCAGAAACACTCCTACTGCTGATTGTAAATTCAACATGGCAACATTCATAGAAACAGCATCTTCACATAAACTCTTTAGCATTTAATATCAAAATTTGCAAGAAAAGTATTGTCTTAAAAAGTTTTTTTGTAAGTCAGGTGAGCGATACAGGCTCTTAAGAGCCTCTAGTTTTAATATATTATTTCATGTCTTTTGTTGTTCTGTTATTGTGGAGATTTTGCAATATTTATCTCTTTTCTGTTTTAATCATGTCATAAAATATAATTTGTTATAGAATCATCAAAAATCATATTGAGTTAAGTTTCTAACAATTGTTTAGAATTTATCAATGATGAAGAGTATGTACATGCCAAAAGAGTTTGTTAAAGTTTTGCTCTACACCTGTGATAAATATACTGAAGTTATAATCAGATTTTGTGTTAGATGTATGTCAAAATTAAAAGCACATGTTCTATGGACACATTTTTCTTGTGTTTCTTACACACTCTGTTAAGATTAAAATAAAATATTCACTTTCATCTGAGTATACTGTATCTTTCTAATGAATTATTTTGTACAGAGTTTTTTAGAAATAACATAACTTTAATGTTTTTATTCTGTTTATTGAGTTTATATTATTGTGTTACATGTTTCACATGACTTGATGTATTTAGTGAGCTGGGGTTAATAGTTTATATTTCTCAAAGCAGTGTGTACAACATTCCAAGGGAGGTAAACACTGTTTTATTGTCTAACATTATTTAATTTAAGAATTTGATTGGTAATATAAAACAAAGCAGAACAGGGACCCAGCTGATCAGCTAATCAGATTTCAATATGGAACAGTTAGATCATGTGTACAAAGCACTGCCTCTGTAAACCAACAAGTTGATAAAGTAAACCAATTACGTGAATTTCATGCTTAAATTAAAAGCAACATGTCATATGAAATAAAACTTTAATAAGTAATATTTACATTAGAAATTAATGAATTTGTGGAGGAATGGCCGCAGCAAGTAACTGGACTGGACTCTAGCATTTTAACTATAAAGTGGCATTCTTGGGAAACCAATAGCAATGCCTTAACAAACGACACTCTTCAAGGGATAAAACCAAGACAAAGTGTCTTAAGCTGACCTAACCTTAGAGGTCCTTAGTGCAAATTTATATTTAGCAAGCCTACCCTAGAGGCTAAGACAAAGCATTTTTGCAGGTCTACCTTAGAGACCAAGATAAAGCATTTTGCAGGCCTACCCTAGAGGCCAAGATAAAGCATTTTACAGGCCTACCCTAGAGGCCAAGCTAAAGCATTTTGCAGGCCTACCCTAGAGGCCACGAAAAGCAATTTTGCAGGCCTACCTTGGAGGCCAAATAGCATAACAGCAGGCCCACCTTAGGAGCCAAAGCTAATGAAATGTTGGGTCTACCCTAGAGACCAAAATAAGCAAATTCACCTTCCAGGGAAGCTACCAGGCAAGGTGTAATAACCTGTTAATAGGTTGGGCGTGCCAGAATCCAGCCACTAAAATTTGTATTAACAAATTTACAAAACAGCCCAACATCTGAAATCAATTCTGCGACCATTCCTCTTAAAAGAACCAGACATCTGAAGATATAAAACATTCCAATGCCCCTTGCAATTCATGTAAAAATATATCATTTCCTAAATCGTTCATGTGTACTCCATCTTCCCAATAAAGATTTGGTGTAGTGTGATCTACTGTATGTTTTATAAACCTTCCCCCCATTTTTAAACATACATTTCTACCTTCCCTATTTACCCTTTTTCTCTTAAGTTCGATTTTTTTTAATATTCTTTGCCCCTTTCCAAAATAATCTTGGCAATAAGTCTGACCAAATAAAAACACAGTTTGGTAAACATTGGGCCAACTCTGTTATATCCTTCCTTATTGCATTATATAATATTGAGGTCTTTTGTTGGCATAAATCATTTGAACCTAAATGTATTATAACAACAGAAGGTGCAGCTTTTGTTTCCAGTTCAGAATAAAAAATTGTTTTTAAATCCCCCCATTTCATACCCCTTCGCCCCATCCAAGTAATATGTACATTATTACTTTGCAAGCCAATATGCCTGTCTAATACCTTTAAAGCCCTTTGTTTGGCCCAATGAATAATGGATGAACCAATGATCCAAGTATCTACAAAATAAGTATGAAAGTAAAAACGCAAGATTACTTAAATAATGAATTTGATGAGATTCTAATGTACTTTTTATATGATTGGGACTTCCACCTACCCATAGCTTTTATTGATTCGTCATCGACTGCATTTAATGATGCTTGTGTAGCTGCTCCAATCCGAAATGAATGAGACTTGTAGCTGTTTGCATTAAGCCCTAAAAACTTTATACAATGTCTTAGCACTGCACAGAACTGATATCGAGTTAAAGGGGTACCATTGCTGTGACAAAATAAATAATCAGTTGAAGTTGGTCTAACTTTCATATACTTACTCAAAACTTTAACTGGGCACATTTCAGAGTTAGTGAGTTGTGTTATTATTAAAGTAGAATTATAGCCCTTTTGATCAGTTTTTGAATATCTAATGTTGACATGGAGACACTGTCCAACAAAAGATATATCTTGAAATCTCAATGTCTTATCTGGGCTATCCTGGTTAAATACAAATTCGCTTATTCTCAAAAACCCAAAAAAGGCTAAAATGAAAGCTGTCTTAAACAAAATTTTTTCATAAACTTGCTTACATACATTTGATAATGCATGAGGTAGTTTTGATAGAATGGGAAAAGTAATAGGCAGTCTTGAATCTTGTTTATTTCTCAAATTTTTATATCCTGAAATTAATTTTGTGATTACAAATTTGTTGCCTGGTTGGATGTTATACGAGTTTATTTTCTCACTGAATGACAAAGCAGACAAATAGGTTGCAATTGTGCTTGCTGCTGAACCCTGTTCGTAGTGGTGGGATATAAAGAAGACAATATGTTCTAATGGGGGTGGCCAAACATTAGGAAGTTTTACAAAGGAACGAAACTTATTAAAAGAGTTCAATGCTATCCTGTACACTTTGTGTGTGTTTGTTGACAAGCTTGCATTTAGAAGGCACTTGGTGTTAATTCTAAGAGTGTCCATATATCTGGTGATAGAGGCGTTGGCTTGGGATCTGCCTGATTCCCTGTTAGTCTGCGAAAACGTACCAGCTGTTGGCGAGAAAGGCTATCAGTTATACTATTCTTTACACCACTCACATGTTCTGCTTTTACCATTATATTGAATTGTAAACAAACCAGAGTAAATTTCCGTAACAGGACCATTACCGAGTTTGATTTGGAAGTCTGTTTATTAATTATATGAACAACTGCTTCATTATCTGACCTGAACAGGACTTTCTTGTTACTTAAGAGATTGCCCCATGTCAATACTGATACCAAAATAGGAAAAAACTCTAAAAGAGTTATATCTGATAATAAGCCTGTATTTATCCATAAAGCTGGCCACTTTTCGAATGCCCATTTCCCTGCAAAATAAATCCCAAAACCATGGCCTATTTTACCCGAGCTGTCAGTAAAGAGCTCTAAATGAGAATTACTAACCCAAAATCTGTCATTAAAAACAGATATTCCATTAAAATGAGAAAAGAAATCTAGCCACATGGTGAGGTCCTGTGAAATTTCAGCATTTAATCTGACATGATGATTAGGTTTTGAAAGGCCAGCTGTTAGATTTATAAGGCGTCTAAGAAATGGACGTCCGGGTCGTATGGCTCTACATGCAAAATTTAAAGACCCATTGAGAGATTGAATTTCTTTTAATGTAGCTTTTTTCTTACTTAATAGGCTCTTGATTTTATCAACTATTTCTAATACTTTGCTTTGTGGTATTCTAACTAGCATACTAACTGTGTCAATTTCTAGACCAAGAAATGAAATTTTTGTTTTGGGGCCTTCTGTTTTTTCGTTAGCAATGGGAACTCCCAACTCAAAGCATGTTTGAAGAAAAACATTTAAATTGTAGGAACACTGATTAGTATCTGATTTTCCCATAAATAAAAAATCGTCAAGATAATGAAGAATATTGTTATTCCTAGCTCTCTTAGCTACAATCCACTGTAAAAATGATGAAAATTTTTCAAATAAGGCACAAGAGATGGCACAGCCCATTGGTAAGCACTTGTCAAAGTAATAAAGGCCTTCAAATTTAAAACCTAGTTGATCAAAGTCTCCTGGCCATACTCTTAGCAAACGGAATGCACTCTGAATATCGCTTTTTGCACACATTGTGTTTTTACCAAGTTTCTGATCCATGGAAACTGCCTCATCAAATTTTGTATATTGAACAGAACATAAATTTTGATCAATAAAATCATTAACTGATAAGTTATCCGGATATGATAAATGATGTATCAAACGATATTCATGTATAGCTTTTTTAAGAACGACACCAATCGGAGAAACTCTAAATGTTGACATAGGGGGGGAGGTAAATGGGCCAGCAATTCTTCCTAATGCTAATTCTTTAGATATTTTTTCTCTTACCATGGACCTATGATCATCAACAGATTTTAAATTTTTACTTTCTCTAGGGGCTCTAGGTCCCTTATAATGAAGATGAAAACCAAATTTAAACCCATCTAATAATGCAGAAGCCTCTGTGTAAGGATAACCCTCTAAAAGTTTTTCCAGGACCTCAGTTTTTATTGGTGAATTGCCCAGGCTGTATCTGTCGCTGACTAAACTGTCCTTTCTTTTGTTGCTTATTTCTGCCAAGAAAGGCATGGTTAGACATTTTTGTAGGGCAATTAGAGCTTATGTGATCTTTCCCAAAGCAATTTGCACAATGGTGTAAAAACTTACAACGTGTCCTATAACACTGACCGCGATTATGATCATAACATGGGGCTCTACTAATGGGCATCATATGTTGTCTTGGATTACCTTGACCCAGTATAGTCCGATGAAAACCATCATTCACTGGGGGAACAATCATTGGCAATGTTGGTTTTAACATGGTCAATGCCCATAAGTCAGAATTTATGTGTGCCCATGAAGTTGAAGGTACTTGGGCCATTCTAATGCGGAACTGCTCGTCATACACCCTCCAAGAAAAGTCATGACTAGCACATCGAGCTGCAGCTTTTCTAATTATTGACATGTATTTCAACAATTCAAAAATTTTTGACTGATGTTTGCATATAAAGATGTTAATAAAAATTAAGAACGCATCGGTCCATTTTGAAATATTTGGGACCAACTCCCTCACCTGATTCGGTTTGGATTGTATCGACCCCGTATTTGGATCTAAATAAAGCCCACCCCCTTCAAAGTGCTGAATCAATTCGGAACTTCCCTTTAACAACAAGGCAAAGTTAATATATTCATTGTTCCATATTTTCTGTTTCAGCTGTAGGGGAATGTGCGACCCTATATCTAAATCCGCAGTCATTATAATGTCCGGACAACTAGCTGTCAAAACCCAATCATTTATATTTGCCCGCTGTTCTTTGTGGCATGGAGCTAAACCATCCCCCCTGTCTAATAAATCACATGAATGAATGCGCGTTTGTTCATTTTGTACTAGGAGTTCATTATCAATAAACTCACCAATATGAGGACGTGTGTTTCCTTGAACAACAGGGATGGGACCGATGTTGACATTGACATCGTCTATTTCCGGTGCATCTGGGACACATGGCTCCGCTGTCTGATCTTTATTCCTTTTCCTGGGTGCCCCGGACTTTGCTGTCCTTGCATAAGGACTTGTAGACTGACGGCTTGACTTTCTTTTCTGTTTTGGTTCACTTCTCCTTTTGGGCATCTCTTATCTTCGGTTTGAAGAAAATCTTGGCAATAGTCTGTTTTTTAACTGCTAGGCGCTTTACCAACAAAATGTCTATAACTTGGTTGATAAAACAAGTGTAACGGTCTTATAAATGTAAAAACACTTCAAACAGCTCTGGCCTTAGTATAAATTGTTCAAGGAGAACAAAATGATTTCGAGTTATTTTCCGTGAAGAATAGAAATTGATCACTTAAGAGTATCGAGGCGCACAATTGGTATATGCTCCAGAAAGCAGCACGTGTCTATAACCTGCCACACTTTTGGTTGTCCAAGTAGCACGTTTCTATGAGTAGCGGCACTTTCGGCAATCTTTTGGCTTTTATAAAAATTTTCAACCGATCTACAGTATGCAATTTGTCGTAATTCCTTGTATACAATAGTTGCGGTGCAAATTGTTCTAGTGTAGGGTGTTAATAGTATCTCCTAATTCGTCCTCTGAAAGAAAGCACGTGTCTTTGTAGTTTAATTGTGATGAAAGAGTTTACGATAAACTTCAAATAAAATCCACTAAATATTGTCCGAACGCACACCAATTTCGTGTTCAATATAAGTACTCAATATCTCTTGATTGAATAAATTTAGATTGTAGATTTGGGTAAAATATTTATACTGTTCAATATTCAATAAATATTCTGTCCTTTCAGCTTGCCAGCAAAACCGCAACTGTGGCCGGGAGCTAAAATTTGCTACCTCCAAAATATAAAATGTTTACCTGACAACATAGTTGTTGCTTTCTCTTTATTTTGTTGGGAAACACATTAACCAAAAATAACTTTCTTTATTAGCAATTTCAGTAGTAGAATTCTTGGGCAGAATTAACCCAACACAACATAATACTAACCCTAAACTATGACGAATTTCATTTCTCGTTTTTCATCACAGAATCAAACAAAGTTTTCACCACTAACAACAAAATTAACAAAATATAATATAGTATCTATTCGGTTAACTATTGTTGTTATTGCTTTTACACATTGTTTACTGTGTATATATATTGTAAATATTTTTTACTTAATATATTTACAATAGAATAAAAAATCATATTATGTTTTGTTTTCTTAATGGTAAGAAATTTTAATGTATTTTTTCCATGCCTAAATATTAAGCACGGCTGGTGAATCACACTAATGCAGAACAAAATGTGATGCAAAGTAAATTTAGAGCGATTTCCGGTTATGCAAGAGAGGTATTAATAAAAAGTGCAGTTTTGACACTACGAGGTAAGGAATTTTGCTCTATTCATGCTATTAATATCTTTAATTGACAAACCGGCGATTTGATTCTGTGGCCAAAAGATTTTAGTGTATTTTCATTAACTTTATTTGTGAAACATTTTGTCATGATTTTCTTCAAAACAATTCGTGCCACAGACTTAAGAATTAAATAAGACAAGATTTACAAAATTCTTGTTCTTCTCTGTATTTTAAAGGTCTCTTAACACAAATTAAGCAGGCCAAAATTATTATACCTGCCTTAGTCAATGCAACAAAGTAATGTGTGGTGCATGAGATTACTGATATCAAATTAACTTGGTTGAAGCCAGGGAGTGTTTTGTTGTACTTTGCATAGAAATATTATCAAGTATATTGATATGTAGCCGAAGAAACATGACAACCAAGCCTAAAACAAATTCAAAAATTGATTTTTTTACTGTAGTTAACTTGAAAGGAATGGAATATATACATTACAGTTCATTATGGAAAAAATCAATTAGAGAATCTTTTTGGGCTTGGTTGGCATGTTTCTTTGTCCAAATACCAATATAATGTTTATTTTTCTATGCAAACTGCGACAAAATGCTCCATTACTTAAACAAAGTTAAAAAGATATATGCTCTCTCATGCTCCAACCGCTTTTTTCATGCACTCTCATACACAACATTTACTTTGTTGCATCAGAGAGGGCAGTTAAATAATTTTGTGTTCTTAATTTGTGTCCTAATATGCAATTAATAAACTCACATCTACTGACGTCGTCTGTTTCCTTTATAATACTGAGAAGAACGAGGATTTGTTGAATCTTTCCTAATTTCCTAAAGTCCGTGGCACAAATTGTTTTGAAGAAAATAATGATGTAATATTTCTTACTAAAGTTAATGAAATTACACTAAAATTTATTAGCCACAGAATCACATCGCCGGTTTGTCAATAAAAGATATTCAAATGCATGAATAGAGCAAAATTCCTTACCACCTCGTGCCAAAACTGTACTTTTTCATCCCTCTTTTGCATAACTGGAAATTACGATTTTCTTTTCATCACATAATGTGGTGCATGAGAGCAATTACTAGCTGTGTTAACCTTTATATAATATTATGTATAATATTAAAAGCTAGTTGAGTGGGGGTATATAGTGATGCCATCTTTCTGTCTGTTACACTTTTGGGTACCCATCTCTTATATGCAACTCGACCTGCACCACTGAATGGAAGTTGACGAAACTTTTACAGAATTTTTGTCACAATTAAAGTGCCATTGTGATCCGATATTAACATTTAATCCAGAATGGTATTTGGGTATTTCCATAGAAAACATGGACTTTTTCATCGACATAAGTTTGTCCTAAGGGGGCACCTATCCTTTATCTGAAACTCCATCTGGGATTTGATGAAACTGAGCAGAATCTTTGTCTTATCACATAGTGCCATTCTGGACCACATATATTTAAAATTTTGATCTGAATTTTGTTTTAGGGTTGCCCATAGAAAAACATTCATTTTGTCATTCTTTGACATGGGATGGGGGGGGGGGGCCTTATTTTGTGTAATCAACTCCAATGATCTAAGACCAGAAACCTCAGATTGCACTTGTTTTGAGGCAATGCACCTGCTATTATGGAATTGAGGATTTTTTAACAAATTTTCCAGATGTGCAATTTCATAATTTGAAGAAAATATGCACATTTTACCTATTGTTAGTACATTTGAACAACCCCTTCTACACTTTTCTACCCAATGTTTTCAGTGGTCAAGGTAGTTAGTCTACTTTTGATCACGTGGTCTGTCAACACTGAGATTGTGGGTTCGATTCTCACTGCAGACAGGGTGTACTCGACTCCAATCTTAATTGATAAGGATTGCCAGTTTTCCTACCGCAGGTCGGGGGTTTTCTACGGGTACTTCGGCTTCCTCCCCAATAAAAACTGGACGCCATGATATAGCTGAAAAATTGCTGAAAGTGGCGCTAAACACCATCAAACAAGCAAACAAAAATCAAAGTTTTTCAAGATAATTTTTAGATAAAGATATTTTATGCAATTTGTTGCTTGTAAATATGAAATTGCTGCTTTTCCTTCCAAAGTAGTGCCTGTTTTAGAAATAAATCATATGATTAGTCCTCTGAAAAAAAAACCATTTTTTTATTGAACTGGGTACTTTGTTCGCAAAATTGGATCTATAGAGTTGTCCAGCCAGCATGTCTCTGCATGTTGGATAGTGGATACACTTTCATCCAGGTTGTAATGCAGAAAGCGTTACATTGGACCATAGTTATTGTCATTTTTGCAAATTTCCATGATCATTGCATTTAATGATTGCTGTGTGTACCAAATTTGGAAAGTTGGACCATTTCGATTTTACTACTATTGTTATAGGGAACTGTATTCATCATTAGGGAACCTTTCAACACCCAAGATTGCCAAATGTTTTCAGTGCCTGCCTTACCACTGATTCACGATTTTTTTTATCACCTTTTTTAACTAGGTCCAAGTGAGCTTTTTCCATCATTGGCATCCGTCTAACATCCTAAACTTAAAAAAAAATGTTCTCCTTTGAAACCACTTGGTCAATTTTTTTTCAAACTTGGCCACAATCATTCTTAAGGTATCCAAGTGAAATTTGTAACCAGGATGTTGATAAATGGACAAATATGTCTGATGTTACTAAAAATAGAACATAGGTGTCAATAAACGCTTTTGGTTAATATCTCAAAAATTTTAATAGCTAAAGAATAAACTATTATCTCAAATTGATCAGCACATTAAGCTCAACACGTTCCTGTTAGTCCAAAGTTTTGTAATGACTTCCTGTAGTGATAGTTCCCTTAAATTACAATTTTTGACAATTTTCAGTTTTTACAACATACTTGTTTGAAAACTATAAGAGCAAGATTGACATTGTAAGTTGTTTTAATGATCAGTGCCTGCAAAACACATAGTTGGTCAAAATTTGTTGGACTATTCCTTATAGGAGCTATTTCAATTTTGTCCCGTAACCTATAAACTAATATGGAGTAGGCATTGCCAAAATGCGAGCACAGACAAATATATTTTTCTAACTTTTACACATAATTCCTTGTTTTACTTTGTTCCTTAATTTTGTGAGGACCTTATACTAAATGTTGATGTATTTTGGTTATTGTTTTTGCGTGACAAATGAAAACTGCTTACCGCGTATGGTCCAGATTACGCTCATTTTGTAGAATAATAACTGTGTAAATTGAATTCATCACTTTATTTTTCAGTTATTTAGCGTTTTGAAATGTGGCGTATTTTTCAATGTGATAGAGTAATTTTCTATAGTAAAGTTTGACCTAAATTACAACGGAAGTGTATGTTTGGAAGAGTCTATTGTCGTCTGTTCGAAATCTTTCGGGTAATATCGTCTGCAGTTAAGGCGGACAAATCATTGCGGTTTGTCTGAATACCACTGAACGTTACGAAAGCAGACGATCTTTTTGAGAGCAACGCGAGGTCACTGTAGAAATTCAAATGGCTGACTTCCAATTAAAATTCCAGTAGCAAATGCCAAAGACGATTTGGAACATGTCAACAACAAAGGCATAATAATAAAATATGGACGTGTTATTGTGTAGAAATGTTTTAAATTGGATAACACTACAAAGGTACAATATGGAATAATAAAAAAATGCAAGCAAAACACCTAGCGCAGGGGGTGTAACATTTAGTACAATACACTATTTCACTACATGTAGTTATAGCGTCAACAATAAGTAACTAAGTCAAATAGATGCCAACAATTTATTTATCTATTTATTAAGTCTTATTTTGTAATGAACATTAAGCATAGTTCCATTTATACAGATTTCACTCCTTCCATTTTCGGACATACTATCCGAGCCCCTCCAATTTCAGAAGACAGAATTTCATTAACTTTTGTTAAGAGTTATCCCGCTTTGGTCAGTGTTACTATCCTTCCCATAACCCCTACTTGGAACCCCTTTTTAAACAACCAATGAAAATTAAGGGCCTTGACTAAAAAAGTCAGGTTGACACAGTTTGCATTGGCGGAAAATATTCAAAATATGTTCTATTTCGATATTTTAGAAATTTGTCAGTTAACAGCTGCATAATTCGATAAATAATTATGTGATTATAATGTGTTCTACGGGGAAATAACATATTGGTAAGGATTAGTTTGATTTTATGGATCCGTTCCGTTACTTATGTTTTATGTTGGTGGAATAATGTGTCATTTGTGCCTCATACTTAGTAGATGTTTTAGATTTTTGTCAGTGAAGAAGTGCATAACATGATTAAAAAAAACATGTGTGATAAGAAAGTGTTCTATGGAACAATAACATTTTGTGATGATTCTTTTGTTTTCGTGGATCAGTTCCAGTTACAGTTGGATGTTTCATGGTTTTATGTTGCCGGAAATATTGTGTCATAAGGGAAGTAAGTTTACTTTTTTCATGTTGATCAACTTTACAGTTTGTTGTATTTTTCGTATTAAATAACGCATATACAGTTTGGTCAGCTATATTGCATTTTATTAAATTGTTACGAATTGAAAACGGGACCTGTCGCTGTGTAATGTGATGTTGTAGCTGCGGAACCGTAGCTTGTTAATTTGATCCACTACATTATACATAAAAAAATTGGTACGAATACAGTACGGTTCCGCAGTTGTAGTATAACTGTTGATGATTAGGCCTATGTATATTTAGAGTTGAACAAAGTAAATACATGCTATAGTGTAGTTTTTAAAAAAATGTATGGCTAAAAAATATTTTCTTATTTGGCTAACAATAGCGAAAATATTGAGACAAATTTAAGGGGTCCAGTAGAGCTCTTCACAGTCTTGTTTGATATGTGTTGTATTTTTCTGATTTTGCAGTCCATATTATAATTATAATTAGCATACTTTAAATAACGGCTAAGGGCTTAAAGAAATAAATCTAGGAAATAACCTTCTTCGGACTCAAAAAGGTACGAACTCGCAGCTTGTTATTCTTGTTCCGTTTTTGTGCCACAGGTAATAAACAGGCGATTACGTAATAAATCTTGAAGAAATAGATTGGGAAAAGTAAGTTTTTATTTAATTTTTATGGACATAAGAATTTGTATGTGTTAGTCACTGTTTTATACAATTAAATAATTCATAATCTTATTCTTACCAAAATTGTTGAATTAGCAGTCGAAATTATGGTCAATTTACTTTTTATAGATATTCTGTACCAAGCGAAAATCAGTAAGCGCATGAGCCGTAGTCGATGCATATATAGAGACAAATACTATATATTTGGTAGATAATAAAGAATTTACTTTATTTATAACAAAATTGTTCGAAACATTATTTTGTACAAATGTCAAAAGTGCGTTGAAATGTATGAAAATTACTCGTTGTGTAGAGTAAGGGGTTGTATTATCACGCTACTTTATTTTATAAAATAAATCAAGAACAGAGGGCAAACAGCTTGCAACTAAATTTTTGTTTGAAACACAATATTATTTTAATTTAAATCAAATGCTAAATTTTTAATTTATAATGTTAACACCACATTTAATACTTGTCGCTACCCTATGACAGTGCCTCTAAATTCCAGTTGTCACGTGACGTCTTTCTTTGTAATGGTGACGTCACATGAAATGTCTTTGATTGTCAGTTTTTAAGGATCGATTTAGAGATTCCAAAAAAATAGTATGAAATTTTTGTTGTTATCTTTAAATATAACATTTACTTTTTATCGATGTCAACTTTATTTTTAAGTCTTTCTTTAAAATTAATGTTTGCCCTTCTTCATTCACTTTGTTCCAGTTTTTTGACGATATCAACTTCCGGACGAAAAAAAATCAATATCAGCATTAAGCAGATTTTAATCACGTGATTTCATTTTGATCACGTGACACGTAATTGCCGTAGAGCTCACCGCTCTTCGCGGGCAGCTTCGCTGCCCGCTGCGAGCTGTGCTCGCTATAAAAGCTGGAGTGAAACTGAAAGTTGCAAAACATGATGAGCAATACAAGTTCATCGTTTAACTCTATATATTGTTTGTTTGTTTGAATGTTGTTTTAACGCCACTTTCAGCAATTTTTCAGCTATATCATGGCGTCCAGTTTTTTATTGGGGGAGGAAGTCGGAGTACCCGGAGAAAACCCCCAACCTGCGGTATAGGAAACTCTATTGGTCTGAAATTGTCAGATGCCTCCTTTAAGGTAGAAGTTATTGGCATTAAATGACAATTTTAGACAAAATTACCTGTTTATGCTTTAGACATAACAACCGTAATGCCTGGAGTACAACTGTAAAGAGCAAAAATAAGTGCGGAGGCATTTATTTGTCTTTTTTCCTTGTTTGTTTGTTTTTGTTTTTTATTTTTTTTGTTGTTGTTTTTATTAACATTCTATTAAGACTGATTGTAAAGGAATTTGGTGAAGGTAGTACTGTATTATTTTGGGGGCCTTGCTTGGGTAGTATTCTCCTATTGATCACCAGATCCGTATCTACAAAGGGTTTCCGAGTTCGATCCTTACATTGAAACATTGAAACATTGAAACATTTTATTTCACTAAAGGCCTCACATGAGGCATGATAGTACATGTAACAATAGAACTGATATAATGCATGAACAAACATATTTACAAGATACAATATTTAGTGGGAAGGTAAATATTATTTGAAAATTGACATTACAATTTTACAGAATTTAGCTAAGCCAATAAGAACATAATGATCACTTGTATTCATTAGCTCATAGAAACTATTTGTATTTTTTGTATTACATAGGTTAAAAGGTAAAAATTTCTGACGTTCATTAGTAAAGAAGGTACAATTGAAAATATAATGGAATTCATCACCTAGCTCTTCTCTGTTGCATAAATAACATAGTCTTTCTGATCTATCTATACTATAAAATCTGCCACATTCAATAGGTAATCTATGACTGCCACATCTAAATTTACATAAGTTAATTCTTAAATCTAAAGGTAACACAGATAGTTCTCAAATCCAAATTCTGCTTTAAACATCCTATAGTTTAAACATTTAGTTGAGTTAAATATCTGAAGTTTCCAATCATTAACAAATAAAGTATGATAATACTGTTTAACATTTTTTAGATAAATTGCTATTAGTATCAACATATTGATTATTCCAAATATCAATAAAGCCACATTCAGTCAATACATTTTTAACAAAATTTAACCATTTTGAATGATATATATCACCAGAGTCTAGTTTGTACAACATGTCATACAATGTACGAGATATTTTTTCTTGTTTTCCAGTAACAATACTTTTCCAAAAACCAGCCATTCTTGCCTTGATATTAACAGACATTGGTACTCTACCAAGTTCACCATATACAATGCAATTAGGTGTACATTTTTTTAACTTTTAATATATATTTACAGAATTCTAATTGTAGGGTTTCGACAATATTATTATTTTCATAACCCCATACTTCAGCACCATATAGCAATATAGGGGTAACCATAGCATCAAATAGTTGCAATAATATATCAATTGGCAAAAACAATTTTCTAGCTTTACGTAATACATAAAACATTGCTTTACGAGCCTGTTGCACAAGTCTGGCTTTATTAACATGAAACGTACCCTTTCTAGAAAATACAATGTCTAAGTATTGAAATTCGTTAATAACAGAGAGACGTTCATTATTGTACAGAAAATGAAAATTTTCAGTCCGACGACTTTTTGAAAATATAACAACATTGGTTTTAGTAGTATTTACCTTAAGATTCCAAGTTTCACAGTATAAGTACATTGCATTTAATGCTGATTGCAACTCTGCAGCAGACTCAGCAAAAATTACAGTGTCGTCTGCATACAATAAAAGGTACAATTTGAAGTATACTTCAATATCATCATTGTCAAATAATAAATGTGACATATTATTAACATCTTTCAAACCATTATAAGCATGAGACATAAAATCAGTCAAGTCATTGAGAAAAAAAAGAAAATAATAAGGGTGACAAATTTTCACCTTGCCTCACACCAATGTTGGAAGCAAAATATTCTGAACAACTAGAGCCATCTCTTACACAGGATTTTGCATTTTTATACAGATTTTGCAATACAATCAATATTTTACCATCTATACCAGAACGTAATAGCTTCTGCCATAATAAAACTCTGTTTACAGAGTCAAAAGCCTTCTTATAGTCAATAAAGGCACAATATAGTTGGGGCCTCGGTGGCCGAGTGGTCAAGGTAGTTCGTTTACTATTGATCACGTGGTCTGTCAACACTGAGATTGCGGGTTCGATTCTCACTGCAGGCAGGGTGTACTCGACTCCAATCTTAATTGACAAGGATTGCCAGTTTTCCTACCGCAGGTCGGGGGTTCTCTCCGGGTACTCCGGCTTCCCCCCCCCAATAAAAACTGGACGCCATGAAATAGCTGAAAAATTGCTGAAAGTGGCGTTAAAACACCATTCAAACAAACAAATAAACACAATATAGTTTTGTTCTTCTAAATAAATACAAATCAATAAGACACTTGAGATTAAAAATATGATCAACAATGCTATACCCCTTTCTAAAACCTGCCTGTTCTTCACATAACAAACCGAGGCTTTCTAGATAATTAAAAAGTCTATTGTTCAAAATACAAGTGAACAGTTTACCATAACAGCTCAATATTGTAATACCTCTATAATTATCTACGTCTGCAGGGTCACCTTTCTTTTTAAATATAGGACAGATAAAACCTTTCGACCATGATTCAGGTATAATACCACTTTCAAAAACAATATTAAATATTTTCAGAAATATTGGCAAAAATTTACTGCTAACAGAAAGCTCCTGGAAAAGGTTGACATAATAACAGATAGTGACGAATCTTCCAAATAGATGATCGTGCTACACAGTAAATAAATTTGGTGGCTTTAAGGTCGAGTGATCTAGCTTAGCATTTTCATTTTTGTCAAGATGCTACGTATCATCGATTTTAAAATGGTAAAAGACAAAACAACTTATAATCTTCCATTTATTCAAAGAAATTTCCTGCTTTACTTCCAATACCTACCACGTTATCTTCAGGAAATAAAAAAAAATCTGTGAAATCAACTTAATTGATAGACAAGTAACAAAATACATCCAATACTCTTAACAAAGTTCCTAAACTGTGTACTTTTCATTAATGTCACTTGGGGGACTTGTAAAATCTTAGTGGAAAAATTATTTCTGCTCTGTCTGAAATTTGAATAACGTTGAAAGAGGTTATCCTTATAATTTTATAAACTTGTTAATGTCAATAGGTGAAAGACATATCACAGCTTGTTTGAATTACCATCTGTTGTTTAAAAGCCAATATGTTTATTTATAACACACACAAAACTAAACCCCCCAAAAATCCTATATAAGCATGGTTAAACAAAATCCGTGTTCCTGTTTACTTTTAGCTACATCCAACTTTCCATGTGATTCTGATTTACTTGACCAACAAGTCTGCTTGCCTGCATTATTTGTCATTGATATTTGTAAGAAAATGTCACAAGATTTTCTAAATTTCAACTGTTAAACAACACAATAGTCATATGTATAGCTGCTCAACTGTTAAGCTAAATTATAAAGTAAACATGATAAAAAATAGTACAAAAATTAAAAAAATTACCACGTTGCAGCCTGTTAAAAAAATTAAACGATAAAAAATGTATAGATAAGGATAAGATACATACACATTACATACATTATATATAGGTACAACTACATGTATCACGTCGAGACAGTTGTGTACATTCGTATCACTACGAGACGCGCAGCGTCGAGTTGTGATGCGGAATGTATGCAATTTAAGTGTATGTAAAAAGTTTATCTAAAATTAAAAAATATAAAAAAGGCAAAATAAAACTAATGTTTAAAATTTAGCATTTAACGAACCTTTTGTTTATCAAATAGAGTCCATAACGTCACACGTATTATGACCAATTATCCCTAAGCACTAAAATAACTGGGACATGACATGTCTCAGATTTTGCTGACTTTCATTTCATAAGTTGCAATTGACCCTTGGATCACAAAAATGATGACTGTTTGTTATGATTGACCACGGTTGCCATGGTAACCGAGGCGGTCATTTTTTATCATTTCTCATACTGCGAAATATCCAATATTCAATTCCCAATTTGCTATTCAAAAATCAAAGCATATTCAATATAACATTTTATTTGCTTAATTCAATACCTCATAGACAATATTCAAAATAGTTTCAAGACTACACATAAAAGTGTAGTCAGAACCAGGCTATGGAATTTGTCAAGAAATCATGGATTTTCTCTGTAATTTTTATACCAAATAATTTCCATTTTTTGCCACTTTTCTGACTCCATTTTCAGAAAATGCACCAATCACAAATACTCATGATGAATATAATCACATAAATTGATGATTAATATTCAAAACTTATAAAAATCTCAATG
Source organism: Limnoperna fortunei (assembly GCA_944474755.1). Taxonomy (NCBI): domain Eukaryota; kingdom Metazoa; phylum Mollusca; class Bivalvia; order Mytilida; family Modiolidae; genus Limnoperna; species Limnoperna fortunei. The sequence goes on along the minus strand of OX104112.1, from coordinate 89,622,016 downwards.
GGGTAACAAAAGATGTCTTAAGAAAACACTGTCAAAGATGGTTACCATTGTAACTTGTGAAAAAAGCCATTTCTGTATTGTTCAATATTTCCACGAAACTACTATTTCTTAGGGTTAAATTAAATCATCCTTAATTTTTATTTTTAACAGACATCCTATAAACTTAAAATGACAATGAAATCATTTCAGGGTACATTGTCTCAAGGTCAAGGTCAACTGAAAATTGAGCTTTAAAATATGAAAATCTCGAAGCAAAATCAATTTTAAGTGACCTTGAAAACCACACAAGTGACCTTGAAAGTTTTCCTAGGTCATGCTATGTTGAAAAGATTTATTTTAGGTACATATGATGACAACAATTTTTATCTTGGCTCATATTAGAAGTATGGTCATACATATATTTAAGCATCGAAAAATTGCCGTTTTTGTTTTATTACCATGGTAACCAACTTTAACGGTGTTTTCTAAAGACATTTTTTCTCACCCCATTGAGATTTTAAATTTTTTTTAACATTAATCATCAATCTATGTAATTATATTTACGATGAGTATTTGTGATTGGTGCATTTTCTGAAAATGGAGTCAGAAAAGTGGCAAAAATGGTAATATATTTAACCAAAAATTATAGAGAATAATTCCAATTTCTTGACATTTTCAATAGTCTCAGTCTGATCACACATATATTGAAAGTGTTGTAACTGGTTTGAATATTGTCAATGAGATACTGAATTCAGCAAATAAAAAACTTCTATTGAATATGAATTGATTTTGCCCTGAAAAATTGGGATTTGAATATCGCCCTTTTCACTGCATTTTAATCGGTCCAAAATGGCTGCCACAGTTACCATGGCAACCGAAGTCAAATCATAACAAACAATCATTATTTTGTGATCCAATGGTCAATTTCAACTTATAAAATGAAAATCAGCAAAATCTGAGATATGTCATGTCTCACCCTATATGGAAATCCTTTGATCCTTATGGAGAATTGGTGTTATAACGTCATATTTTATTCATAGAATGAGAGTAATTCAACGAATCATTGATTATACCATTCATTGAGACGTCAATAAGTAGTTCCGACAAAAGTACATCTTGATGATAAAAGGTTTTGTATTACACAGGTTGTATCAATCGCTTATTTTTCATATGTTTACAAGACACATTCTTGATTTAGATAAATAGATTTATTAGACGAAAACATAAGAAGTCTAGTTTTGTTAAAGCAATTCCATCAAAACCGATACTCCTTACTCTCTTAAAATTAACGTTTCTTTCAAACTACACAAACGAATATATGCTTAACCCTCAGCACGAATCCGCACTAACAGATGTAAGAAGTTTTTTAAATGAAGACATTAGTTTGAAAACAATTTCAATTTAAGCAGTTGCATTCAAACTCAATAGCTTGTATCAACATAGGCGAGATCATATAGTGTTAACTTTGTGTAACATGCAGTTTTAGTGTTAAACAACAAGATGTTTTGAATTGATAAAAACAGTCAGTAATAAAGCATATATTTTGTTAAATAGCAGATATTCCGAAGATAACCATTTACTGAAATAAAAATAAATAATTTATTTCAGAAGCGGCTACAGCTAGACGGTAATATGGGAACGAGGCTGCTTTCTGTCGTTTTACCAGGTACATAAATAGATTGATTAGATGTTTGCGTTACGCCCATAGAGCATTATTTCAGCTGTATTCAAGACGGGCCAGGTATAGACAATGTAATACTGAATATGAAATAATGTAACTTATTTCAGGGACCTATAAATCAGTTATACTAATCCCAGTTTATATTTCAGGGACCTATAAATCAGTTATACCAATCTCAGTTTATATTTCAGGGACCTATAAATCAGTTATACTAATCCCAGTTTATATTTCAGGGACCTATAAATCAGTTATACCAATCCCAGTTTATATTTCAGGGACCTATAAATCAGTTATACTAATCCCAGTTTATATTTCAGGGACCTATAAATCAGTTATACCAATCCCAGTTTATATTTCAGGGACCTATAAATCAGTTATACTAATCCCAGTTTATATTTCAGGGACCTATAAATCAGTTATACTAATCCCAGTTTATATTTCAGGGACCTATAAATCAGTTATACCAATCCCAGTTTATATTTCAGGGACCTATAAATCAGTTATACCAATCCCAGTTTATATTTCAGGGACCTATAAATCAGTTATACTAATCCCAGTTTATATTTCAGGGACCTATAAATCAGTTATACCAATCCCAGTTTATATTTCAGGGACCTATAAATCAGTTATACCAATCCCAGTTTATATTTCAGGGACCTATAAATCAGTTATACTAATCCCAGTTTATATTTCAGGGACCTATAAATCAGTTATACCAATCCCAGTTTATATTTCAGGGACCTATAAATCAGTTATACCAATCCCAGTTTATATTTCAGGGACCTATAAATCAGTTATACTAATCCCAGTTTATATTTCAGGGACCTACAAATCAGTTATACTAATCCCAGTTTATATTTCAGGGACCTATAAATCAGTTATACTAATCCCAGTTTATATTTCAGGGACCTATAAATCAGTTATACTAATCCCAGTTTATATTTCAGGGACCTATTAATCAGTTATACTAATCCCAGTTTATATTTCAGGGACCTATAAATCAGTTATACTAATCCCAGTTTATATTTCAGGGACCTATAAATCAGTTATACTAATCCCAGTTTATATTTCAGGGACCTATAAATCAGTTATACTAATCCCAGTTTATATTTCAGGGACCTATAAATCAGTTATACTAATCCCAGTTTATATTTCAGGGACCTATAAATCAGTTATACTAATCCCAGTTTATATTTCAGGGACCTATAAATCAGTTATACTAATCCCAGTTTATATTTCAGGGACCTATAAATCAGTTATACTAATCCCAGTTTATATTTCAGGGACCTATAAATCAGTTATACTAATCCCAGTTTATATTTCAGGGACCTATAAATCAGTTATACTAATCCCAGTTTATATTTCAGGGACCTATAAATCAGTTATACCAATCCCAGTTTATATTTCAGGGACCTATAAATCAGTTATACTAATCCCAGTTTATATTTCAGGGACCTATAAATCAGTTATACCAATCCCAGTTTATATTTCAGGGACCTATAAATCAGTTATACTAATCCCAGTTTATATTTCAGGGACCTATAAATCAGTTATACCAATCCCAGTTTATATTTCAGGGACCTATAAATCAGTTATACCAATCCCAGTTTATATTTCAGGGACCTATAAATCAGTTATAATAATCCCAGTTTATATTCAATATTAATTACTCTATAAGACTTAAATATCGACATATAATTGTAATTTACTTTGATTGTCTACTTATTCCCGAATATTGAATATGTACAACGCTATACAATCCCAAATTTCATATTGGAAAATAAGGTGAGTGTTGAAATACGTTTAATTGCAGACAGAAGTACAAATCCTTTCATACAGTTTTAATGTCTGTCTAAATAATTCTATTAGTAATGTAATGTATCGGTTTTTTATGAGGTTCCACAGAAAGACACGACAGCTGCCGATCTATGACCCCCCTTTTTTCCTTTGCCACAACCTAGTAACATCGAAAGGTCAATACGTTTTTTCACACTCGTCTTATCTACCTACATATATTCCAGATCTGTTTTTGCAGCATATATCATGACAACTTATCAAAGATTATCGAAATTCGTATAGGTTGTATTTGCATTTCAAATAGTTATGAGTTTGATAACAAATACCAAACTAGGTTGTATATGATCAAAATCGATAAATCAAATTTTCTGTTACCTTGTATTTATGTTATCTTCGCACAAGTCCATGATTTAACCATTTTCCAACACCAAGACAATTATCTCTTGTTTGCAAGCGTTTACTATCGATAAAGATAATATTTTTATAAACTTTATATCAAAAATTAAGAAACGATGGACTGCTTGTCAACATGTGGGAGAATCCTTATTGTGGTTTTAAATATAATATTCCTGGTAAGTAAAATTATCTGAAATTTACAACAACGGAAGTCTTTTATATTATGACACAAAACGAATACAGAAAAATAGTTATTTTTTCGGACAATTAGTAGCTTCAGTGATAATATTTGTACTAACTCAACAAATAAGTATAACACAACATTAATCTTTAAGATTATAAACCAGTTGTTTATTAGCAAATATTGTCAAACACATTGTCCAATCATTGGCTTATTACGTAAACACAGGTCCAAAACAGAAAGAAACAGATCTAATATGGACTGAAAACGATCCATATGGTCTGAAACGGAACCAATACTTGGTATTAAAATTCCGGCTTTAAAATTCTGTAACACAGATAAGTTAATAAAACATCATGATTCAGTTTCTCAGTTGAATTGCTATTCCATGTAAAACCTTTGTTATGATTTGTGTCCCTGATAGTAAAACTCAACCGTCTTTTACAGCACTTAGTTTGGGTCATTATTTAAAAAACAATAAATGTGCATGCAATAGACCAAAAAATGTAACCCCGTACATATGAACCACCGTATGGCCTTCGGCCGCTGATCTGACCAATATTTTGTATGGTGGCCTGTAAATCCATGCATTTAAAAAACTGTATATTGTTTTTGTTTATTGTTCAAATATTTTTGCTGATTTGCTAATAAAGTTTCATGAATTAGGGCATATCCTGCACAATGGCAAACTGTTTGAAAGAAACATATTTTCCCACCACTATGACAAAATATTGTGCCGCCAAGAAAAGGGAATTGTGTTAGTAAAACACCGACTCCCATCGAGTATGCATTATTATTGTACATCCTGCAAAACTCCGATCATCCTTCACACCCAAAACAACGGCCAATTACACTTGAAAATTATTTCGCAATGCGTATCATTTGCAGCCATGATGCGATTCGCTTCCGCGAATTTTCCGACATCGCGTAAATATTTTTATTCAATTAGGTGTTTGGAGTATAAACTGATAACCCCTAGCAATAATGGTTCATCTATCCACTTACTGCGGATGCGTCAGGCATGGGAACAGGACTGGCAACTCTCCATGTACTGAGATAAATATTAGTTGTACTCGTTAATTGTTGAAATGTATTGATAATTATTTTTTTTAAATATTACCATTTACTATTTTACTACTTTTAGCGTATTAAAACTCGAAACCTTAGAAAATATTAATAAAATTTGTTTCTTATTTGAACATTTATCATTTGTGCAAAAAGACCTACAGTGTATTTAGATTTTATTTATTGAAGCCCGAGGTTTTTAATTTTAAATGAGGTATAAAAGCAGACAATTAAATATAAAAGAAATACAAAAAGCCAGATCTCATGTCAATACAAAATTATAATAATCATTTTAACTACAGAATATGGATATGCTGTGTAAAAACCTAATCTTTGTATCGAGCGGCGTTAAGGTTTCTGGAAGTCTAAACAAGTTGAACTTTCATGAATGTGGTACCACGAATCATCACACTTCCGCTCGAAATTGTCGACATCAAAAAACGCAGTTCTTCGAACATCTTATTCCGGTTTGTGTACACACGTGTATTGTCATATCTGCTCTACAACATGAATTTAACTAATCACAAGACAAGTCTCGCTTCCAGTTTAGCAGGTCCTATGCACCATCTGATCACAATAAGTTGATTCAGGAATCTCAGTACTACACAAAAGTAAGGATGTCTGGTACATTCTAAAAAATCCCCAGGCTCAGGTGGACATATTAGTTTAATGACTGCATTTTGTAATTCACTGGTGTAGCTACGACCATTGACGACGTCCGGTCAGCTCGCAGATAGTACTAAGTAGCAGGGACTAGAAAAAGTTTAAAGATTGAATTAAATTCAAGAGTTAGGCGTTTTTTATACCCATTAAAACTCTGAACTGTATAACTGACATTAAAATATTAATATCATCTCAGTTACGCAAATTTTTGAGAATATAAATTTTTCTTTCTGTTTTGGTTAATATACATAAGCTAGAACGTAGTGCGCGGAAGATAATACGTTTTATATAAAATATTAAGGTTAGTTCGGGTTAAGTTTGTCATTGCTTGGTTTGTATGATTTTGATAACAAATCGTCATGTAAATTGTGTTGTTACATATAAAATTGATAGATTGCAAATTTTCAATCATTTCGAATTGACATTGTCTTCAAAAGAAAATCCATATTTACACATTTTCGAATGCCAAGACGATTATCTTTTGTTTATCTAATAACAAATAGACAGTGTACGATATTCATCTAAAACACTGCATACTTGCTGAACGTTAAATAATCATTCAATCAATCAAAACTGAGTACACTGAGAGAAATGGACTGTTTGTCAACGTGTGGAAGATTCATTATCATTTTAATAAATATAGTATTTCTGGTAAGTAGAACATCTACAAGAATTTAATGTTTATGCAACTTTAACGATGAAATTTTTAGCCATTTCATACGCCTTTCACAAAACGATGGCAATAAAAAAAAAATAATTTTACAGATACTACAAGTCAGTTATTGCACACATTCATCAGATCAGCAGATTTATATTTGTAGCGTAAAAGGACATAACGCTACAAGAATTGAGAAATAACAATACAACTAAAGTTCTATCTTACTACCGAGGGATGCCGTAAACACTAAATTCGATTCCTTTCATAGACATCCATTCTGTAAATGAAACGCCGAGCAAGTGTCTACTATTGCAAAAGCAGCAATATATTTTATATATATAAAAGAATTACAGAAATAAGAGATTCTTTAAAAGTATAATCTTTATCATAAGAATTGCTAGTTGATATTTGTTATAAAACAAACTAGATATACGTCCATGAACAATTGTATAAAAACAAGGAGACGTCATTCGATCAGCTCACAACTCTTAGTAACCGACGTTAATAACACTCCATATTCGTGTTTCTTCTATATTCTCTACATGTCTGTTGATATGGTCGAATTTAGAAAAGTTGACTTTTTTATTAGAGTTAAATTGTTTTTGCCTTGATATTTATTATCCATATGGGTAAGACTATTCAAATGACATTAAGGTTAATTTGCATGGCACTTGTCATAAAGATTATTAAGCTTTATATGACCTGTTGCTTAAACTTTTTGCAGTTTATCCATTTCAAGAGGATACAACTTCTGTTTCATTTTGCTAAATTGGGTTTTCCATTGAAATGTTATTAAATAAACGATTAATTATACCGAAGTGAAGTGTAATTGTTCTTGACTAACTAGAATTGTTGGCATTAACATGTCAACACAAACTCAGCGGGTTCAAGACATACTGTTGCACGGTTTCGTCGACTACAACCTTCACTGACAGTTGGCAGTTTTCCTGCCGACCGTCGACAATTGTGTCTGGACTTTCTCCTCTAATAATACAATAAAACCTTAACACCTGATATACATGTAGCTGAAAATGACTAAAAGTGGCGTTGAACCACATTCAAACATTTAAAAACAGTGCACACCCCCCCCCCCACACACACACACAACATTTTGTTACTTTCTTATGGTTTTTATTTTATAATTACAGTTTAGAACTTCACATTCATTAAATTATTGCCCTTTCCTCTCTATGATAGGCCATCAGAACAGTCAGGAAGATTGTTAATCCTAGTTTCTCAATGCTTAAAAACATTGGCCTGTAGCCATAATTTTACTTATTATGCCTTTCATTTCCTTCATTAGTTACTTTGAAGTTTAAATCATTTCAAAATAACATTATTAGGTTTTGAACATGTCAGATTTATACTATATGATAAATCTGTCAATCAAGGCCTACTAGAAATTGACGATTTGACGTGTTAATGCTCAGTTTAAACCATTTATCAATAATGTACCGAATATATTGTCAGTGGGGAATGGGGTATTTGTTTGGTGTTTGTGTCGTTTATATGGAGTTTCATTTTATAACGGTTAATTCCGAGCGTATCAATTCACTGGTAAATAATGATGTAAAAGCAAGAATTGTATTAATAATATGCGAGAAGTAAATCATACTATTTATCACACATATCTGTACCAACAAATTATGTTTGTACATATTTGAAATTATTCATAATAATTAGAACACGTTTGACGAAAATGTAGATTGACCATACGAATTAATTGTATGTAGGTTGACCACCTATTAATTGTATATGCATTATATTAACTTACCAATGTACCACAAGATCACACGGGTTAAAATTTATCCGCAAATGTATGTCATAACTTTATCCAATCGCAAACTATGAAATGAACATAAACATAATACCGCATATAAATAAATGCTTTACTATAAAATGGACCGCCTTGTTTTTATGCAAAGTTATTTAACAGTTTTGTATAGTTTTTTTTGTTATTTTAGTTAGTAGGAATGGTAATATTTGGACTTGGAATGGTCTTGAAGTTTGGATTTGAAAAAGTTAAACCGTATCTAGATGATGCTCTTAAAACCGTAAAAGACGGATTGAAAGAGTTGTCTAAATGTAAGAATATTATCACAAATAAATGTAAAAAATCATATGAACACCACAAAAGACGTACTGACGAACTTGTCTAAATGTAAGAATATTATCCAAAATAAATGTACAAAATCACACAAACACCGTTAAAGACGGATTAAAGAACTTGTCTAAATGTAAAATATTATCACAAATAAATGTACAAAATCATATGAACACCATAAATACCGACTGACGGAGTTGTCTAAATGTAATCACGATTAAATGTACAAAACCAAGTAAAGGATAACTTATTTGATGTCAAATAATCGCACAGAAATCAGAAAAATAATTTTATTCTTGATCACCTTTTGAAGACGGAAATGATTAAACATGTATCGTAACACAATAAATCATAAAAGTATTGTCATTATTAACAACCAACCAAATATATATAACATTTGATATTACACGTATTCCTTTGTTTGTAGCATCTGGGCCTTTGGGACAAGTAGGATTAGGGTCAAATGCTAATTTGGACAAAGTGGATGAAGTTGCTCATATAATAGAAGATATCTTGAAGGACATTGCTATCGCATTGATAGTAATAGGTTCTGTGATGTTGGTCATTGTTTTACTGGGCATGTGCGGAGCTTGCTACAAAATTCGAATATTTCTCTATGTGGTATGAAGAGTTTTATTGTAAATCACGAAAATACTACAACTGACTTGAAACACTTGAAAGTTTTTGTTATTATAGAGTGTGTGATGTGTAATGTCAAGCTAGCACTTATATATCTATATCACTGCTAAAAAAAGATCTTGTAATTCATAATTTCATTCTTTGTACAAGACAACACGTTTTTAAGGAGTCAGTTTGCTAGATTTACTGGGTTAAACGCAACAGAAATCTTCTGCAGACCAGCCAAACATGATGCAAACTACCGAACGAAGGTGGTTCTTAAATGGTAAATGTAGAAGAGAAGTACGAAACAAATGTTTTCTTTTAGTATTAATATTAAAAGTATTAAATGACACAGGTACGATTTATTGGTACAGAAAATAATGTTTATAAAACTGAATTTACTATGACACATATCCTAATACATTAGCAAAAAAAATATTCATAAAATGTAATAAGTGTGGAGTTGTTATGATCTACCTATAAATTTACCAAAATTGTTATTTTGCATGTTTACAGTATTCTGTGATTATATTCATCATGCTTGTTGCAATGGTCACCCTGGCAGGATTGTATTTAAACAAACGAGATATAGTAAGTCACACCTCTTTGTCTGTTTGTTTGCCATCTCTCTTCTACAAATGTCAATCAATTGAGTAACAAATAAATCTAGTATTTTAATAAATGTAAGACATTTAATTATATTAACACAAAGGAAGAAACAAATATAATTCACTCGTTAATATTTCGTAATTCATTAGGTCTAGAATTTATATAACTGAATCTGTACAAATGTAAAACAAAAACTGTTTTCTCATTTCATGTAGATATAAACATCATCGTAGAATTCCAATGCATCGGGTTAAGAGCGACCTGAAGTTTTGTAAAAATAATTTCATCTTTTTTATATTTGCCCAACACCTACTTTGAAATACTTTGCTAATAAGTTTGAGGAACACATACAATGAATACATAAACCTGTTCTTCCGAAAATGTAACAACTGTTAATGTGTTGTACAGTTATTTGGTTGTATAGTAAATATTTTAATTTAACCTTCCGTGCACCATATACCTAAATTTCGATCAAGTTTCGTTGTGGGATTAGTTTTAGGAGGAAATAATCGAGGTGATCCGATTGTATCTTTCTTTAATTTTATTTTATAAAACAAGTACTGTCTTTAAAAAAGATAGTCGACGCATTTAACTCTTAGAGATGTATGTAAAGTAGAACGGAAACTGAACAAACACCAATAAGAAAAATACACTTTAAAAAATTTATCAAACAAAAGTAAGAGACAAGAAACATTAACGTTTTCTTTCATGAATGTGTGTGGGAGAGGTAAATAGCTGAATTGGTCTTTGTCGTATAGGGTACTACAAAAATATACCTCGCCGTTTGTTGTTGCGAAAAATTGTACCCTGTGTAAATTTGGGCTATCCCAGATCGAAATCTAGTTGGCAGTGGACGTGTTTTTTACGTGACGACGGCGACGTAACAGATTCATAAAATAGTTCTAAATGGGGATCACTTACGTTGATTGGTCTTATTCTTACAATTTCTCGCCAAAACAAATGGCGAGTTACATTTTTGTAAATAAGTATGTACCAGAGGTACATTTTTGTATACAATTATGTACCCGAGGTACAATTGTTTTAAAACACCAATCTGCTGGAATAATAATTTAGAAATGCAAATAGGAATTCTTTTCAGAGGTTACCATAGTAGATTGTTCGAACGCAGAATTTTTTACTGTCCAATCAAAATGCAAGTTTGTCTTCAATTATAGGATGTTATAGGATGGGTAAGCGTCTTTTAGCTCAAAAGTCATAATTAGAAAATATACCAACTGCGTCGGAATAAATTGTTATATAGCCAGGCATGCATAACTTGAACCTCAAAGTATTTCCCTGAACATGTACAATTAGGGTTCTCAGACTTTTCTGTGTTTTAATGGTTAAAAATTAAAATAAAGGTCAATAAATCGTATCGTTTCAGATCGACGACAAAGTGAAACCAAATTTGAAGAAAACGTTAGAGGAATCTTATGGGGGATTAAAAGGTTTGGATTTTGTTAGTTTGGCTTGGAACTTTGTAATGACAGAGGTACGTTATTAATATTTTGAATATTTTGGGATTACATCAGAAACAAATTTAACTAAATTGTTGGGTTTGTACTATCCAGCAAGCAATATTACAGCTTTATATTCAGAACGACTACAAGTTATCATCGTTGAAAAGCGATTAACCAACGATCAAAATGTAGTTGTCAAAACAATCATTAGGAGGAATATGTTTTTGCAATATTGCTTGCTTGTCGCTCAAAGATTAAGGGCCATTGCAAACACGACATACAAATACGGTTTTTATATAGTTTCTTTAGCTAATTTGAATGAAGAACACAATATCTTATGTTTAAACGGACTATATAAATAAAAGACAACAAACTGCTTGCATATTTATGTATGTCTTTAAAAGTTAATAAATGTTGCCGACTTTTTTTATTGGTATCTTATATACAAAACGCTTTGTATTTATCAACTTGACTTTGTTTTAGTTTTCATGCTGTGGGGTTGACAACAACAAAGATTTTACACATGCATCAAAATGGAGCACACAAATAACTATGCCATCAGTCAAACTCAATACACCCCTTGTTTGCTGCAAGAATTTACCTACAGGAGCAACTGCAACTGACTTTGATTGCGCTGTAAATCCAAAACCAGACAATTCGAACTTTCAAACTGTAAGTAAAAGCGAATATATGTTACGGTCAATCAACATAGAATTTGCAATAATACAAGTCTGTTGATTTTTAATGTGGTGGTACCACGTAGCCTTACACGATTTCAAAGAAGGAGACACAAAAAAACTACGAGTCAGTTTTTTCATTCTTATAACAAGCTACGAAAATTAATTTGATAGTCCTTATTTCTTTAAAGTCTTATATGTAACTATCTATAAAATCTTTTTTCATAAAATTAATCTTCGATGAAATATTACATAGACTACATAGTTACGGAGAATTAGCCACTCTGGAAATAGCTTAGATCTGATGTGGATATTGAAATCCCAAACAATCTTGTGTTGCTTCCAATAAGATATTGTTCTTTACAATTTGTGTAACAGATTGAAGATCTATAACTCATTTGAAGGAAGTTAAGAGTTATAGATACCCTTGTTTAGTTTGAGGTATTATTTAGGCTCCCGAAGTGGACTTAAAAATGCAGGACTATTTTATCCACCCAATATATTTCGTGTCTAGTGGTCTGGAATTAAAAAAAACCATACCTATGGCTACTCACCATTCTTTTACACATTTCATTTAAAGTATTTAAAGTATTTCAAGGTATTTTACGACAACAGAGCAACAGTAAACTTGCGATTAGAGACATAATAGACTGTTTACTGTGCTTTTTGTGTTTCAATTGCCATTTGTTATTGACAGCGGTGTCCGGATTGGCTACAAAATATACGTCCGGCGAAATGACGTAAATCTACAGCTTTCTGTCTAATATTATTTCTGCACCCACATATGGATCTTATAAGATATTCATTGGCTGCGATCAATAAAGAGATTTCTTATACAGACGATTGCTGCTGTTAGAAAGACTTTTTGAAAGTTTATGTTGTACATTTACGGTCGCCATCATAAATGGGTTGAGCATTATAGGGGTCTGTCACACAAATCGTGACGTATATTCTGTTCACAGATGTTAACATGTTTAGGGGTCTCTTTTCTCGTTGGTGACATTTCTTCGTTTATGACTGTGAGTTGCATGATGAGTGTCACAAGAAAAGAAAGATGCGCTCAATGGGGTTTGTTGGTAACTTTGACCTAATTATGTAAGTACCAGAATTAGAAATCACACTGTTACAGATCAAAAGCAAAGGCTTATCGACAAGCTTTTGAAAATGCCTTTTAGAATTGTAAGAGGCACCATCCTTGGCACAACGATTGATTTTTGAACATTTTTTGTGTTCTTCAGTCAATTGATTTTTGGTCTAACCTTTGATCGTGACACAGTTTAAATTGTTGCTACTTCTGTGGAAAAGCGCAAGCGTCTTATATTGTAGTATTTATTAGTTATTTATAAAATCTTGTTTACTTTATAAATATTGACAGTTTTTATTATTTTTATACAAATAATTAACAAAATACATCAAAACACACGGGGCATCAATTATAAACAACGTTAGTTAGAGAAAGCCAAATATTAACATTTTATTTTGACATTCAGGGTTGCGACCTGCATTTTGATTTATACAAGACGAATGTTGTATAACAAGGACAAAAGGTTAACTCTCTCCTTCAAATTAATGTTCCGCTATATAGATGACGTGCTTATGTTAATCACATCTACCTGATTTAAATTGATATTAAGGATACCACTGAGACAGTTAGGTAGACCTTGACCTACAAACAAAATTGACAATTAAGGTATGTTATAATCAAAATTAAGACACATTGGATGATTTAGTTGACCTTTACTGAATTTCTGTGTCACAAATGACCATTAATTTGTTTTGTTTGTCATGTTTTAAAGCTTACAGTTAACTTTGAATTCAACTGCAATGAACTTATATATGCAAAAGCAAATTTGTTGGATTTTAGTCTATGTCCGGCAACTAATAAGAGCAGTTGACATCGTAATTAAAACTGACTGTTTTTTGTTAAAATGAAAGTTTTATTATCTAACGTTTTTAATATATAATAAATTATTTTGTTGAAAATCTATTAAATTTAGAGAGCTGACTTATTTTATTTTTAGTAGGAACTATGTGATTCTGAATTGCTTGATCGAAAAAAACTATTGAATAGAAAATAGTCGATCTGATATTAATTTCAAGGGAATGGATGAATGAAAAAGAAAATATCAACTATTGTCATCGAGACAGAAACTGGATAATGGTCAAATTGTTTGTGAAATTAAAAATTGTCTTTTTTATACAGGGATGTTATGATGTACTTTGGTCCTATGTAGAAAAGTACAACAAGTATGTAATGACTACAGTTATACTGGTTTCTCTGATCGAGGTATGATTTATTTGTGCAATATAAGTGAGGTTTATTAAACTGAAGAAAATAATACTCTGTCCTTACCCAACTTTTGTTTCTTAACTAGTTGCAGTCACAATTTCTTGTCAATATGTGCATCTCAGTTTATCCAATAAAGTTGTTCCCATTTGAAATATAACTAATATACTGCATGTTTGATGTTAAACATCTTTATTGAAACATTTGTATTATTTTCAATGCGTACTGTTTTTTTAACTGACTCTACGTTCAACTGCATATAGGAAAATATTTGGATACTAAATAAACCAATGTTTTGTACTGACACTTCTCCTTTATTATTACAGGCTGTGATAATATTTTTATCCTGTTGGATAGCCTGCAAGGCTGGAAAGGGTAAAGTCGGTCACATGGATGACTAACACTTTAAAGTTACTGTTTTACTGCATGTACAGAGCATTTTAATATATGGAAATAGTTTTATAATGCTTCCGTTTCTTTTTATTGCTTCTTTTTACCAATGGTATGCATAATTATTTAAAATAATTTTTAGGAATTGAACCCATTGTTAAATATAACTGTTATCATTGGGTTTGAAGTCATCGGGGTTTTTTTGCTGTAATGACAAGAATTTGATGTATTTTATTTTGTAGCATTAGTTTCTGTATGCTGCTGCTATTCAAATTATTCCAAAAAGTATTTTAAACAGTAACTACTTGTTGGGGGAAATATACAATTGGACGTGCCCTTATATATTTTCCTTATTCGTTTTGTACAAGTATAATAATAAATTTCGAAATATTCAACTATAATTTTTTGAAGGCAAACATATATTTTAAAAACAAACAGCGCTTAAAATCAAATGAAAAGGAATGCTTCAAAACTTTCAACCCATTCTGCAAGTTTAATTTGTTATTTCTATTTTGTAGAAAACTATTACTTACGTTTTTGGTTTTGCAGTATCATTTCATTTTCCGGGAACATAAATATTTTCCCCTGTTTTTAATCATAGGTAATGTGGATATTTTATTGTCTATTAAATAAATATATGCGGAAACAACAGAGATAATTCAATAAACAAATTAATTTCAGTCCGGAAATTGTAAGAGAATGATTTAAATTTTGCAGTTTATTTAACTTGTGAAAAATATTAAAGTATTTCTTTGTTGATAAAATTAAAATTATTTATTTTTTATATAGTGCATGTCTTTTAGTTATTAGACGATAACACATGAAACGGGATATAGGTTCCTCACAAATATTCAAATATCACGCTTTCAGCAAGCTGCTTTTATGTCTTCATATGCTACTATTTTAATGTTGTTCGTTTGTGGCTGAATTCTTACTAATACCATTGAAAAGAATTTTACAAAATGCCAGACAGGATATTCCAATTTGATTAGAAACATGTTTTAAATGAATAACGAAAAGTTATTCATATAATTTAGTGTTGATAGTCATCGTTCTTTTCTTCACTGACACAAAATGTTATGGTAAATAATCAAAAGAGAACTTTTTGTGAATAATATTCTTTAATTTATTTTGACCACTTATGTTAATAAATTGTTTGGACATGAACAAAAGTGTGTTTCAGCTAATCATAATATGACAAATATAACAATTTGTACCAAAATCTGATATTGATTCAGCATTATAAGTCCTGAACATTTGGTTTACCATTTGACCAATATTAGTTCGGCTAATTTTTTAGGTTAAATATTTTGTTTCGATGGCAAGTTGACCCGATTTAAAGTCAATCATAACGTGAAACTGAATTACTTCACAAACGTTATTGAAATACAAAATATCTAGTTACTACTTTGATAATTTGTACCACTAATTAAGGGTTGTTTCCAGTCTCGTTGCTGTATACAGCAGAAGAATTCATCCTTTATAAGACGATAAAAACACAGTTGTTTGCTTTACAGGAGAGGAGATATGGTAATAATTTATACTACGAAGAACTGAATGATCCGAAATCTCTATTTAATTGTGTGTTGAGAAAGGAAGTAGAAACGTACAAAAGACGTTTAAACTCAAAATGGTTCTTTAACCGGATTTTATCTAAAAATTCTTTTGAAAGCATAACAGCTTAACGCTATTTTTGAATTTTGGTGTTTGTTTTAAATATTTAACCTTAAGCGCTGGTTTTAGTTTAGTAAGGATGAGCGTTTAAATGTTGGATTTTAGTTCCATGCCTCCAGTCGGCAAAAAATATAATAGTGGTTGTCTAGCGTATGTTAATTTTAAACGATGCAATCCCTTATCAAATACCCCATATGTGATTGTTTCGACATAACGTAGCACATAATAAGCTATTAACATTAAACGAAACATACCTATTTTATAAAAACTGGCAAGAAAAATATATAAAATATGTCAGGTTTTTGTTTTAAATTATTTATAGCTTAGCAAAAGTTACACGGTAAGTATTAATCTGCACATCTTTGACAATTCAATAGTTTGTCTACCAAACCTTATAATAAAAGCAACACAATAAAAGCACGAATAATTTCGTAATGATGAAGAAAATTCGTTCCTTCTAGAAGCATTGGTTAAGCCTATTGTATTCATTTATATGTGATATTGTTTTTTTTGTAGTTTTTTCTGTTTATTGTTATTGTGTCTATTTGGACTGGTTAGCTGTTTTATGAATTCATCCTAGACAGTTTTATTTAAGCTTGGTACTGTATAGGACAGACAAAAAAGCTGGAGGAGTTGCTTAATTTGAGCGTTTTCTATATTGACTGTTTTGTAATTTAACAATTCACTGACATGTTTACAAATGTATCTCCATGACATTGAGATTAACAGAAAATGCAGTTTCCTATTGTATTCTATACATTTTGAACTGACAACAAAAATCGGGAAAAATAAATACACACAAGACGTCTGTTATTTTGCATAAATTCTGTTTAGTAATTCTTGCAACAAACACTTATGGAGTATATGTATCACAGCTTGTCCGATATTATCGGGCTATAAATTCTTTTTTTTCCAAAAAAAAATTATTACGTGTCTGGCGTATTAAATTTCAAACCTTGGTAACATTTGATGACATATTAATGTCTTCTTGAAAGGCAAGTCTACGAAGCAAGGTTTACTGCATTCATACAATTTGATACAATCATGCTGGTGTTTAGATAATGATTATTTTGTTGTCATCATGACTTACTTGCTTCTTTATGTATTAGTATTTGATATATGTCACTGAAATGGCAACAGATATTCGTCCGTGGACTCACACTAATGGACAGTAACTAGCACAAGGAGTAGCACTAGCGAAGCAAAATACTAGTCTGCTTTCCATTCTGGTCATCTGATATTACCCATTTGATTAAACGGAGTAATTTTGCTTATTGTGTTTGATGTATGTTTTCTGGGTTTGTTCCTTGTTTTGTGTGAGTTTTCTGTTGGCGATTGCTTTGTTATTTTGTATTTAAATTCTGTTCCATAAATAAAATCTTTAAAATAAATTTCATCTGTTAGATGCCGCAACTTTAGATATTTAGTTTCATTATCTATAAGCAAGTTTTCAAGTTAAAACAATAGATTATCTCATTTAAGTGACTGAACATAAACTATGAATTTAATTTTAAAAAAACACAGACTGTGACTTTTGTATCGTTAATAATAAACCATTATACTCTATCTTCTTAAACGATAAAAAAGGCAAACGGACATAGATTACTCCAACATCGGTAATAATTAAAAAAGAATGTTTTTTTTACAAAACAGTTTAAAAAATATGCCTTCAAAATATATATATGCTTAACAGGTATAACTTATTGATAAAAATGTCAGAATGTTACAAATGTATTAATAAAATCAGATTTAGAACCGATTGATGACAATGAATTTAGTATATATACACATGTGTTTATAATTTTCTCCATTTGCGTGCAATGCGAGTACAGTTGTAAAAATATTTCGACATTGTACATGACAAGTATGTATGTTGACAGCACAAGAGAAACCAATCTAATTAAAATTAAATCTTTAACAAGCTCCCCTTTTTGTTATTGTCGCTGTGAAGATCTAACAACATCCAATTATAGGTCCAAGATGAACTTCTCTAATGACGAATAAAAAAATATGTTCACCAACCTTTGATGGTGGGGAATCCTCTGTCATTATTTAGAATCTCTCTATCATTATTGTACCTTTTTCATCAGTAAACCAGAAATTAAGATAACAGCTAACGTTTGATTGGTCAATTTTTAGTGGTACTCAAATTTCTGATTAAAAGTTCAATATGAGATGGGATGTTATTAGACCTTCACAGCAGACAATAACAAAAAGGGGAGCTAGTTAAAGATTTAATTTTAATTTGATTGAGAAGAAACTGAAAACGTATAAGCACAATACTAGAACGACCAGGCATTTTAAAATAATTAATTATTGTTTTTTTTGTATATCTACTTCTATGGGGTTTGTTTGTCCTTTGGATTGTCATTATCAATCCAACTGTTTACTCATTACTAGTATTACTCACGGTGTCATTACAGTGCCAATACAATAGTTCGTATGAGTAGGCTATATGATTGTGTGAATTTAGAAATTAAGCATGAATATTGAAACGCAAATAATTAGGAAATTGAATGGCTTTTAACAACAAAATTTCTCACACGTTATTCTAAATCCGGTTACAACCATTAACTACGCAATTTAAGGGCAGTTAATTAAAACAATGATTATATCAACTGAGGAATGAATGCTATGTTAGCGATACCCATCGAGGACTAACACTCTACCGGCTATGAATAGATTTAGTGATTGCCAGCACATCATCATATATACCATGATTATACGAAATTTTACAATATCGAAATATATGTCTTCTAGAATAGGCTGTTCTGGGATACATAAGATAAAGGTGCAATGAACCACGTCATACTTGGTCCAACTCCTTGATATAATTTGAAAAATGGTCTAACAAAACTTTCCTCTGTTTTGTTAAATAGGCGTGTTCAAGTCAGAATGTGTAAACGTTTAGCAGCCACCCGATTGCGTGCCATATTTTAAACACTACTTTAATAACCAATATAACTCGGCGAAAAATTAGTCATATTTAGATTTAGCATTAATACTTAAAATACCTGTGAACAGACGCATATGATTTTATGGATGGATACATGTACTGTATTACATACGGAATTTATAACTTAAACTTAAAAAAATGAATTCAGAATAAAAAAATATGATAAGAACAGACATCCACATGATTTTTATTTTTAAACACAAATAAATATTGAACTAAAATATATGTTTTACAGTTTAAAATACACGATTGAGGCAATCATATTTATTCAATTAAAACAAAGACTATATAGTCCCGGATCAAAACATTTTATGTAAATATAAAAAAGATATAATTATAAAATTATAATTGCATAAACAATGAAGCTATTTTGTCACAATGAAGGTTACGCAATATTATGCGGAAGTCATGCATACATTTAAGGTTTTTCCACTTTCTTAAAATTTTTCATGCCAGCGGTCGCAATGAGCCTGGCTAATAAATCAGCAGACATAAAAAACAAGGAACATCAAAACGCGCGTTTCGCTTGATCTATGGTCTTTAATAACTCACTGCAATAAATATTGAACGTTAGGTCGAAGGCTACTACAGTCACAATTTTTTATTATTGAAAATAATATACATATAACGTACAGCTCGTTATTACAAACGGCAATAATTATCATCATGTATCAATAATGATCGATCTTAATCACGAAACGGATAAAAACATATATGCAACTTCGTTTGGACATCAAAGTGCCGGGAGTGATTCACTACCCTGCTAAATTACGTCTAATGGATTTAAATCCGTACATTCGCCAAAAAAGCGAGGGTACGATTATTCGTTCTATCGGCCGTCAGGAAGCTCTTCGAAAATGCAAAATTGCTCCACACGTGACATATGTAATGTAGACCAAACTGTGCTTTATACATATTCAACTTTACTGATACAAAGTCTGAAATAGTCCTCCCTCTTTATACCGCCACCCTCTTATAATGCCAAAAAAAGTCCAAAAGGTGGCATTATAACGAGGGAGTACTGTACGTAGACTGAAATGTCTGTTTTTAAAAAGACCAGTCACATAACACAAATGTCAAGGAATTATCTAAAACCCTACATTTGAAATTTCTGCGATAAAACTGACCTATCAACCGGAATAAAAGAAAATGACCGCCTTCTTTAGGTATTAAACTGCTTAATACATTGAGCCTAAAAGAGATTTCTTTGTGAGAAATCGTACACTCATATGTCACATTCTGTGTCAATAAAATTGGCGTAATTTATGCATCTATCGATGTCTATTCAGTACGAAATCGGCAAATATTGAAAAATAAAATGATTTCGGATTGTCAGACTAATGTCTATTTCTTTTCTGATTTCCCACACATACGTAAGCTATAGCCAGTCGGCACGAAAAACTTTTGAGGGTACTAGTCCACTGGACTAGTAACAATTTAAATTGACTAGTCCTCAAAATTTTCCAATAGTCCGACACCGGTTGAGGGTCGCGAAGCGCCCCAAACCTGCTAGGGGGGTCTGGGGGCATGAAAAATTTTGAAATCGTAGATGCAAAATTCTGCATTCTGAGCATACCTGAAAGGGTTTTAGCTGGTTGAAAACTTTTTTTTAAGCTAATTTTAAGGATTTTACATTAGCAAAAAATTTATTAAACAAGGAAAACTTGTGACACTATTTATTTTTATTCATGTGTGCTGTCCATAATGATAATAAAAACAATGTCAGAGTTTTGAATTAAACTAAAACATTTTTATACCATTAAAGATATATAATTAATCAGGGGAAACATGATAGTCTTTTCGTTTTATAAACAATTGCCTTCATTATTGTGTCAGTGTTGGTCCACTTTTTACTGGTTATCAGACAGATCGAAGTACCGGAACTAGCGACTGGTTTTCGTTTCCTTCTGTTTATCTCCTCGGGATAAATGTATAATTAGTTCAGACTTCGTACACGATCTTTTTTGTAATACTTTGAACTCAATTTGAACTCCAAATATGTTTAAATTTCAAATAACATAAAAGGGAAGTTATATTTTTTACTAGTCCGGTCGGGCTAGCGATAAATAAAATTTACTAGTCCGAGCTGAAAATTACTAGTTTGGGGCATCGGGCTAGTGGATAACGTCGCAGACTGTATAGCAACGCTTTACAAACTGAAGCAGAGATAAAACAAACTGTCTTCTCAAGTATATTTTTCTAAGGAAAATATTTTTGAATCCGCCTTTTTATAATAGTGCAGGAAAGAAATTATATTATCGTATGCAATAGAGTATTTGATTTTGTAATTGCATAACAAATATTTACAGAAGTGTTTTGCCCTGTGAATACAACAAAATGTTTTGTATTATCAGTAAAAGTAAGTAAGAAAATAGCAAAGAAAACCGACCTAACACCAACAGTCAAAATCCAAGGGATCCGGATAGAAACAAACACAACACAAAAACCAAAAACATAAAACAAGAGTAACCCGAACCCAATAAAAACCATGGGTGCACTCAGGTGCTCCGGACGAGTAAGCAGTTCCTGCCTCTAATAAGACACCCGTCGAAGTAAAGATAAGATTTTGTTTCGAAGACTTGTTTTACAATTCTTTCCTTTTAATATGACATATAAATTTAAAATGACTCGCGACGTTTTGAGATGTTTGACGCCGTTCTTGGACCATTACAGATGTTTCTAACTAGATATATTGGAAAACTTTCTGTCTAATATTGTTAATATTCATATTTTGTCTCATGTTCCTCCAGTGGTTTGGGTTTATGAACCAGACTAAACCTTTGATATTTTTTCTCTTATAAAATAAACAAACCGATAATAATTCATTATTATAATAGTATCAATAGCAGTCTTCTTATTCTGTTGGAACATTTGATAGAAAGTCGGGGATTTATTCCGCTTTCTTTGTGATAACTTTGACAGGGTTCAATTAAACAATTTCTTCTGCATTTTTCAAAAAGTTTTTGCAGATAAGCTTAACCATTATTTCATTTTCATTAATTTTATAAATTGTGTTGTTTATTGTTTTAATTTATTTTAAACAATATAATTACATATTTTGTATCACTTCTCCACAGTATAGTTTTGGTAAATGTGTTTGAAAATTCAAAACTAGTATCCTTGTATCTATGCACGTTTCATTCAAGTAGCAGGCGACGATCTATTTCAATTTAATATTACATAATATAGGTTTATTTATACAACCACAATGATAAAAAAGTTTTAATGGTTTTAAGAGATTAGTAAAAACAATAAGTTTGTTGTTTCAGTTTTATATTGTGGTTTCAGTTAAAAAAATCTGCTTATTATGGCAACGAAATACATTTATTAAAGTTTTCTGTATATAAACATCTGTTCTTAATTTCTAAATTATGATGGTTTCCACATACAGTTATGTGTATTTGGGCTTAGCCGAATAATGCATAACGTTTTGAAATTTGCTAATAACAGCTCTTGATCACTCCGAAGGACCTCTTATTTTACTCTTTGTTTTTCTTGTGTCTTTTTATTTTTTCTTAAAATAAAGAAAATAAATGGCATACATTGTGGCACAAATAAATAAAATGTTTGGTTTAATATCCTGCTATTCCAATTATAAATCCTGAATAAAAGTTTTTAAAAATGCAGAAATTATTTTCACTTTTTCATTCATTCAAGTTGATTGAAAAAATCATCAACATTCGTCCGCCATTTCATGAATAGACGTATATATGCATGTAACCGACCTGTAAACATAGATAATAACAAGAAAGTTGTCACAGGGTGAATACCTTCCATGGAGGGCTGACATGAACAGTACACCTAGATTGCTAGGAAGTTCAAATTAAACAATCAATTTTTGGATTAGTTAAATTAAAAAGTTTTAATTCCTGAATTTCAATTTTGTTTTTTTGAAACTTTAAGAATGAATTATTACAATAATGAATCGTTAAAACCCTTTAAAAGGCTATAAAATCAATTTTTATCCAGGCCGTAAGCAAAACGGATCTTCCAGGATTTAACATACTTGTTTGCTATATTAATATTTAAATAACTGTTATATTTGGAAACCAGACTTATCCGTGTAACCATGTGAATATATTCCTATCCACGCCCATGCTGGCCTTCCTTGTATTTGACGGCCAATGATTTCCAATGTCGATCGTTTACATTGTAATTGATGAATTGATGATGTATTGATGCAGTTCCGCGTATTTTGAAATTTTGTGACAGCTCATCGATCATTACGAACCACATATCAATTTCATTGAAATATACATACATTGAACACTTATTTTTAATGATTCCATTTGTGTCAGCATGATGGGACAATGCAGTGTTGTTTTAATTATCACCTCTCATATTATTACACTTGTAAGTATAAGTAGTTTGATCAGATGCTTTACATAACATCAGAATATCATCTAATATTTCACTAGACGTTCATTTTATATTGTAAGATTCTATGTAGTTCTATCAATTTAGCACCAACAGGTCATCTACAGTTTATCGAAAAATATAAGAGAAGTCATTAACATGAAAGGAGCATGGCACTTTCCAAACACGTCACTTTTTTCCGTATTATAACCTGACAGCTCCAGGATAAATCGCATCACCTATCTGACAATGTCGATGCTTTCTGAAAAACAAATTCATCACACAATGCCACAAATTCCACTTCATTAAGGCAAATTACGTGCGTTTAACTATTTCTGTTGTATGTATTGGTAACCATCCAATTAAGTGAAGGTAATTCTATGAAATTCAAAATAATAATCTTTGAAATTAATTTGTCTTTAAACTATATTCATATCTATTCCACTCTGGACAGGCCTTGTATAAAAATGTCTTTGGGTTTCCGTTTGTACCTAATACTTACTGTACTAAGGTGTCATTGTATGTAATGCATTTTGTTTGTTCAGGCAATCTCTAACAGTTAATATAAGTCATTGCGACTGATGTCAAGTCTTTGCACATGCTTCCCTGTACATTTTCTTCGCCCGTCAGAAAACTGGCTGCAATAGTTAATACAGAGACAACAATATTGCAATATTTTTTGCCTATTATCAACTCCTAGACAACATGAAATAAATCATTGTAGCTAGTAACACACGGATTACAGAACAGATTCTCACCAGTAAGAATTTTATTGTCTTGAACATTAATTTTATAAATAGCAGTTTGCTAACTATTACAGTAGTTTTTATTGTTTGTTATATTGTGTGTATTAAAGCAATGTCAACATCTGCTAACGTATACCTTACATGTCTAGTTATGCACTCGTTTTGATTGATTGGGGATTAATGTTATTTTCCAAAGCATATTTATTTCAGGTATATTATAGCGCACAGTTTGGGTACCAGCTGAAATGCCCAACATTCGGCAGAAAACAAATAATTGTATAACATTAGGTTTTAAGTCGAGCACACCAAGACCAAAGTCTGGATCTTCGCTCCTACACAGTGAAATTTTGTTCACGTGGATTTCACATGAAGTTCACGTGAAAAAAAATGTTCTCAACATTTTTAATGTTCTTTAACTTTCATGCAATTCTATAAGTATTTAGAAATAAATTCTCATTGTTCAGAATTTTCATGTGAAATTCACGTGAAAAAGTTAACGCGAAATTCATGTGAGTTTCACATTATATTAACGTGAATTTCACGTGAAATTCATGTTAAATATATTTCACGTGAAATTCACGTTAATATGCTCGTTTAACGTGAAAATCATGTGAACTTTTCACGTTAAATTCACGTTAATCCTGGTTTCACGTGAATTTCACGTGAACAATATTTCCCTGTGTATGGCCAATAGTAAATTTGAGAAACAGCATGCAACACGAGTCGTACAGTAATTAAGCCGTCTTTGTCGTTGGAACAAAAACTGATACAAACGCAAGAAGCAATAGAAAAATGTATGAAAACATAAAAAACGATCAATTAAAACTGTAAATAACTTAAAAATCAAATTTATTGTAATATTTTGTATTGATTTTAATATAGAGTCAGAATAATTGACTATATGACACCAGTTTTAAAGTGTCCAATGCCATGAGGATCACTGAATCGAAAGGAAGTCATGTATATCAAGAGTTCTCTTCATTTATGACAAACTAATTTTGAGAAAATCGGAAATTTGGGATTACCGCTACAACAACGGTTATCTCTAATTTCCGATTTTTACAAAGTTAGAAGTGTTATAACCAGTTATATGGATTACTATTCTGTGTCTTGGATTCTTATGAATTATATCGTTCTTGGTCTATACGCAGTTTAATTTGACCCGGACTAGCATACCATTAATAATTATAATATAATTTTCCTGGCTCATATTTATTTCAGCTTTAATATAGCGCACAGTTTGGGTCCTAGCTGAAATGCCCAACATTCGACAGAAAACAAATAATTATATAACAATAAGTTTTAAGTCGGGCACACCAAGCCAAAAGTCTGGATCTTCCCGCCTATGGCCAATAATAAATTGAAAAAAAACATACAACACGATGAAATAAGTCCTCCAGAAATTAAGCCGTTTTGGTCGTTGGAACAAAAACTGTTAAAAACGCAAAAAAGCAAAAAGAAAAATGTATGAAAAAATAAAAAACGATCAAATAAACACTGTTATTAACTTAAAAATCAAATTTATTGTAACATTCAGTATGGATTTTAATAGAGGAAGAATTATTGACTATATGACACACTAGTTTAAAGTTTCCAAGGCCACTGAATCTAAGGACGTCATGTATCTCGAGAGTTCTCTTCATTTATGAAAAGTTAATTTTGCGAAAATTGGAAATTTGGGATTACCGCTACGACAGCGGTAATCCAGTTTCCGATTTTTACAAATTTTAGAAGTGTTATAAATCAGTTATATGGATTACTATTCTGTGTCTTAGAATCTTAGGAATTTTATCGTTCTAGGTCTATACGCGGTTGAATTTGACCAACACTAGTATACCATTAATAATTATAATATAATTTTCCTGGCGCCATATTTCAAACAACACCTATAAAGTAACCTATATAATTAAATAAATGAGAAAACAAATGTCAATGTCTGTTAATTCATGTGCTTTTATATTTCATTTGCTTATCGAAGTCTTTTGCATAGAGGTTTATTTAAAAATATTTCTTATCCATAACATGGTTTTGATAAATGAATATGTCTAAGGTATTATTTTTAGGGTTTGCAATGGATGAAAGTATCTCACTAATAAGACAGGGTGGTAATTAATTTAGCCGGCTAAGATATCCTTTTCTCACCCTAAATATAGAAATATCCCATGACATCGTGTTGGTGAAACTATTAGTTATATTCGTTCATATCCGTAGATATTGAGATTTTAACTTCTGAAGTACCCCTAATCCGAAGGGTGTAAGTGGTTGCTGAAATGGTTAAAATCTCCATATCTACGAAAATAAACGTATGAAACGAATATATCCCCGGTTTCATTCTGAAATGATTTTTTGTTAGTTTAGTTAGCAACTGTGGACGTTAAAGTAACGTTTTCTTCATTATCAAGGAAAGTTTGGTTGAAATTTGATAACTATCTCGACCTTTTAGTTTCTTTTTCTGTTGAAAATAAAACACATTTGGACATTTTGTCCAAAATTTAACACCATGTATATGACGCAAACAAATTACTATTTCTAACCTAAATAATATATATATATATGTCTTACGTACTATTGTGCAACTAACTGTTAGCAACGGCCAGGTATATTGCTTTTGTAAAGACGTGTTACTGACGAATTGAATGCCTGGATTAATACTGATACGTGGATAATATATATGTATAAGTTATATACGTTCACAAAGCAAAGTACCAAAGCACTCGTGGAAAGTCGATTTAAATAATTCTTAAACCCGCGGGAAGAGATATCTGTATTTCCAATAACTCAGAGGAGCCTCGGGGATAGACAAGACATCTTTGTTTAGGGAGAATACGTATTCCATATTACAAACAGTATCTCAAATGGGTACTCTTGGAGTATCAGATTTCTACAATCTCGATAGTTAAAATGTGAAATTTGCAAAAAGCTGGTAATCCATGTTTCAACCCGTGGGTGGGATACAAATTATTCACTCCCTTTCTTGTACAAAACGTGATGTCAACTGTCGGTTCAGCAAATAAATAAAATATGTGCATTTATTGTATTTGTATACTCTTTCTCTTTAAATATTAACATAAAAACAACATATCTGAGCTTCAACTACGAAAGTTACACAAAATGATAGCAGTGCACATCAAAACGAACATGTGTACGCAAAAAATGTACACTGGAGGTTATATCAGGGTAGATAACTCTATTTGTGACAAATTTCAACAGAACAGCAACGGAATTTTTCAATCAAACTAGTGAGACATGGAATTAAACACTGGTGGGAGGGCAAAACGGGAAAATCTCAGACACCCGCGTTGGTGACCAGAAATCTTTTACTGGAGTTTTCCTGCCTTGTACTTTTATATCTTTTTTGTTTACACGATATTGACTCGTTTTCTTTTCATGTTATTCAAAAATACGATAAACAATAGTCATCATATACCCCGAACTCAGATTTCAGAACAATATTGTCTGAACATCTCTATTGTTTACTGCTTTTTATGTTAAGTTCATTAAAAGTGGCTTCATAGGTTTTCAAATTGTAACATAATCATTTAATAGTTTAGTAATATCACTAATTTGAATACTTCATTCTTAAAAACCTGTTTGTATACGCCTCCCTCCCTTGTTCGATTTCGCCCCTGTTCGGTTGAATAGAAACGTGCATGGTTCGACTCTTGTGTTGAGTGTCATTACATAAATGACATTCTATTGTCTTTCGATGAATTCGTAATCACAGGAGCATCGAGATATTTGTTTTTGACGTCTTTACGATTGGTAGTATTGGAGCAAGTAAAACATCTTAAATTAATTAAATTTGGTGGCTGCTCGAATGAACTTGTTAGTCGGTTAACGTTTTAGGTGATGTTAGTTACTCTCGAACATTAGTGCTATACTAAATGGTTACATTCCAGTTTATGGACTTTCGGTATGGTTATTAGTTATTAAAAATTTATACCCGCATGGCAATTTAAAAGAAGTTGTAAAAAAATCATTTTTTAAAAAGGAAGGCAACTAATTCTTTTTGAAAATTGAACAAACTTTCATAAATTAATTATTTTTAACTCTTGATTTGAAAATTTTTAACAACCAAGATAACAAGTACTAGTGGCTTTTAAACCAAATAGCACAGTGTCTGATTGATGCTGAAATAATACTAATTATTAACGACGCTTTTGCTTTGTTATTAAATAAGGTTAAATCTTTTAGAGTTCACTCATTTATTTATTTATTCAGATCTTTATTTTCCTGTGTTAAATGAAAGTGAAAACAATACATAAATATCAAGAGTAACGATAACTTTCGTTGATATTTGCACCAAGGAGAGTTAAATACAGTTTTTCCTAGTCTTTTCCGCGGAATTTTTTAAAAGGTTCAACGGAAAATTCTCCATCAGGGTATCACAAGGAATCTTTTTACGCGAATGTTTCATGGCAGTTACAGTATGTGTACACATATATATCAGAAATCGTCCATAAATTGAACACTTTTTTCGAATTTGTACTTCTTAATTCAAACTAGCGAGTTTCCAGAATTTTGCGAGAGCTATTTTTTCATGGATGGTTCTGAAGTTAAATTTAATTTCCACGGGACGAAAATGATTCATAGAGTATAACGTTAATAAGATAGGATGCAAATCATGTTTGTAAATATGTATGTTTATGACGTTGGTTAAGAATCTAATATGTCGTTGTATAAGACTAATAAAGTAGGTGTACCACCTATAAGAAATATTTTTTGGTAAAACATTTATTGTCAAACGTATACAATTTCTGTAGATTTTTATCATCGGTGTATTACGAATAAGCTTTATACATCGGATCTTGTTGATTATTTTATGTTAAATATTCGTTTAACCATAAAGTGTTGGAATTGGGTCAATGTGGCGAAGTCTCTAGATTCAAGTTAGGATGGATATTAGAATTACAACTTTTTTCGAAACCATAGGGTAACCTGATTGGTATAAGACTAGGGGAATTACTAGTGACTTGTAAAGGTACAATTTTATTTTTTGTTTTCAAATCGTAAAACTTTATTTCCGTTCACAGACGATATAAATATTCTTTATATTTATTCTAGCCAACAACAAATTCACAAATATTTAATTTTTTGATGTGACTAGTTCTTATGCAACTTTTTCGTATCTAACTGCCAGTAGTTTTCACATTTCGTTACTTAACATTTTTATAAACGAACGTCCAATACCAGAGAGAGAGATTGCCATTTGCTATCGATTTACTGTAGCATTAACAATGCGTTGAGGTTGCTTTAGCATGAAAGGAGCTTGACACTCCCCAAACTCGTCACTGACTCACTATGGTACGAGGCATTTCTTTCCGTATTATATCCAGACAGCTCCAGTACCCTTTAGACAACTGCTACATAATTCAATACAATGACTACTACACACGCATTAAATAACATAATTGTAACACAAATTTTAGAAAATTGCTACAAAACTTGTTTATTTAGCAATACATTTATTTTTGTCTCACAATGTTCCTAAGGGGAGGACGAGCTGGCTTTGCTACTAATAATAAAGATTTAAGCTGAGCGGAATGTAATTCATTCACAGATGGCGATATTTATGAACATATAAATTAATAACTTGTTGCGAAATAAATGAATATAAGAAACATATGCCACCAAATTAAAGGGATGACCTACCGAGGACCCCGTAAAATATAGTATAGTATTAAATCCTGACAACGACTATGCTAGATATTAGAAAAATGAAAAACTTCCACTCGGATTACATTATACATCTCTTGATTGCAGGTGGACACATTACATAGTAGACTAATAACTGACACCTGCTACTTAATATAACATATAGACAACTACATAGGAATCACATAATATAATAAAATGAAAACGACACACGCATTACATAATAGAATTTTAATTTTTGGAACTTGATACAAAAACTTTCACCTAGCAATAAATTTAGTCTATTATTCCGTATGAATTTAAACATAGAGTCAGAATGTTTTACTATAGGACACAATTTGTAGTTGAAGATTATTGAATCTAAGGACGTATTGAATGTCAATAGTTCTGCTCATTTATGAACAATTATTTTTGTGAAAATCAAAAATTTGGGATTACCGCTGTCTTGGAAGTATTAATTAGTTTAAACTCAGTTGTAAAATATGATTAATATAATTGTCTTGCAATCTTAGGATGGAATTAAATTGATCTTGGTCTATACACAGTTCAATTAGACCAGCACTAGCATAGAATCGAATTTTCCTGTTCATATTTAAATTAATACAAAAAGTAAGATCTATTGGGTATCTGAAAATTTCTGTGGCTCGATATAACATTTGCTTGAAGAATCCTTTGCATAAAGGTTTATTTAAAGATTTCTTCAATGATATCAAATTCAGTTTGGCAAAATCAGTTTTGAGTAGATATAAATATGCGATAACTGTTAAAATGAGTTTAAAAAATGATATAAGTGATCTACGAAGACAGACAACATGTTTTGATATAAATATGCTTCGATATTTATACATTAAACCAATTTTTCTGTTCTATGAAGTTTGAACAATCTATATAGTTCAGAAAATATTAACTGAACATGAGTTTTATTTGAGGTTCACAATATAGATTTGACTTATGAATATATCTTAGGTATTATTTTTTTATGGTTTTGAACGAATGAAAGTATCATTTTGTGTACACGATGTTGTCCCGTTGATGATTCATGCATATTCAAAGACACGATAATGAATAGTGTTGATGCTCCTCGTATTCCGATTTGACAACAGATTTTCAAAATGGCCGCCAACCGAAAATAGAAAAAATTTGAACAAGTTTACCGATTTGCACGAAACTTGGTATATATATATTGGGAGACATTTTGTGTTGGACATCCCAAACACAGTCATCACTAGTTTTTTGTCTGCCGCAGATGTCAAAAAAGTGTCTTGAGGTATCGCTTTGAAATTTGTCACACTTAACCGACCGACGTCACGCTGCGAAACGGAGTTTCCCCAAACACAGTTCACCCTTGTTTTCAATTAAACTCATAAACGTAACCGATATCGAAATTCTAAGGTGTGAAAAATATCACCTGACTCCTGACAACGATTAATCACGCAAAATTTTTTCTGGTTATGCGTTTTTGACGCGAAGTTTCTCGGAAACGTCAAAGTTGTTTGATTTCCACAAAACTTCGTTTCCAAGTAGATATGACGGTCCTTATAACATATCCGGGATCAAAACTTTTTTTCGGACCACCATTTTAAAAAATGGCTGCCATTGAAATTTTGTTTGGAAATATAACTCAAAAACCATAAAAACGTGAAGCAAACACTACATCAGCAAAAAATGTTCCTCTCATTAAGATCTACATTTGATATAAAGTAGCAATTTTCAAAATGGCCGACACCGTAAACAGTTTTTTATAGAATAACACGTAAACCGTACACAATTGAAGTAGATAATACGAGGGAAAAATGTACGTCACATCAAAATGCACCAAAAAATGTTTTGAGCTAAGAAAGCGTAGAACATGTCGTTTTTTGAGTCATTGCCCTTCGGCCTTGATTCGTATTTCGAAAATGGCTTTTGGTTTATAACTTTTTAAACGTTACAAATCATGAATGAAAGATAGTGTTCATTTGAAAGAGACCTACAATTTGATTCCAAGAAGTACATGATTCGGTTGAGTGGTTTCATAATTGCGGCCAAAAACATATCGTAAACTGCTTTATTTGTCAAGAACTTTTAAACCGTTACAGATGATATGGTAAACATATTAGTATTTTTGTGACCAATATGTCAAGCCCTTTAATTTAAGATTAAAGTCGAATGATTATGGGCAGCCATTTTCAAAATGGACAATACCGTAAACAGTTTTTATAAAATAACACTTTAACCGTACAAAATTGAAGCGAACAATACAAGGGAAACTGAATCGGGATCATTAACTTAATTCATATATAATATTTTATGACCGGAAGAAGTTAAATTTTGTCCATTGCAACCGACTAAGTCCTCAGCAACCATACATTTTCTGACTTGGTACCACTTTCTTTGTACACCAAAACGATAGCAACTGACCGTAGAGTCATTAGTAACCGTATACCTAGACATAACACTAACAAAATGCTGGGAAAGACCTCACATTTGTTCTCTAAACACATGCGTTTTATTAATATTATTTTTTTTGTAATTTGTCGGATTAACGGCAGAATTAAGTCCCATAACTCTATTTGTGGCAAATAAAAATTTCTTACTTCTATCCATTTACAGAAAGTTTAAATATGACTTACATTTCTGTTTTCATTATCTAATCCTGAAGCACTACCAAATGGCTTGGAACGATATGCATTAAAATAATTTCCATCTCTGTCTTTCAAATTATTGTTTGTTTTCGCCATGATACGATTCAACTGTTTACCATATATGGATAATTCTGTGCGAACTGTTTCCCGACCCCATTAGAAGTAGGAAAAGACATCTTTTGTCTAAAAAAACCCAGCTTCTACACTTATTTGTTTGTTCCGTTTAATATCTCTACAGAAATCCGGTTCACAATTTACATCCACGATATTGTTTTATCTTTCAGAATTTTGGGAATTCAAATGAACGTGGTGAATCTTTACTAATTTGCATACTATGATAAACATTCCATAGTATGAAATTCGTTTTTCATAGGACACACCTTCCCAAGATACAATACACCATTCGGGGTTCTCACTGTTGTTTATGTAGTAAACCTAAGAAAAACACAAACATGAATGTGCATTCAGACATAAAGTACATCGGGTAAATAAAAAAGACCAGATATTCTCGTATCAATAATGAGCAATCTAAAACATATGCAACTGCTTTGATATAAAAGTTCTAAGAGTGAGTCACTCCCACTGTGCTACATTACGAGTTATAGGACTAAATTAGTTGCATTTTTCGTTTCTTGTTTTCTGTAATAAGAGCATTCTGTTTTTGTGTGTTTTTATCTTATTTAATGTTCGAAAAGAAAATTTTTATAGTGTTCTATTGGTATTTTAGTCAATGTTTCATCTGAAATTTTTTACAAGTATTTCCTTGAATTCCTCACTGCAGGAGCATCGAGATATTTGGGTTTTTTGTGGCGTTTTCACGATTGGTAGTATTGGAGCAAGTGAAAGATTTTAAAATAATTAAGTTTGGGGGCTGCTCGAACAATCTATAGGAATGAGCTCATTTGTTTGATGTTTTATTTAAATTTGACATTCTTGCTTATGGACTGTTTGTTTGTTTATTGGTTATTCAAAATTGATACCATTATGCCAATTTAAGGAATTTTATTTGTAAAAATATTCATTTTAAAATGAAAACAAGGGGAGGGTAAGGGAAGTTTCATTGTCCCTCACTTGTTTTCTTTCAAAAATTAAACCAACATCCACAAATTAAGTACAGTCAAACCTCGATAAGTCGAAGTTTGAGGGACCGTAAACATATATCGAGTTATCCGAAGTTCGAGTCAACCGAGTTTAGGTTGTGACGTCATTTTCATTATGTGATTTCAAAAAAATAAGGGTATTTATTTCATGTATATTGGTTTCGAACTTCGGCATCGTTTGTATTTGTAGCGTGCGATATATGAAGTATTTTTCTCTATATCCATTCAAATAAACTGACAATAATTAATAAATAGAGTGATCAAATTTATAAACTTTATTACGAAATCATAGAAAAATCAATTCAAGAGACACTTGTCAACTTACAGTTCGAAAGAACTAATTAAACAATACAGATTCTTTTTTTACGTAATTGACAACACATAAGTCAACAAAAAAACAGAACGTCTTTAAAGAAACGAAACTCGACAACATATATCATTAATCAGATCAAAAGAAATTTTCAATAATTATCATTTTTAATTAAACATGACAAAATAATTTGGACAGTAATGAGCGGATCATCAATTAACCTTAATAATGCATGTACTGCGCTTTGATTATCAATTCGTTTTATTAAATGCCAATTCAAATTGTAATAGCCAATCAATAATAGTGTTTACTGTATGACAGGTGTTTAAAATAAACAGATGCAAATTAAGTAACAATACAAAGGGAATTGTTAGTTTTGACATACGATATCGAGAGCAAAATTAACTGCGAGACAACGGGGTCAAAATTGCACTAATTAATATTGTCCGGACTACAAAAATCCATCGAGTTAAGCGAAATATCGAAACAACCGAGATCGACAAATCCGAGAATGAAATTCATTGTTGATATGGGAAAAATGCCGGGACTTAAAAATTATATCGACATAACCGAGGTATCGAGTCAACCAAGTTCGAGACAACGAGGTTCGACTGTATTATGAACTCTTGCTGTGGTAAATATTTAACAACAAAACTCAGAGGTACCCGTGGACAGGACCCTTCATTTCTATTGCTTTTGAATGAAATCAATTGAGGTCTTCAATTATACTTTGGTCTTCGTTCTAATAATTGATAACTTGTATGCTTGCTTTACGTCCAGTGAGCAGTATGTAAGCTATATATTATGACGAGAACAAGTTAACAAACAATAAATCAATTCGAGCAAGATGTACCAAATGGCTAATATTTTTTAATGCAACTGGAAATGAATGTAGTATACTGTGAATTCCTTTTTATTCGTGGGGTACCAATTTTCGTAGCTTTCGTGGGTAGGCTGATCCACGAATTTGAGAATCCAACGAAATATTAACTCTTTTGTATTGTTATTATGGATGTGAGCTACGTTTTGCAATGTGGACCGATGCTCTATGTCCTTGAAGTGTATTTTTAATAGGTTGCAAGCTATGGGAACAGCCAATCTTTGATGAATCTATCAGATAAATACCTTGGATATCAAAGACAATCATTAAAAATATCTCAAATAAGTTTTTGTCATGTTTTTTGGTGAAATTCAAATGATTTCAAATATTTCATATGTCAGTTATACTTCCGGTTTATTAAAATGTTTTTGTAAAGTGTTCATTTTATGTGTACAGAAGTGTTATAATGTATCTTGTACGTTCACATGTTCTTTTCTAATAAAAAACATAGAATAAATTTTATACTAGTAAAAAATTAATCAATCTATTTTTTTCTATCAAATTTATAATCATGTCCTGTCTAACCCCGACTGAAGCCATAAAAACTTCGCTACCGTTATATAAACACCCGTAGGGTAGTTTCAAACAAAATTAATCCCTTCAATCAACATAAATCAATTAAAAGTCCAGCCAGGTGTTTTTTAAAAGGTGTAAAGATCATAAAATTAATCAAATCAAATAAGGATTGATAAAAATTGAAAAAAAACCAGTTTATTTTCATTGGATAGTTTTAAAGCTTAAAGATGAAAAGATAATAAAAATGAGACCTACCTTTACAGCTTAATGAAGTAAAATAATCACAGCTTGTTAACACATTAATTAATGACAATTACATAGTTATAAAGGAATTTTCTGGCATATGTTTATTTAAGTAAACAACAAATTTGTCTTGATCATCTTTTTTAGGTTGTGAAAATCTTTATTAAATGAACACTTTCATGTGCCGACTCTAAACGAGTACAGCCAAAATTAAAATTAAGAATTCATTCGTTTATTCATTCATATCTTTATTGTCTCATTTATAGGAGATGAAATGAATTAAAATGCATATATCTCACGACTAACGATAACTTACGTTGATATTTCAACTAAATTTATTAAATAAAACTGTTCCTCGTCTTCTCTGCAGAGTTTATTAAAACGTTAAAACGGAAAAATCTCTATCACGATATCCCAAAAACTATCGAATGAATGACTTGACTGTTAAATATGTTGGTCACAACAGACGATTGATTAGTTCCTTTTTGTCGTAACTGCTTTCCTTTTTTCTTACCGGAGTGTAACTTCCCTTAAATATTACTAGCTACAGCGGATTTAGTGGTCTGTTTTACTCAGTTATTAATTATTATGTTGAATGTCTGTTTTTTTACCTCTTTCGTTTGACTATGCTTTTCTCGGCCATTGACATATCATTTCTAAAACCCCTCTGTCTCTTGGATTCATTTTTGCATAAAAAAGCAAATTTGATAAGCTAGAAAATAAACGAAAATTATTCTTGACATGCCTTAGTAAGTATTTTGAAATATGTTAAACCTTACACACATTAGAACGAAATTAACCCTAAGAGCTTAAATTATATATGTATGGTGAACGAAAATTATTCTTGACATGCCTTAATAAGCATTTTGAAATATATAAAAACCTTACATACATTAAACGAAATTAACCCTAAGAGCTTAATTAATATATGGATGGTATCGTAAGGTGTTTTCGACATAACAGGTGTTCTCGATAACTAGTTTATTTTTAGTTCTGTTGTCATGTGCATAACTACTCTCGTGTTGATATATTGAACCAAAACAAATCTTATGATTGACGTAAATAGCACACTATATATAAATTGCAAATTCTATTTGACAAAAGAAAAGATCAAAGATTAGGGTCAATTTTCTGTAATTTCATAAAAGAAAACAGTACAGTATTGATTTATTAGAAAGCTTTATCATTATCACCACACCTTTGCTTACAAAATGCACCTGTAGACAAAATTATAAGGGACAAAAATTGATATAGATTAATGAGTTAAGAATATACAAAAGAATTGTTTTCTGTAAAATGTCATCATATTTATTCCATGTTCTTTATATATTACATTAGAAATTTAAAAAACTCAATTACTGTGACACCAAAACAACACAAATGGGATCTACTATCTATTAAATATATTATTTTCGTACTCTTATTGATATACTATGATGGAGAAATACAGTATTGTATTTTTTATACCTTTAATACATAAATACATGTAGTTACATAATTTATTCTTGGTACATACTATACATCTATACTTTACAAAAAGGCTTAGTTAGAAACTGTCAGAAATTGCCATCGTCACACGATGTTTCACAACTGGTATGTCTAGCTCTAGATTCACCTTCGTTAATGAAACTATATTTTATTGAAAGCGGATTTCACCTAAGTGTCTAGAGCGCTGAAGGTTGTGGAGGCAAATAGTTACCACAGTGTTTAAAAATGCTGATATGATGATATTTGTTGAAGTCGATTTTGCTTTTCTTTTTAATAAAGTAAAAAATTATTCATATATTTATATCCTAATTTGTAGGAGATGAAGCATAGATATCAAGACTAACCATAACTTTCTTCGATGTGTCAACTAAGGAGTTTTAATACCACTGTGTCTCGTCTTCTTTACAGAGATTATTAAAACGTCAAAACTGGAAATACTCTATCGCGATATCCCAAAAGGGATCTTGTAAAACGAATGTTCCATTGCAGTTACAGCATACATATAAGTGGACATACATATCAGAAAGCGCCTGCGCTTTTTCGAATTGAAAAAAATTTGTGTCATGTGTTTTTCTGCCCATTTTTAATACGTTTTCTGCGTTTATTTCTAATGCTTACTTCAGTAGACCTGCCACAAGTCCCTTTGAATTGTTGATTCAGAGTGCTACATCTTTATTATCAACATTTCCTATACTATCAACTTGTACAGACATACATATAATTAAGGAACTTTGATAGTTTAGTAACATAATTGTATCAATGATAACAAGATTATGCCTTAATCTTCTTTGTCAGTGGATAGTATAGGAAATATTAACTCTCCAATAGCAAAAACTTCTAAGCAAATTGTGACAAGTCTAACTATTTTGCAAAACATATTAAGATATATTGTCCGTTTTCTATTGTTTTTGGGTGAATTTATTTGACAACAGGCATTGGGATGAAAGGCCAACCAAGTGAAGTAAATCTGTCTATACTTTTTGAACTTTTAGAAACTTGATATAGCAAATAGTCTTCTTGTCGGTATGTAGTCATTTTATCACGAGACTTTAAAGACTATTAGACAATAACAACATTTGTCAAAAAGCAACTAATAATAAACCAAAAGGATTGGTTGTAACATAATTACTAATTGTAAATACAAAAGACATTTTAAATGAAAAACGATTTGTCAATTTAAAACCAAACAAAACATATGTACAAAACATATGAAATTATTAATATACATAAGCTGTTTTGTGTACTTTGAAGAATTCTAGTATGAGTTTTTAAATCTTGAAATTGATTTATTAACTTAAATAATAGTGTGATAAAAACGGTAAAGGTTTATATGAGAAATTTTAGGTAATATGGATTTAAAAGTATTTATGGAGTATCCTTCATCGTATGTGGAACTGTGGCATCCAGGCTATTTGCTACAAAATTTAGATTGGTTAGCAAATTGACAAAGAGACGTGTAAATTATATAATAGTATCTAAAATTAATTATGTATTTAGTCAAAATCTGAGAAAATATCAATTGATACAACCTGTGTGATAAAAAACCTTGTATCATCTATATATGTGATACAAGATGTACTTTTGTCGGAACTACTTCTTGACGTCACAATGAATGGTATAACCAATGATCCGTTTAATGACTTTCATTCCATGAATAAAATATGACGTCATAATGCGTGTGACGTTAGGGGCTATATTTTATAAGCAAATGCTTCGTTGAATGTTACATTTTAAATTGTAAACATTCAGTTTTGTCCTGCTCTTTGTATACTTCTAAATTTTAGATAAACTTATTACATACATTAAAGTTTAGGTACAACTACCTGTATCTCGACAGTTGCATACATTCCGCATCACAACTCGACGCTGCGCGTCTCGTAGTGATACGAATGTACACAACTGTCTCGACGTGATACAGGTAGTTGTACCTACACATAATGTATGTAATGTATATATATTTATAAAATAAGATATTTTAAATTCACAATTTTCATTGAAAGTAGATATGGAAATTATTAAAATGGGTAGTAAATTGATAAACAAACTCCGATCGGTATAGGTTAACATCACAGCGGTTTTGAGGTTGTGAATTTTTGCTTATTGGAACCCGTATTGAATTGAATGTAAATGAACAAAGCACAAAATATTGAAAATTTCAATACAGAAACGCATGAACTTGTGCAAAAATTTAGTTGCATTTATAATGAATAAAACACTTTAAAAGAAGATTGATTTTTCGTAGCGCAATTTTTTACTTCAACATAAAATGACGAATGGCATGTGCTATTATTTTAAGAAAATGCTGGAAATATAGTTTGTATTCTAGTGTTGATGGCAATATTTACATAAGACAAACCTATATTGCAAACAATTATCTCAGTTTATTTTTATAACACAAAGCGGTGGTAATCTTTGATTTTATTTGATAAAAACTAATACTAATGATTTATGCTATAAATTGTATACTGGGGAACGTCATTTTGACTATATAATTTTACTAATTTGTATTAAAGATTATAATGGATTACATTTTCAGACAATAAATGTTCCTGCCACATCTCAGTTATTACTTCTGTATCTACTTAAGACAGATAACACATTTTATTGCAAGACCAATGCATTTCACAACAATATGAACATGTATATTGATGAAATAAATGTGTTATCACGCATGCAAATATACATGAAATTTAAACCTAAACTTTGTGTTAGATTGATGTGATATTGGTTGGGAATTTAAGCCGATTACTATGGTCATTAGTCTTGTATTAACTGCAACGATATCAATGCAATGCAAATATTTATACTGTGGATAAATTTATTCTTTCTTATTACAAATTTGATTTACATGACGCAAATAATAATAAAATAAAAAATGAACTGGGAAAACTGTTAAAGATTTTACATCTCTGTCTTGATGTTTTGAACTATATTATAAAGTTAACGATTTTAACTCGCAAAACATACGAACATTAGGTCATATTACGAGATTATCGAACACTTATTGAATTGATTTTAGCTTAAATAATAAAAACACCAACCAACAGCTATGAAAGACCCAAAAAGCAATATTTTCCATAACAGCATTACTGGTAATGAAAAAAGATGTAACTAAGCAGCAGATCGTTTTATGTTACAGGATGGTTAAGACTACATAGCGTCATAATTGGTTATCATATTCATAGATAAAGGCCGATTCTGGGACACATTCGTGACAAAACTATTAAAAAAACAAATTATAAAAATATTATTACAGCAACGATCAACAATGTGACATTAATTTTATATATATCGAATTGAATAAAATTCAATAGTAACAAATCAACTGAGATATTGAAAGTCCATAAGATGATGTTGATGGAACTGGAAAAGTAGTCACCCTTTGTCACATTTTTCAGTGATGAAGAATAAGTTTTCATAAGATTGCCAATTGTGTGTTGGGTGTGTGTTGAAGTATCCACGAGTTAGATTTCCCAAGCATATTGTCAATTTAAAATGACACTAGCTGTCATAATTAGTTTTTCATTTGAAAATTGCTTTCCTGATACAATACCTCGTTCGTAATGTGATCGTTGCATAAAATGTGAAGTAGTCTTCAAAAACATTTCATTTCTGCTGTGGGAGTGCAAGTCTCGTATATTAACAGTAATATTGAGATGACATCATGTCCGTATGTCTGATCGTTGAGCATAGTCCAACGTTTAGATCATTCCAGATGGTCTTCAATCTTATTACCGCCAGTTTTTATTTGCTATACTAGATAGTATTTTGGGTTTGGATTATTCATCTTTCAAAATAGCTCTTAGATATTCGAAGCTATGCTCTGTTTGAAATTTCTTGCAATCAACCATAATGTCACTGTTTATGTCATTGGAGTTGTTTAACATTACCTCTGTCACTGACGTCTATGCTATTTGAAATAGCTGTTTTATCCAGTCATTTCACAGACTTAGCTAGCACTTATACATTTCCTGCAATGCCATCAATACCGCACGCATACGCTAGATTCTGATCTCCAGCGCGTCTATCATTAAGTAAGATAATGAAATAAGTAGGTAAAAAAAGTCAGACAGGTCAGACACCGCACCGTTGTCTGACTATTACTGTCGCTCTAAAGCAGTTTCAACGATGCCACTAAGTGCATTGGTGACATTGTCCTACATACTTTCTGTGACAGGCCCTGTGGTTTGAAACCTGCTTGTTTTTTCCAGCAATAATCTTATATGCTTTGAGTTTGGCGTCTCTCTTAATACAAAATGCATTGGTGACTGATTAGTCTGCCATATCTTGTTTTTTAATAATAGATGGCTTAAAGTGGCTTCTACTCTTATTTAGATTACACCGCTGGGGCTGTCTACCCATACTAGCTTCTATTTTTGTAAGACTTCACCTATTGTTACGTCGTGTCTTTGAGGATTGCTGACTGTGTTGGTAACTGATGGGATGTTCAATATCTCTGGATTCCTGTGGTTGCAAAAAATACACTGTACGTCTTTGTAACATATCTTCTCATCTTTATCCTGTTTGATGAAGGTTGCATCCTTGTTTTGCATCGTTCAGATGTTTTACCACAGGAAAAAGTTTTTCGTCTTTTTAGTTTCTGGAGGCAGTCTTTTAATCTTGGTATTGTTCGTCGATCCAAATTTCCTACACCTTTTTGTGTCTTTCATGATTTCTCGTTTGACAACGTAACTGTTTTGCTACTTTTAATTTTTTCGCTTGTCAAATAGATCTCGAATTTACTACGACAGACGAGCATTCTTCTAAAAAATGGCGCTGAAATAAAACTGCGAACAAGTAAGGTGTTGTAAAACTTTTACATCTGAATTTCCCAAAATATGCGGTAATGGTCATCTACACTGTGCGAACCGAAGAACCGTATAATTTAAACAGTAAATTTAAACAATTAATATTCACGGAAAAAATTAATAATTTTTTGATATCTATGTGCAACTCTGGATTTGTTCTGTATTTAGGTCATTTGTTTACTATTTATCAAAACAGATGACAATATATTCATTATTTGTTTTCTGTTGTTGTGGTTTGTAAGAGTAAGACAATAGGCAAGTTATGCAAAGGTAAAAAGGGAAAGGAAATATGTCATACACAAACGGTGTGCAACATTGATGCGGCAATATAATTTTGACGGTGGTATGTAATCTTTTCATCACGATACGTCTGACACAGTAAATAATAACTAAAAAGTTTTGATATGAGTACTGGGGTAAATACAAAAGATATACACTTAAATATCGCTTAATATAATACAATGTATGTAATCCTATACAATTATATCAGGATATAGATAAAAAGAATGAAGATTATATGCATTCAGTTTTATTGGTAATGTGGGCTGATTTACTGTTCAGTTATTAGAGCTACGTAAATTAATTTCCATTAGTGTGTTATAGTCTCACTACCGGCAGTGTGTACTCCAATCTTACTTGGCAAGGATTGAAAGTTTTCCTTACGAAGGTCAGGTGATTCCTCTCTAAAAAAACTAGACGCCTAGAAATAGCTGAAAAATTGAAAGTGGCGTTTAACGTCATCTAAACGAACAAAAAACTTTCCAAGTAAAGTCACTCATTAGTCAAGTTTTAGTGATTTAAATCAAACTGAAATTTCATTTGGGTTAGAAATATATTTTTGATTTTATGAGCAGCCATTTCAATTGAAATCAGATCACAAACGCAAAATAATATTTGTTGCATACTTCACCAAGACCTTTCTGCACGAAAGTATCAAATATCTATTTTTCAAGTGCAAATTTTATATTTCAAAAACAAGATCTTAGTAAAGGTTCACAGAAGGGGTCGTGGACAGTATCATTAGTTCACAAATATTTAATAATAAAGACAATAATTGATTTGTTTCACCTAATCACGAAAGTCGCGTGAAAAAATGTTACTATATACAACAATTTTTCTGCAATAAATGACTGATAACTGATTTAACATTTAAGGAGAAAACGTCGTTATTGATCATTTCGTCTTTTTGTATCAATACATAAATCTTAAATTTAGTTGACAACCAACTGACTTTTAGCCCACATCACACAGTTTATAATCGATTACATTCGATTATTGATACTTTACTTATAAAATTAAGGCCTTCAGACGGCCGTTAGGTAAAACGTGATGGAGCACTGTAGTGTTATTTTGATTGCGATATTCCTTACTATAATGCTGGTAAGAATATATATTTGATACGGCACATATTTTTTTACGTGGTAAACACTAATAGAAAAAACAATTGTGTTTCTGAATTTGTAAATTTAATTTGAAATATATCATTTAGACATTTGACATCATTAGTTATACTCTAATATTGCTTATAAATAAGTGCTAATTTACATCGCCCAGACTAGCATTCGTTTAGAAATGCGTTAGTGCCTTAAAGATATATATATATATTATTTAGTACACCATGTAAGTTAAAATGATTTTATCTCGCTGTGATTATGTAAAATTTTACTATTCTTTTATGTTGTGAAACAAAACCATGCTCCAAAGTTTAAATGAGTTCTGATGAGTGAAACAAGGATGTTTAACAATATAATTATGCCAATAATTAATCAGTTTACTTAACAAACAAATGTGTAACATTGACAAATTTTCCAATTTAGTTCACCATTAATACCTAATTCTGAACATATACAAACTGTAAATGTGAAATATTGTCACACACTTGACGTTTACAGACACGGTTATGGTTAAATCAGAGTTGACAAAGAGTCGTTCTCTCAAATTACATCTTTTGACAGTTATGGAATTCACATGAGTACTAATTTCTCTCCCTCTGTGCAGATTACTTTCCATGCATCAAAATATATGGCACACAAATATCCATGTATAGATGGTATAGACATATTACTTGCAAACCTGAATCATTTTCTCGGCCGTTTGTTTGATCGTGATGAAGCACTGGGTTTGGATTACGATATTCCATATTATAATGCTGGTATATATTTTAGACGACCCATATTTTTGACGATGTGAAAAAACTAGTTGAAAAACGATTGTTTTTGAATATTTAAAATTAATTTGAAATATATCAGATAGACATTTGTTCTTAATAATTAGTTATACGCTAATTGCTTATACATAAGTGCTA
Organism: Limnoperna fortunei; assembly: GCA_944474755.1. Taxonomy (NCBI): domain Eukaryota; kingdom Metazoa; phylum Mollusca; class Bivalvia; order Mytilida; family Modiolidae; genus Limnoperna; species Limnoperna fortunei. The sequence goes on along the minus strand of OX104112.1, from coordinate 89,577,787 downwards.
ATTTATAGAGGCGGCACTACAACCCGTAAAGAAATATGTGTTAGTGCCTTAAAGTGGACTTATTTCATTTTAGAACAAAACAAACCAAATTCTACTCTTATTTGTACTAAACAAATAATAAAGGAGCTTGTTAATAGATTTCTAGATTGACAAACCAAATTTCCCGAATATATTTTTGCAAACATCCAATAAATCAATGAATTCCCGGTGATTAAGGAATACTAGAACTAGTAAAGATTCAGTTGTAGTATTAAAGTATTAACTTTAAAACTTTAACAACGTTATCGTTGAGTAGCAGTACCTGTCGGCCATTTAGGACACACATTTGATTATGACGTCGTTACATTTTGTGAAAATCTTACTATGAAGGGGCCATTGAGAGTCGTAATCGTTTATGACGATGATTAGGAATATATGCTCGTTTTACACATGTTGTGGACTATAAGCGTTTTAGGCACGTAATATTAAAATTAAGTTTCTAAGACCGTGAAATGTGCTTACGTGTTTTTATCAATAACAATTGAGGGAAAACTATCGGCATATAATAAGGTAAAACATATGAGAAAAGTGGAAGTAGAATTATATTCAAGCCATCAATTTCATGGACTGATGGAATAAGAAAAAGTAGGAAAAAACCAGATACTCTAAAGTAAACTGTATAATTAAAAATTAAGAAAACGAAACACAACACACAACGCACGACCGCCATGGAAGACGTTATATCGGGTACTTTTTTCATCTGTGGTGCAATTTCCTGGAAATCTAGTAAGGTCCTTTTGGGAAAATATAAGCTCTGTGGCTCAATCTATGACATCACAAATCCAACTTCATATATCGATAAAGCAACTCGACAATGTACGCATGTACGACTTTAATTTAATGACTCTGTTTCAGCATCTTCATCACATCTAGAAATTATCAATAAATTTTATCGTTTGCTTTGGCTAATAACTCGGTTCGTTTTCTATTGACCCAAGGTCTGTAATCATAAAGGTTGCGAGTTGGATTCTTACTGCGAGCAGTGTGCGGTTGACTACATTATGCAAACAAATATCAAACTTACTTTAAAAGTTCCTTAAATAAATTACTTTAGTAATAAATAGTTATTTGTAGGTATTGTGATATGAGAGTAAATTTACTAAAATTGATCTTGGTAATAACCATTTTCAATTAATGTATCATTTGTATCTAGAAGATTTGTTATCATGATTTACATTAGACAAATCGTTATTGCCAAACGCAGAACCCAGTTTATTTTCTCACAAATGGGCGGTAAACGTTCATTTGTTTACTTATTTTATAAACTCCCGTACAAATGATTTATTCCATAAATCTGCTTTACCTAACACATATACTGACGAATGCTATGTTGACTATAACTTCATTAATCTAGATAAAAGGATTGCAGAGGATTACTAGACACTATATAATTAAACATGTACAGACAATAAATGTTTCTACATCTTTTATATAACAACATGAAAACGAATGACAAATGTTATTGTAATACCGATGCATTCCATCACCATACATAAATGGACTATCATAAATTGAAATGTATTACGCATTCATGTAGTTTAAGCCAGAACTATTAAGGGAACATTTAATGTAAGACAGATGTGTTACTGCATTGGAAGTTTAATGATTATATCCTATATAGTAAACCTTGTAAGTAAAAATGATATTATTTCATGATGATCGTGCAAAATGTTACTGTTCTTTTTATGTTGTATAGTAAAACCGTGCTCAAATGCTTAAATGATTACTGGAGTTGGTAAAGCAAATAGGTTTGTTTTCAATATAATTATACCAATAATTAATAAGTTTAATTAACGAACACATTTCTAACATTGAACAATTTTCTATTTTAGTTCACCAAAATCAATACCTCTGTAAATACACAAACTGTAAATGTGAAAGTTGTCACAAACTTGAAATCTACAGAAACTGTTATGATTTCTATCGTTCAAACCAATATTGACAAAGTCAAAATGTCAGCTATGGAATTCAAATGAGTACTAATGTCTCCCACTCTTTGATGATTTGTTTCCATACATGTTATGCTTCAAACTATATGGCACACAAATCCTCATTCAAGCATGCTCAGATTATGTATAGACTGTCGTTTTTTAGATGACATCACCACACCAATCTATATACCTGCAGCTGGCATATAATCATAAGATCTAAATACAATTAATGTTTATATAAGGTAATAATAAAATAAAGAACGTCAAGGAAACTGCCAAAAAAACAATTCATAAGTCAAAGAAACAGGCAGACCAGAGGACCAACAACTAAAAATACATCAACTAAAGAAATGGTCTCGACTTGGTACATATATTTTAAAAGAAATGGCGGGGCAAACCAGACTTCATGGCGTGGTGTTTCAACACTGTGGGTGCGAGTTCTAGTTCTCACTATAATCAGGGTCTGCTCGACTTCAATCTTTATTCACAGGATTGCTAATTTCCCTGCTGAATGTTACCAAAACTTAATGATCATAATGGGAATTCCATCTCTCAAACGCTTATCTAACATTGTACGATCAGTCATATGTTTTTCTCTGCTCTTGGTTTATAACACATTCTTTCATATTTCTAAAATACTTTAAAGACCGATTATCAACGCAAATGAAATAACATGTATTCTGAAACATGTTTCTTTGTTATCATTTAGTTGTCTTTAGGTGATAAAAAATTTGCCAAACAAATGTCATCTACCCCCTTTTTCAAAAACGGTACAGAAGTTATTATTGAAAGCCGGTCTGAGTAGAATTAAACGTGGGACTAGTTGTATGTCCCTGACTCAGTAAACAGCTTCGTGACATATTTAGTATTAAATTTATATATTTAATGTTTATGAATCCGCAATTTAAATGAACTGTATATCCTTATTTTACTGAAATACTACCTAATATTTTCAAGCTAATGGGAGTGACTTGTGTTGGAAGTGGTCTGTACTTTATACTTGGGTTTGAGCAAATGAATGTAGATTTGTCGACATTTGACTCAGCAAGAAAACAGATTGATAAAATGATTACAGGTTTGTGCATAGATTTTCAATAAAATGTTCATCACTTGTAGTTGTAATATTTAAGTAACCGCGTAGCCACTAAACTATCATTTTAAATGCTGGTGTTTGAATGAGATACATATTGATGAAACGGTAGGTATTCCTACAGAGCCAATCGATCAAGAAATATTTTGTTTGATTTTTAGGAAAAGGTAGTAATTCATAAACAGTGAGATTATTGGTTTGAGTTTAACTGCGGGCAAGGTATGCTCGATTCCAGTCTAAATTGACAATGGGTTCCAGTTTTCCTTTCAAATGATGTTAGATATTTTTGGTACTCTGTCTTTTTCACATAAAAGACAGAACGCCACGAGTGTAGCTTCAAAAATGCTGAAACACCATTAGAAAAATCAATCATTCATTCAATTTTGACTATAAGTGGTGTAAGTGGAGGTGCGGAGAAGAGATACCTCAGTTAGACGGAAAAACAACCTATCACACTGTACCTTACTTTTTTAAGCCGTGGTATAAATATATATAACTATTATATCACATTGTTTAAACCATATCGTATTAATAATATTACAGAGGCAGTTGCTAACATAAAGCAAGATATACATATTTATTATATTTCATTTTACTTTATTAATTGTGTATATCTTGTATTAGGTCAGCAACTACCTTTGTAAAGAATATATCCTACCGACTGTCCTACAATATCGTAGTCTTACTTTTACCATCTGACCAGGTATACAATCTACTATCTCTGTAAAGAAATTATTGGGTCACCACCTGTCATCAATTAACCACTCTAAAGGAGGTCGGATATTTACAAAATAAATCCAAATGTTTACATTTGCATTTGTTGGTGATAAACATTTATAAAGCGAATATAACGATTGGGTAACCCAAGGAAAATCATGTTCCGAAATAGATACAGTAGACCTAATAGAAACGCATTAAATTGATGTTGTGATCAATGAATTCCATGACACCCGAAATAATAAACTCAACGACATTCAGAATAAATTTAAAACAAAACCGATTAGGTTCATATGATGCATAATAAATGATAATAATATTTTTTCCAGATATAAACGTGTATCCGCCTGTGCGGATTGAAAATCCGCCAAACGTCACCACAGTCGATCCATTTAAAGAAATAAATATGGATGGTTTTCTTCAATATTTCGGTACTTGTCTTCTAGTTTATGGTGTCGCATCATTAGCATTATCTATAACAGGGATGGTTGGAGTCATCAAACGTTCAAAATGTTTTATAAAGTTGGTAAGAAAATCTGTACACTATCTGTAAAAGACAAATCAATATACGTTCAAAACACAATTTAATCGAACATTACTTGTCGTTAAACCTGTAGTATAATATTTTGTTATTAAATGTCTGTTTCCTTTCAGATAAATGTTTAATGAAGTAAATACTTACTTAAATGGTTTGCAATCAACTAAAATTAGCAGCAATAAACATCTTAAACTGAAGTGGTTGTTAGCAGTAAAGTGCAATATATTGCTGAATATAACAAAACTTATATACATAGTCTTAGTCAACACAAAGTGTCGACATCATTTTTTTGTGATTTAAGAGACAATAATTAGTGATTCAGTATAACATTCAAAATGTTTGTGATTTTGCAAATAGCGTACATACGTTTTACTAAGACTATGCTTTTTCATATTTTAGGTTGCAGCTTTTGTGATAACATTTCTGTTGGTTGATGTAATTATAACAGTAATATATCTGGCTTATCCTGAATTAGTAGGTATTATGGTTGCATAGAACATAACACAACAAAGAACATTTGAATTAGACAAGCTTACAAAACCATAAAAAAAGATACCCCTCATAAAAAACAACAAAAAATCCAACAAAACCCAACCTATCAATATAATATCTGGCTTATCATTTAGTAGTAGGTGTTACGGTACATATTGTCGGCGGCGACAATATGTGCAAGTATTTATAAGCATAAATTGTCATAATTTAATTTTTTATTTATATTATAAATAAAATACTAGATTTGCCATCGTTATTTTATGAAATTTCAATTTTTGGCAAACAATGGAGATGGAGACCTATACCTCTAACTTCAGCTTCAGAGCTGTTATATTTCATTAATCAAAAATGACTTAAAATGCGTGTATGTCTTACGGTTTTCAAGAAAACAAATTGACGCAAATTGTTTACGTCAAGGACCATTACTTCTATAAGGGCAGTTACAATTGTTGTATATCAAAAGTTTTTGTAAGGAATACCCAAATCTGTTTCCATTTTGCAAATTATCTAATGGTTTTCTGTATACGGAGAAACAACTCTGTAAGAAAAAAATCGGATATATTTTATAGACAATAAGTCAAGGAAAGAAAAAAAACACGGCTAAACAAAAGAAGAGACAAAGAAACCACAACACAAAAAATCCTGTTGACACGACCCGCACTAAAAATCGAGGGGGTTAATCCAGTTGTTTAGTAACTCTTACTCCACGCGTGGCACCCGTCGTATCAGACGGATTAAAATCCGGTGATTTCGGGGAAAGTTATAGTGGTCATGTGTGACATATATTCCGTTATGGTTAACTAAGTCATGATGGGGACCATACATTTTTCCAAGTGATGACTTAATTTTCACACCCGTGGAACCTGGTTAAGTAGCTTTTCTTTCAGCAACACCCTGTATCAAGGAAATCTGGATAGGAAGTACTTGATCAATTGAGAGATGTATATTGCATATGCAGGTTCTGGTGAGATGTTGAAATAAAAAAATTGAAAATTAACAATAGGAAAATAAAAATCGTCATTTTTGTCGTACAGTACTTGAGATTGAAGACGCAACACTTTTATCAATCAGTCAGCGATCCGTCAGCGTTCCAAAATCCGTCACCAATCAGTTATCAATCAGTCAGATCAGTCAAATCGTTCCCAATCCGTCCATCCGTCAATTGACGGATTTGGAACGATTTGACTGATCTGACGGATTGATTTGGACTGATCGCTCCAATCCGTCCATTCAACTTCCGGTTGGTAAAATAATATTTAGAAATGTGAAAATTCGTTTCACTCGCAAATATTAGAAGTATAAAAATGTCAACTGTTATGTCCTCATTGATGGATCGTTTTATCTAATATTAAGGCTAAAACTGGTCTAAAGTTATTAATTAAAAAAAATGGAAATTCCCCCAATCTATTACCAATGCATCTGTGACGAAATATAAACATTACATAGTGTAACAAAATAATTTAAACAAAGTAAATTTAAAAACGCACACACACAATGACTTTAAAAAAGCATCTAGCGTTTCAAGGCACACGTCCGTATTTTGAAAGCGGAAAACGTCTAAAACTGGTCTAAAGATATTAATTAAAAAAAATGGAAAATTCCCCCAATCTATTACCAATGCATCTGTGACGAAATATAAACATTACATAGGGTAACAAAATAATTAAAACAAAGTAAATTTAAAAACGCACACACACAATGACTTTAAAAAAGCATCTAGCGTTTCAAGGCGCACGTCCGTATTTTGAAAGCGGAAAACGTCTAGTCTAAAGTTATAAATGATAAATGGAAATCCCCCACCCCCCCCCCCCCACGAAAAAAATCTATCACTAATGCATCTTTGACGGCATATAAACATCACATAGTGTCATTTTATTAAAAAATAATTAAAGAAAGAAATTAAAAAAACCACACACACAATAAATTTACAAAATATTTGACCTCGTATGCAAAGGCGTACATCTCGTATTTGTCTTCGAAAAGTTTTAAAGCAAAAAAGCGAGAAACACGAAAAACGTGAATGCGAAATCGTAACATTTTTCCACTTCGCCTTTTCGCGTTAGCATTATATGTATGTTTGAAGTTTGTTTAACACTATTTTTAAAAAATTATATTAGTTTATATAATATGACGTCGAGTGTTTATTGGGAAGAGCTGGAGTACCCAACGAAACAGCAAAGTTTCGACAGGAAAACTGGTGCTCTTTGCAAATTTATAGGGATGTGTCGAGCACACCATCTCGCTGTTAGGATCAAACATACAACTTGGTAATCAATAATAGGTTACTGCTACCTTAACCTCCGAGGTCGTGGTTTTTTTATTGTAAACGCTTAAAAAGATCATTGGTCGTGGTTTGATCAGTTTTTTTCTTTGCCACAGTTCCTATGAATTCCGGTGTATAATACTGAATAAGATTTACGACAAAAGCGAAAACATCTATTTATATATTTTATTAACTACCTCATAGTGTCACATGAATTTACACAAATTAAATAAAGAATAAACTTATGTGCCACAGTTCCTAAAAATTCCGCTGTATAATACTGAATAAGATTCACGACAAAAGCGGAAATATCTCACTGTGTCACATGAATTTACAGAGAATTAAATCTCAATAAAGAATAAGGGTCCTCGTTGGCCGAGTGATCAAGGTAGTTCCACTATAGTCTCGATCATCCAGACGCTTAATTACATTTGTGCGTCTGGATTCAGCTCTATATTAAAATCGTTATCATTACGCCCAAAACTGGGCGTAATTTTTGATTGGATGATATTTTTATTGTCCAAAAAATTACTTCCGTTCATATCAAGAAGTGTACGACAAATTGTACCAAAGTTTACATTTGAATATTTTTATAAAATATTACTTAATCAATTAATTAAACAAAATATTATTGTTATGCATAATCAAGAGTGAATCTTACTGTGACGTCATATTATAAGTATAGATATGTTTGCATGGTTTTCCTGGTTTAAAAATAGGGCTCTAAAAATAGAATCATTGTTTGTCTCCACCTATTGGTAGCGAAATTAAAATAAGGTGATCCCAGACGCTATTATATATGCGTCTGGGTGATCGAGACTAGTTCCACTACTATTGATCACGTGGTCTGTCAACATAGAGATCGTGGGTTCGATTCTCACTGCAGGCTGGGTGTATTCGACTCCAATCTTAATTGACAAGGATTTTCCTACCGCAGGTTGGGGGTTTTCTTCGGGTACTCCGGCTTCCTACCACAATAAAAACACCATTCAAACAAACAAACAAATAAAGAATAAACTACTGTGCCACAATTCCTAAGAATTCCGGTGTATAATACTGAATACGATTTACGACAAAAGCGGAAACATCTATTTATATATTTTATTCACTATCTCATTGTGTCACATGAATTTACACAGAATTAAATCTCAAATAAAGATTAAACTACTAACAGCGTTTGTATATCGAAGCTTATGATTTAAAAATGCGAACATGTAAGCGTGATACGAAAATCAATTTTGCTTTCGCATTTTAGCCGTCGCAATTGTTTATTTTACGATTTCTTTTAAAGTCATTACACAATTAATGATATATAAGTATAAACGGTTTCCTTTAAATTAGGAAATACTTGAAATTGGTTGATAGGTTTAACAGAGCTGCCCAGCGCGTCCTAAGCTGGCAGACATGGGATGTTCTCCCGTTATTTATATTTTTTTTTTTTGGGGGGGGGGGGGGTTGGTTAAGGTAAAATTGCCGCGAACCATAGTGACATGTTTAGAGAGTGTCACGCTCCTTGTACGAAAAAAAAAGTAAATCTTACTCCCCAACCCATGCCCCATATTTTTCAAAATTGCCCTTTTGTCCATCTTTCTCTAATTGATTGGAGGAGCCGAGTGGTGATGTTAGTTCATCAACTATTGATCACGTGGTCTGTCAACACGGAGGTTTCGTGTTCGAATCTCACTGCAGGCAGGGTGCACTCGACTTAATTGAAAAGGAGCCAGTTTTCCTACTGGAGGACAGGTGTTTTATCCAGGTACTCCGGTTTCCTTCTCAAATAAAAACTGGACGCCATGATATAGCTGAAAAATTGCTGAAAGTGGATTAAACAATATTTAAACAAGCAAATAAATCTAATTGAATAATATTTAACTTATTCTCGTTATGAATAGAGCTGAAATACTCTCGCTGAAAGAAAAGCAAACAATCAATCAATAAAATAAGTTATTGTTTAAATTGAATGACACTCTTTTAAAGGCAAGTTTTGACATGGTTCTGTTTCATCGACATCATGACACTGTAATGACAATATTAAGACCTAAACAATTTATAACGTTTTGTTAAAAAAATTACTATTTCGTACTGAAACATGTTCTATCTGTAACACATTTTTACGCTTAACCTCAGTATTCGCAGACAATTCTCCCCGGCGTTATTGGGGCCTAGGTGGCTGATTGGTTAGTCATCTACTAGTTGTCACATGCCTGTCAACAGGTTGCCGATTTTCGAACGACTGCAGATAGGGTGCCCCCGACTGCACTTTAATTGACAAAAGACTGTCGGTTTTTTACCTGTACTCCGGCTTTCTCCCACCCCACCCCCAATAAAAAATGGACGCCATGAAACAGATGGAACAATCCAGCGTAATTGTATGTATACTTTTCTAAACAAATTTTATTGCCTGTCCAATAAAACCTGCGACAAGAATTGCTGTATATTTTACAATACAACTTTTGTTTAGTAAACAATGCGTTTTAATTGACAATGATTGTTTAACAGTTGAACAATTTTTATACACAACAGTTTTATAATTGTATTTAAAATGTTGTAGACAAAATAAAAACACGCAGGCATACATTTAAGTAACTAATAATGATGTCAAAAAGAGGCCACGTTCTTTCCTAAATGTGAAATAAATCTGTTACTAATTGGGGGAGTCGGATCGGCTTAATAAATGATAAAAAATATACATGTAACAGGTCGCAAAAAATCACGAGTAGCGGGAATAAAAAAAAGAGAATCAATAATAATGGATTACGAAAAAAAAACATTTACCTCTTCGTTACTGATGTGCCTTAAATAGGTTTACAGGACTCGGTTCCCTGATATGTCCTGCTTTAAAAAAAATGTGCTTAATTATATAATATAAAGAAAAAAAATTTTCTTTAAATATGTTTATTTATTCATTTAGAACGAGACATTGTATTAACAATTCTTTTAAACGCATGTTTTTATTTTATTATAAAAAAAGGTATAATAAATGCATATATTATATACAAATGACGCCGCAGAATCCGTTTTATCTTTAAATTATTAATTTATACGAATCCGTCAATAAACTAACCGATTTATGCATATAATTAAATGACGGATTCTGGATCGCACTGATTGGACTGATCGCACTGATCGCTGACGGTTACCAAGGTAATGACGGATTCATAATTTTTGACGGATGTCGTCATCATCAATCAGTCAGCGATCCGTCAGCGTTCCAAAATCCGTCAGCAATCAGTTATCAATCAGTCAAAGTGTTGCGTTTACGGGTGCAAGTACTGTAATTGTTTGTTATCAACCGATTTTATTGTCAATGTTTTAATGTACGCAAACCTAGTTGCGTCCGTGGTGTCCATCATTTAATTGTAGTGGGGAAGTTGCGATCAACATGGTCAAAAATTTTGTTCTTTTCAATCAAAAGCAGGTTATATGAACGTAGAAGAAGAGGGCTGACATTTTGTCCTTGCTTTAAAACACCATAGTATAAAACCCGCATCTTATGTATAGAGGAAAATGTCAGCAAGACGGGAAGCACAGAAGTAAACATTTTAATGCTCATGGTGTGTTGAAAAGCTCGTCCACCAAACACGACAAGAATGTTATCAATCAAAATGTCCAAGACTATGACCCAGATCATAATCTAATGTTTCGATAAGATATGTCGTAAACTCTCAAAGTAATGGGCGTGTGAAGAAATGATTGAAGAAAAAAAGAAATATGATAATCAGAAGAAATCCAAATGGTCTCTTCAATGGAAATGGGAAAGACCTTAATTATATTATTATTAATAATAATAAAACATTATTATGATCTTATGCATTGTTTATAGCTCCCAAATGACCCTCTTGGATCAAAATTATGCTTTAGAATGTCAATATGTTTGTCATATCCTATACTATGTTTTACCAATTTTCATTCAAATGCATACAATTTTGGATTGTTTTAAGACTTTATTTGAATTTCTTTTATTTATTCTCAAAACGCCCGCCATAATCAAATATAATTTTATGACAAACATACATTCGTAGCATTTAAATCCACAAGCAAACTCAGTTTTATGAGATGCTGTTATTATCTTATTATATTAACTTTCCTTGCTTCAGAATTATTTTATTTTTAATTGGTCAGCAACTTCTATCTTAAGAAAACGGAGAAAACAGGTATAATTATGCCTTCAATGTGTGTTTTGAAGGCTGCATATATTGTCCTCGAGGAGGTAAAAAAAACAGCAGACACGTGTGCTGTTAAAAGGTGCATATATTATCTCCGGTGACAAAATATGCAGACGACTATTTGTGCTAAATTAAAGATTGCACATTTTTTTCGCCGGCAACAATATATACAGGACCAAAATATGCAAAAGATGAACCTTTTCTGCATCATTACCTTCACTTGTTTTCTATTACATATAGCTTACATAAAGACATGTTTGTAAAATATTTCAAAAATATACTTGTCCTGTTTTATTGAGGCAGAAAGATGACGCGCATTACGCAAAAGAAAAGCAGAGGATGGTGAAAGTAATGGGTAAACGTCTCCTCAGCAGTCACAAAGTTTATGCAATATTGAATGCCAATACATGTATAAACAAAGGAGCCGTATGAGAATAATAATGATCGAACATTTAGTCTGTAGCATGGTTCATATTGTTTATCAATGCAACAAATATATAGTCAAATATCACTAATCCGTCACAAACTGATTCTGATACATTGCATTGACTAATACTTTTATATGTATCTTCAGATTAAACACTTGATAAGGACATTTTTCATGGAGGGTATCAGCGAGTCATATACAGGGCTGAGTGGTCACGATGTCTTCAGCATGGGATGGAATGTTTTCATGAAAAAGGTGAAATTATATTTTTAGGCAAAGCTGCAGTGTACGTGGTAAAGGTAATTCTAAAATTTTGTGTTAATACCGGTAATTGTATGTCATACAACTGAAACTACGGGGTAAAGAATGACATCTCAAGTTTGGTTTAACACTTCCTGCAGGTGCTTAAAAATCTAACGTAACATTCTTATATCATTTGACCCATTTATCGATAACTCTTCCAAGATCATCTGAAACTTCCGTATTCTGGGACTATACTGGGAGGGTTCCTAGGGTTCAACCCACAAGGCAGCCCAAGCGCATTCCCGGATGGAGGAGACCCTCTCTTTATAATAGGGATGACATGGCCGAGGACCGTAGTAGGTAACGTGTTTGGAGACTGCCACGCTACTGCACGCTAAAGACCCCTTTTGTAGATGTCGATAAGAGTAGGCTTGCTTTAGCCGCTACAATAGGTTAAATTGTGCTCACCTACCCATACCCAATACTTTTCGAGTGGCATTTAAATGTTTTGTCAATCTTCCACGAATTGATTTATTGTTTGGTAACTTTTATTGTCCAGTAAATAGCTGGAATGTTGCTCGTTACACGAAAAGCAAACATCTAATCAATGAACTTCCTTGATCTACGTGGGTCATATTTCAATAGTCGAAATTTGCGGTTTAAATATTAATAAATTAAATAATAGAAGTACAACAGAGTACCAACAATAGCAACGTCAGTAATTCACATTTAAAGTTTGCATTTTGGGTAACATTTATTGATGGCGTTCTGCTCATCATAAAATACTTTAATACAGAAATAACTAGAACCCTGTATTGAATAATACAATGAGAGAAAATGATAATGATAGATCATAAGAACATAGGGAACATAGGCAGTCTAGACAAACAGTTGTTCTGTATGTTAATTGGGGTTTGCAGAAAAAATGCATGACAGATTGACATAAATATGACTATAGTGTGCGAATGAACTGACTGTGAAGTTGTGTACTATGTCATTATAGTTTATATATAGTTTTCTGTAGTGTTATTCCCTTATGAAACCATATGCATTTAATTTTTAGTTCAATTGCTGTGGTGTTGACAGTTATTTAGACTTTAACTCGTCAAAAACATTCAACGATACGTGGGGAGAACCACATCATACTACAACAAAACTATCAAAGATGAGTTTCCCATTAGTTTGCTGTGCTTTCATAGATATTCACGTACAACCAACAGTGTTTGAAGGTCCTTGTCAACTAAAGGACGTTATTACAAAGGTAGATCACATAGAATTACAATGTTAAGTCTCTTAATACAAGATTTTATTAATATTAATTGCAGATGACCCGTTCAGCATGAAAAGCTTACACTTCACTTTTACGTAAATCACAATTTTCAAAGAGGTTAACGTTAGTGCTGTTCATTTTTCATCTCAACAAATACTTTCTGTCGTATTTATTTACAAAAAAACTGTCCACTCGTTAAGCATTCTATACTGATTATAAATTATTTATAGGATAATTAATTGGGCGGAGTGAATATCCAAAATATGATCACGAGTGCCGCATAACGCATCTGATTAAACGAGTGCGCGGAACTTGTTCCGCGCACGAGTTTAATCTGATGCTTTATGCGGCACGAGTGATCATATTTTGGATATTCACGATGCCCAATTGATTATCCTATTTATTATATAGATCAAAATTGTTTTCGTAAAATTTTAATGCCTAATTCTAAATTTTATTAACGGCGGATGAATATTTGTATAGTACAAAACAATTGTGACGTTTTGGCGGGAAAAAAACCGAGAGTGAAAATAAACGATAATTTTCACATGTGATTTACCGTGATTTCTGTCACTCGGAAAATTCGATATTTCATCTCTATCTATATAATAATTACCTATCTCGTATCGTTATGTTGACATTAATTATAAATAATAATGATAGTAAATTATGAAGCAGTTTCAAACATTTAAAGTATTGCCAATCCTTAATTATATTGACTTATATATAATTTTAAATTGGTCCGGTGTGTTATATTGAATTTTTGTGCTATTCATTAAATGATATTAAATAAAATATTGCTTGTCACTAGGGTTGTCTATCAGTTTTCATAGACGAACTTAGCCAGTACAACACTACCATCACATGTTTGTTAGCAGTATGTTGTATGTTGAAGGTAAAATTAACAGTGTATAGTATATACAGTCAAACCTCTAAAAACCGACCCCTCTCTAAACCGGAATCCTGTCTATACCGATCAAAAAGTTTGGTCCCAAAGTTTTGTTTTCAATTTCTTAAGTAAAAATACCTTACTATACCGGCCCACTGCGTATTCCGAACACCGGAGTAAAAGTTAATCCCCAATACACAATTTATAACTATAAAAACCCTCATAAAAGCGGCTTGATTAAAAATCGAAAATCTCCAATGCAAAGCCATGTGTCTTTGTTTACACAACTTTTAACAATAATCGTTTGAACTTGGGGTGCCTGAAGGCCAATTAATTGCACACTTACATCGATTTAACCTATGTATACATAATAGGGTGAACTGTTTTAATTGATCAATAAAATTAAATTAGGGTTTTCCAGTTTTGTTAAATGGGATCGTTAAATCCTGGAATGTAACTTCAGACTACACTATTCAAAAGTTGTTTCTCTAGGCAAGATTTTCCTTGCTGGACCCCTCACAGATAACGAATGAGGATGAAGATGACATTCCGCATGCGCAGTTGAGCGTTAGCTCAGGGTCATGATTAGTCGGAATTGAACTTTGAAAATTTTGATAAAATTGAAAAATCGTTGCCGACCATGATTCAGAGCTGATATGACATGCGGATATTTTGAAAACGCTGGATCAAATAATTAACTTTTACAAACGCTAAGGACTGTCGTTATTAAATGAAATTACAAGAACTGAAAACTATGACCGAGACACCATCATCAGGAGACGAAGAAACACACAACTATTGGCGCTTTTTATAAATGAATAGTGTAACTAAAACTGTTCTTCGTAAATAAAAACTTTGTTTACAAAACAAAGTAGACGTCTTAACTAAAATTAAAAATCTACCAGGTTGATAACATAACAGTCAATTGGTATTGTCCATCAATCCATTATTTGCTGAATGAAACCCCGACGCAATTAAATTTTTCAAACACCTTAATAAACCGATTCACTGCCCAAACCGGCCATTTTTTCTGGTCCCGATGATGGTCGGTTTAGACAGGTTTCACTGTACGTGGAAGTCAGGTGTACCTTTATAAAATTTCAAATAATCAGGTAATAGGTAATTGTTTTAATAAGTAATTTCGTCTAAAAAGAGTAATATAAGTTCTTTCAATAGAAAACACACGTTTTATGTAACTTTGTCTTTTTTTACAATAATCTTAAATCGAACATATTTTTATACATATTAAAAAAGGCAAACACTCGTAGTTTTCGCAATCAAAGAGTTTGAATGCAGGGTTAATAATGCCATGCACCTTTTTGGAAGGGATGTAACTTTGATACCGTATGTGTCGCTACGTTTGAATAATAAATATTTACTCTCTATTTGGTATTGCTATCATCTACAATATTACATTACTATCACTGTATTGAAATACAAACATAATTTGAAATCAAATTGATCGTTTCTAATTTATTAAATAGGTTGTGTTGATTGTCGCAAGTTTTTGCTACAAACCAGAACTGTCAGGAAAGATCAGACCGGAGGGAGAAAAATGGTACAACGGACACAGGAAACAACCAACGACGAAACCAAAGAGAAGATAAGGATTTTGGGTCCTAACATGAACATAAATAACAGACAAATCACAATTTATTCTAAATAAAATTTTCTGACTTTTTAATTAATTTTGTTAAATATGTTGTACATATGGCAGTATTACACAAAAATTTAATTTTTAGTTTTTTTCATAGTAACATATTTAACGTCATATGAACAGCTTGGTAGTACGGTGTTACTCTAAAATAGAAAAAATTAAGTGACTATTTTATCTTAAAACTTATTAAATCCAATCTAAGCGATGGCATGACATTTATGAATAAAACTAAAGCATAACAACAATACAAATTTAAACAATTGTAATTGGAAAAATGAATTACTAACGAATCTAGTAATGCCTTTGGTAAAATGTTAAGATTAGAATCAATCAATGGTATTGTTTACATGAGACCATTATACATAATAAAAATTTGTCATTGGGAATGATGTAACAGCCAAAAACAAATACGGTGTATGTATTTCAAGCCATTAATCGATTACACTGCACTATTGTGTCTAGTTAGTAGTTGTAAATGAAATTAAATTGCTTTGAAGTTCTACAAGACCTCTTTAACCGATGATTACAATGCGAAACTTGCATACTGTTCTTGCAAGGATTCCTTAACATCTTTTTCAAGAACCGAAATACTTTGAACTTAAATTCACCTACTGAAATTACAGGTACATATTATTAATTTAAGTTATATAAGACTATACAATTAGGCAAAATAAGAAGACCAAGAAATTAATACCGTATCTCAGTTGGTTAAAGTCTGGCGTCCAATATTCATTATAAATATATTGTCGCACAAGCCAATAAGACCCCTGATTATTATTTTCCAAATTACTGATATTAGTCAAGAACAGAGAACGATTGATTATTGAGTTTTAGTGGTATAACTTAGATAGCATGACAGTTCTGTATCACAGTTCTTAATACTTCCCACCCTCTCATTCATATATCCTGTTGAGTTTGACAGATGTAACTGAGATATTTTCCTTTAAGGCTAAGGAATAAATAAAACTAATTGTGAAAAATATAGTGCATTATTAAAATGTCGTTTAAAACCTTACAAAAATTGAGTTTTTTAACTTACAAAAATAATAAATATATTAATTAGAATGGAACTTGTACGTTTGCAGACTAGAGTGTACCTTTTGTATCCAAAACTATTACTATAGGTTATAATTTTTTATAAAATAATAAAATTATCAATGAATCATGATTACCTAGTAACATTTGTAACATGTGTTTTTAGAACACCTTTAATGTATCGAAATTTAACCTATTCTGTGTCATCCTGATACATGTAACTGTCATAAACTTGTATTTTCTGTACAGAATGTTTCATGAACATAATGAAACGTGTATTTTGACTACCCTAATGGCTGAGAAAAAACGAAAAAATGGACATTTGTAATTAACATTTATATAAAGAATAAATGCAAATTAAACTGCCATTTGTTCTGAGAACAAATGAGAAGGTCTTTCCGACCGTTCCTCTAAAGTCAGAAAAGTTAGGTATTGTTATGGGATTTTGTGTATTGGTATAGCACAAAATGTCACTTTCAGTCATAAAAAGAGTTATTTGAGTAAAGAAAGTGGTCAGGAGCCAAAAAATATATGGTTGTTAAGGACTTTCATTCCGTTGCTAGGAACAAAAGGCCACTTCAGGTCATGTAAAGACATATTTCAATAAGGTAAATCATTCTGATTCTAAAAATATATGGTCACCTTGTTGCTATGGTATGCCCTTGATCTATGACCTTTGACCTTGGCTCAAATTGAAGCTCTTTTCCTACTGATCATGTTAAACCTATATGTTTACAATATTTTCTCTAACCGTTTTGAAGTTTTAACCAAAAAACCGATTAACCGAAACGCGTCAAGGGCTGTAACTTGAAAACGGTTCATCGCAAAGCTTCTAGTCGAATGTACCAAATGAAGGTCTTAATAAGACGAGTATTTTCCTAATTTATTGTCTGCTTCTATCTTTTATGGTTTATGAGATATAGTGCTAACAAGACCTATGGTGACCTTTGACCTTGACTTTTGACCTTTGACCTTGACATTTTTAAATGTAACATATGTCACTTAGGATCAATGGTGGTGGTCCCAAGTCTCTAGGACTTACGGTTTTCAAGAAATTTTTTTTGACGCATTGCGACATTTTTCAGGTCAAAAACGCGTAAACAGGCAGTCGATCGGAAAAAAAAAATTGCAAGACAAATCATCGCCATAGGTACAGCGACATTTTGTACACTTTAGATTTTAAGAATCGGTTACGGTTTCTGAGTTTATCTGCTAACAAGGGTACCAAGTATCGAAATGATATGTCGAGACACCTTTTGGCAAACCTCCGAAGAAGAAAAATAATATTAATCATAAGAAAGACAAGAAGGTCTTTCCACTGTAGTGGGAAAGACCTTAATTACAAAGTCCATTACCCCATTTTCAATTCAAGAAAAGACAAAGCAATTGCAGTAATGTCCGCTCTTTCTATGACAGTATTGTGCAAGTCAAATACTCTTAAATAGTTTTGTTTAATTTACTTCTAATTTCTAAAACCATAGCCCATACGAATGCCACACAACCCTGTCTGAACTCAGATGTGTGATTAAAGATGTATTCGCCATGTTGAAAATTGTAAAATGAGCGAATTTCAAATTAAAGGGGACGTATGAAGATCAGCAATTTCAGTATTAAAAATATGGAAATAAAAAACAACTGTATCTCATATTTTCATATATGTGGAAAACATAACTTAATGAAGGTTATGCTTTTATGTTCTTTTTGGATACCAAAATCCAAACAAACAGCGTTTCATAGCAGAATCATCTAAGAGTAACACCAAACACTATTGCAAATCCTGACCACTATTTTACCAAAATTGAAAACGGGACTTCAAAAATACAATGACACTTTCTACTCCAGGAGTTGCATAAATGAAATGTGGATAGTAAAAAATTTAAAAGACCTGATAGACATCTTGAGGTCTGGATCTCATTCCCAATGTAACAGCATTAAAATATTTGATTTTTCGACACTCTACACGGCGATCCCTCATATGGAGCTTAACACCATGCTTAATCTTACCCTGCTTTTTCAAGAAAAACGGAAAGAGACGACATAAATACATGGTAATTAGTCATGACAGAGCTTCGGCATACAAACAGAAATTGGATAATGATCAAGTGTTTGTGAAATTAAACTTTGTCTTTTTATACAGGGATGTTATGATGACTTTGGTCATAGGTAAAAAAGTACACCAAGAATGTCATGACTATATTTATACTGGTTTCTCTGATCGAGGTATGAATTATTTGTATTATAAGGGAGGTTTAGTAAACTGAAGAATATAACTCTGTCTACACAACTCTACTTACTTTTGTAGTGTCAGTCACATTTCTTGTTCATAGATGCATCTCAGTTTTATCCAATTAAGTTGTTCCCATTTGAAATATAACTAATATAATGCATGTTTAATGTTAAACATAAATAATATTTATTAAAATATTTGTATTATTTTAAATGCGTACGTTGTTTTTAACTGACTCCATTGCAACAATTAGATACTAAATAAACAAAAGTTTTGTACTGACACTTCTCATTTATTATTACAGGCTGTGGTTATATTTTTATCCTGCTTGATAGCCTGCAAGGCTGGAAAGGGTAAAGTCGGTCACAAAGATTACTAACACTTTATTGTTACTGTAATACTGTACAGAGGATTTTAATAAAATGGAAGTAGTTGTATAATGCTTCAGTTTCTTTTTACTTTTTTTTGCTTTTTACCAATTGTATCGGACTTTGCATAAATTTTCAAATTAATTTAGAGGAATTAAACCCATTTTTTTGATTTGAAAGTACAATTAAAATTCAAGTACAACACATTTTTGTTTGAGTAGTTTAGTAGTCAACAGCAGTTATCGGTTTAGAAAATCGGAATACTAATCGCAGGATCTAGAATAAAGTATTAGTTGTGAAATGTACACACCATACGCTGGAGCTGCTGGAATGTTACTGTTGATGAGCGGGAAGTTTACAATTGGAAAGTTGAAGTCATCACGTTTGTCGTAGAGCCTAGTTTGTAGTTCTCCTGAGTCGATTTCTAGAAGTAAGTAAGAGGCCTACCTTAGTGTATTGGTGGTGTCTTTAACTATAATAAACGATTAGTCTATATCTTCTTTAATGATAAAAACAAGGCAAACGGATATAGATTATGCCAACATCGGAAATAATTAAAAAATAACGCTTTTTACAAAACAGTTTTAAAAAATAAGCCATCAGAATTTCCATGTGCTTACCAGGTATAATTTATTGTTCAAAATGTCAGAATGTTGCAAATGTATATATTTAAGATGTAGAACAGATTGTTGCCAATGAATTTAGTATATATACATATGTGTTTGTAATTTTCTCCATTTGCGTGAAATGCGAGTAAATTTGGAAAAATACATCGACAAAGTACATAACAAGTATGTATGTTGACAGCACAGAAAAGACTGAAAACTTATAAGCAATTAGAACGACCAAGCATTTAAAATAATTAATTTGTTTGTCCTTTGGGTTGTTATCATCAATCCACGAGGTAACTAATTACCTGTATTACTACAGTTCAAATGAGTGCGGATGAGTATGTTATTTTGAGTAATTGTGGATAAAGCGCATATATGCCTGTGTTAATTTTGAAATTAAGCATTAATATTGAACATGCAAATAATTAGGAAGTTGAATGGTTTTTAACAACAAAGTCCATCACTCGTTATTCTAAATCCGGTTACAGCCATTTACTGATTGTAAACAATTACGCAATTTAAAGGCAGTTAATGTAAACAAAGATTGTATCAACGAAGGAATAAATGCTATGTTAGCGATATCCATCGAGCACTAACACTCTACCGGCAATGAATAAATTTAGTGATTGCCATCAAGTCATTATATATACACTTGGCCATAAGTTACGGACCACTAGGATTTAAGCGGAGGTGATTTTATATAACCAAAATTTTTATCTAAAACTATCCATTATTTATTTCATGTTTCGTTTGAAATAGTCGACTATTTTAAAGAAGTTTAGTATTTTACTATTCAAATTGTATAGAAAAGACCATCAAGATGTCGTTTGTAAAAATATGTCATAAAACAAAAGAATCATAACTCAAAAAAAAGTTTCCGCTGGTAATGCTACATACAAAGAGTTGGCAGGTTGAGGGTTATTGAGATGTAAAAAAAAAATCAAGTTAAAACATTTATTCCCCAGAAAATAGTCAGTATCGTGTGTACCACGCTTGCGGTGCAATTCTTGAACTCGCCTCCTCGTGCTCTGGACAAGTCTCTGAAGTCTACGTTGCGGGAATTGCCGCCACTCCTGAATTAAAGTATCGCGCAAATCTTGAATGTTCTGACGAGATAGTCCCAAACATGCTCTATGGGATTCATATCCGGAGACATGGCAGGCCATGGAAATGTTTCAAGTGCCTCATTTACAAGATTATCTTTTGACGATGCGTGCTCTATGTGGTCTTGTGTTGTCGTCCTTAGACGCAGGTCTGTTTCCAAAAGGATGCGCATCAAAATTGGGCATAATACAGGGGTCCAGAATCTGATCGCTATATTTTAAACCATTTAGTGTGCCATCTTATGGATACAAGTTTAACTTAATGTCATATAAGAAGCAACCCCAAACTGTCACTCCGCCACCACAAAAGGCTGTAGTTCCCAGAACGTGTGCAGGATCAAAAGCTGTGTTGCGTTGACGACATACCCGCATCCTACCATCAACTGGTTTCAGAAGAAAACGACTTTCGTCGGGCCAATTAATTCTTTCCAAGAGCGAATATTCCAGACGATATGGTCATATATATATATATATATATATATATATATATATATATATATATATATATATATATATATATATATATATATACTATGGTTATATCGAAAACATATGTCTTCTAGAGTCGGCTGTCCTTGGATACATAAGATGAATGTGCAATCAACCTCATCATACTTGAGCCAACTCCTTGAGATAATTTGGAAAATGGTCTAATAAATCTTGACCTCTGTTTTGTTAAATATGCTTGTTCAAGTCAGAATGCATAAACATTTAGCAGCTAACCGCCTGCGAGCGGCCATCTTTTCAACACTATTTTAATAACCAAATACCTCGTTGAAAAATAAGTCATATTTACTTAAAATACCTGTGAACAAACAAATGGGCGGATGGGCAGGAGCAATTCATTATAAATCTAAGCATAAATGATAGGACTATAAATATTGGTGAATTATTAATTCATTATTTAATTAGATCTACATGTTTTTAATTTTAAATTCTTTTATTGTATATTATGCCCAAATCGTTTATTTACCATTACCATTTTTTCCTACCAATTATATAACATTAGTATGGAGATTTTTTTATTGACATTGTATCATGCTCTCAGGGGGTCATTGACTTTTGCACAATTGATCCAATAATATTAATTCAATTAAAACAAAGAACTTATATAGTTCCCTATCAAAACAACGTAGAACATTTCATGTAGAAAAGTTTAATTGCATCAACAAAGAAGCTATTTGTCACAATGAATGTAAGCAAGATTATGCACAAGTCATGCATTCAATTAGTGTTTTTCCACTTTTTAAAATTTTTTTCAAGATAACGGTCGCAATAGACCTGGCTGATAAATCAGGCGACCTAAAAATTAGAACACCAAAACGTGCGTTTCGTTGTATATATGGTCTTCACTGCAATAAATATTGAACTTTAAGTCGAAAGCTACTATGGTCACAATTTTTTATTATTGAAAATAATATACGTCGACAGAAATGTTTGTTTTTAAAAAGATTAGTCACACGACACAAATGTCAGGTAATTATTAAAAAACTACATTCAAAATTTCTGCGATAAAACAGAACTATCAAGCTAAATGAATAAGACCGCCTTCTGTAGGTATTTTAAGACTTAATCCATTGAGCCTAAAAGAGATTTCATTGTGGGAAATCTGACACTAATATGTCACTTTCCATGCTGTGTCAAGAAAATTTGCGTGATTTATACATCGTTCGATGTCAAATCAATACGAAATCAGCAAATATTGCATAATAAAATCATTTCGGTTTGTCACAATTTTGTCAATTTTTTTCTGATTTCCCACACACACGTGAACTATAGTAACACTTTGCAAACTTTTGTTTCTTCAGATATACAAAAAATGAAACAGAGATAAAACAAACAGTCTTCACAAGTATATTTTTCTAAGAAAATATATTTAAATCCGCACTTTTATAATAGTGCAAGAAAACATTTTAATTATAGTATGCACTATAGAATTTGATTTCGTAATTGCAAAATGTTTTACAGATGTGTTTTGCCTTGTGAAAATAACAAAAATATTTCGTAGTATTGGTAAAAGTAAGTTAGTTAAGATAAGGTTTTGTTTCAAAGACGTGTTTTACAATTGTTTTCTTCTATTTTATACATTTAAAATGACCCGCGACGTGTTTAGATGTTTAACGCCGTCCTTGGACTATTAAAGATATTTCTTACTAGATATATTAGAAAACTTTCTGTGTATTATTATTAATATTAACATTTCGTATCAGGTTCTTTCAGTGGTTTTGCTTTATGCACCAGACTAAACATTTGATATGTTTTTCTCTTATTAAAATGAGCAAACCGATAATAATTCATAATTATATTGTATCAGTAGCATATTCCTTTTTCTTTGCAATAACTTTGGCCGGGTTCGATTTAAAAATTTCTTCTGCCTTTTTGCAAAAGGATTTGCCAATTAGCTTAACCAATATTTCTTTCTCATTATTTGATAAATTGTGTTGTCGTTTGTTTTATTTTAATTTGAACAATATAACTACATATTTTGTTTCACTTCTTCACAGAGTAGTTTTGATAAATGTGGTTTTAAATATAAAATAGTATCCTTGTATTTATGCACGTTTCATTCACTTGCAGGTCACGATCTATTTCTATTTAATATTACATAATATAAATTTATTTATACAAAAACAATGAAATGAAGTTTTTTCAATGGTTTTAAGAGATTAATGAAAACCAAAAGGTTTTTGTTATTTATTATTATGGCAACGAAAATATTTATTAAATTTAATAAGCTCTCGATCACTACTAACGATCTCTTCTTTTACTCTTTGTTTTTCTTGTGTCCTTTTGCTTTTTCTAAAAAATCGTCAACACATTGTGGCACATGATCAAATCTTTGGTTTAAAATCCCACTATACTTGTAATTTCTTAACAACAGTTTTAATAATAAGAACACAGTTTTACTTTTGATTTAATCGAGATGATTTAACAAATCCACAACATACGTTCGCTATTTCACAATTGACGTAAATTTGCATGTAACCGACTTGTTAGCAACAAGAAAGTGTCACAGGGTGAATACATGCCATGGAGGGTCGGCCTGAATAGTACACCAAGATTGCTAGGAAGTTCAAATTAAACAATTAATTAATTTTGGGGTTAGTTAAATTAAAACGCTTTAATTTCTTAATTTCAACTGGGATTTGTTTTTTGAAATTTTAAGAATGAATGATTACAAAAATGATTAATTAAAGTCTGAAAAAGGCTTTAAAATCAATTTGTATTCATGCATCTAGCAAAAATGGATCTTACTGGATTAGACATACTTCGTGGCTATATTAATATTTAAAAAGCCGTTGTATTTGGAAACAAGACTTTTCCGTATGCGCCATGTTTGAAATAAATCGCTATCTACGCCCCTGTTTGCCTTCCCTTTTTTAAACGTCCAACGATTATCCTATTTCGATAGCTTAGATTGTAATTAATGTACGTTTTGATGCAGTTCCGCGTATTTTGAAATTAAGTGACAGCTCATTGATTACTACTAACCACATAATCAATTTCATTAAATCATACATACACTGCATAATCCCTTTTAATGATTCCATTTGTGTCAGCGTGATGGGACAATGCAGTGTTGTTTTAATTATCACCCCTTATTTTATAATACGTGTAAGTATAAATAGTTTCATTTTATATAACATCATGATATTTTCTAGTTTTTCACTACATCTTCATTGTGTCTTGTAAGATTCGATGTAGTTTTATAATGACGTACATTCTAAAATAAATAAATAAAAAAAATATATAAAATTTGACAGTGTTTAAAATCTAATTCTAACAGTGTTGGGCTTAATTTGTAGACGTATATATATAAATATTTGATATTAACCCTGTATTTCTGATGATTCAGAAATAAATCCAATGGATAGATATATTATATGGTTGTCACAATACTGAGACATTTGCATATATATTCTATTGCCATTATTTTATTGTTGCACTAACAATGCGTCAATCGTTTTTCGGAAAATACATTAGTTCTTTAAAATGTAAGGAGCATGGCACTATCCAAACAGGTAACTCACTCAGTATGGTCAGCGGGGATGCTTCGGTATTAGAACCATTATAAAGCCCATCACCTTTCTCACAATGTCAATGTTTACTGAAAAAAAATCGCACACTGCTCACTTAATTACGTACGTTCTGTTAACTCTTTTGTGTTGTATGTATTGGTACTTATTATATAAAGTGAAGTGGCTTCTATATCAAAAGTAATAGTCTCTTATAATTAAATTTGAAAATATATTCATATCTAATCCACTCTGTCCAAACCTTGTATACATTTTATTGGAAACCATTTGTTTTGGGGGTTTTTATAGTATCTAAACCTAACTATACTAAGGTATGTGTAATGGCTTTTGTTTGTTCATGCAATCTCTCACAGTTAAGATAAGTCACTCCGACTGACGTCAATTCTCGCCGTATGCTTCGTGAGCAAACTGACTGCAATTATTAAAACAAATACATTAATAACGCAGTAATATCCGTCTATTATCAACTGGAAACACTAGGAGACAAATCATAGTAACTATTAACACTCGGGATATAGAACAGACTATTCTTGGTCACCAGTAAGAATTGTATTGTCTTCGGCATAAATTTTTCTACATAGCAGTTTTCTAACTATTACTGTAGTTTTTATTGTTTTGTTTGGGTACTAGCTAAAATGGCCAACATTCGACAGAAAACACATAATTTTTTTAACATTAAGTTTTTAGTCGGAAGATCCAAGCCCAAAATCAGGCTTTTCTCGCCAGTAGTCAATAGTAAATTTGACTAACAACATACATGTACAACACACTGAAATAAGTTCTCTAGAATTTAGCCGTCTTTGTTGTTGAAACAAAAACCATTACAAACGCAAAAACCGTAAAGGAAAAATCGACTTAATTGTAATATTCCGTATAGAATTTTATATAGAGTCAGATTTATTTGATAATATGATACCTGTTTAAAGTGTCTAAGACCACGAGGGTCAATGAATCTAAAGACGTCCTGCATATCAAGTTTTCTTCATTTATAACAATTAATTTTGATTAAATAGGAAATTTTGGATTACCGCTACGACACAAGTAAATCCCAAATATCCGATTTTCACAAAATTAGAAGTCTAATGCTGAAATTCAGTTGTGAACTATGGATTAATATTCTGAGTCTTAGAATCTTAGGAATTACATCGTTCTTGGTCTATATGCAGTTGAATTCGACCAACACTAGCATGCCATTATTAATTATAATAGAATTTTCGTGGCGCCAATATATGTTCACAGTTCAAACAAAACACATAAATAAGCTCTACGTAAAGAAATGAGAAAAAAGATGTCGATGTCTGATAATTCTTGTGCTTTATTACATTTACATATAGAAATATCTTTCATAGTGGTTTATTTAGAATTTTTTGCAGTGAAAATAACTCTTTTATCACTACAAAGTATTTGGCAAAATAAGTTTTGAGAAGATTTAAAAATGATATAGCTGTTGCCAATATTGGGTTTAAAAACGGATATAAGTGATCTGCGAAAATAGACAATTTTGCTATGTTTGATAATGAGACAATTAACCAGATTTCACTGTTATATGAAGTTTGAACTATATACTCGAGATAAAACCACATCCGGTTGAGACTGATTTTTTTTATTTTTGCGTTATTTTTAAATGCTTGACCTATTTGGAAACAATAGTTTTTCGTCACTAATGACGATTGGGTGCTCATCTGTTGATTGGTTTAAAATAATAACGTCATAAACAGACATAATGAAGTCATAAACAAAATAATTAACATTTACCGCGTATTCAAGTCTTGTCCATATTTTTGAAATGCCTTACATTCTGCAGAAAACAAATAATTGTGTTACATATTAAGTTTTTAGTCGGACACACCAAGATTGACGTAAGCCTCTTCCCGACAGTGTTAAATAGTAAATTTGAATAACATCATACAACACGACGACGAAATACGTTGTCTATTAATTTAGCCGTTTTCGTCGTTGGAACAAATACCAAATACGCAAAAAAGAAAAATGTATGAAAACATGAAGGGAAAACGATGAAATAAAAACTGTAAATAACTTTAAAATCTAATTTATTGTAATATTCCCTATGAATATTTATTTAGAGTCAGAATTATTTACTATATGACACCAGTGTTAAAGTGTCTAAGGCCATGAGATTCAATAAATCTAAGGACGTCCTGTATATCGAGAGTTCTCTTCATTTATGAATAACTAATTTCGCGACATCAGTAATCTCAAATTTCCGATTTTCACAAAATTCAGTTTTGAAATATGGATTAATATTCTGTGTATTGGAATCTTAGGAATTGTATAGTTTTTCAGTCTATACGCAGTTGAATTTAACCAACACTAGCATACCATTCATAATTATAATAGAATTTTCTTGAAGCCATTATATGTATATTTTTCAATCAACACATATAAAGCATGCCAATGTCTGATAATTCTTGGGCTTGTATTTTACATTTGCTTATAGGAGAATCCATCCGTTGCGTATATGTTTTGTATTACAAAGCATTTGACAAAATCAATTTTGAGAAGATATAAAAATACTATAACAACATTGGGTTTGAAAATACTCATATAAGTGATTTACGAAATCAGAGAGCATGTTTTATGTAGTAGTGTTTCGATAATGAGACAATTAACCAGATTTCTCTGTTATAAAAATTTTGAACAACCTTTCTACTCTAAATAAAACCACACAACATGGCATGGGAATTTGACTAATGTATTTATCTAAGGTATTATATTTATGGTTTGCATCGGAAGAGAAGTTTCTGGCTATTAAGACAGCGTGGTACTTATTTTTAGTTGATTCTAACTAGAGGTATAGAAAGATCTTGTGACTTGCTGTTGATGAGATGTCTCTTTCTCACCGGGTGAGTTAGCTTATTGTTATGTCGATTAATTATGACGTCATTGACGTCAAATTACGTGTTGACAAATGACTACCAAGCATTGTGAAGAAATACCGAACAAATCTGGAACTTTGGTGAGAACAAGTATCAAATCATTCGTGGAAGCCGATTCAAGAAATTCTCGAACCCGCGGGAAAGATGTCTGTTTCTCCAATCCATCGCAAAGCTTCAAGATGGACAAAATGTTTTCCCTTGAGTTTGAGATTATCTCGTTGCGCCTTTTCACTTGTGATAGATCCTATTTTACTGCGTATTGATGTCCAGTCCATATATTAGGATTTGGAGAATTTGTATTTCATATCCCAAATTTACTGCTTTTTAAAATTAGAGAAACAGAATCTAACATAAGAACTCTCGATAGGTAAACACCGGTTGGAGGGAAAGACAGTAAAATCTCAGACACAGGCGTAAGAAATAGCTTTTGGTCTAAAACTCGCAAAACTCGTTGGAGGCCAAAAATCTTTTCACGTAGGTGTCTTATATTTTCCTCTCTTGACCCACACCGGTGTTAGATCCTCTATATTATTGTGTAAACGATATTTGTTCTGTGGATATTTGATGTATATTCAAAAATAGAATACAATTATTTTTCATCCACCCGAAATCAGATTTCGAAACAATGTTGTCCGAACTCCTGTATTGTTTATTCTTTTTTACGTCAAGTTTGTCGAAAGTGACTTAATGTCATTATGTTCCAAATGACATTGTTTTGTCTTTAGCTGAATTTCTCATCGCAGGACCATCTAGATTTTTGGGTTTGTTTTGAGTCTTCATGACTGGTAGTATTGCTGAAAGAACTTAAAGTAATTAAATTTGGTGGCTGCTCAAACAAGCTGTACGAATTAGATCATTCGTCGGTAAATCTTTTTGGGTGATGTGAGTTACTCTTAAACGTAAGTGTAGTTTTAGATGGTGACATTCTTCTTTATGAACTGTCGGTTTGCATATTAGTTAGGCCACACCAATTTAATTTCTTGTTCTTCGGATTTTTGTCCTTTTAAAACGGGGCGAGCGAGCGAAATAATAATTTTAATATTATTATTTGGATTTTCATCGATGTATATATTCGCAAAATTTAGTTTCATTGTGATTTTCTTTCAGAATTGGGCTTACTATGCTTACCTGAAGTTTACCAAAGCATTTAAATAAAAATGAATTTATTTTGTAATTATGGGTTCATCATTCAATTTATGTACAATCAATTGCACCTTTTAAACAATTCAGTATTGTAACTCATATACAACATACTTTCAAAGCATAAGAGACAGATGGAAGCAAAAGAATGCATACATGTAACATCTTCATTTGCAAAAATATATTTTTAGACCTTATTTAAAATGCACAACTGACTACACTGTACATCATTAATTGATGAAGCTTTCTAGAGGAATGAATTTTAAAATGTCATAAAATAAGTTATATCCCATTCATTGTGTTTGCTGTAATATTCCCATTTAGTGAAACTTTCCCTTTTGATTGAACAACCAAAGACAATCCAAAATTATAGATACATGGTGTCCAATGTGCAATTTTTGAGAGAAAAAATTCAAGTCCCATGCAAGCCATTAGAAAACAGAGATATATATGAAAAATAACAATAAGACAACAACCATTTCAAACATTTATATGCTGACTCTTAATAAAAATTACTTGAACTTTTCCACAATTAACACTGAACAACCATTACCAGTAATTTCATTTCCTTTTTTTGGATATATCACAACCCTTGCAACAATGTGAACAAATTTAATAAGCATTGTAGTTTCTGTGGTCATTTTGTTTTATCTTGGTGGAGATAAACAAAAATCGAATGTGCTTCATTACTGAGGCTAAATGTTCACCATGCTGTTGCAAACAAACGTTTCGAAGTTTCAGTCGAATTGAGTTTTTTGGTACTGATCATGATCTGGCAATCCTGCTCCAACATCTTATCTTCTATAAATACAAATATAACCCACTTTTATTTCACATTTTTTATATTTGAATGTTCCTGTAACCTCGTTTTACGTTTATGTCGCGCTAACCTAAGGTCGAAATGTTTGGTTTTGACACATCTTTGAAACAGCTGTGCCAACGCACCACCACAAATAAATCGCCGTGTTTGGACAACCATGCTTTCCTTTATGACAAATATCCACACTACTATAACGATATGATTGTTTCTGTTCCTTTTTCAAAATACACCAATATTTTTGTTTGTTTGTGATGCAATAAAACGGTTACATTAAGCGTTATCAAGATTACGATTTCAAAAAAAGTAAAATAAAAATTCCGGATGACTTTCCCGGAGCGGGGAGCGGAAATTTTTTATTAATATTATTTTTTCGATTTCGATAAAATATGTGCGGTCGGGTCCGTAGAACAAGAAATTTATTTGGTGTGGCCTTATTACAAAATTGATACCCAAATGGCAATTTAAAGAAGTTTTTAAAAATCATTTTCAAATGAAAACGAGGGAAGGTGAGAGTTAGTTTCTCTTTCCTCAACACCTTCTTTTAAAAAATTGAACCAACTTTCACAAATTAGTTATTTTCAACTCTTGATATGAAATTGTTTAACAACAAAAATCATGGGTACCCGTGGCTGAAGGTTGTAAAGTCAAATAACACAGTGTCTTATTGGTGCTGATACGGTAATATTTATTAAAGACGATTTAGCTTTGTTGTTAAATAAAGTTACTTTAGAATTCATTCATTCATTTATTCATATATTTATGTCCTCATTAATGTGAGATGAAATAAAAAACAATGCCCAAATCTCAAGAGTAACGATAGCTTTCTTTACTATTTACACAATGGAGAATTAAATACAATTGTTCCTCGTCCTTTTCACGGTATCCTAAACAGCATCTTTTGAAAGAAATATTTCATTACAGTTACAGCATATGTGGACATATAAGAAATTTCCAGAAATTGAACACCATTTTTATATTGAATTTGATTTATCTGGATATGATGTGGCAGTTCTTTACTTCTAAATTCAAACTAGCGAGTTTCGTGACTCTTGCAAGGACGACTACATTTTTCATGAATGGTGCTGAAGTTTTGAAATCATAGGTCATTTGGTTAAAACTAACACTTAGGACTGACATTAAACTTACCACTTTTTGCAAAACTGAATACAGGGGTAACCGTATTAGTATAAAACTGGGGGAAGTACTAGTGATTTATGTAGGTAAAATTTCATTTTTGTATTTTCAACTCGTCAAAGCTTGTTTCAGTTCGCAGATGATGTAAATGTGATTTATAGTTATTCTAGCCAACAATAAATTCACAAATATATAAACTTATTGATATGACTAGTTCTTATGCAACTTTGTCGTATCTAACTTCCAGTGATTTTTACATTTAGTTAGTTTACATTCTTATTAATGAACTGTCAATATCTACGTTTTCAACGGTTCCGCGTTTTTTATAAATTATATTTTTTGTATCTTTTATGCTCGAAGCAGTTCTATAATAACGTACATTCTCAAATTTCTCTTTTAAAAAATGTTCGATCCCGAACCATATCACTGTAAATTAATACCGGTAATAGGTTTTTGTTTATTGTTGTATGCTTATTTAAATTTACAAGAGGAGTCTTTAGCATGAAACGGGCATGGCTTTTTCCACGTCACTCACTATGTGATGCAGCAATTCTTTCCGTTTAATACCCTGATTGCTCCATTACCCTTTAGACACATGCTGCATAATTTAATTCAATGACAGCTAAACACACATTATATAATACAATACAAATTCCAAAAGCTTGCTACAAAACTTTTTTTATTAAGCAATACATTTGTGTTTGTCACACAAGGTTCCTAAGTGGAGGACGAAATAGTTTTGCTACTTATAATATTCAAGCTGAGCTGAATGTAATTTCTTTACATATGGCAAAAAATATATGAACATACAAATAAATAATGTGTTGCGAACTAAATGACAATAAGAAACAAGCAAAACATATGCCACTTAATTAAAAGGATGACCTACCCGAGGACCCCCTGTAAAATTCTGAATTGTAGTAAAAGCTAGTAGTAAATGACTATGCTAGATATTAGATAAATGAAAAACTTACATACAGATTACACAATACATCTCTTCACTGCAGGTGGATACATTATAAAACATACTGATACTTAATTGTAGACACCTGCTACATAATATAACACAATGACAACTACATACAAATTGCATAATATAATACAATGACAACGACACAAGCGTTACATAATAGAATTGTAATACAAATTTTAGGAACTTGCTACAAACCGTTATATTTAGCAATAAATTTATTGTATTATTCCGTGTGAATATAAACTTAATAGTCAGAATTTTTTACCATATGACACAATTTTAGTTATGTCTAAGGCCTTGAAGAAGATTATTGAATATAAAAACATATTGTATATTCAATAGTTCTGCTCATTTTCGACAAATTTTTTTTGCGAAAATCAGAAATTTTGTATTACCGCTGTCGTGAATGTCTTAATGACGTTGAAACTCAGTCTTGAAATATGGATTAATATTGTGTCACAATTTGTGTTCCTTGGTAAGCTTAGGAATGGAATTAAATCGTTCTTGGTCTATACGCAGTCAAATTTAACAAACAGTGTTATACAATTAATAATAAAATCGAATAGCCCTATTCATATTCCAATCAAACCAACAATAGAAAGATCTATATATATAGGGTTTCTGAAAATTCTCGTGGTTTGCTATAACATTTGCTTTAAAAGAACAATTATATTGCACAAAAATCTCGAACTTGATAGCACGTGGCTGCGTTTATGTAAGAATGATTGGTAGACGATTATGTCACACGCGACCTGATTGGTTATAACTATATTGAATTTCGAATTAAGAATCTCGAATCTCGAATGAGCCTTCTGGACTTTCGTTTTTAAGAAGATATGAAAATGCGACACTCCTTTATTGCGTTTAAAATCTGACATAAGTGAAAGCAAAGACAGACAGCATGTTTTTATTTAGATATGCTTCGACATTGATAAAATTAACCAAACTTTTATGTCTACTTGAAATGAAAACACCACACCTAACATGAGTTTATTAGGTACACAATATGGATATCTAAGGTATTATTTTTATTGTTTGCAACCGATAAAAATATCTTTTTTGTAAAAACGATGTTGTCCAGTTGATACTGCATGTATATTTTACGACACGTTAAACAACAGTTTTGAATGTCAATATTTGTTTTGTCCTGAAAGTCATACATGCTCTAAGTTCACCAAAATATCACATAAACGGAGTTACTTTAGAACAACCCATCGACTATAGAAAACTGGGAGCAAGTGGAAGGTTTTACCTTGATGAGACATAACATGTTCTAGGGAGAGATGTAAATTTTAATGTACATATTTAGGCATTATCAATGTATATATTTAATATAAATCTGTTGATGTGACGACTTACTTGTATTTTAGTCAGTGAAACTATATATTGGAATTGGATTGTGATCGTGAAACTAATATATCCTATATAATCCTTTTATTTGTAACTGATATATACGCTTCATTATCAAATCATTCTAGATCTTTTGTAACAATTATATTGCATAAAGTAAGAACTACATTTAATCACGATGATGGATGTTATCCCGAATGTGTAGCGTTTAACTATAATGTGCTTAAACGATTTTTAACGAAGTGGTTCACAATAGCAAGATTGAAGTCATCACTTAGAACATTTAAAGGTCGCCATCATGACTGAGTTGACTGTTACGTGATATCTTTGTCACAACTGACTATTGATTTTTTCTTTTTGTTGTTGTAAATACTTTCCTTATTACTAGAGTATGACTCTCCCCGGATATGACTAATTACCAAATTTCAACCTTAGTGATACGACCGTTTAGTGGTGTCCTTTTTACTAAATTTTTGGATTTGAAGTTGAATGTCTGTTTGTTTTGTTGTCCCCTCTTTCGTTTACATACCTTAGAACGAAATTTACTCTAAGAGCTTAAATAATATCTATGTGGTCTCGATAACTGGTTTATTTTGTGTCCTGCTTGTCATGTCATATTCATTGCTACTTCCGTATTTATATAAAGAACCAACACCCGAAACATGTCACTGTTGACGTATGTATACAGTTATACATAAATTGAAAATTCTTTTTGTCATGATCTATGATAAGAGTCATTATACTATTATTTCATAACATGAAACAATAAATTATTGATTTATTTGAAATGTTTGAACCTCATCACCACATCCTTAGTGACAAAATTCCATTGTAGACAACTTTATTGAAAACAAAATGATTGCGAAAGATTAATGCACATTTCTGAAAAATAGTATCATATTTATTCCAGCTCCTCTCTCTCTCTCTCTCTCTAAAAATACTGAGTAAGAAACTGTCAGATTTACTCGGATTGGTTATGATTTCATCACACGATGGTACACACCTTCTGTGACGAGCTCTAGATTCACCGCTGTTAATGAAGTAATATTGCACCTATCCAAAGGATGTACAGCGCTGAACGCAGTGGATGAAAAAAAGGTACTACAATGTCTGAATGATGCTGATATGATACATTTATTTAAGACGACTTTGCATTGTTAGTAAAAAAGTTCAAGGTTTAGAACTCATTCCTTTATTCATTCATATCGTTATTTCGTCATTTATATGAGATTAAATGACTTACAATGCATAAATATCAAGAATAACTATCTCTCTTCGTTTTTTTCGTCGAGAATTAAATAAAATTGTTCCTCGTCTTTTCATTCGGGCTGAAAATTCTATATATCCCACAAGGCATCTTGTAAAACGAATGTTCTGTTATTATATTGAAATAACAGAGATTTCCAAGTGAACAAATTCTAGAAAATCACATGTGCAATAAATTCAGATCTTTCACTCCATTCAAGTGACGTCACATTGTACGTCCTTCACGACGTCGCTAGCAAAAATGCAAGCGCAAGAAAAAAACAACTAAGTTCCTTTCAATTTACGCCGACATATAAAATATTCGCCAATGTAAGAAACATGATAATAAGATTTAACTCGGGCGCGGACAAGTTTCGCGCACATGTTTAAACTGATGCGTTCTGCGACATTAGTGATCATATTTTCAATATTCAATCTGCGCAATTGAATATCCTATAATTACAGTTTCAGCATATCTGGACATACATATCAGAAAATTGCCTTTTTTCTGCACTTCAGGATTCAAACTAGCGAGTTACCTCCTGAATCTTGCTAGGACTACATTTTTATGGATGATTCTGAATAATTTAATTCGGGTCACTTCATTTTTTTCATTCACACAATTCACAGCTAATTTTCAGTGTTCATCATCGAGTATAATGTTCAGATGCGGATGCAAAACATATTTTAAAAGTGAGTTGATGCTATTGTTTATGAATCCAATATATCGTTGTGTTGAATCAATGAAGTAGGAATACATCGTATATAGAAATAATTTTTTGGTATAATTTGTATTGTCTAACGTATACAATTTCTGAGCATTATAAGTGTCTTTTTATCAATACACGTGACTATCCGTTGAGCTCCGGGTCTGGTTTAAACGTATTCGGATTTCGTTGATGGTTTTGCTAAGTATTCCTCTTGCCATAAAGTGTTAGAATAAGTTTAATGTGGCACACAAAATTTCACAGCGACTTGTAACAAATCTAACTACTCAGCAAACCAGATGACGATATATTATCTGTTTTCTGTGTTTGTTGATTTATTTGACATGCATGGGAAAAAAGGGAAAGTAAAGTTAATATGTCATGTGCTTATACATCGTTGTAAACTTTAAGAAACTTTAAATATGGCATTGATTTTTTTGCAGATATGTAGTCTTTTCCTCACGAGACATAAACAAATATTTAAGGATTGTTTTCAATTGTTGGTTTAATTATTGGATATAAACGAAGCGGTTTATGTTGCAGCATAAATCGATCCAAAGTCGTTTATATCCAATAATCTAACCAACAATTGAAAACAAACCTTATATTTTAAATTTCATAGTAAAAAGGAAATAACGAGAACAATATTTTATAAGTAATCAAATAATATTTGCAATTCACTGTTTTGAGTGTCGTCACTTGTTGTTTGCGGAAGAATTCATGTATAGTCAACATCATCAATACATCTTATTATGACGTCACAATCAGTCACGTGCTGAAATACCAAGTTAGGTTATACGAAAGAACCAACTTTGCTCAGCTATGAGTATTTAAAAGAAATTAAAATATTAAACAATAACAACATTCTCCAATTATAAACTAATAATAAACAAAAAAGATTAGTTATAATGGTATACTAAGGGTAAATACAAAAAACATTTTGAAGGAAAAAATGATTTATGTCAATTTAAACACAAACAAAATATATGTAAAAGCAGCACTAAAAGAAATGAATAATATTCATCACATGATTTGTATACCTTTTAGATTTCTGGAGTGAGTTTTAAAATTTGCTTGAAAATGATAAAATAACTGGTATAACTTATATTGTAGTACGATAAAAAAACCATTAAGGTTTAGATGAGTAATTTAAGGTACAATGTAACAGCAAGTGTACATTGGATGTTGTTATAAGATAAGCAGGTATTTATTGTCTAATTGAATACATCTTTCAATGGCTGCGTTAATACAATGTTGAGTTTAATATAATAATACACGTGTATGTGTTGATTCCTGTTGAAAATTCTAGGATAAAGATTAGTCTCGATCATGATATCTAAGTACAATCCTTAAGGATTAGTTTTTTAATTAAAGTTTTTGCATTCTGAGTTAAACGTGGGAGTGCGGTTTGTACAAATACTAAGCCAACGTTCGTCTTCGGATTGTGGGACAGCAATAGATTGATAATATGAGTGATAAACGACTTACAAGCAAATTAAGCTACATTCAAAACGAACGTGAACAATTTAACAATAAATAATACTTAGTAAATAAAACTTTAAATTTCTGCTTTATACAATCATGTAATTTATTAGAATTACAAATTAATGATTAATATTATATAGCATTCAGCTTTATTTGCAATGTTTGCTGTTTTACTTGCTTTTACAATTATTAAAAATATAAATTAATATTAAGATGATAAAAAAGTATTTTTTAAATATTATTTATCTTATTTGGAACTTTTGAAATAGCTTGTTAAAATATTTGAATATTAATAAGCTGGTTGGAATGGCTTGTCTAGGAGGTGGCCTGTACTTTATACTTGGATTTAAGCTAATGAAGATTTGTTGACATTTGACACAGCAAGAGAACAGATTAACGAAATGATTAAAGGTTTGCGTACGAAAAACTAAGGAAATCAATTGGAGTTTGAGTTGTCATATTTTGTAACTGTCTGGCAACGAAATCAGATCATGAATAAAAAATCATACATATAAATGTATTTAAACTGAAATAAATATATTGTACGTAAACAAAAAGGACGGAGCAAGTGAAAGATTTAATTTTAAATAGATAGGTGTAACGACAAAAGTATAGAAATACATATAGCTACTCTGGCCTCCTGGATAGTGGAACACCATTTAAATTTGTCCGTATTGAAGAATACGCCTTCAAGTTCTTTCAATTTGTGTATATTTGAGGTGTCCATTTATATAATAAAATGTGGGACCATATCAACTGATTAGGAGTTTTATCTTTCTTACAATTGGCAAGTTTTACTGCATTTATCGATTTTTAACAGATTTGGGGAAAATTGATTTATTACACAAATAACATATAAATGATAGTATGTTAGCTTTTACGATCGTATCAGCCTCAAAGGCTTCTATACTAAATAACGCACCCCTTGGAAAAAAATTGTTGTACTTGCATTTTTGTATTAACATTTAATTTTATTTTGAATATCCAGTAGAAAAAATTTAGATACGATAACCTGTTCATGTTTTATACAATGCATCTGTTGTTTACTTTTTACAAATCGTCCTTGACTTTTTCTACGGTAATTTTATATAATAAGTCAGCCATTTTTGTTTCTAAAGGGACCTTGTATTGTTCAAATGTTCGTCTGCTTTTGTGACGTTCAATGGTATTCAGACAAACTGCGAGACTTTCTAGCCTTAACTTCAGACGACATTACCCGAAAGATTTCGAATAGACAACCCTCGACTGTTCCTAAAGTACACCGTTCTTATTAAGGTCACATTTTAGTATGGAAAATCGCTCTATTAATTTAAAAACCGATATATTTCAAAACGCTGAATATCTGAAGAAAATATTGTTGCTTTCAAAAAGTACCCTTCTTGAAAGAAGCATAAGCTGAGCTATACGCGGTAAGGTCCGAAGGACTTTAAATCAAGTTTGTGAGGGAGTCGTCGGACTTTACACATTGATAATTTCCTAAAACCCAGTGTTTAATCCTTATAATCCTGTGAAGTAATCGTTGCGATTTTCAAAACAGGAAAAACAGTTACCGAAACCCATCTAGACCTTAAAACGTACCTAGGCCGAAAAGCGTAGGGATAGGCAAACATAGTACCATAGAAATCACGGTTCTGTAGATATTAATAGGAAAAAATACTAAAAGAAAAATAAATTGTATATATATTATATTTTATTTGGACTCTCAGTCCATTTAATTGGAAATCATTGCAGCAGAGAAAACATTGTCCCTTCTCTCTGACGATTCGCTGGGAGGACGCCATCTTGTTTACATTGGATACTGAAAGCAGTCGGATCAGAGGAAATATCGATACATATGACGCCATTTAAGTGTTTTTGTCCAATCAAAGCATGAATGTAAATAAATTACAGCATGTATAAAATTATCACTTCACAACGTTATGCTAGATCTCGCGACATGGATCTGTACATATTTTAAATGTGATCCCACATCATCATGATCCTTGTGGTCCTGTTGATATTTGGCAAAAGGTTGAGGACTCGGCGGAGTCTGCCAAAATTGTTATAAATTGTGATCATATTATTATTACTGGTGATTTTAATGATAATCATTTTTTTAGCGAACCCCAAAATGAAAAGTATATGTACTAGGTTTAGTTTGCAGCAACTTATTGAAGAGCCTACAAATTTACGGAACATTCGTCTTCATTGATTGGTCTCATAATTACAGATGATCAGTTTTTTGTACCATATTTTACTGTTGGTCCACCACTTCTTGATCAATTCAAAATCATTGCCCTGTTATTGACTTTGTTAATTCCCATAAACCCGCTAATAAGTCATTTAAAACGTAAAATTTGGCTTTATAACCAGCGCAACTACGATCTGTATAGGCAGATGTTGGCTAACGTCGATTGGGAAAATATCCTGAACACTAATGATATTGAAAAAATTGTGTGCGATGTAACCGGTTGTATTTTACATGCAGCGGATTCTTGCATTCCGAATCGTTTTGTAACCATTCGGAAAGATTATCCTGTATGGCTGACAAGCGAGATAAAAAAACTTATCAGGTCGAAAAACCGCCCACATACCAAAGCAAAACGTTCTGGTAGACCGACTGATTGGGACAAATTTAAGAAAGTAAGAAATAATGCGACGTCACATGTGAGACTCGCTCGTGAAAAACACCGCATAGAATTGATTAATCGATTGTCCATCGAGAGATGCTCATCAACATCTTTGTGGACAATTTGTAATAAGATAACTGGAATTAAACCAGCACGTTTAGAGGTACCAACACTTCTTATTGGTGATAGATTAGTTTTTGACCTGGTGGGTTAAGGTGTTTGCAACTTGGTTCATTTATTAGACACAAAAATTATCTATTTACACTGAATTCAGTAATTACTAAAAAATCAAGTTTTTATCGATCTTTTATAGATTATTTTTATTGTTTGTTTGTTTGTTTGAATGGTGTTTAACGCCACTTTCAGCTATTTTTCAGCTATATCATGGCG
Organism: Limnoperna fortunei; assembly: GCA_944474755.1. Lineage (NCBI taxonomy): Eukaryota > Metazoa > Mollusca > Bivalvia > Mytilida > Modiolidae > Limnoperna > Limnoperna fortunei. The sequence goes on along the minus strand of OX104112.1, from coordinate 89,537,934 downwards.
TCCAGTTTTTATTGGGGGAGGAAGCTGGAGTACTCAGAGAACACCCAGGACATGCAGTAGGAAAACCGGTAATCCTTCTCAATGAAGATTAAAGTCAAGTACATTCGGCCTGCAGTGAGAATCGAACCCACAATCTCATTTTTATCAAAACCACGTGATCAATAGTAGACGAACTACCTTAACCTCTCGGTCACCGAGGCCTCAATTTTTATTTTACTATTCACACTTGATTGAATATAGTGCAAATAGTGTACAAAAAAAGCGGAAGGCGTTTATGATTACTAATATGATGATGAGGAAGACCAGAGTTTTCGGCTCTATATTGTGACATAATACATCATTTAGTCAAACATAAGATTTGTATTGAATTTTCTTTCTTTAATATTTGCATAAAAAGTTGGTATATTTTTAAGGGGGGCATTAACCATTGTAGTAGAGACCATTTGAGTTCGTTGTTTTGAATACTCTTGATCTTTTGAATGTGATAAACGTTTCTTGTAATGTTTAAAAGTAAATATACCATCCATGTTGACTTTAAATTCCAAATAGTTAATTGTTATGTCACGTGAGGGCGCTAAGAAATACACTGCACAGTGTTACTGGGATTTGCAGTCGAATCAAGTAAAGTTTAGATTTTAAATATAATAAGAACTGAAGAAATTTGTAGCCAAGAATGATAGGGCTTACAAAAACTCATGAAAATGACATGGCATAAAAATAGTGCATATTCTATTTATAAAGCATGATTATTTAATGTTTTACCACATGTGTCAAAAGGGAAATGTTTTGTTTTTGGTTCTGTATATCAATACGTATATTTTCACATGTATGAGTAGTTAGTCACACCCCCGAGGAGTGCATTTTTCAGTTTGCATTTTTTAAATTATTCAATATTGTATCTTTTTATTACGAAAATTAAATAGAAACAATTTTACCACGATAACCTGTCTATATTTTACACTATGCCACTGTTCTTTACATGTCACAAATCGTTCTCGACTTTTGGTAGCGGAAATTTCCATTTTAAGTCCGCCATTTGCGTTTCTAAAAGGGTCTTACGTTGTTTACAAAGGTTTGTCTGCTTTCATGACGTTTTATGTTATGATAAACGACATTGCTCGAAGGTTTAAAAACAGACAACATCCTCCTGTTCCTAGCTTACACTTCCGTTCTAATTTAGGTAAAAAAATGCCCTATGAAAATGAAAAACCGCAGCATTTCAAAACGCTGATTAAAGTGAAATGTGAAACATTATTGTTGATTTAAATTTTCACTTTTTGCATCTAAAAAATGATTTTAGGCTCGACCTTACGTGGTAAGTAGTTTTTATTTGTCACTCAAAAAACCTATGCCAATGTACGCTTAAGCTTACTAGAGATGTATGATCTACTATAAACATATAAATTCATCATACCCGACTAAAACATACGCACCACAAGAAAACATAAGGCTTTTGAAATTAATTATTATCAAATTGATCGTTTATAGCCTATTTCATAGTTTTTTTAATATCACAAGTTGTTGCTTCAAACCAATAAAAATTTCATGAAAGATCAGACCCGAGGTTGAAAACTGGCAAAACGGACAAAGACAACAACCCATGAAAAAATGAAAGAGACGATAAGAACCTTTAGTTTTGTAAACTTTTCATATGCACAAAAATAGTCTTTGCAGCGTTTAATTAATAATCAATTGTCTGACTTTCTTATTAATACTGTGTATGATTTTAATGTAAGAATTTAACATAGCTACTTCTTTAATAGTAGCATCTATAGCGGCAAACATTTGAACACTTGAGGACAGTATTATACATGTTCAGTAGTAACGACCTAAGTCTCAAATAGTAAATAGAAAAGATAAGGTCACATTTGGCAAGTAAATGACACAGAACTAAAAACTGATTTTATTCAATCTAAGCATTGACAATTTTGACGTGGTGTTTGGCTGTTCTTCTCAAGTTCTGTCTCTGTCTACAATGACATTTTAGAAATCAAGATACGTCTGATTAAAAATTACATATTAACTAATAGGACTATTATATGTCATGTGTAAAGTTTAAGTTCGCCACACCAGCCAATTTATTGCTTACTAGCAGACAGTGACTCAAAGTTGAAAATTGATTTTAGGGAATGATAAAACAGCCACAAAAAAAAAAAAACGCGGAATCTAGGTCATATTTCATTTAACATTTTAAACAAGCTGTCGTAATATTTATTTAACTTTTGCAATAATATTTTAACTCGTCAATATAATGCAGTTATATTTGAAGCAATCTTAAACACTTTATCCATTTGTAAAGTAAGCGTATTGCCAATGTAATAAAACTGTACTCAAAATCAAATCGCAACGTAAAATTTAGTGATGACTGCGATTCCTAGTACCCCACATAGTGGGTCTTTACTTGACTTTCCCGTTACTGTTGTATTTCTGTTTTTGTAATACATTGTTCTATTTGTTTGTTTGGATGTCTTGTATTTTGGGCAAGATTTTACACGTGTCTCTTTTGCTTCTTATAAATTAATGCCTCTCGCAAATCTTTTGCTATTATATTTATTTCACGTACTTCCTTAACTATAGGCTAGCATAACATAACATTTTACTAAGCAAAACAATATTAGTTGGCATAAATATTTTTCATTTGATAAAATTAATGAACATTTACTTATATACAAATATTATTAATAGCAAACATGCATATTTCTTCCTTTTGGAGGATGTGTTTTTCAGAAGACAATCGAAATTCCTATGGTACAAACTGTGCCCACTTCTTGCCGATATGTTCCTGTATTCAAACGAAACTGAATTTCTTCAACGTCTCATTAAAGACAAGAAGATTACAGACGATAGGTCCATAAAATTAACATATAGATATTTTAATGATGTTCTTTCAATGAAAAACCCTCATTTTGCAAAGTGGCTTCTTTAAATGTATCCTAACGAAGAGGTTGTTGTTTCTAAGTTTGCCAGTTTCATGGACATTAACTTGTGGAATTTATATTTGACAGTTTTCTTGGTGTATTGTGTTATTATCTTCATTTAGAGACTAAAAGTTCATATGCGAAATAGTACAAACACAACATTTAAAGACATTGGAATTGAAGTCCAAAAGGTTGGAATAATGAAACAGTTAAGATCACAAGGATAGATCTAAAGCAAAATACACACTTGAATTTTTTTTAGATCAAATATGTCGTACAAGATACAAATAACGAGGGGCCTCAAGGTAGTTCGTTTACTATTGATCACGTGGTCTGTCAATACTGAGATTGCGGGTTCGATTCTCAATGCAGGCAAGGTGTACTCGACTCCAATCTTAATTGACAAGTATTGCCAGTTTTCCTACCGGCGGTCGGGGGTTCTCTCCGGGTACTCCGGCTTCCTCCCTAATAAAAACTGGACGCCATGAAATAGCTGAAAAATTGCTGAAAAAATTGCTGAAAGTGGCGTTAAACACCATTCAAACAAAACAAACAATACAAATAACGATGTTTATATCAAGGTAATTAAAATTAAAAGTTAAATTTAAGTAAAAATATTCAAAGAAAAATATATATCAGGTTATGAAGTACAAATGTTCGGAATCACAAAAAACAGTTTTAATTAATTTCTCCTATGTCATTAAAGAAGCATGCGATATGTATATACCACGAGATGAATGAAATGTCTTTCCAACTAAATAATTCATCAGTTAAATTGAAATAAATGTATCCAAACTGCAATTTCATTTGGGTTAGAAATATATTTATGATTTGACGAGCAGACAAATTCTTGGAAATTAGTTCATAAACGAAAAGTTATTTAGGTGCATATACACATTCAAATAAATATTACAAATAATATAACAGTCCGATCTTCACACAGACAGGACCTTTACGCATGAAAGTTTATAAAACGTATTTATTAAGTGCAAATTTTATTTATCAAAAACAAGATCTTAGTATATTTTCACAGAAGTGGTCGTTGACAGTATCATTAGTTTACAACTATTTAATAATAAAGACAATAATTTATTGGATAATTTTGTTTCACCTGACCACGGAGGCCGCGGAAAAAATGTTTCTATACACAACATTTTTCTGCAATAAATAACGGATAACTGATTTAACATTTAAATTTAAACTTTGTTTATATTTATCATTTCGTCTTTTAATACCAACACATAAATCAAAAATTTTGTTGACAACCAACTGACATTTATTCCACATCACACAGATTATAGTCGATTACATTCGATTATAGAAATATTACTTATAAAATTGTACCGTTCCGTCGGCTGTGTGTTTAATCGTGATGGAGAACTGTAGAGTTATTTTGATTACGATATTCCTAATTATAATGCTGGTAAGAATATATATTTTGTACGCCACATATTTTGACGATGTGACAAAACTAACCGAAAACCATTTTGTTTTTGAACTTTTTAATTGAATTTGATATATATTAGGTGAACAATTAACATCATTAATTAGTTATACTCTAATATTGCTTATAAAATGTGCTTATTTACAGAGCCGACACACGCATTCTTTTATAAAATGTGTTGGTGCATTAAAGATGCCTTAATTTGTATTATAGGATTTGTATATCCTAAAAAGTAAAACTTGTATATAAAAATGATTTTATTTGTGTTTCAATATCAATATGCCAATAATTAATCAGTTTACTTAACGCACTAATTTACGACAATGAAAAGGTTTCTAAAACTGTAAATGTGAAAGATTGTCACAAACTTGAAGTATACAGAAACGATAATGGTTAAATGAGAGTTGACAAGCCAAAATGTCTGATTTGCCTATTACATCTGCCGATTTTTTATATGGCACATAAATACATGTACGCATACATGTATAAACATGTATAGATATATTACTTACAATCCTGTATCATTCCCTCGGTCATTTGTTTAATTGTGTTCGATCTCTGTGTTATTTTGATTACGATATTCCATATTATAATGCCGGCAAGAATGGTGTGGGCTCTTAGCGTTTTTATGGACGTCTTATTAGAATAAAGTTTCTAAGACCTTCAAATGTATTTAAAGTGTTTTTATCAATACCTATTGAGGCTAAACTACTGCTATATAATTAAGTAAAAAATATGAGAAAGGTGGTGGCAGAAATATATATTCAAGTTAATCTGATACAAATTAAATTCATTGATTGATAAAATTAGAAAAAAAAGAAGACCAGATATTCTAAAGTAAACTGTTTAATTAAAAAACCAAGAAAAGAAACACAACACACCACGCACGTACGTTATAGAAGACAATAGATCGGGTACTTTTTTCATGAAACATCAGTGGTGCAATTTCGAGGAAATCCAGTAAGGTTCTTTAAGAAAGCGTAGGGATAGGCAAACATAGTACCATAGAAATCGCGGTTCTGTAGATATTAATAGGAAAAAATACTAAAAGAAAAATAAATTGTATATATATTATATTTTATTTGGACTCTCAGTCCATTTAATTGGAAATCATTGCAGCAGAGAAAACATTGTCCCTTCTCTCTGACGATTCGCTGGGAGGACGCCATCTTGTTTACATTGGATACTGAAAGCAGAGGAAATATCGATACATAAATTATCTGAGAGACGCCATTTAAGTGTTTTTGTCCAATCAAAGCATGAATGTAAATAAATTACAGCATGTATAAAATTATCACTTCACAACGTTATGCTAGATCTCGCGACATGGATCTGTACCTATTTTAAATGTGATCCCACATCATCATGATCCTTGTGGTCCTGTTGATATTTGGAAAAAGGTTGAGGACTCGGCGGAGTCTGCCAAAATTGTTATAAATTGTGATCATATTATTATTACTGGTGATTTTAATAATAATCATTTTTTAGCGAACCCCAAAATGAAAAGTATATGTACTAGGTTTAGTTTGCAGCAACTTATTGAAGAGCCTACAAATTTACGGAACATTCGTCTCCATTGATTGGTCTCATAATTACAGATGATCAGTTTTTTGTACCATATTTTACTGTTGGTCCACCACTTCTTGATCAATTCAAAATCATTGCCCTGTTATTGACTTTGTTAATTCCCATAAACCCGCTAATAAGTCATTTAAAACGTAAAATTTGGCTTTATAACCAGGGCAACTACGATCTGTATAGGCAGATGTTGGCTAACGTCGATTGGGAAAATATCCTGAACACTAATGATAATGATAAAATTGTGTGCGATGTAACCGGTTGTATTTTACATGCAGCGGATTCTTGCATTCCGAATCGTTTTGTAACCATTCGGAAAGATTATCCTGTATGGCTGACAAGCGAGATAAAAAAACTTATCAGGTAGAAAAACCGCCTACATACCAAAGCAAAACGTTCTGGTAGACCGACTGATTGAGACAAATTTAAGAAAGTAAGAAATAATGCGACGTCACATGTGAGACTCGCTCGTGAAAAACACCGCATAGAATTGATTAATCGATTGTCCATCGAGAGATGCTCATCAACATCTTTGTGGACAATTTGTAATAAGATAACTGGAATTAAACCAGCACGTTTAGAGGTACCAACACTTCTTATTGGTGATAGATTAGTTTTTGACCTGGTGGGTTAAGGTGTTTGCAACTTGGTTCATTTATTAGACACAAAAATTATCTATTTACACTGAATTCAGTAATTACTAAAAATCAAGTTTTTATCGATCTTTTATAGAGTATTTTTATTGTTTGTTTGTTTGTTTGAATGGTGTTTAACGCCACTTTCAGCTATTTTTCAGCTATATCATGGCGTCCAGTTTTTTATTGGGGGAGGAAGCTGGAGTACTCAGAGAACACCCAGGACATGCAGTAGGAAAACCGGTAATCCTTGTCAATGAAGATTAAAGTCAAGTACATTCGGCCTGCAGTGAGAATCGAACCCACAATCTCATTTTTATCAAAACCACGTGATCAATAGTAGACGAACTACCTTAACCACTCGGTCACCGAGGCCTCAATTTTTATTTTACTATTCACACTTGATTGAATATAGTGCAAATAGTGTACAAAAAAGCGAAAGGCGTTTATGATTACTAATATGATGATGAGGAAGACCAGAATTTTCGGCTCTATATTGTGACATAATACATCATTTAGACAAAACATAAGATTTGTATTGAATTTTCTTTCTTTAATATTTGCATAAAAAGTTGGTATATTATTATGGGGGGCATTAACCATTGTAGTAGAGACCATTTGAGTTCGTTGTTTTGAATACTCTTGATCTTTTGAATGTGAGAAACGTTTCTTGTAATGTTTAAAAGTAAATATACCATCCATGTTGACATTAAATTCCAAATAATTAATTGTTATGTCACGTGAGGGCGCTAAGAAATACACTGCACAGTGTTACTGGGATGTGCAGTCGAATCAAGTAAAGTTTAGATTTTAAATATAATAAGAACTGAAGAAATTTGTAGCCAAGAATGATAGGGCTTACAAAAACTCATGAAAATGACATGGCATAAAAATAGTGCATATTCTATTTATAAACCATGATTATTTAATGTTGTACCACATGTGTCAAAAGGGAAATGTTTTGTTTTTGCGTCTGTATATAAATACGTATATTTTCACATGTATGAGTAGTTAGTCACACACCCGAGGAGTGCATTTTTCAGTTTGCATTTTTTTAAATTATTCAATATTGTATCTTTTTATTAGGAAAATTAAATAGAAACAATTTTACCACGATAACCTGTCTATATTTTACACTATGCCACTGTTCTTTACATGTCACAAATCGTTCTCGACCTTTGGTAGGGGAAATTTGCATTTTAAATCCGCCATTTGCGTTTCTAAAAGGGTCTTACGTTGTTTACAAAGGTTTGTCTGCTTTCATGACGTTCTATGTTATGATAAACGACATTGCTCGAAGGTTTTAAAACAGACAACATCCACCTGTTCCTAGCTTACACTTCCGTTCTAATTAAGGTAAAAAAAATGCCCTATGAAAATGAAAAACCGCAGCATTTCAAAACGCTGATTAAAGTGAAATGTGAAACATTATTGTTGATTTAAATTTTCACTTTTTGCATCTAAAAAATGATTTTAGGCTCAACCTTACGTGGTAAGTAGTTTTTATTTGTCACTCAAAAAACCTATGCCAATGTACGCTTAAGCTTACTAGAGATGTATGATCTACTATAAACATATAAATTCATCATACCCAACTAAAACATACGCACCACAAGAAAACATAAGGCTTTTGACATTAATTATTATCAAATTGATCGTTTATAGCCTATTTCATAGTTTTTTTAATATCACAAGTTGTTGCTTCAAACCAATAAAAATTTCATGAAAGATCAGACCCGAGGTTGAAAACTGGCAAAACGGACAAAAACAACAACCCATGAAAAAATGAAAGAGACGATAAGAACCTTTAGTTTTGTAAACTTTTTATATGCACAAAAATAGTCTTTGCAGCGTTTAATTAATAATCAATTGTCTGACTTTCTTATTAATACTGTGTATGATTTTTAATGTAAGAATTTAACATAGCTACTTCTTTAATAGTAGCATATATAGCGGTAAACATTTGAACACTTGAGGACAGTATTATACATGTTCAGTAGTAACGACCTAAGTCTCAAATAGTAAATAGAAAAGATAAGGTCACATTTGGCAAGTAAATGACACAGAACTAAAAACTGATTTTATTCAATCTAAGCATTGACAATTTTGACGTGGTGTTTGGCTGTTCTTTTCAAGTTCTGTCTCTGTCTACAATGACATTTTAGAAATCAAGATACGTCTGATCAAAAATAACATATTAACTGATAGAGCTATTTTATGTCATGTGTAAAGTTTAAGTTCGCCACACCAGCCAATTTATTGCTTACTAGCAGACAGTGACTCAAAGTTGAAAATTGACTTTAGGGAATGATAAAACAGCCACAAACAAAAAAAACGCGGAATCTAGGTCATATTTCATTTAACATTTTAAACAAGCTGTCGTAATATTTATTTAACTTTTGCAATAATATTTTAACTCGTCAATATAATACAGTTATATTTGAAGCAATCTTAAACACTTTATCCATTTGTAAAGTAAGCGTATTGCCAATGTAATAAAACTGTACTCAAAATCAAATCGCAACGTAAAATTTAGTGATGACTGCGATTCCTAGTACCCCACATAGTGGGTCTTTACTTGACTTTCCCGTTACTGTTGTATTTCTATTTTTGTAATACATTGTTCTATTTGTTTGTTTGGATGTCTTGTATTTTGGGCAAGATTTTACACGTGTCTCTTTTGCTTCTTATAAATGAATGCCTCTCGCAAATCTTTTGCTATTATATTTATTTCACGTACTTCCTTAACTATAGGCTAGCATAACATAACATTTTACTAAGCAAAACAATATTAGTTGGCATAAATATTTCTCATTTGATCAAATGAAAAATTGCGCTATGGGAAAACAGTCAATATTTTTGTCTTGATACTTTTAACTATATAATAAAGTTAACGATTTTAACTTGCACAATTCCATAAACATACTATAATTTGGTCATATAACGAGGCTATCGAACACTTAATGATGCTAGCGTAAATAGTAAAAACACACAACAGATCTGAATAATACAAAAGCAAATATACTACAATAACATCACTGTCGACAAGAATAAAACCAAGCAGCAGATCGTTTTATGTTAAAGCATTGTTTCGGTAGACTATAGTATAAAAATGGGGACTGTTAGGTTATCTAATATTTATAGCTAAATTACCTTTACGTCAATTTTCAGGATGTTTTCTTGTCAAAAATTTAAAAACCATTCTACAGCAACGATCGACGGGGTGATACTGACTTTGTATATATCAACAAACTTATGATGACAACTACCTTTTTACATTGCTACAGTAGTTTGCAGAATACTAAAATACCACTCTAAATGAGTTACAGTTCATTCGAGATATGTACATTCCATAACCTGGTATTGATGAAACTGGAACTTTTCATATATCTTGGTAGTGAAGAATGAATAAGATTTCATCGGAATGCAATTATTACTTTAAAAATGTGAAATAATAATAAAAACAGTTAATTGAACAATACACATAATCTCTCTTTAGTAAAATAGTCATAAGTATGATTTGGTATAATAATTAGATATTATACATAAAAGTACGTTCAGTATTTAAAATTAATGAACATTTACTTATATACAAATATTATTAATAGCAAACATGCATATTTCTTCCTTTTGGAGGATGTGTTTTTCAGAAGACAATCGAAATTCCTATGGTACAAACTGTGCCCACTTCTTGCCGATATGTTCCTGTATTCAAACGAAACTGAATTTCTTCAACGTCTCATTAAAGACAAGAAGATTACAGACGATAGGTCCATAAAATTAACATATAGATATTTTAATGATGTTCTTTCAATGAAAAACCCTCAATTTGCTAAGTGGCTTCTTTAAATATATCCTAACGAAGAGGTTGTTGTTTCAAAGTTTGCCAGTTTCATGGACATTCACTTGTGGAATTTATATTTGACAGTTTTCTTGGTGTATTGTGTTATTATCTTCATTTAGAGACTGAAAGTTCATATGCGAATTAGAACAAACACAACATTTAAAGACATTGGAATTGAAGTCCAAAAGGTTGGAATAATGAAACAGTTAAGATCACAAGGATAGATCTAAAGCAAAATACACACTTGTTAGATCAAATATGTCGTACAAGATACAAATAACGATGTTTATATCAAGGTAATTAAAATTAAAAGTTAAATTTAAGTAAAAATATTCAAAGAAAAATATATTTCAGGTTATGAAGTACAAATGTTCGGAATCACAAAAAAACAGTTTTAATTAATTTCTCCTATGTCATTAAAGAAGCATGCGATATGTATATACCACGAGATGAATGAAATGTCTTTCCAACTAAATAATTCATCAGTTAAATTGAAACAAATCTATCCAAACTGCAATTTCATTTGGGTTAGAAATATATTTATGATTTGACGAGCAGCCAAATTCTTGGAAATTAGTTCATAAACGAAAAGTTATGTAGGTGCATATATACATTCAAATAAATATTACAAATAATATAACAGTCCGATCTTTACACAGACAGGACCTTTACACATGAAAGTTTATAAAACGTATTTATTAAGTGCAAATTTTATTGATCAAATACAAGATCTTAGTATATTTTCACAGAAGTGGTCGTTGACAGTATCATTAGTTTACAACTATTTAATAATAAAGACAATAATTTATTGGATAATTTTGTTTCACCTGACCACGGAGGCCGCGTAAAAAATGTTTTTATACACAACATTTTTCTGCAATAAATAACGGATAACTGATTTAACATTTAAATATAAACTTTGTTTATATTTATCATTTCGTCTTTTAATACCAACACATAAATCAAAAATTTAGTTGACAACCAACTGACATTTATCCCACATCACACAGAGTATAATCGATTACATTCGATTATAGAAATATTACTTATAAAATTGTACCATTCCGTCGGCTGTGTGTTTAATCGTGATGGAGAACTGTAGTGTTATTTTGATTACGATATTCCTAATTATAATGCTGGTAAGAATATATATTTTGTACGCCACATATTTTGACGATGTGACAAAACTAACCGAAAACCATTTTGTTTTTGAACTTTTTAATTTAATTTGATATATATTAGTTGAACATTTAACATCATTAATTAGTTATACTCTAATATTGCTTATAAAATGTGCTTATTTACAGAGCCGACACACGCATTCTTTTATAAATATGTGTTGTTGGTGCATTAAAGATGCCTTAATTTGTATTATAGGATTTGTATATCCTATATAGTAAAACTAGTATTTAAAAATTATTTTATTTGTGTTTCAATATCAATATGCCAATAATTAATCAGTTTACTTAACGCACTAATTTCCGACAATGAAAAGGTTTCTAAAACTGTAAATGTGAAAGATTGTCACAAACTTGAAGTATACAGAAACGATAATGGTTAAATGAGAGTTGACAAGCCAAAATGTCTGTTTTGTCTATTACATCTGCCGATTTTTTATATGGCACATAAATACATGTACGCATACATGTATAAACACGTATAGATATATTACTTACAATCCTGTATCATTCCCTCAGTCATTTGTTTAATTGTGTTGGATCTCTGTGTTATTTTGATTACGATATTCCATATTATAATGCTGGTAAGATTGGTGTGGTCTCTTAGCGTTTTTATGGACGTCTTATTAGAATAAAGTTTCTAAGACCCTGAAATGTATTTAAAGTCTTTTTATCAATACCTATTGAGGCTAAACTACTGCTATATAATTAAGTAAAAAATATGAGAAAGGTGGTGGCAGAAATATATATTCAAGTTAATCTGATAAAATTAAATTCATTGATTGATAAAATTAGAAAAAAAAAGAAGAAGACCAGATATTCAAAAGTAAACTGTTTAATTAAAAAACCAAGAAAAGAAACACAACACACCACGCACGTACCTCATAGAAGACAATAGATCGGGTACTTTTTTCATGAAAGATCAGTAGTGCAATTTCGAGGAAATCCAGTAAGGTTCTTTAAGAAAGTATAGGCTCTGTAGCTCAATTGATTAATATCTTTCTTTATTAATTAACTCGTGAATGTACGGATGTACAATCTTATTTGATGGCTATGTTTCAGCATCGTCGTCACATTGCCAAACCACAACCTTAAAAGCAAGTTAATTTAAACCTAGCCGTGAACGAGATGTAGGTTTGTTTACCATTTACCACGTGGTCTGTAATCATTGAGGTTGCGGGTTCAATTCTCACTGCGGGCAGGGTGCGCTTGACTCCAATCTAAATTGACGAGGGTTGCCAGTTCTCTTACCGAGGTCAGAGATTTTCTCCCTATAATCACGCTTCATTCCGCAGTATAATCTAGACGCCATGGTATAGCTGAGGTGGCGTTAAACACCATTCAAACATGCAACAAACATAAACTTAAGTAAATTACTAAAGCAATAAAGTTGTCATTAGTATTAGTTCCGATATGTAAAGTAAATTGTCTGAAATTGATCTTGGTGATAAACTTTTTCACTTTATGTATAACTTATATCTAGTTGTTTTGTTAGCATGATTTAAATAAGACAAATCTTCATTGCAAAATGAAGAACCCAGTTTCTTTTTTATACAAGATGGCACTAAACCTTCATTTGTTTACTTTTGTATAAACTCCAGTACAAACAGTAGTTGAAACCCTAACTATTAGGAGTACATTTAATGTAAGATAGATGTGGTACTGGTTCGGAATTTTTTTTTTTATCCTATATAGTAAACCTTGTAAGTAAAAATGATTTTATTTCATGATGATTATGTAAAATTTTACCGTTCTTTTTATGTTGTAAAATAAAACCAAGCTTAAATGGTTTCTGTGGTTGGTAAAAAAAATAGGGTGGCCTGCGATAAAATTATGCCACTACTTAATAAGTTTCAAAAATGAACAAATTTCTAACATTGAACAATTTTCCAATTCAGTTCATCATCAACACTTCTGTAAATACACACACTTTAAATGTGAAAAGTTGTCTCAAACTTTAAATTGACAGAAAATGTTATAGTGTTTTTATCGTTCAAAACAGAGTTGACAAAGCCTAAATGTCTGCCTTTCTGATATCATCTGTTGACATAGACATGGAATTTAAATGCGTGTTAATTTCTCTCCCTCTTTGATGATTTGTTTCAATTCATGTTATGCACCAAATATATGGCACACACACCCGCATCAAAGCATGTTAAGATTATGTATAGACTGTCGTTATTAAGCTGACATCACCACATCAATCTATATTCCTGCAGCTGACATATACTCAAAAGATCTAAATAGAACCAATGCTTAAAAGAAGGTTATAACAAAATACCGAACGCCAAAGAATCTGCCAAAAACGACAATCCACAAGTCCAAGATACCGGAAAACCTCAAGCAATGGTCTCGACTTAGTACAAGCATTTAAAAAGAAATTGCGGGCCAAACCAGGCCTTATGGTTTGGTTTTTCAACACTGAGATTGGGGGTTCTAGTCTCAATACGATCAGGGTGTGCTCGACTCTAATCTTCATTCACAAGGATTGTTAATTTCCCTGCTGAAGGTACTCATGCTTCATGTCCGGACAAAAACTGGACCACACGATATAGCTAGAAATTAGCTGAACATGACGTTAAACTGGATTCAAACAAAACAAACTTTTTCAACTAAGTGGTTACGACCTTTGTGTTCTTTTTGTTGTTGGCTTTAAAGGAATTACTACTAGTCTACTTTAAATTGTTGTAAATGTGTAGATGGGTTTTCTTTATTATGTCTTGGATGTGACTGTGACTTAATTGATCACAATGGGAATTACTTAAAGACATCATAAATTTTAGGATCAGTCATATTCTTTGCTGATGGTCAATAACACCTTTCGTTTTTCTAAACTACTTTAAAGACCGAGTATTAACGCAAATAAAGTAATTAACGTGTTTATTTGTTATCATTTGATTTTTTAGATGATCCTAAATGTGCAATAAAAATATCATCTTTCCCATTTTCCAAAACGATACAAAAAATATTATTGAAAGCTGGTCTCAACAGGATAAACGTAGCCTAGTTGTATGTCCGTGATAAAGTTTACAGCTATATTTTGTTCACATATGTAGAATTAACGTTATATTTCTAATGTTTACCAATCCGCTATTTCAATAAACTGTGTGTATAAGCTTATAATAGCTTGTTTTAACAATACTTAATATTTTTAAGCTGATGGGAGTTACTTGTATTGGAAGTGGTCTGTACTTTATACTTGGGTTTGAGAAAATGAATGTGGATTTGTCGACATTTGACGCAGCAAGAGAACAGATAAATAAAATGATTAAAGGTTTGTGTATAGATTTTGAATAAAATGTACATCACTTGTAGTTGTAATATTTTAGTAACAGCGTAGCCTCGAAAACTGTCATTTATACTGCTGTTGTTTGAATGAGATACTGGTTGCAACACATATTTCAGTTTCGGGTTTCCCAATCTTTTTTGTATAGTAAACGTCATTTAACAGAGACGAAAGTCAAATAATACACAACGCACTGTAGGTTATTAAAAACTTCAATAACTATCATCACGTATCAATAATGATCGATCTTCAACACTAAACCGTTAAAAACACGGTGACACTGTTAAAAGATATCAAGATTGCCCACAGTGGATGATATATGCAAGGGTACGATTATTCGTTCTACAAATATAGCTGAAAAAATGCTGACAGTGGCATAAAACACTATTTGAACAATGAATCATTCATTCAATTTTAACTATAAGTGGTGTAAGTTGATCTGCGGACAAAAAATAGCTAGCACAGTTATAAGGGCAAAAAACTTCCACTATGTATTCACACTTTTTAAGCGGTGGTATAAATATAAATCCAAAATAATATTAAATCACATTATTAAATCGAATTAACAATATAACAGAGGCAGTTGCTAGCATGAAACACGATGTACATGATTATTATATTTAATTTAAATTTACTAAGCGTGTATATCTTGGTCAGCAACTGCCTTTGCAAAGAATATATCCTACCTACTGTCCTATAGTACAATTACTTTTACCAACTGACCAGATATAAAATCTATAGCTATGTATAGAATTAATGGGGTCACCACCTGACGTCAATTAGCTAATCTAAAGGTGGGATATTTAACGAATAGATCAAAATGAGAAATTGTTACATTCTGATTTTTTGTTGATTAACATTTATAGAGCGAATATGACGATTGGTTAACCCAAGGAAAAATCATGTTCCGAAATAGTTATAGTAGACGGAATGGAAACGCATTAAATTGATGTGATCAGTGAATTCAATGACACTTGAAATAATAAACTCAACGACATTCTGAATAAATGAAAAACCGATTAGGTTCAGATGATGCGTCGAGAAAATTACAATTAATGATTTGTGCTAAATCAAAGTAAAAAGTTTTTACCTATTACATACTATGCCACTTAAATAATACGTAAACTGCATAAAAAATGATACTATTTTTTTTCAGATATAAACGTGTATGCGCCTGTGCGAATTGAAAATTCGCCAAACGTGTCCACAGTCGATCCATTTAAAGAAATAAATATGGATGGTTTTCTTCAATATTTTGGTACTTGTCTTCTTGTTTATGGTGTCACATCATTGGCATTATCTATAACAGGGATAGTTGGAGTCATCAAACGTTCAAAATGTTTTATAAAATTGGTAAGACAACATGTACACTATTGTTAAAGTCAAAAATATACGTTCAAAACACAATTGCATCAAACATCACTTGTTAAACCTGCAGTTTCATTTTTTGTTATTAAAATGTCCTTTTTCTTTCATATAATTGTTTCATATAGTAAAACAATAACTTAAATGATTTGCAATCAACTAAACTTAGTAACAATACACATCTTAAACTGAAGTGGTTGTTGGCAGCAAAGTGCAAAATATTTCTGAATAAAAAAAAAAATTATATACATAGTCAATACAAAGTGTCGACATCAGTTACTTTTGTCCGATTTAAGAGACAATAATTAGTGATTCAGTATAACATCCAAAATGTTTGTTGAACTCGAGATTTTGCAAATATCGTACATACGTTATACTAAGACTATGCTTTTTCATATTTTAGGTTGCAGCTTTTGTGATAACATTTCTGTTGGTTGATGTAATAATAACAGTAATATATCTGGCTTATCCTGAATTAGTAGGTATTATGGTTGCATAGAACATAACACAACAAAGAACATTTGAATTAGACAAGCTTACAAAACCATTAGATTAAAAAAAGTTACCCCTCCTAAAAAACAACAAAAAATCCAACACAACCCAACAAACCCAAACAATCAATATAATATCTAGCTTATCATTCAGTAGTAGATGTACCGGTCATATTGTCGGCGGCGACAATATGTGGGAGCATTTATTAGTGTATATTTTTCTATCTGTTTTAATATAGTTATCTTAATAATAAAATACTAGATTTGCCATCGTTATTTTATGAAATTTTAATTTTTGGCAAACAATGGAGACGGAGATTTATACCTATAACTTCAACTTCAGAGCTGTTACATTGCATTCATTAAAAATTGATTTTAAATGTGTATATGTCTTACGGTTTGCCAAAAAAAAAAATTGACGGAAATTTTTTTACGACAAGGACCATTACTTCAATAAGGGCAGTTACAATTGTTGTGAAACCTGTATCAAAAGTTTTTGTAAGGAATAACCAAACCAGGACTAATATCTTTATATCTATCTTCAGATTAAACACTTAATCAGGACGTTTTTCATGCCGAGTATCAGCGAGTCATATACCGGGGTGAGGGGACACGATGGCTTTAGTATGGGATGGAATGTTTTCATGAAAAAGGTGAAATAATATTGTTTAGGCAAAGCTGCATTACACATGGTAAAGATAAATGTAAAATTTGCCTAAATACCGGTAAGTGTATGCCATACAACTGAAACTACAGGATAAAGAAATAGCATCTATAGCTTGGTTAAACACTTCCTACGGGTGCTCAAAAGCTAACGTAAAATTCTTATCCCCTTTAACCCGTTTGTCGTTGAACTGTTCTGAGATCATCTGAAACTCCGCGGATACGGGAGACCCTATCTTTACAAATACAGAAATATCTAGAACCCTGCATTAAATAATACAAAAATGATAATTATAGATAAAAAAACATAGTGAACATTGTCTGTCTAGTTAAACTTAGTTGTTCTGAACGAGATATGCTAATTGTGGTAGAAAAAAGGCTCATTTTTGTATGTGTTTGTGAAACATTAAATACTATATTGCAATCGCAACATAATTATTTTAATCTATAAAGAAGTTTGATAATCGCAAGAATATTAGGCTGTGTCTATAGTTTGTGAAAAAACTGACCCTGACGCTGTGAACTTCTTTATAATAGTTGACACCATATGCATTTAATTTCTAGTTCAACTGCTGTGGTGTTGACAGTTATTTAGACTTCAACTATTCAACAACATTCAACGATATGTGGGGAGAACCACATCATACTCAAACAAAACTGTCAAAGATGAGTTTCCCATTGGTTTGCTGTGCCTTCATAGATATTCATGCAAAACCTACACCATTTGAAGGTCCTTGTCAGACGAAGGACATTATAACAAAGGTAGATCGATTATACAGAATTATAGTGTTAAGTCTCTTCAGGATTTGATAAATATTCATTACAGATGACCCGTGCAGCAGAAACAGATTACAGTTCACTTCTTAAGTAAATCACAATTTTTACAGGGGTAACGTAGGTGCTGCACATTTTTCATCTCAATAAATATTTTCTTCTGTATTTATCTTCAAAAACATGTCTGATCGTTTAGCATTCCATATTGATTATATATTATTTAACCATGTCGTCTGGGTATCTTGACATTTTATTATTAATAATAATGATAGTTAATACATAAGCAGTTTCAAACATTTAAAGTTTTGCCAATCATTTAATATATTGACATATATAATTTTAAATTGGTCCCGTCTGTATATTTATTTGCTATTCATTAAAAGTTACAATACGCACACAACAAGATGATATTTAATATAAATATTTCTTGTCAGTAGGGTTGTCTGTCAGTTTTCATAGACGAACTTGGCCAATACAACACTACCATCACATGTTTGTTAGCAGTATGTTGTATGTTGAAGGTAAAATTAACAGTGTATAGTATATACGTGGAAATCAAGTGTACCTTTATGAAATTTCAAATAATCAGGTAATAGAAAACTGTTTTAATAATTAATTTCGTCTAAAAAGTAAAATATACGTTCTTTTGAAAGAAAAAAAAACACATTTTTTTTACAATATTCTTAAATCGAACATATTTTTTACATATTAAAAAAGCAAACACTCGTAGTATTCGCATTCAAAGAGTTTGAATGCAGGGTTAATACTGCAATACACCTTTTAGCAAGGAATGTAACTTTGATACCGTATGTGTCGCTACGTTTAAATAATAATTATTTACTCTCTATTAGGTATAGCTATCATCTTTACGTACTAATTAGTATTACACTAATATCATCGTTTTGAAATACAAACATAATTTAAAATCAAATTAATCGTTGATAATTTATTACATAGATTGTGTTGACAGTCGGAAGTTTTTGCTACACACCAAGAGAACTGTCAGGAAAGATCAGACCGGAGGGAAAAAAATGGTACAACGGACACAGGAAACAACCAGTGACGAAACCAAAGAGAAAATAAGAATTTTGGACCCTAACATGCGCACAAAAAACAGACAAATCACCATTTATTGTAAATAAAATTTTCTGACTTTTTAATTATTTTTGTTAAATATGTTGTAAATGTGGCAGTATTAAACAATAATTTAATTTTGAGTTTCTTTCATAGTAACATATATTTTAGGTCAAATGAAAAGCTTGGTAGTAATGTGTTACTCTGAAAAAGAAAAAAAAATAAGTGACTCTATTGTATCTTAAATCTTATTAAATCCAATCTAAGCGATGATATGACATATATGAATGAAATTACAGCATAAAAACAATAAACATTTAACACGAACAATTGTAATTTGAAAAATTGAATTATTAACGAATCTAGTAATGCTTTTGGTAAAATGTTAAGATTAGAATCAATGGTATTGTTTGCATCAGACCATTATACATAATTAAAATGTGTCGCTGGAGAAGATGTAACAGCCAAAATAAATACTTGTTCAATATATTTTTAAGCCATTTAATCATTTACACTGCGCTATTGTGTCCTGTTAGTAGTAAATGAAATTAAATTATTTCAAAGTTTCACAAGACTCCTTTAATCGATGACTACAAAGCGAAACTTGTTTACTGTTCTTGCAAGGATTCCTGAACATCTTTTCCACAGGAACGAAATACTTTGAACCTAAATTCACCTACTGAAATTACAAGTACATACTTTTAATTTAATTTATATGAGACTATAAAATTTGGCAAAATAAGAGGACCAGGAGATTGATACCGTATATGAGTTGGTGAAAGTCTTGCGTCCAATTCTCATTACAAATATGTTGTCGCACCAGCCGATAAGACTCCTGATAACATTATTTTTTATATGATCGAAACACTATATAGAGGTTTTTATAAATTGATTATAAAGGAAAATAGCAAGGAAACAAACCAAACAATAAGAGCCGAAAGTCAAGGCACAATTACAAATCTTGATTTAGACAAGAAACTTGTTTTAGTAGGCTAGTACTCACAGCAGTTACAGGTCTAGAAAATCGGAATACCACAGGATCTGGCTTAGCGTATAAGTTGTGAAATGTACATACCACTGCTGGAATGTTTTTATCGATCAACGAAAAGTTAACAATTGAAAAGTTTAAGTTTGCCGTAGAGTCTAGTTTGTAGTTTTCCCGAGTCCATTTCTAAACCTAGGGTTTTTGGTGATGTCAATTTCAAACCTGATTGGTTAAATAAAATGCTAAAAAACGCTAAATATTTCGGCACTACCGAAACGCTATACTTTTTCAGTGGCAGTCTAAATTGTGTCCCACGCGTCTCATCTTTCCGTTGATTATTGTTTTCTAACGTGTTGTAGTCATGAATATTATTAAAAACTACTCTACTCTCTGGACGAAAAGCAAACGCCCAATCAATCAATGAAATTTATTTTTAGGTTGTTAATGCAATTACATCATAAATTTATTTTGACAACCAAGACTGACTGTACCTAAATTACACATAATAGATCATAATCCATTAGAATCGATTAAAGCTCTGTTAATAACAAGCACTTGTTGTGTCGACAGCACAAGAGTAAGCGCTATTGAGCAATGCGGTGTTAGGATAATTATTATATTCCATATCTACGAAAGCCCAGAAGGCTCATTCGAAATTGGAGAATCGAAATTCGAAATTCGAAATTCAATATAGTTATAACCAATCAGATTGCGTGTGACATAATCGTCTACCAATCAGAATAGTTCTTATATATTCGAAATTCGAGATTCGTGATTCAAAATTCGAGATTCGAAATTCGAAAATCGATATTCGAAATTCGAAATTCAATATAGTTTTAGCCAATCAGATTGCGTTTGACATAATCTCTACCAATCAGAATTCCTTGGTTATATCGAAACTACATAAAATTTGGTTGAGTTGTTTTAGGGGAGTTAATGCGAAAACCATGATTATTGAGGATTACTGAAAATTCCTAAGTTCAAAGAGCCATAACTTCCATATAAATTTAGGAATTTCACTTTGCCAAGCGAGCTTTTCGTCTAACCAAGAATCATTATTGGAGCTAAAACTTCAAAATGTCAAATCGAAATAACTAAGATGTTGTAGAGCTTTTATTATAACATTATGCCGTCAGATTTTAACGCAAGCGCAAATATTTATTTCCGGCAAATAAAAAATTCCAATTTTAATCAGTTAAGTTAGTTTTTAATTGCCGTAGAATTAGAATGAAGATAACTGTATTGTATATGAAGATTTGCCGGCATCAATTGGAGATTTGATAGTCGGAAATTGAGTTTATTGGCGACGCGTAATACGCAATCTAATATGGTTTATTCTATTATTCATTCTTAACTTTTCATGTTCAACGTAACACGTATACCGGGGATTGTGATGTTAAAAATCATTATTAATTAACTTCTACAATATTTACTTAGATAACAGTAAGACTTCCGATATGTTATGTTTTGCTGAACCAGTCTAATACCGAATTAACTAGTTCACTATCGGTAAAGGCATGATTTAACCTGTATTCTTCTGATTTGTTTTGCCTAGTTAACTAATAAAGATATTGTTACATGATGATTTCTGTATTGGCCTAGTTATTGGTCATTGCCTATCTGTATTGTCCTTCTGCTGCGACTCAGGTCTTTGTCTCAGGTCAGGTCTCTAGTCTTGGACCAATTACTAGGCCAATACCGAAATCATGTAATAATATCATATTATTAATCTGGATAACACTATTGCGAATGATTACTAGAAGTAAATATTTCTCGGACATCCGTGCTTACATTGATTCTGTATTTAATATAAACTATGATAATGGCAATAATTATGTTGTTACTTTAATTCACAAAAAATATATAAGTCTAACATTTTAAACACATAAACATTTTCAGCCAAAAAAAAATTCCAATTATGTTTGATATTTGTAATTGACTAATACTATTTAAATTACTTAAAATTAAATTTTACGGAAAATGCGATGAGGTTTTTGACTTGAAAATGCCAAAATGTGCACGTCTAAGATATTGCAATCAGCTCATCTGCCAGAAGGTTTAATTGATCTTTTGTCATCACCTTGCGCCCGTCGTTCGAACAAATCTTTTCCAAAACCACTCAAGGGATTGCTTCGAAACTTTGCGCTGGTCATGATTAAAAGTCTTCTACCACGATAGCACAAATCATTGTAGTCGACAAACCAAGCCGAAAGTGGCTAAAATTAAAACAGAGTCATAATAAGATTTTGCTTATAGTTGACAAATAAAACAGAGAAAAACCAAAGCGACTTCCTTATACAGCATAAGATGTTCTACAAAACTCTCCTTTGAGTCGAAGTTGTTCGACAACTTCTTGTAGGTCTTGTAGGATTAATATCTTCTTAACCTTCAAAATTGATGATTTCTATATGAAATAAATAAATTTTATCACTGCAAACAAATTGTTTAGTCTATTGTGATCCTCAAAATTGATTTAGTGACAAATTTGTCCAAACACCCGTTTAGCAGTAATGGACGCTTAGTTGTGTTTTCATCAAATGTTCACTTTTCTTTGACTGTCAACAACCAATGAAGGGACTTCTTTGAAAATTTGCATACTTTAATTTAGGATATCCATTATTGTCTTGAAAACCGTAAACGCTAGAGAAAAACTTTTCAACAACAAAACTTATCTAGCTCATCAAGATCAACACCAAATATTTTGGTGTAGATAAACGTGAACTTTTGAAATTTGTGGCATAGTTTAAATTGATAGAATGATGCGATTTATTTAAAATCATCTGATATTTCTTTGAGGGCTGAAGCATCAACAAG
Source organism: Limnoperna fortunei (assembly GCA_944474755.1). Lineage (NCBI taxonomy): Eukaryota > Metazoa > Mollusca > Bivalvia > Mytilida > Modiolidae > Limnoperna > Limnoperna fortunei. Next base: position 89,514,885 of record OX104112.1, on the reverse strand, counting down.
GTTGTGAAAAATTCAAAATAAGTGTACGCAAATTATAATACAATCACTTCTTTTGTGATTCAAATATAGACATTTTGACAAATAAGGTAATTTAATATGCAGATAGAATTGTGCATCTAAGAAGAGCATAGCTCTTTTCCTTATGTTCCAACATATATATTTTATATGTCCTCTTTTATTATTTCTCCTTTTTCTTTTTTTGTGTTGTTGTTTGGTATAGACCCACAAATAATTTTGTGTCTGTTACAAGCCACGATATTTATACAATTCAATTTTCTGAGTGTCTTCGGTTAATACATCCTTATGGAAATTAAAGAAGCCACAAAAATAGTCTCATGTACATCATTTCTAGACTTACACCTCGAATATAACATCAATGGTCATATCAGCCCAAGGATTGACGACAAATGAGACGATTGTAATTTCACAATTATAATTTATTCTCATTTATGCAGCAATATTCCAAGTTCTTTCAATGGTGTCTATATATTTTTCATAGATCAGGTATGCAAAAGATTGTAGATATACTGATTCTTGCAAACGTCTTTCGAGCCTTTAATACGTTTACTATATATACTATTATCTTGTTTATAAATTTTCGTTGAAAAATTTACTTGCAGATGTTTTCATTATTCCGTACATAGTGAATATGATGCGAAAATCATTGATTGCATACCAAACCAATTTTCATCAACTCACACAATACAGTTATGGGAGCGGAACGTTTGGCATGCATTTAAATCTGGTTTACACGCCATTTTTTTTAAATGACTGTAACAGTTCATAACAATTGTTGTAGATGCTATATGTTTGTTGCTGATTCTCATGTTTTCCGGTTTCTTTGACTTAGATTTGTGGATTTTTGACAGTTTCCATAGTAATCGGTATTTTGTAATGACCTTCAATTGTTTTGTGTAATTGTTTATATGTTCCATTGTTGAAGACCACATAATTTTTAGGGTCTGCAAATATAAAGGTTAATGAAAAACATACATAATCAGGTTTAAACTCATGTAACGTATTTCTTTGGGTTCGTAACAGGTAAATTCCTGGATAAGTATGGCTCTCGTTAATGATCACTCTAATGTTCAAAACGGAGAATGTTAGATTTAACACCTAGGTAATTCGCTTAATTAATGGTTTTCAATATCCGTGCGCCTACGCAATACACCTATTACCATGCGCCTCTAGATATCTAACTCCCTTACAATGAGCTCTCAGTGTTTGTAAATTACCTTTAGCCTTATTCATGCGATGCGGTAATTTCCAGACAACACAACAATGCGCTCTTCGAATTCCGATTGATATAAATCTAAGGTACCTTTTAACGCTCTGAGTACCCAACCAAAGACTGACTGAAATGCTGACTTGGGGAGTTTTTTACGTCCTACACCAACAACTTAATGCCCTTGGTCGGACAGTACTTCGATCGTATTTATACAAGGTGGAAAAGTCCACTTGAATACTACAAGGGGTTTCGGGCGATACCAAAAGTCTTCATCATCAGTGTGTTTTATACAACCCACATAGTCTAAGTGCAAAATAATTTACCGTAGTTGTTTGGCATGTTAGAATATCATTAGTGATTTGTTAACAAATGAAACCTAAAGTAGAATAAACGAACAAATTTAAAAAAAAACAAAGACTAATGTATGTTTTCTTGGTATACTTTACAGACAGAAGAACCTAAATTTCGTCTATTTATTCAGCATTTATAAGAGGTTTATTAAGTAGAGATTTGCATACCTTGATACTCTTTGTATACGAGGGCAAACAAACAACAAGGGAGGGAAACGGCCATATCACCTATAGGTCTTAAAAAAATCGTCACACTCACAATACATGTTTTTTTATGCGACTGGTCCAAACCAGTGGTTGTGATCACCTTTTTGTCTTTCCTGTTGGTTTTTTGGGGTGCACTTTGGTTATTTCTTGCGTTTTTGTGTACAAAAGGAATTTAATTTTGATTGCAGAGAGCGGGGTAACATATTTACGTCTACAAATTAAGTGTAAGAATTAGATTTTTATACTGTTTTTGCTTACCCTCAACGGGCTATTCGAACTCACACCGTTGTGACCCTGTGGCGCCAATTCGCCTGCATTATGTTAAGCGGTCTTCTCTTAACACATAAATCAGTTTTGCATAAATAAGTAAAACCTTTTCAGAAATAAAGACCTCATAATCATATAACCGGACAGAATTACTTTGGACTTAGCATTAAAACCTCAAAACAATCAGATTCGATACTAAACTTTCGATTCGAAAATAATTTGTATATTTTTGTGTTATTGTGTTTTAGAACACCTTCTTTTCTTTTCTCAGAAAAAAATATGACCAAAAATGTCACCAATTATCTTATTAAAGTGGCATTTTAATAATGCCACCTTTCTTTTTTACCCATAGCTTCCATGATTAAATACTAAATACTAAATACATTGTATTTTATAACTTGCTGAAATAATTTCTGAAATATTTTAAGGTGATAGGATTGATTTGCGTAGTAGGTGGCCTGAAGTTTATACTTGTGTTTAAGCTAATGAATGTAGATTTGCTGATATTTGACGCAGGAAAAGAAAAGATTAATGAAATGATTAAAGGTGTGTGTAGTTATTTGGAATTTGTGAGAAATCTCTAGGCATTTTGTTGACAAAAAATGTTATTTAACTGCCGATGATAAGTGATACAGCTTCATGTCTGGATTGCTGCATAAATTGCGTATCACAACATAAGAGATATATATCCGGCTTATCCCAACGTAGTAGGTATTTTCTCATCAATTCTCTAAGGAAAAAAATATCTGTATTATTCATTGGCTTACAAAACTAATATATATATATTTTGAGTACTAGACAAAAGCATAGTCTCGCCGATAAGAAGTTTTATCTAAAACTCACTGTACATTTTGCCAAAACATTAGTAATTGATACAACCTGTGTGATATAAAACCTCTCACTTTCACCTAGTATATAAATCTCACTTTATGAACATTAATAACTTATTACATACATTTAAGTGTAGTACAGCTACATGTATTACGTCTGGACTGTTGCATACATTGCATATCACAACTCAACGCTTTGCGTCTCGTGATACTAATATTCACACTGTCTAGACGTAGTACAGATAATGTATCGATTGATTAGATGTTTGCTTAACGTCCAGCTAGCACTATTTCAGCTATATTTAAGACGATAACAAGCTAACAAACAATTAGTCAACGGAACAATGAAGTAGGGTGGAACATAGGAAACAGGACTGGCAATGGAAAAGTATGGAATTTTAGATAAGGGCGGAGAATAAAGCCTACAATGAGCCTACTTCTTTTCGAAATCTTCAAAAAGCGATTTTTATCATTCAAGGACCGTTACCCACTACGGTCCGCGGCCAGGCATTCCGTGTTTTGACCTATGAACCTCCAACAAGAGAGTCTCCTCTATCCGCCACTGAGGATGCGCTGGGCTGCTATGTGGGTAGAGCAATGGAAACCCTCCAAATATGGTCCCATTTGTTTTTACAAAATAATAAATTGTATTTAAAATGTTTACAGATATAAACGTATATGATGTTATACGGATTGAAAATCCACCAAACGTCACCAAAGTCGATCCCTTGAGAGAAATGCATAAAGATGCCCCTCTTCAAGATCTGGGTACATACCTTATTGTTTATGGCGTCATATTGTTAGCCTTATCTATAACAGGGATAACTGGAGGCATAAGACGCTCTAAGTGTATTATACGATTGGTAAGAAAATCTTTACATGATTTTCAGAGAATAGAAACAAATAGTGCCAAAACATGATATGAATGTCGTGTATCTGTTTACATAATTGTCTTTTAACAAATGTAATTCTCTCAAATTAGTCACAAAAACTGATATGTAGTCAATACGATAGCAATACATCGGTTTTAATCTTCAAAAAATACGAAAAAGGAATTCAACCAAACTTTTGGCGAACCCGTGTATTTTGCAGTTTCAGACATATTTCATTTGTTTATATTTTAGGTTGCGGCTTTGATTGTTATATTAATGCTGATTGATATAGTAACAACAGTTATCAATCTGGCTTATCCTGAAGTATTATGTATATTCACATCAATTCTCTTAGAAAATATAAAACAATGCAATGGCTTATAAAGCTACAAACATACAGAACTAAACCTATAAATAACATAACTCTGTTTAAAAGGTTACTGGAACAGGAATGCAACCTTATGTTTTTAAAAGGTAAATTCTTTCGGTATCATTAACTTTGTTTTCATTTAGTGAAAGTCAGCTGCGGTTAATGGAAAGTCAGTTAATTGCTTATTACAATCTTACGTTGTTATCAAAATGTTTGTTTTGTTCAACTATAAATGAATTGCTTCTCTAAATATTTTTCCCCATGAAAATAATCACCTGAACTCCAATTATCTTACATGTATTCTTACTATGTATGATTATAACTTGACATAAGCAGAAAAGGGATAATAATCCGTTTCAAACTCTGAAGCAAATAACTTGTTAAATATCCAGAAATTATTCAATAGCACGGCTCTGCTATAATTGTTTTACATTTTTATATGTTTAGATAAAACTCTTAATAAGGACATTTTTCATGGAAAGTATCAGAGAGTTATATACAGGACTAAGAGGACACGATGGATTTAGCATGGGATGGAATGTTTTCGTGAGAAAGGTGAAGTAATTTATTTGTATGAAATATACAAAATGATTGTGTATGTGTTAAATCTGGAATGTAGCCTGAGTTAATGTAAAAAAATCTATAAACCTCCAAGATAGTAAAAATACTTTTTTTTTCCAACCGAATAAAAAGGTTAATTCTTCTTACCCTTCAAGTATTTTTTTGGCAATCCCGACTCCCGTTTATAACCTGCATAATAAAATTATCTAAGTTAATTTATTTGTATTTAAAGACATATAATTTATTTCCATGTAAACAATATGCGGACAAGAATCCGAAATAAATAAATAAATACTAAATAAATAAATAAATAAATAATTCGCAAACGAAAAACAAACAAGAAATTCTTGCTACATAAGAATTTGTTTAAATATTTTTTATGAAGCAACAGTGTTTCAGATTTTTTATGAAGTCCAAATGATTTGAACCTTAAGACCAAAATATTAAACGGTGTAATTTCTAAGTGAGGACACGATAGAACACAAATGGCGGATTGTCTCCTGGTTCAGGTTGATAAATAAGTTGAGCTACTATTGTACATAAGCAACCTGGTATGAAAGATCTACCTTATACTACTGAGAACCTTATTATACGTAGTTTTCTTAGCACTGTAAGATTTTATTTGTGATTTGAATATATATAGTCAAAATGATATTCGAAACTATTTAATGGTAGACTGCTTAAAAATATTAAATGAAACGTTTTTTTGCAGAGGTTAGCAAATTTGTGAATGCAGATAAAATGGTGATTAGTCATACATGTGTATCCGGTAAAAGATTACCAGATACTCACCATCTTATAAATGTTCAGTATCGTATTCTCCGCTTAACAAGCCTATCAAAATCTGATTCTTCATAAAGTTTCACAAGCGACATTAGCTTTGCCAATCGATTTTTGTACACGAAAAACAGTCGTCAATTTCATTTTTTCCATGATTCAATAGTTATTATAATTATATCTTGTTTTACATGTGTCAATCTGGCGTCTACAAAGGTGATAATATCTGTAGATAGGCAACTGTACCTAAACATAATTGGGAAAAATGAGAATATGTAGTGATAAAGTTTTAACATATTGTGTTACCGAGGTCTACATCAAAACAAAAATACACTGTCGAGATGTGATATATGAGGTTTTGCGGAAAGATAATCTTTTCAAGTGGTTATCCTTGGGGTATAAGGGCTATTTTTAATAAACGGAATATTTAAAAATCAAAACAAAGAAAGCAGATAAAGCTGTTCTATAGAAAAAGACAAAAAGCAAATGTAAATCCTCCGGATTTTGACAAAATAAACCGTGCTGTGTGTGAAAAAACTTGTATGATAACACAACACATTGTTGGTAGAGCGGAAAAGAGTTTTATTATACCTTTATACTTTGTATGTGTTTTTAGTTCAACTGCTGTGGTGTTGACAGTTATTTAGACTTTAACTCTTCAAAAACATTCAATGATGTCTGGGGAGAACCATTTCATAGTGTAACAAGACTGGAATTGATGAGCTTTCCTTTGGTGTGCTGTAGTTCAATAGATGTTCATTTGAAACCAAGAAAATTTAATGGTCCTTGTCTTGAGAAGAATATAATTGCAAAGGTATATTACTTATAAATATAGCTACATGTCAATATTCACTGTATTTTGACAATGCTCTTTTGTTGACTATTATATGTTTAGTAAACTAAAATAAAATAGATGTTTTTCTTTCCATAATGAATATCGATTTTTACTAAATTTTGTTTTTTCAGTTTTTTATGGAAATAATCAAATAAGAGGCGGTCATGCAATTCATATATGTGTTATTTGATTTGCACACGAGTATCCAATTATTTAATACACTGAACAATATTTAGTTTAAATATTATTTTTTCCTTTATTCCTTGCTGTTAGGGTTGTCTATCAGTTTTCATGGACGAACTTGGCCACTACAATACAATCAGCATGTGTTTGTTAGCAGCAAGCTGCATGTTGAAGGTAATAATTACAGACGAATTACAATTTGAAATATATATACACACATGTAAGTTATAAAAAAATATAAACATGTTATCAATAGACGAACTACCTCAACCACTCGGCTACCTATATGGTAAATACTACCTGATTTAAGAATCAAGAATAGTTGTTGCAGAACATTATTCCTCACTTCTAACAAAAGAAATGCCCAATAAAGATTCAATTTGTTGTAACACTGTGTTAAGTGTGCTGAAGCTGGCCAATATCAGCTTTCACATTAAATGTACTAATGGCTAAATGAAACTTGGCACACACACACACTATACCAAGAAATCGTATAAAACCATGTTAGCTGACGTTGTGATTTTAGAAATATTGTCGCAGGTAAAAATTCAAAACCACAAATGGACTTTTATCATTAAATTTGCTTTGATACGATAGATGTTCTTTCAGTGAAGCAATGGGTAATGTCCTAGTCAAGTTTTGATATACATGATATTCATATTAAGGCATTGCGTTCTCGAGATATAGGTGACTGGAAAACAATTTTTTAATTATCTATTTGTCTTGTAGCTAATGAATAGCTAATTTAATTATGTTTATCATACCATTACCTGTAGGTTATGTATATGAAAATCCCCTTCCAATCAACACTTTTTATTGGTTGATATACAAATTGCTGTATTTTTCTAACTAATCAAAGGGGTGCTGGTGTCCTAGGTATCAGAGTGGTTAGATTGTTTGGTCATCTGCTTATGACACAACACTGATGTTTTTTATTTTAACCTGTACTGCTGGTACAGTGTTCTCTACTCCAAACGAATGGCAGTTTTTCTTTTTTTTCGCAACCAAGTAACTTTTATTATCACATTGCTGTTAACAAATTGTATCTGAGATACAGCATTCTCCCAGATACCCCCTGTGTTACATCTATGAGGTATCCAGGGAAATACCTTCATGGAAAAAATCATTGTCTTCTATATACATTTATATCAATATTTTAATTTTTTACTGTAAAATAACCAAAGTTCTGTGAAATATTTATCAATGGAAAAAAATTATTATTATTTTTTTACATACATAGATCAGTATAATTGTTGTTTTGCTGTAAAGTAACAAAAGAGGTTCAGTGAAGCATTGTTTCACTGTAATCTTTGATACTCACGGATGTACTTTAAATATACAAGGTCAAAAGCGTGCGGCCTATTCAAATGGAATTATAGCAGTTTTTCTGCTGAAGCTCAAAGTTTTCTTACAGTGTTCGTCTCATCCAAAAACAGCACGTTATAATATAGCTGAAGCTTTGCTTAAAATGACGTTAAGCCCTGTTCAATTAAACAAACACATAAAGTAATTCTTTCGTTAACAAATCACAACTGCGAAAGGGTATCTATTGTCGATAATCAACGGTCGATTCAATATGTTTCTAACAATATCAACTGTTTATTATATCAAACATTAAAAAACACATTTTTCATTGTTTAAAAAATATGCAGTTTTTTGCCACCAAATCAATTGACTGAATGTTTATTAAAGTCCAGGCAAAATAATTGAGCTTTAACAAGGCCATAAACAAATTAACTAACAATATATCAATATTGAAAAGATGATCAACATAATGACATAAAGTCATAATCTGAAAATCCTTCAAGAAACATGACATTAATACATAATGTATAACATACAAGTCGCCACGTTTAATATTTACTCTGTATTTGGCGTCTCGCCACTTTTTATATAATATTACATTACTTTAGCCAATATCATAAAATATATACTAGATTAATGTTCTAATTGCTATCAAAGGATTAAGTCATTTTTTAAACTTCTATTCGATTAGGACACTTTATATTGAATATTTATCAAATCTGTCGTTTGTTTGTACTCAACAGATTGTGTTGGTTACCATAAGTGTTTGCTTCAAACAAGTGAAATTGTCGGGAAAGATCGGACCAGAAGAAGAAACATGGTACAAAAGACAGAGAAAACAACCTATGAAGAAACCAAACAGAAGTTAAGCATCGTGTGATCAACTGTTCCTGCAAAAAACAACAGACATAAAAGATTGTTCAAAAGATTTAATGTATTGAATTCTTCATTAATTCGGTTTGATTTATTTTAAATTTGGTATAACGTAAATCATACCAATAATTTTGAGTCATAATTTATAAATAGATGTTCCAACTATTATATAATTTGGCAGAACAAACTAATAAAGTGGGTGTTTGTCCCGCCTACGACCGGGTAAACATTTGACGTTTTGTAAGCTTACGCTTAAGCCCTAGGTCTATCTAATTTGGTACATTGAAAGCTTATGATGACCTGTCACCTGACCTTGAACTAAATTTTATGACGACACTATTTGGTTTATAGATTGATCTGGAAGGTGTGAGCTGACCTTGACCTCAATTTTACGTTCCAGTGACTACGTTAACATTTTTGGATTAGGTCAGTTCCTCTATAAACATGCATTGTATATTTTTAATGATGACAATTCTTTTTATATCAGATGCAGAATGCAGACAAGACATTTTCTGTTTTCCACACCCGTGGCTATTTAATTCATGAGAATGATAAACAAACGGTACAAACATATCATGGATTCTGCGTCAAACTGCAGTACGTTAACGAGGTGTTATTGTTAGTTATCATTTTTTTTATTATAATAAAGTCTTTCGATAAAAACAATTTTACTGCAATACAGTATTAACAAAAAATGCGTCAAAAAAGCTTTCAAACAATCAATTTTTTGCTCAAATCATACATGAATTTTAGACCATATCTTGTCATTAGCGGTAATTTTGTGTCCGTGGCTTAGTAGCTTAATAAAACGCTTCAAACCTTGAATATCATTTTTCTTTTGTCATATATTAAATCATACATAAACTTATAAAAAATAATGTTTACATGGTTTAATCAAACAAATGATTGAAAATGATAACGTCTATTTATGGAATCTTACCAAAGTGAGAATACTCCGGAATTGTAAACAGAAAATAGTTTTTTAGTATGGTTTGCGATTGTTTTGTGAAATTAAGTATACCAAATAGCATTTTATTCTGGTTTTCGAATTTTAAAAGCTACTCTCACCGATAGTACTATCACATTAAAACATAGTACCAGGATAGAAATGACCCCCCTCTATTATTAACTTCCGCAAATAGATGAAAATTTGCTATATCCCAAGATCCCAAGAAGTTTTGCAGTCCAACTTTATATTTTATTTTGAATTTTTATTCAACTTAAATTATTGACATTCTTTTTGCAAAATTCTGTTCAAACATGGTAACTAATTATACTTCTAATTTGTTTCTTTTTTTACCAATCCATAACAACGAAAGTGAATACAAATGAGAGGCGATACCAACGGGTTTTGTTCACAACGTGATATATTAGCATCACATAACACCAGTTAACTGGAATAATATGTGCGGTTTCCACATATAAAACATTGTGGGTAAGTGGTTTGCGCCCGTCACTAATGGATTTCTCTCTTTGCACAATATAGTGCTTTTTATGGTGTCTTGTGTTTTGCTCACAAATTTGAAACCGTCCTGGTTTTCAAACACTGAATTTTTGTTTGTCAAAAATCGATTATAGACTGAGGTAATGATTATGCATGGGTGTAGTGGTTTAAAGCATGTTGCTGGCAACATATACTTTAACAATTTATTGATTGTGTTCTTGACGTCCAGCAAGAAATATTCAGCTATATTCACGAAAGGAATACGTTTTTATTTCGCAAGAGATATTCAAATCTATTGGGTTGGTAGACTATTGCAGCGGCTACAATGAATTTTCTCTTTTTGAAATCCACAATAGACGTCTTTACCGTGCAAGAAGTTGGCAATCTGCAAACAAGTTCCCTGTATAGTCCTATGCAGGCTTTGTTATAACCTGTGAACTCCACAAAAGACGACCTGCTCTATCTGTCACTTGTAAACGCAGCACTGTTTTGTTGAGCACTAAATCATTGTTTTTTGCAAAGAGTTGTAAGATTCATATTATATCATTACGTTCTAAAATGTTTACTGGGAATTTTCCGAGCGCTCAACCAACTGAGCTACGTCGAGCGTTTCCTGGTGGCGGATAAGTGATACAAGTCGGTTGATCGATGTGGATACTGGATTCTAGAAACTAAGTAGGATTGAGCGGAGTTCCTGACACATGACGTTGTAACAACTGGATGTATTTTGGATTTATCTTATTAGTGGTAGATTACATGAAATTGTGTTAGTGATTTCAAATAACATAAATTAGACGCAACATCCTACAGGGTGACGGAATACTAAAGTTTTTATAATCGAGAGCTGATTGTGTAATTTATTCGCCGCCGGACTATACTTTTGCTGAATTTATAAATTTATGTATGGCCACACACTGGAATTCAGTCCATATTCGAATTTCGGCGATTTTCCTCTTCTACCTCTTGTAAACGAATATTTAAAAAGGCAGATCACATATGTCTTGAATGCAATTCAATTCTATTTTTTATTTGCTTGTCAGGATCCAAGATACATGTAGGTAAATTGCAGCAAAGGATCCACGCAACTCAGTCTGATCTATACAGAAAAATAATGCGTTTAGGTATTATTTATTTTAGGTTAGATAGACTGAAGCCTACTTAGTTTCTAGAATCCAGTATCCACATCGATCAACCGACTTGTATCATTTTGGTGAAAAGTAGTATGACACGATGAAAAAAGATGTAAATAAGTTCGAAACAATGAAGGGCTCAAGTACGTTTTTCCATTTTTTTAGGTTTTAAATTTAATGTAGGGAATAAAATATATTAAATGAGGATTAAGCCTAGATTTGAGAATCGATGTATTCAGTTCTTTAATCTCTTATTTTTATCTTTTTTTTCCATCTAATCTTATGAAATAAGCGGAAAAATGCAAATATCAAACATTAAAATGATAAAATGACCTTTTATAACATTTTTTTACCTATACCTTTTGTATATAGAATATTCATTTAGCTGTAGCTTTAACATACTCCATTAACAATATTAATTTGATTTTCATTGCATAGTCATAGAAAGTAAAAATGATACGATTACAAGAAATAAGAAATATGATTTTGTTTAATACTTTTATATACTGCTAATCGATTGCATAAGGATGCACTTTATTCATTTGTAACATTATAACCTAGTGCGTGTAAATAACATATTTAAAATATTGATTTTCCGGGTTTATATAAAGCATGAAAAGTAAGATATGCAAATTAATTTTGATCATTGTGCCTAAAATATGCAAAATAAAAATTGCGATACACAAAAACAGTCACAGAAAAGCTTTCAAACTATGCTCAGCGTTTGTATACTTTTGAATGTATGGCAATATATTTTCGGGGAGGGACTTCCTCTTAGTTCGGAACATGACAGATAAATGCTCACCTTGTTAATATATTAGATACTACATCAGAATTAACGGTATCTGAAGTGTGAAGACGCACACAATAGTCCATAGTGTTCTGAACTCTTGACAGAAATCGCTCTTTATCTGTGGAATTGCTGGCTGCCATCTTTGTTGTTATGTAAATGGCGCGAACATGGCTGTTGTAAAATACCCCGTGATTGGCTAATGATAATTTTAAAAAAGATATCCCTTACGTTCTCTATTTCAAATCGTCTCTAAACTGATGTATTTATATAAAGTTTGAGAAAATAGTCATATGCATATATATCGTTATTTTAAAATGTATCGTTATACTTTTAACAAGTATCATTATACTTCTAAGAAGTATCATTATACTTTTAAAAAGTATCATTATACTTTTAAAAAGTATCTTTATACTTTTGAGAAGTATCATTATACTTTTAAGAAGTATCATTATACTTCTAAGAAGTATCGTTATACTTCTAAGAAGTATCATTATACTTTTAAAAAGTATCATTATACTTTTGAAAAGTATATTTATACTTTTGAGAAGTATCATTATACTTTTAAAAAGTATCATTATACTTTAACAAGTTTAACTATACAAGTAGGAAGTAAACTGATACAGTTGAGAAACACTCAGACATAACTAAATATAATGATATTTCACGTAAATATAATGATACTTTAATGAAGTATAATTATATTAGCATAAAGTATCGTTATACTTCCAGAAAGTATAATGATAGAAATAATTAAAGAAAAATTATAATTATAGAAGTATCGTTATTGTGACATGAACGGTCACTCATAGATAATTAAGCAATCATTTGAGGGTTGGTAAGCAATTGCTGTTCTAATTTAAATTGTACTTGAAAATTTGGTAATTGAAATATATCATAAAATGTTATCAGGAAATCCAATTAATGGATATGTTGATACAAACACTAACTGGTTGGCAAAAAAGAAATATTCAATAAGAATTCTGTAAAAAGATTTAGTAAGCTTAGCTACAAATACAATGATATTTGCGCAAAATAGTATCTCATGTTATAAATAACGAACAACATGCTTCTAAGTGCAGATTGTCTATTAACATGCATGTAATTAAAGTACGGAAGTTATCTTGTGTGTGATTATTACAATCCAAGAAATGGAATCAATATATGCACCAACAGGAAACTTTATCCCTCGATGGCAAAATATGTATTGTAGATAATCCTTAATAAACATAATTTACCTCGTCAATAGAATACAATTATATTAAGTAATTTAAAATATAAACGCTATACCTATGTATGAAGTAAGTTTATTGATATAGTAATAAAATTGTAATGAAAAACAAAGCGCGACATAGAATAATTAAAATTAGCCCACCATTACACAGCAGTGATGAATTCGATTGTAAGTGTCATACAGTTGTATCTCACATAGTGTGTCTTTATAACAATTCACTATCCCGTCACTGTTGCATTTTTCTTTTAGTCTAATGTTTGTTTTGATGTCTTGTGTTTCGCGCACAATTTTGAAAGCGTCTGTTTTCTTCTCGCAAATATTGAGTTTTATAGTGTTTTTAGAAAAATAGCCAAGAAAACAGATCGAACAAGAAGAACCAGAAGTCAAGGGACAATTACAAATCCGGATATGGACAAACATACACAGCGCAACACATAAACTAAAAACACAAATACAGAAAGAGAGTAACCCGAACCCAATAAAAAAATCATGGGTGCACTCAGGTGTACCAGACGAGTAAGCATTGCCTGTTTTAATTAGACACCCGTCGAGTTACTCATGTCTAGGAAAACGTCGAATCCAGGAATAGGAAAAACTAACTGTAATCGAAAATGTCCGCATCGTCGAAAACCCACGTCGGTCGCGTTCTTGCTTTGCTACCACTTACCGATCGTGAGCACACTTGCAGATATTTTCTCGTTTTCATGAATATATAATGTTCTGTTTTGATTGGTCTTTTTTACTTCCGATAAAGCGTGACAACTAATAAAAAAGACATAACATAAATAGTTTCGGTAAATAAATGTTTTATCCAATAAACGTCGTTCCTATTGGCTGATTTAATTCAATGAATATTCATAAAAACGAGAAAATATCTGCACGTGTGCCTACGGTCGGTAAGTGGTAGGAAAGCGAGAACGCGACCGTACGTGGGTTTCCGACGATAAAATGTCCGATCGTATTTGAAAGATTGATTTCCCAAAACGATAAATCAAGTCATGGTGACGACCATAAATCTTCTGAAGAGATACATATACTATCGACCTAGGTACAACAAACTCTTATTTTAGAAGTCTAGATGTCAACACCAGTGATCGTGCAAGAAAAATCGGATCACCTATTACAGGATCTAGAACAACGTATAAGTTGAAATAAGTGAAATGTACACACCATACGCTGGAGCTGCTGGAATGTTGTTGTCCTTAAACGTGGAAAGTTTAAGTGATCACGTTTGTCGTGGAGTCTACTTTTTGGTTTTCCTGGGTCTATTTATTAGAAGAAGATCTAAGTAAGAGAATGAAAATAGTGTATTGGTGGTGTTTATAATTTCAACTGCGTTAGGGTACATTGAACGTAAATAGTCACCAAATTAGCATTGATGAGGGACAAAACATTATTAATATAGTGAAATGTAAAATAAAAGGTCTGAAACAGTGTTTTTTCTTTCTTCTTCATCAGGCCTTCTAGGAACTCAACCTCATAAGAGTACAAAAAGGTCGGCGAGAAAAGGAGGACAATAAGTACCTGGAATACAAACAGACTGTTGAAAAACATGTCCTCCAAACATGATGACTATGTTGTCAATCTGAAAAACTAACATAGGACAGATCTGGTCTTCAGTATATTTAGCATTTTAGTTTTAGGTATTGATGACGAAAATAAGTTCTGTCATGGCTAATTAACAGGAATTTATATCGCCTCTTTCCGTTTTTCTTAAAAAAAGCTGCTTTTTATCAAATATTTAAGCCTAGTTTTAAGATCAATATAAGGGATGCCAGTGTAATGTCGAAAAAATCAAATGGTTTAATGCTGTTACATTGGGAAAGACATCCAGACCTAAAGATGTCTATCAGGTCTTTTGAATGTTTTTAAAGTCCAAATTTCATTGATGACACTCCTAGAGTACAAAGTGTCCCGTTTTTATTGTTGTTAAAATAGTGGTCAGAAGTTGAGATAGTGTTTTAATGGTACACTTAGACAATCCTGTTATGAAACGGTATTTGTATTAATTTTTGTGAAGTTGTGTTTTATTTCATTTACTTCGTAAATTCAACGCTAGCATTACATAGCATTTTACTAAGAAAACAATATTATTTGGCATAAATATTTCTCCTTGAATGAAACAAAAAGTTGCGCTATGTCACGGCCTCGGTTGCATAATGTAGGTATCTACTAAACTTAATAGCGCGTCAAAACTGAGGTTTGAGTTCGTTTCTGATTAAAATAGACAAGGATTGCCAGTCCTGTATTTTTATTGGTTAGTGGCGAACAAATATTTCTCACATGAATGTTAGTCGTTTGTGTATTCCTGAAATATTCGCCGGCAGAATTAGGGGGTAAATGGTTAAGGTAGTTACGGTAGTTTGATCACTGGCGTTCAAAACTGAGTATGCTTGTTCGAGCTTTACTGTTGATACGGTATAGACGAATTAAAGTTAATTAATATGGATTGATAGTTTTCTGCCGAAGGTTGAGATTTTACTACCCCGGCTTCCTCTACTAACAAGAAATGGGCTCGCCAGTCAACTGTTATAAAGAGAGGTTTTTAAACAAGCGTTTTTGAGCTTTTATAATTTACATCTGAACAACAACTTTTTACCGTAGACGTTGTCATAGCGTTGCAGAAGACCTATAACTGGCAAGTAGTTTTATATTGAATATAAATGACAGTATTATACCACTCCATGTTTTAAGTCGTACTAAATCATATTTTAACAATATTATTTTCTACATGTTACCACGGGTAAACAAACAGTTTTATTAAACTGTACAAAAAGATATAATTGTCACGTCTTCAAATGTTAGTGTGACGTTTCTTATGCAAATACGCGTATTTTAGCCGATTTATTAACGTTATGAGTATTAATGTTACTGAGAAAAATGATAATATGTTGATAATTTAAGTAGTATTCTATATAAGAGTCAGGCAATGGGTGGCACATCAGGTATTTTAGAATTTTATTAAATGTTTGGTATATGATTGGCATGAAGTAAAATGGCTTAAACAGAAAAGTTTGAATTTTATTTCACTAGTTGCCATGGAAACGGCTATTTTGAAATCTCTAACAAAATAACATGATATTACTATAGAAATTGTTGGATTTTGCACCACTTTCCACAATTTATTTTCCTAAATACAAGTTTCTTTTGACACATTTCATACAAATACTGAAAATTGTAATGTTAAAGATATTTAATACCAATTACTTATTTTGGTACCACTTTTTAAATCTATTCAATAACCACATTTATTGACCAAGGGAGATAACTCTATTAAAAAGTCACTTTTTTATCAAATTTCAAAGCTTAATAAAAAATTACAGCAGATATTGTTTTGAAAGGGGTCTGTTGAAACATAAAGAATCAATATCCTTCTAAAAATGGTGAGTAGAAATTGGTGTATTTTCTGTATATTTTGCGTTGCTATGGAAACCAATAATGACTACTTTTTAGTTTTTAGTTTTTAATTTTTTAAAATGCTCACCCGCATAACACAAAATAAACATAAAACATCTGCAAGTACAAGAGTTAATGTGTAAATATAAACAGAAATAGTTGTTTCATGCTAAATCAATTAAAACCAAGTCTTGTATTTTACGCGGTTGCCATGGAAACGATAAAATTTCTTTCTTCTTTTTGTGAAACATGGTTGATGCATCAATTTTTTTTATATTTTCTTCAATACAAAAAGTAAACTATTACATGTAACATGAAAATTTTTTGCTAAATAAAAACCATCCAATTATGCATTTCTTATTTTATTACCTACAAACTGCTCTCTTAAACAACTAAAGGTCATTCTTCTTTGTAGACATAACTTAGCAGCAGGTGATTCGTCAATCTACAAAATAAAGCATAACATTTCTGTCTACCTTATAGTAAGGTCATTTGAATTCTTTTACTATTTGTTGCCTTTTTTGCTGTACAAAAATCTAATTCTACATGTGAGATACTAATAAATCTTGTAATAAAAACAATGAGAATCTAAATTATTTAGGTACTTTTTACCTCATCAGAGATATTCTTCATACCATTACATGAACATTTTAGTTATCTGGGTCAAAATGTACAATGTAAAGTTATATAATCCGTTGGCATCCATTAAATAATATCTATCAATTGTTTAAGTGCAGTTAAAAGACATTGTACATGTATATGTACTGCTAAACTACTCGAACAAGGGTCTGTTGCACCTAGGTTGATGTTATCTCTCCAGAAGTTCTATGGTCGTCACCATGACTTAATTGATCGTTATGGGAAATCAGTGTCTCAAATACGATCTGACATGTTTGCTGAGTCATAGGTAGTGATTCCTATTCCTGGACTTGACTTTTCCCTAGACATGACAATGAGTAACTCGACGGGTGTCTAATTAGAGGCAGGCACTGCTCACTCGTCCGGAGCACCTGAGTGCACCCATGGTTTTTATTGGGTTCTGTTTACTCTCTTTCTGTCTTTTTTGTTTTTGGTTTTTGTTTTGCGTTTTGTCTATATCCGGATTTGTAACTGTCCCTTGACTTTTGGCTCTTGTTGTTCGGTCTGTTTTCTTTGCTATTTTTCTTATAGCTTTTATACCATAATACTAAATATATATTACCATCTTGACCATAGACTGCGATACATTTTGAATTGCCTGCAGCTGGTATATCATTTGTTTGTCTTAATGTATTTTTAAACTTTCCGAATGGCATATGACGGTAAAATTAATTTATTTAAAGACAAATATTTTGAATGCTCACATGTCCTTCATGGGTGCAAATGGCATAACTTTAATTTGAATATACATGTACATGTATTATGGACTCCTCAGTACATGTACCATGTATGCTAAGAGGTTGTTTTCTAAAAAAAATTGCATATTAAAGGATCAAGATACATGTACCTTAATCTCAGACATTTCAGTCACTGAGCTCTGACTGGACTTTGAAGTACAATTCAAGACATTATCTACATATTCCTAAAATTGAAAAAATCTAATTACATATAAATATTAAAACA
Source organism: Limnoperna fortunei (assembly GCA_944474755.1). Taxonomy (NCBI): domain Eukaryota; kingdom Metazoa; phylum Mollusca; class Bivalvia; order Mytilida; family Modiolidae; genus Limnoperna; species Limnoperna fortunei. The sequence goes on along the minus strand of OX104112.1, from coordinate 89,496,631 downwards.
CTGGTTTTGTTGCTATGTGTAATGAATTCCATGAACAGTACTGAAATTTCTTCTACATGTATGTACATGCATACTTCTTGTATAAATTTAATAGAGGTTAATTTTCAATATAGACATTTTTTACAGGGTGTATTTGAACAGCTCACCAACTCGTCACAAAAAATACAATGCAAAAAGTGAAAGGCTACCGTTCGGGGATTTATATACTATATTTAAAACATAAAATAAGTTGAAAGTTGCATTAAAAGCAAAACTGTTTACTGAATTGACATACATAACATAAAGTTGAAAGAAAGCATTGTAGTTGGCAAGAAACATTGTTTCGCAGAGACTCACAGTTCCCTGTTTCGGATCCCCATTCCATTATTTGTTTTTGTGAAGTCAATATGACCGTTATTGTCTGCTTGACAATAGCTTAATTTAAACGTCAAAATTATATAAGTACATTGTACATGTAGAAGCAACATTTTGACATTAACAATAGGTCACAGTGTTTCCGATAAACCCCAAGTCAGGATATTTTACTCTTAAAAATTAATTTTGACCCTCAAAATTTGATGTTTTCCCTATTAATCCTGCAGAAATGACCCTTCAATAATCCTGAAATTACCCCTAAATGAAATTTTGTAAGGAACACTGGGCCAAAAAACTATATGGAGGGTCAGTAGAGTTAGTGGAAACACAGGTAATTTTATTTTTGGCCTAAAGTGAAAATGACTGAAAATCTAGACATTTATATGTAGCATGGTATAGGCCAAAAACAAATAAATTATACTTTCAAACCCACTATGCCATTTTATTAACTGAACTACATGTACATGGACTCAAATTTTAGGGGCTAGTGAAACTTTCAGGCATGGTGACAATGAATAAAGCAGAAACTCTAAAATGATCTAATTTTTATATTGGCATTTTTGGACTGATAAATACTTGATAGGAAAATAATCTCTTTATTACACCTACCTGAACCTATTGGTACAAGATATCCCAACTGTTCCAACATAATTTGCCTCATATGAAGACTAACACCTCTATACGGTTTTGCATCGCCAATATGATTAGGGTAGCTGCATTTCTGAGTAGGTCGCCAGTGAATTCCCAAAGAATACCGGTGTTGTGCACAAACAGAAAATCGTAAACATGGGGAAAATATTCAACAATGAGCAGCAATTAAATGACCTTCACTTTCAATGTTATTCAATCGCCTGAATATAGCTGAAATATTGCTGCTCGGGCGTTAAACACCATTAATCAATCAATCAATCAATCAATGTTATTCAAGACTTTTAGCTTTCTGAGATGGGTTGTTTGGTACAGTACATAAGTTTGACAGTGGTAAATTCCTTTGGATACATCTTTGAAATGCTGCATAATGTTGTCGAAAAGTTTGAGATTGTGCAGTTCAGAAAAACCTATGTGGATTCCATGGAGGCTGACATGTTGGAAATGCTGCTGCCATCTATTGGCAATATCCAAAGGGGAAAAACTCTGATTGTCAAATACCATATGACAGGAGTAGTCTGAGTATCGGTCATACCCACTCTATTTGACCGTGTTTGAAATCTACTGTATCAGATGTAAAGAAAGGAATGATCCGTCCCAGAATGGCAACAGGAACATATCGGCTACAAACTCACTCTCATAAATTCTCTAATGGTAAAGAATCAGGGACATGTAAATGTTGTCATAGTGGTGATGAAACACTACTCCACTTTCTTTTGGAATGTCACATTCTATTTTATCAGAGGAAAGAGTACATCATGAAACTGAAAATATTTATTATATCTTTAATTGGAGAAGATGGATGGCAGTTAAATTTCGGTACTAAAAATGAGCTGGTTAAGCTAATTGTGGACAGTTCACATTACTCACATCTGTTTAGATCGGACATTGTTATGACCTCGATTCACCAGATCTGCTCAGACCTGTGCTACCGTCTTCATGCCCATAGATTATGGATTCTAAATACGAATCCGCAATAGTTGTAACTCCATGTACGACATCTCTTAGTCTGTGAATAGGACAGTTTCTTGGCGATGTGTTTTTACAAATGCATTGAGAGAGATAGGAGTCATTTTCTTTACAAATTTTTGTGTGAATTTTACCCTTTTATTCTATCATATTTTTATACCACCCAATTTTACCTTTTAGTTATTAAAACAAACCATAATTCCCCATCATTTATCCTTTTATATCTAAAGCTAGAAGTTAAGTGCATATTTTCGTGAATAATATCACACTAAGCAATAAACGTGTACTTCACTGGTGTGTACCAGTGGAGGTGTTCCATAAATGGAAGGATGTACATTCAACAGAACAGAACCAGTCATTCCAATGGTATTTGACTTTAATTTATACGTAGTATACAATAAAATCACATCAATTTTGGTGTTTTAATTTCAAAACTATATATATTTTTTTACATAATTTAGACTAAAATTTATTTCAAAATAAAATTATAAAAAATAGAGGCATGAAAAGACTTAAGCATTTTACATATAAATAATAGAAAATATATCCTAAAAAGAACCACACCATAGTCATAAATAGACAAATATATTGCTGAAAAAAGATTGTAGTTCAAATAGTTACATCATTTGGCAATGAATTACAGTGGATTTGGTTATACTCTAAATATTTACGTTTTCACTTTATGAAGCACTCTGTCTTACTCTTATATAGAATACTACTTAATATCTAAGATTACTCGTCTCGGGTTTTGATACATTTAGGAAATGATCATGCAAATAAACACATTTTCCACAGAATTGCTGCTAGTAAAGTTTAATTTAAGACTGTTCAGTAAACATGCCAAAATGTTATTGACAGGTTAAAAAATGATCAAATAATTCATTCAGAATTATAGCTAAATTAATTGAACATAAATATAAGAAACGACACAAAAACGCTTTAAAAAAGGACATTGTTGTCAATTTTTTGTCAAACAGTCTAACTACCTAATATCCTGCAGTCATCGGTCAACTGCAACGTACGATTCACGGCAAATATCTATGTTGTATATAATTTCATTCTGGCGTAAAACTAATTTTTGCATGACACAAACAATAATTTAATAAAACAGAACTGGATAATTGTTTGTATTGATACTTTTATCTAACAGTTATATGCTAAAGTTAACGATTTTAAGTAGCGAAATTCATAAACATACAATTAGTAGGTCATATTACGAACGTATCAAATAATGCTTGTGCAAATAATAAAAAACCAACAGATATGAAAGAGAAAAGCAAACTATTTAACAATTACATTACTGGTCATGAGAATAAAACCAACCAGCAAATCGTTTTATGTTTCAGCATTGTTCAGAGTAAAGTATAAAAATGTGGACTGTAAAGTTAAAGAGTATTCATAGATAAAGGTAAATCAATTTTGTGATATTTTAGTGTCAAAACTATATAAAAAAACATAGTACACCAACGATCACAGTGTGATACTGACTTTGTATATATCAACAAAATCATGATGACAACTACCTTTTTATTGCTGCAATAGTTTGCAGAATAGTAAAATCTCACTCAGCGATACACGAATAACTGAGGAAATTTTTCGACGTACAATTCAATCGACATTACCTGGTATTGATTGAATTAGTTTTCATAGAAATTCAAATTGCTTTAAAAATATGAAGTAATTATTAAAATAGTTAATTTAAAACAATACACATAATCCATAGAAAGCTTTCCTCTCGTGTAAAATAGACATACGTTGAAATTCTCACTGCAGGTATGTTGTACTCGACCTCAATCTTATATGACAAAGATTGCAAGTTGTCATACTGCAAGTATGGGGTTTTCTATGGGTACTCCGGCTTCCTTCACCAATATAAACTGGACGACACAATATAGCTGAAAATTGCTGAAAGTGGCGTTAAACATCATTCAAACAAACAAACAAACAAACAGACGTTTGGAGGATTTTTTAATCAGGCAATCGAAAGTCATATGGGTACAAACTGTGCGCTACTACTGACCGGAAATAAACATCTACATCATTTTTAGACTTACACCTCGAAATAGCAGCGGTCATCTTAGCACAAGAATTTATGACAATTTATGACCAACGAGACTTTAATTTCAAAACTATAAATGTTCTTCTTGTATGCAGCAATATTGCAGCTAATTTTGATGATTTTGCAAACGTCATTTAATTCTTCGGGATAAACATATAAGTCAAGGGTACAAGAAAAACGACTCGTCCGCGACTTAATAAGAGATGAATGAAATGTTTTTCCAACTTGAATCATTCATCAGTTCAGTTTCAATAAATGTAACCAAACTGCAATTTCAAATGTATTTGTGATTCAGTTAGCAGAAAAATTCTTTGAAATCAGATCACAAACGCAAAGTTATATTTGTTGCATATGCACAGCCAAAAAAATATTACATACAATTAATAATAATAATATTATTATTATTTACAGCATTTAAATAGCGCATATCTAATAACATTACTCTGCGCGCTTTACAATTAAAATTATACAAAGACAGATCAATTATTTGAATATAGAATAAAAATCTTTAGAATAAAAAAACACACATTATCACAATATATACATATTATCTTAATAGACTTTTCGGAAACTATCATAGTCGTAGTCATACTCCTATTCATACTCGTACTAGGGTTAAATTCTATAGGGGATGCATCAAAACTATTTATATAGAATTTTAAATCAACACGTTCACCCCTGGTAAACGGGCTCCGGAGAAGTTGGTTCGGATCGATGTAAGTACATTGGGCGTAACTTAAGTTTCTCAGTATTTTGAGTAAGATTTTAATGAGAAAGTCCAAAATAATTGACCCGTGACAAACACAGTGATTAAAATAGAGTGATACTTGCATCAATGTGCTTGACGAAAAAATACCTAAAGAAAACAGTATTGGACATAAATATTTATTAGACATATTAAGAATAAAACAATGATGTTCGTCTACACAAAAGTGCCCCGCAAATTTCCACAATTTTTCTAAGCTTAGGCCTTTGATGGCGCCATAGAGTTTCATAACATGGTATCTTTTCAAGTCACGAATTGAATGCTCAACCCTTACTCTGTACCCAGTAATAAGCCTGTTAAGGCTTCTGCCTTTAGCTCGCCTATGTTCCGGCCTTGCTCCAAGTTGCCCCCTGGTGTACGGGGTAATAACCATTAGAATAAATTTTATCCGCCAACAAAACTGTGTCCGGTGTAAACATAATATCTTGGTTTGGTCCAATCTGGGGCATAAGCCGAAACTGTTGTGCGTCATTTTGGTGCCCAAGAAAACCAGACTGAATGTGACAAATGTTTCCGCTGTTGTCTACCACAACCTGTGTATGTATAACATGATAATGCCCGTGTCCTGAGATGTATAGCTCTTGTGGTTCCATTTGGTGTCTATATTTTTCTGTAGACTTCTCGTCTATCGCCCCAACAGCAAAGGGTAACTTTTCCCAATTTCCAGTTTTTGGATTCCATTCGTGGAGAGGTGGCCATCTTGCTAAACCATGAAATTGTTCCCAAATTTTAGGTATCATCCAATTTATTTCGTCATGCACTGTCGTAAAGCTTACGTCAAATAACATAGATAGGAAAAGATATGATGGGTAGGATCGCGTCCACAACATCATAACTCTATATCTTGGGGATAATCTATGGAGAAGGCCTGCAGTTTGGTGCATTTCATTACCGAGTACTTAGACAATATCTAACAAAGTTTCTGGTGTCTCCAGTTATCTCGAAAAACATATACCTGATTCGTGAAAACATTTGAAATACGTCCCTGCCTTCCCATGAATGAAATTCCTGGTTAACAATTCTATACCTAAGATCAAAAATTTCGTCAGGAGGCGGGCAAGCTATGAAAAGGAGAACCTTAATGAGAAGGCGTAGGAAATTTGTTTCATTTGGTGGTAAAGATGTTAAAGAAGGTAAAGATCCTAAAACAAGCCGGCGTTCTTCTTCGTCTATTGTCTACAGAAAAAATAACATTTATTACTTCCTAAGCATAATGTTGTTTGGTGAAATGTTTTACATATAATTGATATTTAACATCGCAAACCAAATGAAAAAAAAATAAAATACTTAGCATTCGAGTGCACCATCGCCACGTATACATGTACGTGTATGTATATAAACAGGCTTGAACATGTTAAGGTTACTTTGGGTAAAATTGCTGAGCTGGTAACATGGAATCCGCAACAGAATAACACTTAGGTAGGTAGGTTTTGCGTGTTAATGTGTGTTGAATATATTTATAGGTCTTTCTTTGCTTGTGATGCACATTATATGCAATATATTATTTAAAAATATACTATCATGATGAATTTAATTTGGAATAAAACTAACTCTCATTCTAAGCGTATATAGTTTTACTTACATTCAACTCTTCAATTGTTGACTTCAACGTTTATCTTCAGTTGTTTCATGTATAAAGGAACGATACATGTATATATGAATATGGTTTCACAAACTTACAAGTGACGAAAATTAAATGCATGTATAGTATATCTCTGTAATCCTCTAAACGGGACTTTTTTTTCAAAATAATTTTTTTTTATCCATTTACAAATGATGTACTATAAGTTTCCTTATTTAATATTATTTTTTAGTTACAATCCTCAAAAAGAAAGTACCCCATGTTCCAATATCAGATGCAGAGGTTGAACTTCTTCTGAAGGAATATCAAATCTACCCTTGCTTCTGGGATAAATACTTGTGTTTGTCACAGAGCATTGCGATAGATTGCCTAAAGATGCATTGACATATTTTAAAGTGGCCACCAAAAAGCAACTGAAGTCAAGATTGTCTGTCAAACTAGGGAAGCTCAAGCAGATACCACTATCAAAAGAAACAAATGATGTTATCAAAATCAAATATCAAGTGGCTGTGATTAGTAGTTGCTGAGAAAACTTTTACGCAATTATTTTCCCCGACTGCACGTCCGTCGCCCACCTGTCCAACTGCCGCCCGAAATTCACCATTTTATAACCCGGATTTTCTATCTGTGAAATCCGGCCAATATATTGCTTATCCGCCTATAATTAAGTTCGCCAGCTACCAGCTATCAGTATGTTGTTACTCACGGGTTTTTTACCGGCTACGGTTAATACTGGCAATCCGAGGACTGTCCAAAATAATTACTTTTGCATGACTTTTAACACAGAAAAGAACAAAAGTAGAAAAGGGTATACAGCAGTCTAATTCTAGTCTGTTGTCCGCATACCCTTTTACACCTTCTTGGTAAAAAAATCATACAGCATTAAAGATTTTAGACTGTTTTCAGTTTGCAAGCGTAAATGATAGCCAACAATACTACGTGTTACCCGGTACGTCGATATTCTTCCATTATTAAAACCGACAACTGAAATCTATGCATTGAACAAATCTAATGAATTGGAAACTTATAGTGTCTTCTTTGGTGCATAGATGTTTTTAAACATAAATAGATATGGTTCCGTTAATTTTCGTTTACTGGTAAATATTGTCTTTATCGCATCTAGCTTGCATTTTAACCGACCTTACCAGGCGTTAAACTAATGGTCATTTTGATTCAACACTGAAGTGTTTTGAGAAAACCCCCCAGTATTTGTCCCTTTAATATGAGTATGAATAGGACTATAAGTATGACTATGGTAATGTCCGAAAAAGTCTATTACAATGTAGGAAAACTCAGTATGCCAATAAAATAAATAAATAGATAAATAAAAAGCTATAACAAAAATCTTTAAAGTTCAATATCACAGTACGTAGTAACTAATCACAGTGCATTAAATTTGATCACAGTTTGAGCAAGTTTAAATAGATAGGTTTTGAGATGTTTATTAAAGGCTGGTAAGGAGTGTTCATTTCCTTATCTGGAAAAAACAAGCTTTGGAAATAGCGCTAGCTTGCTTTTCCATAGTCAGTAAACGATTAAAGTAAACACCTAGATTTTTGACAACCTTAAAGTCGCTTACGATGGTTCAATCAAATTTAGTTGACCGTTCTTCAGTTGATTTAGATGCCGCTTTGATGTGAATACAATCAGTTCAGTTGTATATTGGTTGAGCTTTAGTCTGTTCAAACGCATCCATGAACTTATATCAGTTGTCTGGTGGTTTCAAAAGTAAGTATAACTGGGTGTCGTCAGCATAGCCATGATAGTTCATATTGGTGGAATGACAAATTTCTCCAATTAGAATGGCAAACATGCAATAGAATTTCGTCCCAATACTGAACCCTGTGGTACACCAAAATTCAACCGCTTATCATCTGAGAGAGCGATCCAACGGTCACGCGTTGTTTCCTATTTTGTAAATACGACTGAATCCACATTAATGCGGAACCACTTGTGCCATATGAATTTTCAAGATGCTTGATGTCAGAATTGGATGGTTTATCACATCAAAAGCTGGCGACAAATCAAGCATTACAAGAACAGTAGAGCAGTTGTTGTCCATAGCTGACACTATATCATGGAGAACTCTGAAAAGTGCGGTTTAAGTCAAACGACGAGCTCTATACGCAGATTGAACACGTTCGTAGTGAGCTTTTGATTCAAGGTGTTGATCTATTTGGGAAGCAATTATTTTTTCTACTATCTTGGAGATATCTTAAAGATAAACGAAAGATTTGATACTGGTCTATAGTTTTTAAAATCATTTCTTTCTATACCAGGCAGTGGGCGAACTATGGCTTCACGGTATGCAGATGGAACACTTGCTTCTGATAAAGATCTGTTCAGATGATCGGTAACAAAGTCTCAACATTCGTTTTGAGCACACTCGTTGGCAATGGATCAAGGTCGCATTACTTAGGTGGAACGTTTTTTATTATTTTCCTTATTTCATTTACGGTAGCTGGTGTAAATACTGCTAGTTGTTCCTCTTTGAACTTGATATTAACATTAAGTACGTTGTTCGAACTAAAAGGCACACATAAATTTATTCAGGAAGAACTCGCTAAACTCGTTCGCAACTTTATCCACATGTGATGGCAACGCTGGTTCGAATTAATTTTAAATGACGTTACATGTTGTATCAGTGATTTTATATAGCTGTTTTTGATTATGTCCTGCTTCCGCTATTTTGTTGGAATAGTATTCAGTTTTGGATTTCAATAAGGTTGTACTAACCAAATTAACATTATGACTAGTTCATCCGGGCTAACGATGATATAAAATATCAATCTGAAAAGTTTTATTCTTTACAGATCTCTACAATCAATGTGAAAATAGATAAATTGTCATTACTACCTTGAAGTACATTACAGTCTGCTTTCATGTTAGGCAGTTGCGATAAATGGGTCTCTGACTAAAGTTATATGAAGAAGCTATGTCACTATGTACACTTACCACTGTGTATATCGGTCGTATTTTCTTCCTCCCAGCCTTTGTTCTTCGTCAAGTCTTACGATGAGATGACACTATAAGTCAACACTGTAGTTTTGACTATTTATCCACGGGTGATCGATTACTAGTGTTGTTATTATTGTTGCTAAAAATAACTTTCCTTTGTGAAACGAAAACATAACTTTGAATAAGGTACTGTTTCAGTTCATACACAAATCCCTCACACGGTGTTTTAGGAATCTGCAATTCGATATATAATGTCCAAATTAGCATACGAAACAAGTTTCCAGCTTTAAGAGAACATACAAATCACAAAATACAGCATTTTACACTCTCGGAGTTGGGAGCTGCCATTAGGCTCTAACCGTACATACTATGCAATATAACAGTGAGATATTCTCACAGACCAAAGCTTTACCCACAAAAGTTTAAAATACCATTTATTAAGTGCAATTTATATTTATTAAAGACAAGATCTTAGTGTTTTTTTCACGGAAAGGGTCGTTGACACTTTACACTATTTAATAGTAAAGACAATAATTTATTGGATAATTTTGATTACATAATCAAGGAAGCCTCGGAAATAATGTTTCTGTACACAACGTTTTTCTGCAAGAAAGGACGGATAATTGATTTAACATTTAAAGAGAAAATTTCGTCATTCATAATTTCACATGTTGTACCAACACATTAATCATAAATATAGTTGACAACCAAGACTGACTTTTACCCAACATCACACATTATAATCGATTACATTCGATAATAGATATATTATTTACAAATTTATATCATTCGGACGGTCGTTTGTTTAATCTTGAAGGAGCACTGTAGTGTTATCTTATTACCATATTTATTCGATATTATAATGCTTATGAGAATATGTATTTTATACATAACATATTTTTGACGTAATGAAAAAAATAATAGAAACACCTTTTTTATTGTATTAATTAATTTGAAATATATCAGTTAGAAATTTGACATCGTCAATTAGTAATACTCTAATATTACTGATAAAAAGTGCTAATTTACAGCTCCCGAAACAAGCATTCGTTAAGAATTATGTGTTAGTGCCTTAGAGGTGGATTACTTTACTTCGTTTTAGAACAAAACAACCCAAATCTATTATAATTTGTACTATACGATTATAATACCCTTTATAGTACACCTTGTTAGTAAACATGGTTTTATTTCGCTGTGATTATGTAAAATGTTACCGTTCTTTTTATGTTGTAAAATAAAACCATGCTCAATACTTAAATTAGTACTTGTTGGTTAAACAAGTAGGGTGTTTTTCAATTTAATTATGCCAATAATTTAATCAGTTAATTTAACGAACAAATTTCTTACATATATATACTCGTGAATGTACGAATGTACGACTTTAATGTGATGCTTTTGTTTCAGAATCTTCGTAACATCTAGAAATTATCTATAAATTTGTCGTATGCGTTGACTAATAACTCTGCCAAACCTAAAATTTAAAAGCAAGTTAATTCAAACCTACGCGTGGGCGAGTAGTTAGGTTCGTCTACTATTGACCACGTGGTCTGTAAGCATCGAGGTTGCGGGTTCGACTCTTACTGCGGGTAGAGTGCGTTTGACTCCAATCTTGCTTGACGAGGATTTCAAGTTTTTCTACAGAAGGTCAAGGATAATCTCAGGGTACGACTCCGCTTCCTTCCCCAATAAAAACTAGACGCCATGATATAGCTGAAAGGGGTGATAAACGCCATGCAAATATGAAAACAAACATCAAAAGTTCTTTAAAACTACATTTAAAAAAATTACTAAAGTAGAAGTGTTTTTGAGATGTAAAATAAAATTTACTTAAATTGATTTTGGTGATAAACATTTTCAATTAATATACAGTTTGCATCTACTAGTAGTTTTGTAATCATAATTTAGACAAATCGTTATTGCAAAACGAAGAATCCAGTTTATTTTCACCCAAGGGGGTGCTAAGCCTTCATTTGTTTGCCTTTGTTTTTACTCCAATACAAATGTTTTATTCCATAAATCTGCTTGCCCTAACACATACATCGAAGAATGCTAGGTTGACTATAATCTTATTAATCTAGATAAAAGATTGCAGAAGATTACTAGACTCTATGTAATTAAACTTGTACAGAAAATAAATGTTTCTACGACATCTTCCATATTTACCAATCTGTAAACTCATAACAAACTATATTTTAATATCAATGCATTCCACTACCACACATATATAGATTATACTGAATTTAAATGTATCACACATACATAAAGCTGAAACCTAAACTGTTAAAAGTACATTTAATGTAGGATAGATGCGGTACTGGTTTGAAATTTTAATTTTTACATCCTATATAGTAAACTTAGATTGGAATCGAGCACACCCTGCCGCATTTAGCGGTTAAGAATTTATGTGTGAAAATCCTCTCAATTTAAACCCAGGAAAATAGTTATTTGTGTAAGTAAAAATGATTTTTTTCATGATGATTATGTAAAGTTTTACCGTTCTTTTTATTTTTTAAAATAAAAACATGTTAAAATTCAATGAATATTGGTTTGTTACACAAATAGGGCGTTTTTCAATACAATTCTGACAAAATTTAATTAGTTAAATCAACGAACAAATTGAATGTTTCAATCCAGTTCAGTTCATCATCAATACTTAATTATGTAAATACACAAAGTGTAAAATGTAAAAAGTTGTCACAACCGTGATGTTTACAGAAACTGTTATGGTGTTTCAGATTTGACTAAGCCAAACTGTCTATCTCGCTGGTTACATCTGTTGACAGTTATGGAATTAGAATTGTGTACTTTTGCCTCTCTTTGAAGTTTGTTTCAATAAATGTTATAAAAAAATATGGTACACAAATACGCATCTAAACAGGTTAAGATGATGTATAGACTGTAGTTATTTCGATGACATCACCATAATCAATCTATCCAAATACCCGCAGCTGGCATATACTCAAAAGTGCTAAATTTGACAGCCAATGGTTAAATGAAGGTTTTAACAAAGTACTCAATGGGAACATTCAAAAAGCCAACCCAAAAGTCCAAGAAACCGGCAAACCTGAGAAAAAAAATTAGAATCAGGAACTACAGCATTAGTAGAGGTATTTAAAAGAAATTTCGGGCCAAACCATACCCAATGGCATGGTTTTTCAACACTGATGTTACGGTTTCTAGTCACACTACAGTCAGACTCCACATTTCATAAACAAGGATTGATAATTCTATTTCTCCTGCTGAAGGTCGTGGTTGTCTCTGGGTACTCCGGTTACTTGTCCTGATAAAAACTACGATTTATTGCGAAATGTTGCTGAAAGTGATGTTAAACACAAACCAAATAAAACAACATTTTTCCACCCAGTGGTTACGTCCTTTGTGTTCTTTTTGTTGTTTGCTTTTAAGGAAATTCCACTGCTGACTGCACTATTGTGTATAAAAAGTTGCAAATGAGACTAAATTATTTCAAAGTTTAACAGAATATCTTTAATCGATGACTTCAAAGCGAAACTTGCTTACGTTCTTGCCAGGAATCACCATTAATAAACTGTCTTTAAGGTCACTTGATACTAGAGATCTGAACATAAATGTCTACGGGGCCGAAATACTGTAAACATAAATTCACCTACTGGAAATACAACTACATAATTTTAATTGATTCATTAGAAGAATACCAGAAATGTGGCACAACAGAAGGACAAGGAGGGTGATACCTTATCTGAGAGATGGATTTTCCATAACTATGGTGACAGCCACAAAACTTCTGAAAAATAACATCAACATAGGTACAAAAGCTTGTTTTAGTAGCCTTGTAGTCAAAAACAGTGAGCGGTCTAGGAAATCAGAATACCGATCACTGGAGCTATAATTACGTTTAAGTTGTGAAATGTACACACTTTACTTCAGGAGCTGCTGGAATGTTGCTATTTGTGAACGGGAAGAGTTGAAGTCTAATTTGTTGTTTTCCCGATTCTATTTCTAGAATTAGGTTAAAGTAAGATACCGACCTAGGTTTATTGGTGGTGTCTTTAATTTCAAGCATGCTTGGATGATTGAATTCGCTGAATATAGTGTTAGTCAGGAGAAAACAAAATCGCTCTATAAAAAAATCGCTGAATATCTCGAGGTAACAATTTTTTTTAAATATAAAAAGGCGTACACGACACATAACCGCCGTATTTGTTTACGTTTAGTAACAAAAAAGAAGTCCCCCAACTGTAAATTACTGGTTTAAGGTCTTTTGTCTAATCAAAAATGACTTTAAACTGTAAGATAAGAATTTTTTTTAGGTGTTTTGATACAATTTCACCGGAAACGTATTTTGATGATAACACTGGTTGTGCCAAAATCACACATAGATCGTAATCAATTAGAATCGATTAAAGCTCTATTGATAACAAACACTTATCGTGTCGAGCACAAGAGTAAACGCTATGGGGCAATGCGGTGTTATTATTGTTATGATATTCCATGTCACAATGCTGGTAGGTAAATATTCTATAGTTCATATAATATATTTTTGACTTAAGTAAAAAAATAATAATAATAACAACGATTTTTTGTCTTGTAAGATACATTTTAATGTGGCAGTTAGTAATTTTAAATATATAGCCAGTCATGACAACCCTTAGTTGTAGGCTATGCTATTTATATAAAAAGAAAACGGTTCTAAAATACTAAAATTTTCAATAAAAATTAGAACACATTGAAAATTGATGATAACTTCCAACAACGTTATTGATATTATTTAAACATCTAGATCTGAAAAAAATAAAGCAAATCATAAGTTGTCGCAAACCCATTACTATGTAGAAAGATAACTAGAATTTTATGTAGGTCAAACACTATAGGAGCTATTCAACCAGTGGTTTTTTTGTCTTTAAAGTTGATGTTATCATTTAAGAAGTTTGCAGTTTTTTCTATGTCCTGAAAATGAATAAACTAGAAAAAGCTAGGATTGCAAAATTGCTTAGCTTATTTAGATCTACAAAGATAATTTATGGTCAAAATTTTCCAAACACCCTTTCAGGAGTTGCGGTCATTTGTTTTCATCGAATTTTAACCTTTTTTGAAATCTAAAAAAAAACATGAAAAGAAATGCTTCGAAACTTTGCACACTTTATTTCTAGGGTGTCCTTTACCATTATAGCACAATCATGTTCGCCGACTAACCAACATGGCCGCCATGGTTTAAAAAAACAGGTCATGATATACTTTTTGGATTATAGTAAACTAACTTAAGGAAAACGAACTAGTCCTTTATCAGCATCAAGCTCTATAAAACTGTCCATTGGTTTGTTGTATGACGACGCCTTAAAGGAGCTTTTGCTCCTAAATGTCAAAATTGACTATTTTTGACTTTTTTCGTCAATATATTGAAAATCATTAGAGCTAGAGAAACACATGTCATGCAAAAAGTATATAGCTCATCAAAATCTACAAAAAATGATTTTCAGTGCATAAGTGTTGGAGTACTACTTATAGTCCTTATACCCGATAAAACGTCAAAATTATTGATTTTTGCAAAAGTGTTAGATATTTGTTTCTTATCAGTTAGGAAATCACATGGGCACTAGCTCGACTCTAAGGTAATTTGTATTACACGCCCTTCTTTGACGGGCGTATAATTATATACAATCAGTTGTGCACATGTATCACTGTATTTTGAGAATTTGCACACAGTTGTTCGTTATTTTAGCCTCATGGTCTATGTTTTAGTAGATTTATAATAATCGTATTATCTGAAGATTATTAAATTTCTCCTATGTGGGTTCTAAATATAGCCATTTGAAAAATTGTGTCTCTTAATATGCAGATAGAAGTATGCATTCGCGAAGTGTATATCTCTTTTCCTTACTTTTGGACTTTTTTGTTTGTATCTTCTGTTATTATTTCTCGCTATGTAATCCGTTGCAGACGTATACATCTAATATAACGCCAATGGTCATTTATCTCAGCACAAGAGTTTACGACAAGCAAGACAATTTAATTTCAAATTGTAAAAAATATAATATAAATTATAAATTTCCCTCACTTACTTAGTAATATTCCAGCTTCACAGGCATGCGGTCTATAGTTCTCAATCGATTAGGTATGCAAGGGATTGCAGTAAATATTGTGATTTCTTTTAAAAATTACCAATTTTATTCGAGATAGACTCACTTATGGATTATAAGAAAAAATCAACTCGTCGACGCCTTTTACTACATTATTTTTTCCTGGATAAACATTCGTTTGAACACATGATTGCATACCTGCTTAATTGAGAACTATAGATACCGTATACAGACGAAGCTGGAATATTGTCGCAAAAGTTAGGAAAATGTATTGTTTTGAAATTAAATTTGCAGATATCTGTTTCCAATTTTTTGAATTCAGTGCATTTTTATTGTGATGCAATGATGTGTGTGTGATACCAAACCATTTTTGATCAAAACACACACACCACAGTAATGGGACCGAGAGGTTTGGCATAAAACCTGGTTTCTTCTGCTATTTTTTTAAATGCCTGTACCAGTTCAGTGCTGTAGTTGCTTTATTTTTGGTTGCTGGTTCTAAAGATTTCCGTTTTCTTTGACTTGTCTTTTTTGACAAAGTAATCGGTATTTTTTAATGACCTCCACTTGTAATGATCTGTTGTTGTTTTGTGTAATTGCTTATGTTTCAGGTTGTACCTGTCAGAATTGGTAGGGTACATAATCCGTATAAACCCACAACACATGTTTTTATGTTATTGGTCCGAACTATTGGTTATGCCCTCGTTTTAACTTTCCTAATGTTTGTTTTGGATAGACTTTGGTAATATTTTGCGTTGTCTTTACACAATTAATTTAATTTTGATGTTCTTGTTTGTTTTCTCTCCGTTGTTTTTGTACAGATAATTAAAACATGTTACAAACTAAACTAATAACGAGAATTGATGCAATCAATTTTTACCAATAGAGGTTAAGTTGTTACTACAAGACAAAGCTCATTGTAGCCGCTACAAAGAGCTACCATTTAATCTACCTAATACTATAATTCTTTCTGTTTTGAGTCGAAATGGTCTTCTTTTAGGTCCAAAACGGTTCCGGAAGTGTTGAAGTCTTAAAAATTAATAAATTAATAAATAAATAAATAACTTAATTAATAAACACATAAACATACCTAATATAAAAAAATCTTTATAGAAACTTTCATAATCATCTTACCGACCGAATAACTACAACTATAGAAGAATATTTTTGGATAGTTTTTCTTTTTAAAACACCTTCTTTTCTCTTATAAGAAAAATCTCGAAGTATCTTTTTACTGTCTTTAAATAAATGTCACCTACCCGTTTTACACATTGTTCAATTATGGAAAACTGCGCAGAGTAGGCTCATTCTTGGGCCTAATTGAATTTCTCTCCGTCCGTAATTTTATTTACAGTTTTTATTTGTATATTATAGATATACTATCTAAAAAATTGTATTGTATAGCTTGCTAAAATGATTTTTTAATATTTTAAGCTGATAGGAGTGACTTGCGTAGTAGGTGGCATGAGCTTCATACTTGGATTTAAGATAATGAATGTAGATTTGTCGGTATTTGACACAGGAAAAGAACAGATTCATGCCATGATTAAAGGTGTGTGTATTTAATTGGAATTTGTGAACAATCTCTTGGTCTTTTGGTCACACAAACTGTCATTTTAACTGCTGGCGATAAATGATTTACGCAGATACAATGTTTTATCTAAAATTAAGTATTAAGTTTATCTAAATCTAAAATTAAGTAAGTATTTTGTCAAAATCTGAAAAATTGATGCAACCTTGGTGATATAAACCTTCAACTATTTAGATGATACAAAGAACTATTTTTGTCGCCATAATGAATGGAATGTCTCATTTTATTAATGGAATTTGTAGTCATAATATGTGACGTTCCGAACGGTTCGGAGCTTTATGTTATGTTAAATTCCGTTGTTGAATATTAATTTTAAATATTGAGTTTTGTTCTGCCTTTTTTCCACTTTTTCATTTTAGAAAACATATTACATACATTTAAGTGTATTACTTCTGAAGAGTTGCATACAATTCGTATCTGAACTCGCGTCAAATAGTGATACAAATGTACACAACTGTCTCCAAGTGATACACGTAGTTGTACCTAAACATAATGTATATAATGTGCATAATATTCTTAACTATAGCGTAGTTAAACTTATGCTTTCTATTGTGATGTAGTGAAATGAATTGTTATGAAAAACTATATTATATAACTATGTATTAAGAGGGTAAAATGTGTGTCAGTTTTGTATCTTTTTTTTGAAAATAATAATCATAATAAAAAAAGTTTTTAAATAAAATGATTTACTATATTTAAACATTTACAGATATAAACAAAATGAATGTTATACGTATTGAAAATCCACCAAACGTCACCAAAGTCGATCCCTTGAGAGAAATGTATATGGATGTCTTCCTTCAAGATCTGGGTACATACCTACTTGTTTATGGCGTCGTATCAATAGCATTATCTATAACAGGGACAATCGGAGGTATAAGACGCTCAAAGTGTATTATACAGTTGGTAAGAAATTTTTACATTATTTCTACAGAATAGAAACATGTAATTCTAAAAACTGGATATATTGTCGTTTATGTTTACATATTTTTTGTACGAAAACGGTCATCCCTTATAATCAGTTACAATAAACTTAGTGTTAAGTCAATACGATAATACATCGTTTTAAATCTTTCAAAAGAGAAGAATAAGCAATTCATCCAAACTTTAAAGGTTGGCGAATTCGTGTACTTGATAGTTTCAGACATTGTTACATTTGTTTATATTTTAGGTTGCGGCATTGATTGTCATATTACTGCTGATTGATATAATAATAACAGTTATCTATCTGGCTTATCCCGAAGTAGTAGGTATTTTAACATTATTTTTTTGTACGAAAATATAAAACAGATAACTTTAAAACCGGTAATATACAATGGCTTCCAAAGCCATTAACAGACAAAACATAAACAACAAAGGTTACTTGAACATAAATGCAACTAAATTTTCTAGTTAAGTAACTTTTTCTGCATCATTACCTTTGCTTTCATTTAGTGAAAGTCAACTGCTGTACATAGACAATAAAATGTTTAAATAGGATGTTACAACAAACGACTTGTGGTAACGTGTCATTTTAGCAACTTTGACAACCAATAGAAAAAAGCCGTAGTAAATAGAGAGAACGCTGATTATCAACCGTGTAAACACTGTACTCTACGGTTAAATATTTCATGTTAACATTATACTGTTGCTTCAAGTTGACAATCACATGCAATGGGGAGACTTGGAGAACAAATATCATGTAAGTTCTTATCTTATAACATTTGCTATCGGTTTTATTCTGTGCTATTTCGGTGACACACACTTTGCAGTTGGTAAACCAATTTTATAAAAAAGAAAGCCGTAGTAAATAGAGAGAACGCTGATTATCACACCGTGTAAACACTGTACTCTATGGTTAAGTATTTCATGTTGACATTATACTAACATCATACTTACGATGATTTCATTAACTGAATTTCTGAAAACATCTTAAATCTATTCTTAATTTGTAATATTACAACTTGGTGTGTGCAATGGGATGAGAGTCACTTTTAAAATTCTGTAACAAATTTATCAAGAACATAACTGTATTGCATATTAATATGTTTAGATAAAACACTTAATCAGGACATTTTTCATGGAAAGTGTCAGCGAGTCATATACAGGTCTAGGTGGACACGATGGATTTAGCATGGGATGGAATGTTTTCATGAGAAAGGTGAAGAAATTTATTTCTAAAATAGATACAAAATGTTAGTGGATGTGGTAAATTTAGAATGTTGCCTAAATTACTGAATGAGAAAAACTATAAATCTATAAGATAATCTTTTTGGTTTGCTGGATTACCCTCCCCAATCCCAATAAATAAATAAATAAATAAATAAATAAATAAATAAATAAATAAATAAATAAATAAATAAATAAATAAATAAATAAATAAATAAATAAATGATTGCAAAATAATTTTTTTAATGTTTATGAAGAGACAGAGTGTTATGAAATCCAAATCAATATGCACCTGAAGACTCAAACATTAAATGATGTCATTTCTAAGTCATGACACGATAGGAAAAAATGGTTGATTCTCTCCCTTAATCCACGTGTAAGGTTCAGGTTGTTTACTAATTTGAGCGTTACAACTGTACATATGCAACCAGGGGCCATGTTTTCGACGATGTCTCAGGACTAATACATGTCCTATGGCCATCTTACGACAAATATTTGTACTAAGTCATGTCACTTTATATGTCGCGAGTTAGGCGAGTTTTAATTTTAGAACAACAAAATAGGTACCATAAGATGGTCTTATGATACTCATAATTTTAAATGGTTTTAATTTTAACATTTTTAAGTTTTAAGTTTTATTATACCATAAGAACGTTTGCTAAATAACACCCAATTATACTTTGTAAAATTTTCTAACAAAATCTAAACTTACATTTTCGTATAATTTGGACTCCTTTTCTTATTCATTTTGATAAACTGTGCAACAAGTTTAATTTTAGCCTTAAACAAATAATGAGGTTACAGCACGAAATCAACCTTTGAACCAAAACAAAAAAGAGTTATTGCATTCAAACTGATTTTGATACATTTTTAACTCGTGCCAAATTATACCACATTGAAATGCATAAAAAATGGGACATTTTACGTTTTAATTTATACCAATTTAGTTAAAATAGATATAATTATATATTATTGATACATGTTTATAAAATGTTGATTTACTTATAAGGGCCACGACACTTGGTGGCGGACGCCATATAGTTATCAGTCCGTCGGTCCAAAATCATGTTCGGTCCAGAACGTTTTTGTGTTCTGATGTAGGATTGTGATATTTGGTATGTGGGTACATAATATCAAGGCGATGTTTCTTATACCATGGTTGATGACCTTTGACTTTGAACTTTGACCTCAAGGTCAGCAGGGCCCATGGATACCATCTTACTGATATCTAGTTTTAACTGTCCACGTAGAAATTTTGGTAATTTTATAGTACTTAATTCGTAACAGGTTATAAATTCATTATCTTAGAAGAATACTAAAAACAATTTAGGACATCTTTGATAGGATGGTCTTAGAATACGTTCGGTGTGAAGTCTAAGGAAAATGAGAAAATGTAGTGATCAATTTATAACGCATTGTGCTGCCGCGGTCTACACCAGAACAAATTGCACTGTATGATATGAGATATATATGGATATGCGGAATATTAACATTATTATTTGTACCTGTGCGGTATTAGGGATATTTCCGTAAATGAAATAATTAAAAAATCAATACAGACAAAGCAGATAAAGCTGTTCTTTATGAAGACAAATAATAACAACAATTGAGCCAAAAGTAAATTGACGATTATAAATTCGGATTTTGAGAAATGTGTATTTGGTATACTTTTATTGTATGCCTGTTAAGTGTGAAAAAACTTGTATGATAAAACAACAAATGTGTCTGTAGTGCGAAATAAAAGCTCTTCATTGTAAAATGGTGATTGATGTTTTCTGTTTTGTTTTACATTGTTTTAGCCTGTTATAACTTGATACTTTGTGTGCATTTTAGTTTAACTGCTGTGGTGTTGACAGTTATTTAGACTTTAACTCTTCAAAAACATTCAACGATTTCTGGGCGGAACCATTTCATAGTTTTACAACACCGCAAAAAATGAACTTTCCTTTGGTGTGCTGTAGCTCAATAGATGTTCAGAAATTACCAAGACAATTTTCTGGCCCTTGTCAAGAGAAAAATATAATTGCAAAGGTATATTACCTAGAACTATATTGAAAAGAATATTCACTGGATTACATTTGCGTTTGTGTTGGCGTTAACTATAATATGTTTAGTATAGTAATCTAAATAAAATGGATATTTTTTTCTTTCCATTATGAATGTCGATGTAAATAATAAAATAAGAAGCGGTCTTGCAACTTATACATGTAAAGGTTGGACACTTGTATCTTATTATTTAATATATCGAATTACATTTAGTTTTACATTGGTTGAATATGTTTTTTTTATCATTCCTTATTGTCAGGGTTGTCTATCAGTTTTCATAGACGAACTTAGCCACTACAACACAATCATCATATGTGTGCTATCAGTAGGTTGTATTTTGAAGGTAACAATTACAGATAAATTACATTTGAACTAAATATAAACATAGAAAACGCGTATTTTAAAAAAAAAAGACATACGCTTAAACAACAAATCAATTAATCAAATAATAAGGAATTATTTTAATAAACAGTTTCTTTTCTAAAATACAATTTAAAATACTTTCTGTCAATAATAATATATAATGTTTTTAACACTTACACCGGTATACGTCGTTTCCGTATTGAAGGGTTATTATCATACAGTAAATTTGTTTTTGTTTGATTGGTGTTTAATGTGACTTTCGGCAATATTTACCTTTATCATGGCGTCCACTTTGTACTTAGTGGGGGGGGGGGGGGGGAGCCGAAGGACCCGGAGAAAACCCCCGAGCGACCTTCGGTAGGAAAACTGGCAATCATTGTCAATTAACAATAAAGTAGAGCGTACCCTTTCCACATTAAGACTCGAACCCGAAACCTCAGTGTTGACAGACCATGTTATTAATAGACGACGGACTGCCTTAACAACTCTGTCACCGAAACGGTAGATATTACCTCATTTAAGAATCTTTGCAGAACATTACTCCTAACGTTCAACAAAACTTGATTAATACAGATAATTCATGTTCGATTTTATATCATGTTAATTTAATTTGTTGTGAAACTGCATAAAGCGCGCTGCAGCTGGCTAATATATATACTTTCACATCAAATGCACTGATAACAAAATGAAACTTGGCACATACAAACAGGTAATTTCATATAAAACTGTTATGAGTTTGCTGATATTTTGATTTTAGAAATATTTTCGAACATATAAATGCAAAACCGCAAATGGACATTAATCATACATCTAGCTTTGGTACGATAGATTTTGTCCAGGTGAAACAGGCGGAAATGTCCTTGTCACCTTTTTTTTGTCGGAGGATTTGCTGTCTATTTCTAACTTATAAAAGCGATGATTGTGTTTTAGGTCACCAAATGATAAGTTTGTCATCTCCTATTGACACAACACATCATAAGATGCCAATTCGAGCATTTACTGCGGATTCAGTGTTCTCTACTCAAACAAATATCAGTTTTCCTACTGCAGCTCGGAGTTTTTTTTACAGGGTTCTCCGACTTTTTCCCCCTAACAAAACTGCACGTCATTTGAAACATTGATTTAAATGAAGTTATGTCCCGTCCAATTAAACACACACGTAAAGTCATCATTTGTTAACAGATGTAGTGTGCTGATTTTCAGAAAAATGTTCAGACATAAATCAATCCGAACTGCGAATAACCAGTTCTTGTCACTAATCATAGGTTGATTCCAGTATGTTCCTAATACCATTACCTGTGTGTTAAATCAAAATCTTTTAAAACATTTTTCATGAGTAAATAAGAATAAGCAGTATTTTGCCACCTAATCAAGCTACTGAATGTTTGTTAACGTACAGACAATGCAATTGAGCTATATTTAAGACACAAATTAACAAACAATAAAACAACGTCGGAAATGGGATCGACCAAATGGCATACGTCAGAAAGTTAAATTCCTGCAAGAAACTTAAATTATTACATTTTTAATCGCCATATGTAATATTTACTATATATTTGATATATTTCCCTTTTTGATAGATTATTACATTTGCCAATATCAGAAAATATATACTAGAAGAATGTTCTAATTGCTATTAAAAAATTAAGTTGTTATTTTTTTAAACTTCTATCCGATTAGGATTACCAGAGAACACATGGTTCTTTATATTAAATAATTATCAAATCCATCGTTTGTGTTGTCTTCGCAGATTGGGTCGATTACTATAAGTTTTTGCTTCAAACAAGAGAAATTGTCAGGAACGATCGGACCAAAAGAAGAAAAGTGGTACAAAGGACAGAGACAACAACCAATGAAAAAACCAAACCGAAGATGAGCATCGTGTTATCAACTTTTCCTGCATAACAGACGTTTCAGACTTTTTAAAATAAATTTTATTATTCCGTATTATTTCGGTTTGATTTATTTCAATTTTGATTTAACTTTAATCATGCGACTAATTTTGAGTAATAAATTTCTTTGCTAGTGATATCTTTAGCTCAAATGGCATCTTACTAACGTTTAGAAGTATAAACTTAGAAGTATGGGGACTTGTGGAAAGTCTAGTGGCCGAGATCGATTTAAATTTAATCTAATCTAATGTGAGAACATTAACAGATGTTACGACCATTATATGCACAGTTAGAACAATCTAATAAAGAGTGACGTATATGTAGAAATCCAAGCGGCGGCGTAAACACTTGACATTTTGTTTGATATCTTTATTAAGCCCTTCGTCATAAAATTCTGCGACCATACTGGGAGGGTTCCCAGTGTTCGACCCACAGAGCAGCCCATCGCGTCGCCGGGTGGCGGATAGGGGATACCCTCTCGTTGAGGGTTGTCAGGTCATAATACGGAAAGCCTGACCGCGGACCGTAGTGGGTAACGTGTTTGGAGAGTGCCACGCTCCCTGCACGATAAAGACCTCTTTTGTAGATTTCGAAAAAGAGTAGGTTTATTGTAGCCGCTACAAAAAGCTAAATTTTCCGCCCCTACCAAAAACTTCATACTTTTCCAGTGGCAGTCATAATGGCATTCTTATGACCCATACCACCCCCATTTTCCGTTGATTTGTTGTTTGTTAACTTGTTCATGTCATGAATATAGCTGAAATACTGCTCGCTGCACAGTCCAGTGACAACGTTCTATTTTGGATTAGAGCAGGTCCATTGTAACAATGAATGGAAGGATAACAATATTTGGTTTATAGGTTGATGACTACGAAATTCAATATAGTTATAACCAACCAGATTGCGTGTGACATAATCGTCTACCAATCAGAATACTTCTTATATATTCGAGATTCGAGATTCGAATTTCAATATAGTTTAAGCCAATCAGATCAAAATTTGACTTTTTTTAACAAAACCACGTTGAACACAGTTATTGTTTGACAAATATGTCAACCCCAAATAAACATGATAGCACGTGGCTAAGTTTATAAAAGAACTATTCTGATTGGTAGACGATTATGTCACACACAATCTGATTGGTTATAACTATATTGAATTTCGAATCTCGAGTTTCGAATCTCGAATCTCGAATTTCGAGTTTCGAATCTCCAATCTCGAATTTCGAATATCGAATGAGACTTCTGGGCTTTCGAAGATGACTTTCATTTAGGTGTGATCTGACCTGACCTCAATTTCACGATCAAGTGACTACGTTTTTCGATTAGCTCCATTTCTCTCAAATTTAATAACGGATTTGTTTCCAACGTGATATATAAGCATGATATTACATCAGTTACCTAGAGCGATATGTGTGGTGGCCACGTATAAAACATTGTGCGTCAGTGGTTTGCGACCGTCGATAACGTCTAATGTTCTAATTGGTATTAAAAGATTAAGTTGTCATTTTTTTACACTTCTATCCGATTAGGATTACCAGAGAACACATGGTTCTTTATATTAAATAATTATCAAATGCATCGTTTGTGTTGTCTTCGCAGATTGTGTCGATTACTATATATTTTTGCTTCAAACAAGAGAAATTGTCAGGAACGATCGGACCAGAAGAAAAAAAGTGGTACAAAGGACAGAGACAACAACCAATGAAAAAACCAAACCGAAGATGAGCATCGTGTTATCAACTTTTCCTGCATAACAGACGTTTCAGACTTTTTTAAATAAATTTTATTATTCCGTATTATTTCGGTTTGATTTATTTCAATTTTGATTTAACTTTAATCATGCGACTTATTTTGAGTAATAAATTTCTTTGCTAGTGATATCTTTAGCTCAAATGGCATCTTACTAACGTTTAGAAGTATAGATGTAACTATCGTATAGGACAAACCATGGGGACTTGTGGAAAGTCTAGTGGCCGAGATCGATTTAAATTTAATCTAATCTAATGTGAGAACATTAACAGATGTTCCGACCATTATATGCACAGTTAGAACAATCTAATAAAGAGTGACGTATATGTAGAAATCCAAGCGGCGGCGTAAACACTTGACATTTTGCTTGATATCTTTATTAAGCCCTTCGTCATAAAATTCTGGGACCATACTGGGAGGGTTCCCAGTGTTCAACCCACAGAGCAGCCCAGCGCGTCCCCGGGTGGCAGATAGGGGATACCCTCTCGTTGGGGGTTGTCAGGTCATAATACGGAAAGCCTGACCGCGGACCGTAGTGGGTAACGTGTTTGGAGAGTGCCACGCTCCTTGCACGATAAAGACCCCTTTTGTAGATTTCGAAAAAGAGCAAGTTCATTGTAGCCGCTACAAAAAGCTAAATTTTTGCCCCTACCAAAAACTTTTCCAGTGGCAGTCATAATTGCATTCTTATGCCCATCCCACCCCCATTTTCCGTTGATTTATTGTTTGTTAACTTGTTCATGTCATGAATATAGCTGAAATACTGCTCGCTGGACGTAAAGCAGACATCCAATCAATCAATCAATCGTCATAAAACTTGGTTCAGTGATAGCTTACGATTTGCCAGTATTTGACACTTAACGACTTTTTGCGAAAATCTCTCCTGAACTTGACTTCAATTTCACAGTCCAGTGACAACGTTCTATTTTGGATTAGAGCAGGTCCATTGTAACAATGAATGGAAGGATGACAATATTTGGTTTATAGGTTGATGACTACGAAAGCCCAGAAGGCTCATTCGAAATTCGAGATTCGAGAATCGAAATTCGAAATTCAATAAAGTTATAACCAACCAGATTGCGTGTGACATAATCGTCTACCAATCAAAATAGTTCTTATATATTCGAGATTCGAAATTCAATATAGTTTAAGCCAATCAGATTGCGCGTGACATAATCTCTACCAATCAGAATTCCTTGGTTATATTGAAACTACATAAAATTTGGGTTGAGTAGTTTTAGGGGATTTAAAGCGAAAACCATGATTATTGAGGATTACTGAAAATTTCTAAGTTCAGAGAGCCACAACTACTATATAAATTTAGGAATCAACAATTCCCGATAATATGCACAACTGCATATATGGTGTACTAGTTACATACCAAGTTTCATAAAATTTTGTACAGTACTGAGTAGTATCAGAGGATTTGTGCTGACAAGATAATTAATGGGTATTTTCAGCACATTTCTAAGTTCAAACGGCCAAAATATGCCAGTGGTGGATCCAGAAATTTCGAAAAGGGGGGCACTGACTGGCCAAGAGGGGTCCACTTTTGGTCATGCTTCAATGATTTCCTATATATCCAACCAAACTTTTCCGTCAAAAGGGAGGGCCCCCTATAGGTCCACCCCTGATAGCCCCTACAAAATTGGACCAAAATGCCCTGGTAACATGCACAACTACATATGGTGTACTTGATACGCACCAAGTTTTGTTGAATTCCGTTTTACAGGTACATTCTTGTTTCTTGATTTGTGAAATCAAGATGTTATTGTGAACTGAATTAATTTGATAAAATAACAAATAAACCTTAAAATTTGACTTTTTTAACAAAACCATGTTGAACACAGTCATTGTTTGACAAATATGTCAACCCCAAATAAACATGATAGCACGTGGCTAAGTTTATATAAGAACTATTCTGATTGGTAGACGATTATGTCACACATAATCTGATTGGTTGTAACTATATTGAATTTCGAATCTAGAATCTCGAATTTCGAGTTTAGAATCTCGAATCTCGAATTTCGAATATCGAATGAGACTTCTGGGCTTTCGAAGATGACTTTCTTTTAGGTGTGATCTGACCTGACCTCAATTTCACGATCAAGTGACTACGTTTTTCGATTAGCTCCATTTCTCTCAATTTAATAACGGATTTGTTTCCAACGTGATATATAAGCATGATATTACATCAGTTACCTAGAGCGATATGTGTGGTTGGCACGTATAAAACATTGTGCGTCAGTGGTTTGCCACCGTCAATAACGTCTTCCTCTCTTTGTACCACACTGATTGTTTGTTCTGACGTCTCTTGTTTTTCTCTCGAATTTGGAACCGTTTTCATTGATCGAATTTTTTGTTTTCAAATATCTACTTTATACTGTAGTAATATTAATACATAGGTGCAGTGATTTAATCGGTGTTCTCTTAAGCATTTCTAACTTCCGAATTTCCAAATAACAGCACTAGAGTGAAGCTAGCCGTCAATACCACTAGCCGTCAATAACGCTATCCGTCAATAATTCAGCCCTCGATAATATTCATTCGGTCGAGTTCGAGAAATGTATGAAAAGTAATTAAATTTTAACTTGAGTTATCTCTCTTTTGACACCTGACACTCAAACGGGACTTCACGGTGACTATTTCTTTTCTTATTTAGTTATATTTTAACTTTTAGTATTGTGCTAACTGTCACAAAAAAACAAAAAAAACAAAACAAAACAAAACAAAAAAACAAAACAAAAAAACAAAAATAAAATGAATAAAATATGCAGCTCTGATTACGTTACAAATGACTTGTATGTTGACATTTATTCCCATGCTAGGACTTCACACACATTTTTTAATCGTTTTTTTTTGTTTGTTAAAATTTGAAAACGGTTGATGATAATAACGTAAACATATAGGTTTAAAGTGATCAGTATGAAAAGAGCTTCAATTTGAGCCAAGGTCAAAGGTCATAAGTCCAAGTCATTCCCTAGCAACAAGGTAACTGTTATAAAAAGTCCTTAGCAACCATATCTTTTTAGAATCAGAATGATGTACTTTACTGAAATATGTCATTTCATGACCGGAAGTGGCATTTCCTCCCTAGCAACGGGCATAAGAGTCCTTAACAAACATCTGTTTTTGGGTAGGGAGCACTTTCTTTACTCATTTTTATGGCTGGAAGTGACGTTTTGTGCTTAGTAAGACAAAAAAGCGCATAGCATCACATATATTTTCTGACTTTAGAGGAACAGTGGGAAAGACCTTCTCATTTGTTCTCAGGGCAAATGGCAGTTTTATTATATCTGCTTTTATTGTAAAAAGTTACAAAAATATGAAACAACTCTTCACTAAATGGACGATGAAAATATCCATTTCCTAGTTTATCATTGCAAACGGTTGAAATTATCCCGCTCCAAAATTCAGCCATTTTTTTCAATTGTCACAAAACCTTTGTTTTTAATTGCCTTTGAATTTATTTATCCACGTATAAATTTTTATCTGTAGTACATTTTTTTTCAAAAGTTGAATAAATGAGGAAGACAGGAAATACAGGGACTTAATCTTGTTATTAAATCCACACACTTCTGCGGCGTAGAGTCGGTTTTCCAGGGTGCACAAGCCAGCCGTCATGTGTGGACCCAGTTTTGACGGCGGCTGTGCTACCCGCAGGGTGCACAAGCCGGCCGTCATGTGTGGACCCAGCTTTGACGGCGGCTGTGCTACCCGCAGGGTGCACAAGCCGGCAGTCATGTATGGACCCAGCTTTGACGGCGGATGTGCTACCCGCAGGGTGCACAAGCCGGCCGTCATGTGTGGACCCAGCTTTGACGGCGGCTGTTACCCGCAGGGTGCACAAGCCGGCCGTCATGTGTGGACCCAGCTTTGACGGCGGCTGTGCTACCCGCAGGGTGCACAAGCCGGCCGTCATGTGTGGACCCAGCTTTGACGGCGGCTGTGCAACCCGCAGGGTGCACAAGCCGGCCGTCATGTGTGGACCCAGCTTTGTCGGCGGCTGTGCTACCCGCAGGGTGCACAAGCCAGCCGTCATGTGTGGACCCAGCTTACTTACTTACTTACTTACTTACTTCCTTACTTTTTTTAATCATTTTATTTTATTTTACACAGTTTATAATTTACCTAACTAAGTAATCAAAAACTACCGGCTGATATCTGAAACATTTATTTTCTTTCTGGCATTGTTCTCAACTACATGTCCTTTAAGACAAACGATTATTCTCGTTTTATCTAGTTCTATACTGAGAATTTCTCAAAGAAGAATACAATGTACAACTAACATTAATCCATTACCATATATAGATCTGATCATAAGTTCATTTACTTATCTTTTAATCATATGCAAATTAATGTAAATAATAAAGACTAATTTAACAATAAACTTTAAAGATTAGGCACGAGGTTACGTCTTAATATAATTCACATTATGACACCTGTAAAGTTGTACACCTGTTTAATTAAATTACCAGAATTGTTTTATTCGGTAGAATATTATTAAAATATAAATATTTTTTTCTTATGTATTAATATTAAATAGTATAAATGCAATAATTATAAATCGAAAATTATATCCCTAAATTTAAACATGTTCTTCCAAAATTTATTATATTGTGAACCTTTATAATTAATTGTGTTTTATATATTTGTATGTATTTCTACATTTGTACAACTTCGTGCATCTATGTGCTTCATTTATTCATTAATTGTTATTGTTATTTTTTATTGCTTAATGAAATATGATTTGTTTTGTCAACTCAGTCGCAGCAAGCTGCAAGACAAAAGATTTTCATAACCAATAAAGATTAATAAGATTGTAAAGAATATTGTACTAACGTTTTATATAGCAATATTAAAACAATAAAGAATAATTTAACATTACAATGTCTGGCTACATGTAACAGGTGTAAGTAATTTAAAATAGATCAAAAAGACGTGCCCTTATGTAGACGTTCAACTTTAAATGATAAACACACTAAAGTATCGAACAACCATCGAATTAAAAACTGATTTCCCCAATATTCACTAAAACCAGTGCTACCAGGTATATATTTTACTGAGTTAATCCACTGCAAATGAAGGTTGTTTTTGTACTTAACATCAATTTATGTAAATTATTTGATAATTTATGCTCAGATTGTGATAATTACTCCAAAATGTAATCATCATTATTTTAATTGTAATGTGTAATTGCAATACACTGAACTCTCTATAAATCATAGCTGTGTACGCGTTCTAATGTTCTGTATTTATCAACAAAACTGGGAAATAATTATCGCACCCTTATACTTCTCACGAATAAAATAATCCTATCTAGCGAGGATATGTGTGGTGAAGAGCGCAATAAAATACAATTGTGTACACCTTTGACAATCCTTATTAGATCAGGAAAAAGTGTATTTTTTGAAGGATTAAACAAATACGAAAAACTGTTAATTAAATATTTTCTTTTATATTTAATAAGCCATTATATAACTTTTTAATTGACAAGGATTGCCAGTTTTCCTACCGCAGGTCGGGGGTTCTCTCCGGGTACTCCGGCTTCCTCCCCCAATAAAAACTGGACGCCATGATATAGCTGAAAAAACGGCGTTAAAACACCATTCAAACAAACAAACAAACCTTATATCACTTACAACGTGAACTATATTGCAGAGTATGGCTTTATTTTACCTGAAAAGCGATAATGGTAGCTGAAAACAATTATATACCATTAAGAGATAACAAGAAGAGATCTAACATATGAAAATAGATCACATGCAATGTAATAAAACAAGAATTAGCGAGACAGTGATGTGTCTCAAAATCTTGATCTTTATGTTCAAAACAGTCAATACCACATTTCACTGTCTGGCTAAGTGTGTTAATAAAACGCATTTTGGTGGAAGAAATCAAAATTTGAAAAATAAGACTGCCCCTTTTTGTTCCTAATTTTTCAGTCAGAAAAGCTATGCGAACATATAACACCTAACGAACCACATATTTTTAAACATAGATGAGCTGTCTTAATTTATACATTAAATTAACTTTTTCTTTGAATGAAATATTAATTCCCTCATATGGAAAATAACATTGAAAGGCCAATGGAACTTTCCATACTGTAGCAAAAATGTAAAGCCTTTACTTCGAATAAGTCAATTTAACAATAGCTAAATTTTTTGTACATCGCATGCCTAACAGCCTTTTTGTGGATTATATAGTTTGTGCAAGAATTAAAAAAATACGGTTTATTCACGTTTCTCCAAAATTTGAAAATTTTTTTCACGTTTCTCCAACATGAAATGAACAATGGAAGGGCTTGTTGTTTTTACAGCAATCAAATATGTTGTTTTAAGCAGTTTACAGTGAAACCTTGAAAATATATCTGAAACTTATGGCAAAGTTCCAACAGATCGAACTATTAAAGAAAACTCAAGCAAACACGGAGGCCAACCAGATACAGACACAGGCAGGCGGAATTCATCGTCCGAAACAGAAAAAATACAGACACATCGACCACAGACTTCAGACACTAAAGACAAGACTCATCAACCAGGAGATCACAGTATTTGACTACGCCGACCAAGCAACATTCTGCCTTCACATGGAACTCCGCCAGTAAATTTATGTAAGTATTATTTTTTTCAGCTCCGTTCTGCATTCACATGGAACTCCGCCAGTAAATTAATGTAAGTATATTTTTTTAGCAAATACAATATGTTATATGGACATGCCTGTTACTGTACTGTACTGTAATTCAAATAAATATATACAATATTCTATATTCTTTTCTTATTACATACCAAAGATTCATGTATACATGTTTTACTGTAGTCTTAATGGTGTCTTCCACCTACTCCCACTTTTTAAAAATCACTAGTCCTCCTATTCCCACATGCAAATAACAATAGATGTTTTGATAACTAAATTGTTTTCATAGCAGTTAGGATTAATTAAATTTTACCTGAGATTTACCTGTATTTTTTACAAAATTTGTTATAAATTAAGATTAAATAAGATTTAATTTTTTTTAGATATTTGCAGATGAGTACTGTAAGCTTCGAAATAATGAGTGAAAACTGTTCAATTTGCTCGAAATAGAACAAATGAACTTGTAACAAATAAGTTGTATTAATTTTTACTGGCTTCTTCCAAGCTAAAAAACGTGATTTGCAAGCGAATAAGTCAATTGGCGTACATAGTGGTTAACCGGAAACCTTAAGCTATATGAACTCCAAGCTAAGTTTTGGTATATATTCTGGCACATTTAAAACCAGGTCATCAACAATGGCTTATGCACTATTACCAGTAAAGTTTATTACAAATATACCTTTTCCACAATGGTTTCAAGTCCCGGCAAAAAGAGGGGTAAAAGAACTTACTGGAAATGCTCCACTGCAGACTGTCCTGCCACAATTAACACATTAAACAACATACCAACTTAGGTTTCAGCAAACCACAATCACTGCAGTTGAATTAAGGTAGACGAGTTATACACAAAATTCAAAATTCATATAAAATAACTTTATTTACCTGTACCTAACCAACATTTAATTAAAAGTTAATGAGCTGATGTTTTTTCAGTATCATGCTTTGTTTATACAAGTTTTCCACCTACTCCCACTTGAAATTTTACATTTTCTTACCTGAATTTTAAAAAGTGGGAATAGGAGGAATGAACCGTCTTAATTACAGGTAAAATTAATTTTAATTGCCTACTACCTATTCACGTTTCTCCAACATACTTTTTACCTGAAATATCAAATGTTGGAGAAACGTGAACACACCAAAAATACAAATTTCGTGTCACAAGTCCTTTCAAATACAAAACCAGAAAAAATTTCGTAGTACATTATCTGTTATACAAAAATGTAAATTTCTTATCTTCGAACAAGTACATCACTTTTCGCTCAATGAACTATAAATATATATGTAACAATATTGCATTTGTTGTTTGAAATCATAGATAACTTTTACATGTGAAACAAGAATTTTATAGTTTATTAATATACAATATAATATCGTAAAGATATAGTTCGGTTTAAACGTGAACGAAAGACGCACAAATACTAATGACAAAATATATTGTTCATGTGGTTATTTCTTCGCAATAGGGGTAACGCCGCTTTTTTTTACTTGCGTTTGGATTGGTTGTATCTTCATTTCAGTTTTATCTGTCACGTCAAGTCTACCAATTCGGAAGGCAATTATGATAAGAATAACAAAAACCAAAGTTTCTGCAACCAATAAAATCGTTGCAGCAATGCCCATGTAAAACGACGAATCTAATTCCATTCCACTCTTCAACATTGTTCTAACGACAAATAATGTGATGCTTGCCAGAAGTGCTGAAAAGAATTTAAAAAAAAAATAAAATCAAAATTAAGCAATAGGAAAAGAGAAAAAGGTTACAATAATGTAAGCAATAATTAACAGCTTATAAGGCATGTGCATATAAAGAAATTACATTAAAAAGTAATTAAGGGGCCCGCCCACAGATCAGTTTATAAAAACGACAAAGTACACGTTAATTACTGTCCGTCAAAATAAAGGTGAATCTTAATTACATGCTTGTCCCTTTATTGTAGTGGCCATTACAGAAGTTCTGAAATATGTTGGTAGCCAAAAGACATAAAGGATCTAACGCCAAGGAGAGGACAAGACGCTCTGCCGAGTTGGAGACCAAAAGAAAAACGCTGGTGTCTTAAATTTTTCCGTCTTGCCCAACCATTGGTGTTTGCTTCTTTTCTCCCTTATTAGTAAAATCATTTGTTGTTTCGTTTCATTTTGAGAGTGCCCATGAAAGTAGTCTCTCGTGTATATTTTTCGTGTGAACGGGTTTGTTTTGATATATACAGTTAATGTGGAATAAATTGGGTCGTTGAAGCACAGATATGTTGTTTTCATGTAAATATTTAAAGAGCGCAACAATACAAATATTTTATTATTTTTATTGCCGAAAATGACAATACGACAATTATTGACGTTACAATACATTTTTACAAAAAGAGCGTTATCTCACTCACGGGTTGAAAGGGTAACTCAACCGCCACAAACATATCAAGCGTTAGAATTGTAAAGAATAACCAATGATTTGTTTTTTTGTTTTCGCCACAAGATAACATAGAACATTTAATTTGACATTAAATCGATTTATGCGTTTTGGTATAAATCAGATTAACATTGTGAAGGCTCTTGCTCGGCATGCTAACTAGAGTTATCTTTCTTTTGAGGCTGACGACCTCTTAACTTTATCGGCATGTCACCTTTTTGCTGCTGGCTGAATAACCCAAATGATATCATTTCAATTTTTGTAAACTTGATTTATGTACCACGACTAGCAAGGAGGCTGGTTGACCTCATTATGTCTTTCTGTTTGGGAATTTGCAAAGTCAAGTTGTATTTTAGCAGTGCTAAGAGTCAAAATTTAAAAATAAAACCCGCCCACCAACCACCTCTATACATAGTTAACAATGAGATACTGCTGCTTGTTTGTTTATATTTTCAGGAGTAGCATAGGAGACTACCACATGTTATGGCTCACGAATGGTTACAGATGTGTTAACTGTTACCGGGGATGTTACCAGGCGAAAATGCGACACAACACCAACCTAATGCACTTTAATATCCGTTAACGGAGCTTCTGTTTCCCAGGGCCAGTCACGTGATCGTCTAATTTGAATGCGAATAGTTATAACTTCATTATAATGATAATGCTAATGACAGTTTTTACCCATAAGAAGGACGTTTAAGTTTGTAATGTTAATCGTGATTATCCACTTAATCATGATTATGCTCAAGTAATGTCTTGGACTTGCCCCTTTTAATGGCAGTCCAATTTTTGTGAGCCATGACCTTTACATCGCCATTAAACAATTTAACATCACTGGTGTCCGTTGTACTCCATTACTAATGAACCAATAAAGATACATGGAAGGCATCACCGGTTGATTAACAAAACTTGAGTCGGTCCTAATATATCTGGGTCAAAATGAGGAACATCGATGAGTTTGTTTTAACGACTATGGGTCTTGCTTGTTGAATTATTTATGGTGAATCCAAGGTCAGTAACTTCTTGTAATGCCGAATCTAGGTTAAATGATACCCCGTCACGATGCATTGTTATTATTCATGAACAAATTTTGCTGAATTACAAATCAGCCTATAGGAACACAGTCCATCTCAAACGACATTTTTTACCTTGACCTTGGACTTATAAAAATAATTCCAAATTTGCACAACTCCATGACTACAATTGGAAAGGTGCTGAAGATTAAACATGATTTTTATTTAATATTACATGTACTAAACAGTTGTGCAAAGTTACAAAATCTGCGTTTCAAGTAATCTTTCTAAAAATAAACAATATAGAAACCGTCAACTGTTGACAAAAAATTGTCCTCAGTCGAAAACTACAAATTGGATTGTTCTGAAAATTGATCTTTATTTTATAGTTCACAACAGCTGTGCAAAATTTAAACCATATCAAGTTATCATCTGGAAACCGCCAAGTTTCTTTTTGTCCGTAGTATGCGATTCATTGCATATAAAAGACACATTACCGTCGCAACTAAAGTGGCACCAACTATCTTTCTTTTTTTCAATGAGAAACACATCTTAAGTGAGGACGTAAGGAACACTGGTGCAATTATTATGGTGCCAAAATTCAGTATAGTTGTCGTTATGGCTAGGGCTCTACAAGCTATGACTGCGTCTGAAAATTTAAATAAAACAAGTTAAAAATAATCATAATAAGATATCATTATTTGTGGAATCGACAATTTTACACTATGTATTGCTTTTATCTAATCTACATTTTTGCAACTGTCAAGTTTTAAAACAAAACTATTAAAGTTATGGCATTTGCAGCTGTATAATAATTATCTACTATCTTCATGTTGTTCGACGTTTTTCTATTGTTCATTTTTTTAGATAACGTTCCTTTGTCCTACTTTTTTTTTTTATATTTATTAGTTTTTTCCAAAGCAATTACAAGTATACAAATATCATAATACTCATGTTGACAATAAACTGATACTCAATACACATATATAAATCTAGGTGTATACACATATATTAATTGTATTTATAAACGTACATGTAAAATAGGTAGGTATTTGTAGTCTTTATTTGTAAATTGTATTATTATAAGTGCTCTGGGATTTTTGTTTAGCATTAAAAGGAGAATAACAGAAGCTTAATTGGAAGAAAAAAAGGGGGGGGTGGGGAGCAGGAAAAATTATTTGTCACATATTGTTTCCCAACCGGTGCTACCAATAGAGATGCAAATTTCAATCTTAGTATATAGTCATGTACTGTTCAGTCAGTCTTGAAAGAGTGTGCCAAATATTCCATTCTTTGTTGAAAATATCTATGTTTTGTGCAAGCAGTGCTGCATATTTTTCTGTCTGGTATAAATTTATAATAGAATTTTGGAGTCCTTGGAGAGATAATGGTTTTTCAAGGCATCGACATGTGTAAATATAGTGTTTAATTTTCAATGTAATTAGGTTATGTACTTTAGAGTTCTTTGAGTTAAGTATTCCAAACATAAAAGATTTCTTATTATAGTTCAGAGGGAAGTGTATCATTTCCATTTGCCACTTTTCAAAGTTTTCTAGTAATAACTGAACTTTTTCACATTCCCATAGAAGGTGGGTTATTGTTTCTGGCTGCTTTCCACATAAAGTACAAAAAGGATTTGTTTTAATTTTAATTTTTGCTAAAAATGAGTTAGTAGTAAGAACTAAATGATTTATTTTATATTGGAACCATTGAAGTTGGGAGTTACCTGTAACTTTAAAGGGCAGATTATATATGTTTTTAATATCTGAGTCATTGAACTGGAACAGGTGTACTAGTTTATCTTTATTTGTAGGTTCTGAACATGCTGAATGGACATTCATTAAGACTTTATAGAAATCTTTTGATCCTTTCTTGTTCTTAAGAAAAATAGAAATATTTTGTGGTTTATATGGATATATTATTTTGGGGGGATCATTTACGCTTTTCTTGTGTTTTTCTGATAGATTATTAAGGCATTGGGTTAATCCATAATATGTCAGATAATTTGTTTGAATACTTAATCTATTTTGTAGCTCTTCCAGTGATAAAAATATACCTGTTTCATCCACAAGATCATTTATAATTTTTACCCCCTTTTTGAACCATTCTTTGTAGAAAACACATCTACCACCAATTCTTACATTTTTATTATACCATATTGGTGACATCAAAAAATCTTCCCAATAAAGGGTTTTTTTTGCATTCAGGATATCTATCCACACATTTAGGACATCTGTCCAAAAGGGATTGACACATTTTTTTTGTATGTTTTTTTATATTTTCAATTCCTGTTTCCAGTAGTTCTTCAAAATTTATATCAAAAGATTTTATCATATCTTGAAGTTTATTATTGTATATGAGTCTTCGAATCCATGTTGCCTTTATAGAGTTCATAAATACTTTTAAATTAATCATCTTTAATCCACCTTCATAGTAATCTTTTGTTATTGTGTCTCGTTTGACTTTTCCAATGGGTTTTTGCCAAATAAAGTTAAAAAATAATGAGACAATTCAAGATGGCGGACTATCAACACACTCACTAAACAGGCTCTCCAATTTTTGGTGTTTTGCCATGTATTTAGGGGCCAGACTGAGATAATTTTTACATCAGTGTGTTGCTTGAGACTTTCTCCATCTGATGGTGATACTTTTTCTCTGGATTTTTTTTGGATGTGTGCAGTATATGTGTTTTTTGTGTGCAAATTATAACTTTTTGCATATGTGATTGAAAACTGCTCATGATGTCAAAATCAGGTGGACAAAAACCAATACAGACATTGCTAGCCCCAAGGCAGGATCTGGCTAAGAAAGATAAAGAAACAATTAAAACCTCTGAAAAGAATCCAAAATTAGCTAAGAGAACACTTTCAGATGTTGAAAAGAGTGATCATAGTATGGATTTAAGTCTGGACTTAACAGAAATCACAAAAGACCTTCAGGATA
The DNA here is from genome assembly GCA_944474755.1 of Limnoperna fortunei. NCBI lineage: Eukaryota > Metazoa > Mollusca > Bivalvia > Mytilida > Modiolidae > Limnoperna > Limnoperna fortunei. The sequence continues at coordinate 89,458,455 of OX104112.1, read as the reverse complement.
TAAAAAGTGTACTGAAGGAGAACATTACAAAGGAAGACCTGAGTAATGCCCTGAAGGAAGTTGTGAAGAAAACAGACATAGAAACAATGATCACTAATATTGTGAATAATATTTTAACAGCTTTTAAACAGGAAATCAAGAAAGAAATTGATGAGCAGGTGTCAAAAATATTAGAAAAGCAAAATAAAGAAATAGAAAAACTTAAAGAAAACCTTGAGAACAATTTACAAAAAACCAACAAGAAGTGTATCGACCAACATGTTGATACTAAAAACTTAGCAAAGGGTCTGCAGAATATTGAAAGTAAGGTGAATGAGGCAATTTCGATGGCAAACTACAATGAGCAATATTCGAGGAAATTCAACATAAAGATGACCAGTTTTCCACAAGAAAACGACAGCACTTTAAAGGACAATTTCATAAAGATGGTTAAAGAGGACTTAAAGCTGGAAATCTGCAATGATGATATAATTGCAATCCATAGACTAAAAAGCAGAAGTGCTGGTGTGCCTCCAGTTATAATTAAAATGAAAAATAGTGATATAAAGACCAAAATAATGAGAAGGAAAAAACATCTAAAAAGCAGAGTCAGACTCTATGATGACATTACTAGGAAAAACAGAGACCTTATCCAACAGCTTAAAAGACATAAAGACATTGACTACGCTTATTATTACAATTGCTGTGTGTATGGAGTGACAAAAAATGGTATTCAAATTTTCTTTGATATCTCTGATGACATAGACAGTAAGTTGATATATGAACTAAATGAAAATTCAGAAAACAGAAATGGTGACTAAGGTCAGTATTTTATAGACAATCAAGACATTACCTTCAGTTACCTCTTATTTGAGACATGTGTTTTGCTACATTATAATATTAAATAACTTATTTAATGTATAGTTATAGTAAATAAGTCTTTTTATAAAGTACAAATAATTAGATGTAAAAAATAATCCAAACAAACATTTGACATAATTTTTTGAAACTATGTCTTGATAACAGTCATGATTTTCTCATTACAATTTCACATTTCATTAAAAATTGCTACCAATGGTTGAATACCATTATTATTAATCATTGTTACCAATTAAAAAATGTGTATTCCAACTTATAGACTCAAAATTAATATCATCCCCTCTTTTTTCATTATTTTCTTTTTTTTAAGTATAAAATGCACCAAAAATTGTCCCAAATTAAATCAGAGTTTTAGCCATGTTGAATGTAAAGCAATTTTTATATCTCTACCCCCATATCATTTCTCCCTTCCCCTGTTTCCCTTTGTCACATGTTATGTTTGTTTCTCCAAGGGTTGCTGCCTATATAAACAAATACCACCTCATCTATGGAAGGTATTAAGATACTGTCAGTCAACTGTCAAGGTCTGGGTGATGTCAAAAAGAGAAAAGATGTTTTTGACTATCTACTGAATAAAAAATACAACATATATTGTCTACAGGATACTCACTTCACTGAGCCACAAGAAAGTATAATACAAAATATGTGGGGTCATACATGTTATTTTAGTTCATACACTTCTAATGCAAGAGGTGTGTGTATACTATTTAATAACAATTTTGAATTTTTTGTACACAGAAAAAAAAGTGATCAAAATGGAAATTGTTTAGCTCTGGATATAACAATAGAAAACCACAGATTAACTCTTATCAGCTTGTATGGACCAAACACAGATAGTCCAAACTTTTTTGAAACAATTTCAGATATATTAGATGATTTTGAAAATACATCATATATACTATGTGGTGATTATAATCTTGTAATTAACCCTGAAATTGATTATGATAATTATGTAAATATTAACAATGAGAAAGCAAGGGCAAAACTCCTAGAAATAATGGAGAATAAAAACCTGGTAGACCCTTTCAGAGAAATTTTCCCTGAAAAGAGAAGGTATACATGGCGAAAGAAATCCCCACTGAAACAATCTAGACTAGACTTCTTCCTGATATCAGATGATCTTTTACCCTCACTTAAAAATTCCAATATTGAGTCCAGTTACCGGTCAGACCACTCCATGGTTAATTTACATCTTGTCTTCAATGAATTCAAAAGAGGAAAAGGTCTATGGAAATTTAACAACTCTCTTTTAAAAGATGAAGAATATCTTCAAACTATAAATTCAAAAATAATCGACATTAAAAAGCAATACTCCAATTACCCTAAAAATGTAGATGTAATAAATATTCCTGATTCAGAAATAGCTCTTACAATTGATGACCAACTCTTTTTTGAAATACTTCTAATGGAAATAAGGGGAAAAACAATTTCTTATAGTTGTTTTAAAAAAAATCAAGAAAAAAATTATGAAAAAGAGTTGATCAATGATATACTAAAAATGGAAGAAAATCTAGGTAAAGATAATGTCAACATAGATGATATCGATGCCAAAAAGAAAGAACTTCAAGATTTACGACAAAAAAAAATACAAGGAAGTATAATAAGATCAAAAGCTCAGTGGATTATTGAGGGGGAAAAACCATCTAAATATTTCTGTTCTCTTGAATCAAGAAATTTTACAAATAAAATAATTCCAAAAATCCAGAAAGAAAATGGAACTATTATTGAAAAGCAAGAACAAATTTTGAAGGAGGTGAAACAATTTTATATGGAGCTTTACTCAAAAGGCAATAATTCAGTAAGTTTAGAAAAACTTGACAATCATTTAAAAGACACAAATGTACCCAAATTATCTAAAATCGAGTCAGACCAATTAGAAGGTCTAATTACCCTACAAGAAGCCTCAATTGTGCTTAAAAACATGAAAAACCAAAAAAGCCCTGGATCATCAGGTTTCACTACAGAATTTTTTAAAGTATTTTGGAAATATCTTGGCACCTTTTTAATAAGATCAGTCAATCATGGTTTTGAAAGTGGGCAGTTGTCAGTGACTCAAAGACAAGGTATTATTACTTGCTTACCTAAGGGAGATAAACCAAGACAGTTTTTGCAAAACTGGAGACCAATCACCCTTCTAAATACATCATATAAAATTGTTTCGGGGGTTATTGCAAACCGCATTAAATACTGTTTACAAAAACTAATTGACCCTGACCAAACAGGCTTTGTGCTAGGTAGATATATTGGAGAAAATACACGGTTACTCTATGATTTGATGCAAATGACAGAAGACAAAAATATCCCAGGTCTACTCCTATTTATCGATTTTGAAAAAGCATTTGACTCGATATCTTGGCAATTTATACAAAAAGTTCTGCAGTTTTTTAATTTTGGTACATCAATACAAAAATGGGTTCACATATTTTATACAAACATAATTTCTGCTGTAAACCAGGGTGGTAATTTGTCAGAATTTTTTGAAATTCAGAGGGGTTGTCGACAGGGGGACCCCCTTTCTCCATATTTATTTATTCTATGTGCAGAGATTCTAGCTATAAAACTACGAACAAACAGCAATATTCAAGGTTTAAAAAGTGTTAATATAGAGAATAAACTCTCTCAGTTTGCTGATGATACCGCTATTATCCTTGATAGTTCAGAAATATCTTTAAAGGAAACAATGAAAGAACTAAAACATTTTGGAGAAATATCTGGTTTAAAAATAAATTTTAGTAAGACTCAGGTAGTATGGATAGGTAGTATGAAGTTTAGTAAAAAAATATTATGTCCGGAATTAAATCTTGCATGGGGTAAGAACACTTTTACATATTTGGGAATTGACTTCAATCTAGATATGTCAAAAATGATCAAAATGAACTACAACAAAAAAATAGCTGAAATCAGTGCACTTTTAAAGAGTTGGAGTAAACGAAATCTAACCCCCATTGGCAGAATAACAATTATCAAAACTTTAGCCATCCCTAAACTAGTACAACTCTTTTCAGTTCTTCCAAATCCAGATAATAAGTACATTTCTGATATAAATCCTTTGTCCTACTTAATACGTTGAAGAATTACAGCCGTTTAACAAGGATAAATACCACGTCAATTCAGATAATTTGCAGAGCATATTGAAGCTCACATTACTATACAAATCTCTATCACTAAAAATTTCTACATCTGTTGGGTGCACATCTCATTACCAGCTACTGCAATTTATTGAAATATTTTCAACAAAACATACTATTTATATTTTCATAAAAACTTTTCTGTTATTGCAGTACATGTTTATGAGGTTGCGTTTTTTATATATAATTTGGTTTTTAGTAAGAACGGTAAAATCTTATCTATTAATTTAGATTTTTTTTCATATTTAGTAAACTTCTGTTCATTTTGTGGTTACCGCATTTACTTGAACATATATTTTCCCTCATTCATCAAATATGAAATAAATAAGCAGGTAGAATATTTCACACAACATATTATGTTACCTTTAATACATTAAATTCAAATGTAAATGTTTTCTAATTTAGCGAACATATGGCAAGTGAAGTTAATCCTAGAATTTTTGCACTATCAAAATTTTAAAAAAATTTGAGCAAAATTGTATGCAACAATAAAATTCTTAAAGATCGTAAAGTCTTGTAAGATTTTCCCGGGTATAAAAGCCATACGTTTTATATGAGGGTGTTTATACGCTTGGTGCTGTCGACTTCATTCCTCTTTTAACAATTTGACACTGTTTGTCATAACTTTACCTAAGCAAAATTCATACTTTGGTCTCCCTTACTCTTCGATCTATCTCTAGTAATTTTTTAAACGATAAATCGAATCGTATAATGGGTTCTGTTCAAAGTAAAATATTAAAAGCAACATTTAATGGAATCTGATACCATGTGAACGCACCTTTATGTATTGTGTAGGTTGGACAAGGTTAGATGGTCAAATGCAGTGTACCATCTTGAATTTTTTAATCTGCAAAGGTCAGTTTCTCAAAAAACTAGTTCGTCTTTTGTTTTCGTCATTGCTTAAAAAATGTGATAAACTTTAAAAGTTACAGAACAAGTTTCATTTAAACCAGATCTGCTATGATATTGATGTCAGAAAAGTTTAACGTTCAATACAGTTATCTTATTTTAGCACATTGATTTTATTTACACGTGTAGTAAAAGTCGTTTTCCTTATCTGAATGATTGATTTAACCGCTTCCGTTGAACTATTTTCAAGGTATTCTGACTGTTGTAACGGCTTTCATTATGGAAAACAACATTCTACCAGAGTATTATCATGCATGTTACTACCCGTCAATCACTGACATAAAGTAAGCTTAGACATGTGCAATCCATTATTGTTTGGATGGTTTTTAACGCCATTTCAATATTATGGCATCCAGTTTTTATTGAGTGAGGAATCCGGAGAAAATCCCGAAATTCGTTAAGAAAACTGGAAATCCTTGTAAATTAAGATTGGTATCGAGCGCACCGTACTCGCTCTCAGACTTGAACCCGCAATTTCAGCATTGAAAGACAACGTGATCAATAATAGAACTACCTTAACCACTCGGCCACCGAGTCCCGCTGCTCAAGCTGACGAGTTAAATGTGACGAATGTGAAGTCAAAAAAAAATTGCTGATCTAATAAATAGTTGTCACTATATTTATATAGACGCGACAACATTATTGCCCCTTTTAGCTCAAATATATCGACAGCCAAAAGACACAGAAAAATAAATTCGGTAAAAATTTCAACGAATTAATTATTATTAAAGTGCACTTTAGCGGGCACTCCTTCCGGCTCTCACGTCATCTACCAAGCATTGTGTTCCCAATTAGGGACAGGTGGTGTAAAATTAACTCTAAATACTAGCTTTAAATAGTTAACAAGTGAAAGTATACATATTGTAATTAAATAAAAACATTATTTACTTATAATTACATGGAAAAAATAATGCAACTTCTGAAAAGAGAGTAACTAAAATATTTAGTGTATGATAAGTATACGATGTGAAATTTATTTTTATATTTAACAATGTCATGTAATCAGGATATGAAAAGCAATCAGACATATACATTGTTTATAAAATAAATAATAAAACGCAGGAATTAAAGAAACTGGTGCACAAACCAGAATGGAAACTATATTACTTGTTTATACCCTCTGAAAAATAACCAGACGTTGCCGAGTCGATCGTTCCTGACGAAACAACTTCGCCTTGATCGAGAATGTAATACGTATTCCACAGTCCTATTTCAGATGTTGTTGTGCCTGCATCAAAATAAATGTACTTGATCCAGTTCTGTATAATATGCGAAGCAATTCATAAACCAAAGCTCGCACAAGAAAATGATATCCCTGTTATGCTAAGTAACAGAGTGCCCACCGCCCCCCGATCCATTTGAAGACACGATCGCCAAACAATATGTGTCACATTTCGGAGAAGTTTAAAAACTACTTCGGTACCTATTTGTTTAAAAATCATACCCTATAACAGACAAAGATACAGTTAGGTGTTATGAACCAGCCAATCAAATTATAGTTCAAAAAATCTTAATTAGACCAAAAACCATTCCCATTGTAATTTTATTGTAACAGGTTCTTTAAAAATTAAAGACTTCTTGTAACTTCAATGAATTTATTATATCGAACATTAGTTTAAAAATAGTCTTCATATACAACGGCGCATTACGATTACAGCTCCCGTATTAGTGTTTTTAAATCAAATAATATTCTATTCTTTAACTTCTAGTCAGGGTTGTGAAATTACCCCATACTTTTCCAGGGCATTCAAAATGTTTGCCTTTTGGTCCGTCTTTCCAGAATTGATTTATTGTTTGTTAACATTGTTCTCGTCCTGAATATAGCCGACATATTGCTCGCTGTACTTAAAACAAACATCAAATCAATCAATCATCAGATATACTGGTACATTCTTCATCAGATATACAGGTACATTCTTCATCAGATATACTGGTACATTCTTTATCAGATATACTGGTACATTCTTCATCAGATATACTGGTACATTCTTTATCAGATATACAGGTACATTCTTCATCAGATATACAGGTACATTCTTCATCAGATATACTGGTACATTCTTTATCAGATATACTGGTACATTCTTTATCAGATATACTGGTACATTCTTTATCAGATATACTGGTACATTCTTTATCAGATATACTGGTACATTCTTCATCAGATATACAGGTACATTCTTTATCAGATATACTGGTACATTCTTTATCAGATATACTGGTACATTCTTTATCAGATATACTGGTACATTCTTTATCAGATATACTGGTACATTCTTTATCAGATATACTGGTACATTCTTCATCAGATATACAGGTACATTCTTTATCAGATATACTGGTACATTCTTTATCAGATATACTGGTACATTCTTTATCAGATATACAGGTACATTCTTCATCAGATATACTGGTACATTCTTTATCAGATATACTGGTACATTCTTCATCAGATATACTGGTACATTCTTTATCAGATATACAGGTACATTCTTCATCAGATATACTGGTACATTCTTTATCAGATATACAGGTACATTCTTCATCAGATATACAGGTACATTCTTCATCAGATATACTGGTACATTCTTTATCAGATATACTGGTACATTCTTTATCAGATATACTGGTACATTCTTTATCAGATATACTGGTACATTCTTTATCAGATATACTGGTACATTCTTCATCAGATATACAGGTACATTCTTTATCAGATATACTGGTACATTCTTTATCAGATATACTGGTACATTCTTTATCAGATATACTGTTACATTCTTTATCAGATATACAGGTACATTCTTCATCAGATATACTGGTACATTCTTTATCAGATATACTGTTACATTCTTTATCAGATATACAGGTACATTCTTTATCAGATATACTGGTACATTCTTTATCAGATATACTGGTACATTCTTTATCAGATATACAGGTACATTCTTCATCAGATATACTGGTACATTCTTCATCAGATATACTGGTACATTCTTTATCAGATATACAGGTACATTTTTCATCAGATATACTGGTACATTCTTTATCAGATATACTGGTACATTCTTTATCAGATATACTGGTACATTCTTCATCAGATATACTGGTACATTCTTCATCAGATATACTGGTACATTCTTCATCAGATATACTGGTACATTCTTTATCAGATATACAGGTACATTCTTTATCAGATATACTGGTACATTCTTTATCAGATATACAGGTACATTCTTCATCAGATATACTGGTACATTCTTCATCAGATATACTGGTACATTCTTTATCAGATATACAGGTACATTCTTTATCAGATATACTGTTACATTCTTTATCAGATATACAGGTACATTCTTCATCAGATATACTGGTACATTCTTTATCAGATATACTGGTACATTCTTTATCAGATATACTGGTACATTCTTTATCAGATATACTGGTACATTCTTTATCAGATATACTGGTACATTCTTTATCAGATATACTGGTACATTCTTCATCAGATATACTGGTACATTCTTCATCAGATATACTGGTACATTCTTTATCAGATATACAGGTACATTCTTTATCAGATATACTGGTACATTCTTTATCAGATATACTGTTACATTCTTTATCAGATATACAGGTACATTCTTCATCAGATATACTGGTACATTCTTTATCAGATATACTGGTACATTCTTTATCAGATATACTGGTACATTCTTTATCAGATATACTGGTACATTCTTTATCAGATATACTGGTACATTCTTTATCAGATATACTGGTACATTCTTCATCAGATATACTGGTACATTCTTCATCAGATATACTGGTACATTCTTCATCAGATATACTGGTACATTCTTTATCAGATATACTGTTACATTCTTTATCAGATATACAGGTACATTCTTCATCAGATATACTGGTACATTCTTTATCAGATATACTGGTACATTCTTTATCAGATATACTGGTACATTCTTCATCAGATATACTGGTACATTCTTTATCAGATATACTGGTACATTCTTTATCAGATATACTGTTACATTCTTTATCAGATATACTGGTACATTCTTTATCAGATATACTGTTACATTCTTTATCAGATATACTGGTACATTCTTCATCAGATATACTGGTACATTCTTCATCAGATATACTGGTACATTCTTCATCAGATATACTGGTACATTCTTTATCAGATATACTGTTACATTCTTTATCAGATATACAGGTACATTCTTCATCAGATATACTGGTACATTCTTTATCAGATATACTGGTACATTCTTTATCAGATATACTGGTACATTCTTTATCAGATATACTGGTACATTCTTTATCAGATATACTGGTACATTCTTTATCAGATATACTGTTACATTCTTTATCAGATATACTGGTACATTCTTTATCAGATATACTGGTACATTCTTTATCAGATATACTGGTACATTCTTTATCAGATATACTGGTACATTCTATGTTGAACTTTATCTTCTTCTGAGGAAAATGTAAGTAATAAATGTGAATTTATTACTGCGATATACATATTTCCTAAAATAACCCTTATAGGCACCATGCATTTTGCTCAACATATTAGTGATTGAGACATGAAAAATTTATTAAAACTTCAAGTGTTTAATAATTTAATTTATCAGATATTTAGTACTTTATACTGAGGATATGTGTTGTTGTGTGTTAATTGAATTTATCAGATATTTAGTACTTTATACTGAGATATGTGTTTGTATTTGTTAACCTCAGAATGTTTTAATCCATATCAAGCTCGCCGTGTTTAAATGAGTATCATCGCGGCCAAATCCATGTCATCACTCGTGAACCCGTATAGTTCATGCATGATAAACCGATTGTGATATGGGTGTTTTCATACTGCACCCAATGATAATCATGAGACATAAGTTTGAGGGATGATATTTTTCGAGGGCTTTCAAATTAAATTTCGCTTAACTGTGGTAAAAACAAAATAAGTGTGCAGAGTTTAAGACTGAATTTTCTGGGTATTTCCATAGAGGAGCTTGTGTGGCAGAGGTGATATCCTTAGCGTAGTGTTACGGAGTATGGAACGGAGCGAATATGACCTCGGCTCCGGAGATTGGAATAATACGTACTGTCATTAGTATGGCAGTTGGTTTTAGGTTACACCATGGATCAGCATGACAAATGCGTACTGTCATTAGTTTGGCAGTTGGTTTTAGGTTACACCTCGGATCAACATGAGTAATACGTACTATCATTTTTATGACAGTTGGTTTTAAGTGACAGATCTGATCTGCATGAATGTCAACATGAGTAATAAGTACTGTCATTTTTATGACAGTTAGTTTTAAGTGACACATCTGATCTGCATGAATAATAAGCACTGTCATTAGTACATTGTATGACAGTTGGTATAAGGGTGACACCTCGGATCAGCATGCATAATACTTGCTGTCATTAGTATGACTCTACAGAGAAATCAACAACATAAAAGACCATCACATGCTGCAGCAAGACCTGAAAAATCTAGAAAAATTGGCATCAGACTGGGGCATGCGTTTAAAGAAAGATATCGAACAGCTGGAAGGAATACAACGACGAGAGGCCCGATTTATAACCAAGGACTTTAACTCTAGGGAAGAAGGAAGTCTAGCCAAGATGATGGAACAACTTGAACTCCAACCACTTTAAGAAAGACGTAAACAACAACGACTAGTCTTCTTCTACAAGGTGGTGGAGGGGCAGGTACCAGCTATACCAGCTTCTGACTACATCAGCTTCCATCAAGGAAAACGCCAGATCCGACCAACATCATATGCCAATTGCGAAACATGAAACATAATCACAAGACAATCACGCCAGAACAACAAAAGTGTTATAGTGCTACAAGCAAGATCCGACTCCTACAATCACTCATTTTTTGTTAAAACATATATAGAGTGGAACAATCTAGAAAACGAAATCGTAAATTCAAGGACAGTGGCGGCCTTCAAGACAGCAATCCACACCTTGCATGATATTTATCTTACATGTTAAAATGTACTGTATGTATGTACTTAGTTATGTGCTGACGTATGCATGTTTATGTAGCATTGTGTTATATGGAGAGGATAAGATAAGTTGTGATAACTTGTATCCGATCCAATGTTATAACTTTATGGCAATAAATATGTTTAAATTAATCCACACCTGCTGTCAGTGCGACTAAATTATACATGCGTCCTCGTAGCCGTCGTTTAAGAGACCATCAACTGGTAGCCGACGACGTACCTACACAGATACCGATATACGTGCTGTCATTAGTATGGCAGTTGGTATTAAGTGACAACTCGGATCAGAAGGAATAATACGTACTGTCATTAATATGGCAGTTGGTATTAGGTGACACCTCGGATCAACATAAATAATACGTCCTGTCATTAATATGGCAGTTGGTATTAGTTGACACTTCGGATCAGCATGCATAATATGTGCTGTCATTAGTATGGCAGTTGGTTTTAGGTGACACCTCAGATCAGCATGAATAATACGTGCTGTCATTAATATGGCAGTTGGTATTAGGTGACACCTCAGATCAGCATGAATAGTACGTGCTGTCATTAATATGGCAGTTGGTATTATGTGACACCTCAGATCAGCATGAATAATACGTGCTGTCATTAATATTGCAGTTGGTATTAGGTAACACCTCAGATCAGCATGAATAATACGTACTGTCATTAGTATGGCAGTTTGTATTATAGTTAAAGTAACTTAAATTGTTTCTTTTTTGATTTTTTTTCCTTTCATTTGTTTTCCTTTTCTATATTCAAAAGGGAAATGGTATTTTTTTCTTTTCTTTCTTCATTTTGATTTCGTAATGTGTAATTTTTCTAACGACAGATTACTGCAATCGAATAGACAAGAGAAAACACAAACAAACACACCACTACTTTTAGCACTAATACTACAGCTGTAAATATAGGGCCAATTGTTCAAGAACTATTAGAAGGCCTGTCTCACACTCTTCGGGAAAAATAATTCAACAAAAAGTGACGTGTCAAATATTTCAACAGGTAAAGAATCCCTTGCAGATTATCTATGTACCAACATTCGTTCTTTCCTGATACAATTAAATTGTTGAATTTATTGGATCTGAACCTGCGTCAACTGCCGACTCTTTCATCATTTAAAACTATGCTTAAACGAAAATTTTTTCTACTAAAACGAAATCCAATTTTTTTACTATTTCGGCGACCGGGTTTGTAGTGTTTTGCACACACGATTACAAATGCCGCTTGCTTATGTGGTCACGAAAATGAAAATTCTGAACATTACTTACTTAAATGTGAAAGATTTAATGCATTTAGAAATTTCATGCTTGCTGAATTAAATTTACTTGACTTGGAAGATTTGCATATAACTACCGACTTTTTATTATTTGGAAGCGACAAACTTCCAGATGAAAACAACATTTCTATATTTTTTTGTGTCTTAAAATATATAAAAGATACAGGACGCTTTTCTACTTCTTAGCAAATGATTTTTAAACACTCAACGTATACAATGGGTTTCAAATGAATGCACACTTGCATTCTCTTTTTTTCCAAGGTCACACTACATGTATTGGGGAGGACAGCATACCAAAGACAGCTATTATAGGATGTGAAGTATTATCAAACAGTACTTACCGACATACAGCATTTTACTGATTAATTTATGTCCATATTTTAATAAAATTACACCCATAACTAAATATATCTTTACGGATATCATAAACACTTTTATGTGTTCAAGTTATTACAGTGTGTTCGAATTGTATTTGTAAAAATCAATATGTTGTTTATTTGTCGTTTTGTCGACTTGTGTACCGGTATGTCTGAGTAATATTTTTTACCAGGTCTTCAAATTGTGAAAATATTTACCTATTATGTATGTTTTATGTTGTTCTGATTTCAATTAATTCATGTACCTATCGGAGAAGACAATTCTAAGTTGTAAAACTTGTGTCTGATCCATTTGTTGCTTTTTTAGAATTTAAATTAATGATTTCCCTATTTTCATATTTATGGAATTAAAAAACACCATAATAATTGCTGAAATTTTATATATCTTCTATAACACTAGTTTAAATATTCTGTAACTTTGTGGTCATCTGTGATACACATATTCCACAATTGTCTCACTAAGGCTTCATTGCGAACTTAAAATTTTCTGAAAGATGACTTTAATCTTGCCACTGTAAATACCTGGGTACGTAGATATTTTGGTCAATAGACACGATCTTTCAAAGAAATCTGGACGAAAAATACAGGCTTTTGAGTAGCTGATCAATTGGGAGATGTATACTCCGTATGCAGGTGCTGATGGAATGTTGCCAAAAAATAAAAAATTCCACAATAGGAAAATTAAAATCCCCCCTTTTGTCGTAAATTTTGGTTCTGAAGACTTACGTCTCGATATCTTTTTTACCTTAATCAAGAAAAACAAACTTCAGATATTAAAAATGGTTTACAATCACATTCTGTAGATTTCGTGACACAAACTAATTGCAGTTTGCGCATTTTGTGATTAAAGAACAATGTTCCAAGTGTAATACCGCATGCAAATTATAGCCTATGTATAATATTGTTTCCAATAATCAATATTTAGCATGGCTACTAAATTATTCATCTTTATCGGAAATTTATGCAAATGAGATAATTTATATGTCAAACTGATACCACACTGAGTGGGTTACCTTAAGATGATCCACAGAGCTGTCTAGCACGTTCCTCACGTAGCAGATAGTGTAGGCTTTTCGTTTGGGCTTGGGTTAAATAACGCGAAGCTAGAATGTGGACAGTATAAGTGGGTTATTTTATTATGCACAATCAAGACCAGTATGAAGATAAAAAAAAAGAGTTAGCTCATTGTAGACGCTACAAAAGACAAAATTCTTCGTCCCTATTTAATACCCCATATATACAGTGGTGGCCAAATATTTCTTTCCGTTATTTCGTCCTTTTTTTGTAAACTTGTTCTCGTCTTGAATATGGTGTCTTCTGGCTATTCCAACATTTTAAAATTACCTATTCTGGCTATTCCAACATGCTCAGAACAATAGATGTTGTTATTGTGTAATGTGTTGTTTTAGTAATTAGTCCTTAATTATTTTTCCAGGTAAATTTTTTAAATGTAATTTTATCTTTTCAAATAAAATAGAATTTTAGAATTAAAATATGTAGAAAAATAAAGTGTGTTTTTAATTATTTAACATTAACATGTTGTAAGTATTACTTAATTTCATTTAATAAATTATTATATGTTAGATGTTACATTTGCTACAAACAGACTAGGCAACCAGAACTTGATACATAATGGTTTTAAGTTTCAAGTTAAGACAAGACGAGAAGAGAGATGTTACTGGCAGTGTTCCACCCGTAACTGTCGCAGCAACTATAAACACCCATAATAATATTCCAAACACCAATGGACGCATGCTGGGCTTCAGTACCCAAGAGAACCTGACACATCTTACAGCAGCAGACACTATCTACTGTGATGGTACATTCTATGCATGTCCCACACTATTTTTCCAACTGTACAGATTCCATGCTATGGTTGACAGAATCAGCAGAGGGTAGCATCCCATATTGCCGAGTCCAGTTAGCCGATTCCCAAATTGCCAAGTTGAAAAAAGTTACAACTATATGTTATTAATAATTTTAGAAAAAAAATGTTTTGTCGGAGAAGTTGTTTGTTAATACATCGATTTCATGGAATTAGTTTCATGAAGATCTTTGTATTGTTTCCTATAGACGTAATTATTTAAATATGAAAAAAAAACAATACATAGACCTATATTTTTTGTTAATTTGCCATCAAACACTAGATTTATAGCAAAGCAACTAATATATCATAATCTAAAGTTGAATAAGTGTTGTACACCTCTCTCATTGGAAATCGTCGGATTATCGTCAGCTCTTTGACAAAGCATTTTACTCCAGCATGCCCAGTTACTCGTTGAACTCAGAACATTAGTTTGTGTTGCGAAAAGGTTTTTAATTAGACAAAATTAATCAATTTTTGTTTTAACTATCGGTAACCAATTTTAATTGTTATATTGCCGAACAATTAAAACTTTTTTTGAACAAGTTGTAAGTAATTCCTTAAATAAAAAATATTTAAGCACAAATTTGTTTTATTCGGCATTGTGGGAATCGGCAAATTGGGAGTCGGAAATAGGGGATTCGGCAATCTGGCATGTAATTCAGCAGAGAGAAAGCTTCATTGGGTAATAGTACAAGATTGAAAACGATTGTTGTCAATTTAACATTACTTAACATAATATTAATTTTTTCAGAAACCATTATTTTTATTACTTAATTAACTTTTCAAAACAAGTTCTTGAATGAAATAACATCAGTAAGCTATACCAATTAAATTAATCTTAGTTCGAATTCCAATTGCCATCCGCGCTATTGTACCATAGTTACAAGAGTTTATTTATTTAAGCGATGCCATTAAACTCGAGACTACATGAACATGTTGTTATATTTATATTAAGTATTTATTTTCTTTACCTGTTTTATGTGATCACATATGTATACATAATAATAAATAACTATTATTATTGGCAATAGCTTCAATTTTAAGTTTAGCTAATTAGGTTGCGACGACCTAGGGGTCCTATAGTCGAAGACAAAACACTTGGCCTTTCATGTACAATGGTATTTTTAGGGTTGGAATTGACGCGGTTAAAATGACAATACTAATTCCTATCGACAAACTGACGGATATTGAAGAATAATTAAAATTAGTTTTTCTGAAGAAATAGGTTATGTTGAAGTATTTACAATCTTTTGCAGGCTATTTGAATGTTGTGCAATACCATGTGTTAAAGCTTTTAATCCTAAATTCTGTGATGATTAAGTAATCCGAGGAACCACATAAGAGTATTGTGGAGTATACAGGAGGATATACGAGTTTGGTTCAGGTTTTTGAAAAATGTTAATGATACATTGTATTTGAAAATTAACAAATGGTTTACAAATAGGAAACTTGACCTGTACAATGACAGTGCAGGGAACCCATATTAATGGTTGCGCAGTTTACTTTTCAGAGAGTGGACTTATTTGCAGTGGCCTAGCCTTTAGAATAATCCAGAAATTATTTCGGACATTACCTTTTTAGGGCTTTTCCCAATCGTGCTTTCAGTTTGGTTGTTCAGAGACCTATTAGTTAACAAAGTGGTTATGTTTCACACGTACATGTATAATAAAGCATTATTTCCTATCTTAAACAAGAACACGTCTTAATCCGAGTTATGGAGTTGATTCGGCCCTTTGATGTTCATACTATGTTGAATAATATGCAATTTAAAGCTTTACACATAAAGGGCCGTCCCAACATTGAACATTGGCACCAGAAGCAGATGCAGGAATCAGTATCCACAGAATTTTTCCAGATGCTGAAGTTGGTCGGTTAGTGGGGGCATCTTTAGCACAGAACACGAATGACACATACACCACCGGGTTATATTTTATTTCTCTATTTTTTCGTGAAAAGTATGGTTTAGATAACGTACATGTCTATTAAGGGCAAAACTTATAAGACAGTTTCATGTTTTGTTGCAGCAATATATGTTTGTGATAGAGTTATGAATTATCATTCTGGTTACGATTAGTCAAACACTTTTATTGTTGAAAAAAATGCTTGAGGGAATGAATAGGCTAATTATGTTAAGGACACCATGCAGGCTTTTAATAACATCAGAGTTAGTCGAACACATCATACGTAAATTAGCGGAAATTTGTTTTCCTTATTATGAGGGTTAATTTTGCTTCTGCCTTTACAATTATAATATTTCATGTTTTTTTTACGAGTGGGCGAGATACTTTTACAAAAAATGCCAGGAGCGGCAAATCATTCAATTTCAATTAAAAGATAAGATAGTTGAAAATATTGATGGTATTCAATCTCTTAAAATTCGCCTTAAACATTAAAAGTGTGACATGTCCAGTAACGGAGTTTTTATCAGAATAATAGAAAATAACAATAAAGTCTTGCCTAATTTGCTGTATAAAAATTGTGTAAAAAATTAAGGTCTTGTACGAAGGAACTTTATTTTGTCAGTATCATATCTTGATTTAAGTGGTAATTATATTTTTCAGTTTTCAATTTTTTATCTAGTTTTTAAGAATTTGTGCGAAATGTTTAAACGTTTGGTATCCACTTTTATTGTTAGGATTTAATACTTTCTTAAAAGAAATGTGTGTAGATTGGTAGTTCTTCCATAATAAAGAGTGCAATTGTCTATGGCAGAGGTACTTATGATGGCGTTAACCTTGGGCTTCAACGCAAGAATGCTTACAATGTAGGAAGGAAAATGAAGCATGTCCATTCGTGACTGTTTTACGGGGTTAGGTACCTACTTACTTTGAGCAACCCCAGATTTTTAGTTCAATATTTAGGGGGTAACAGTGTGGGAGTAAGTAAATTAAAAACGAGAATAAATAGCTATGCTTTCTGGATTATATATCAAAAACAAAATGCACGGTTTTTTTAAATTGCATCATATAATTAAGGATTGTTTTCATTTCTTGTCGGTTGTTGTTTGCGGGAGAATACGTTTATCGTCAATTTCATAATTCATTCACGCTCTGGAGGCGTGGCTAAAATACCAATACGAAATGAATAATGTTGCTCAGCTAAAGAGTATTTAAAAGAAATTGGATATAGATTTATGAACAGCGTAAACTCACCTAAAGTCGTCTATATCCAATAACCTGACCAAGATTTCTTATACTAGTATTGCAAATTCAATATTTAAAAAGAAATAACAAAAACAGTTTTAACAAGTAAGTCAAATAATATTTGCAATTCACGATTTTAGTGTCGGAAGAATTCATGTATATCGTCAGTTGACGTCATCAATACATATAGTTATGACCCCAACAATCAGTCACGTGCCGAAATACAAGTTGGGTTATACAAAATGATAATACTCGAGTTGCCGGTTACATACGCCATATTTCGGTCAAAGGTCAAATGCCCTAACGTTCGGGACTCCTCGAGATTACCGCCTATAACAGACCGAAGACAATAATTTATCGACACACATATTTTAATACATATTTAGACATACAGATGTGAACTCAGATACCACAATGTAAGGAAATAAGTTTGGAATACCGGCCTTTGACTACGAAATATAAAAAAAAATTACCATGCATTTTTTTTTCAAGTGCCATTCGTTTGTTTACGTTATGACATATGTCGGCGGTCATTCAGTATCAAAATGCTGGTTTTATTTCTTTACATTATTAAACATTTATTGATCAATAAAAGCAATCTTATATGTACTGATTTTGAATGCATGAAGTCTTAATACCAAAACCTGACCCACTTGTCCTTAATAAATCGTTATCCCTGCAAAGGAACCTATGCATGTGCCATATAGGCTATGGACTTACTTTCGACACATATTACTTTTAAAATACCTCCTCGTATATCGTGTATAAAGAGTAACACATTTACAAGTAAAAATAAATACATTTGTTTGTCCTCTATTTAGATAACTCATGAAACTTTTAATTAATAGTCCCAGAGACATCTGATAGTCCTCTATACCCCAAATGCATTTTTCTTGGTACAAGTTCCTGAAAATCCAACAGGTTGGAACAGAGACATTTAATATCATTATATGTCTCTGGTTGGAATAAGACCAGGTACTCCAGACTGATATTTTTGGTATCTGGTGTAAAGTTTATGATTGTCCCTGTTGTAATAGTGTTTAATGCCACTTTCAGCCATATTTTTGAGCTATGTTTTAAGTTTTTGCTGGCAGATGAAGCTGGTATACCAGGGGAAAGGGGATAAACAGAATTACCTGGCAAAAGTATGATCAAAGTTGTGGCATTTAAATTGCAGATATAGATCTTAATTACAAATAAAGTTTTGTTATCACCTATCTGATAAAGATACATTAGAAATTTGCTATGTCTTATCAACCAAATTGGGTGTTTTTCCTTTTTACTAGTAAGACATCAGAGTAACATTGCAGGACATTTCATTTAGCTCTGCTCAAGAGCTCAACACAGGCTATGCTACAAGACTATAAAGCCCTTTAGTGGGTAATATACATGGAAAAATACATGCATCCAGTTAATTATTATTCTGGTTGTGCTTTCTTTATTGGCCATTCATTAACAAAAAGTCCTTCCAATGAAAGGTCAGGAGTTCTCTCCAGGTGCTCTGGCTTCCTCCCCCAATAAAAACTGGATGCCATGATATAGCTGTAGAACTGCTGAAAAACTGTTACAACATCATTCAAACAAACAAAATCCATCTATTCATAATCTGTATTTTAAAACAATCTAGCAACATTAACAATAATATGAAACATTTTTAATTTTCATCAAATTATAACAATGTCTAAACATAAACAACCCTTTAATAATTTTAAATAGCAACTATTTATCTTCCAAAAATGTATTAATGAAGTATTTTAAACTCATGTCCTTCTGAAATATTACTCCAAAATTTGTGCAAAAATTAATCTATATGGACATTCATATATTTGGTATTTTGTTTTTATAACCATACTGTCAAAAAAAACAATAATGCATGAAAAATATTATGTAATAATTGAAAAGAACTTTTACTGACCAGCTCGGCTTGAGATTAATATGCAGATTTTAATATTGATGATAATTGTAAAATCTACTATAGGTCTGGACAATTTTTAATCACATTTTAATACAATTGGTAGTCTTGTTTTTGTTTTCTTTAATACAGCTCATTGATTTATGTTTTAAGTAAAATCTCTGTGATTTGAACTTTTCAGCCTTGTGGTAATGGATATGTTTGCATGATTTATTGTTTTTCTGAGTTAATTTAGTTAAATTTGAAAACATGCGTCTTTGTTGTGTTACTGGGTGTTTCAACAGTGAATACAAATTAGGGAAATGGAGAGAACAATACTGTGTTTTACATCAATGCAACTTTGGAACATCACGATGTATTTGCAATCCTCCATTTGTTTTACATCCCTTTCCAAGTATTTTGAAAGATCCACATAAAAGATCTGTGTGGATAAAAAATATTAACAGAATGTCAAAAGATGGGAAAACAATTTGGACACCCACAAACTGTGCCCGTGTGTGCTCAAGACATTTTATTGACAATGAGCCAACCCAGTTGAACCCTTATCCTACACTCCATCTTGGACATGTTTCTACTACCACAATTACAAAGTCACGACTACCACCTCTTGACAGATCTGTTATTCCTACACCAGTAAAAAAAAGAAAATCTGTTGTAAATGAAAGTGAATCAACTAACATTTGTCACCCTTTGCTCTATGATGACCATGACTACTTTGCAAAATGTAAAGGTTGTATTGATAGGGACCAAGAAATTAAAAATCTCAAGATTAAAATTCAAAAGCTACAGGCAGAGAAGCAAAATTTATTATTAAATTTTCACACAAAGCAAATATATAGATGCGACTTTGTTTTTAAAAATGACAAATCTGTTAAATTTTACACCGGCATCCCTAGCATTGCTTCATTTAATGCAATTTTAAAGATTATTGAACCAAAAATACAAAAAGCTAGATTTTGGAAAGGACCAAAACATTTTGTATCCCATGTTCTTAATTACAAAAAAAACAACAAATGTGGACCCAAAAGAGGACTGTCATCAAAGGAAGAAATGGTTCTAACTTTAATGAAATTGAGGTTAGGGCTGCTAAATACGGATTTGGCAACTCGTTTTGATATTTCTTCATCACACGTTTCCAGAATTTTCACTACCTGGATAAAGGTACTTGCTAAAATATTAGGCTCTTTGGTTTTTAATCCAACAAAAGAAATTGTTAGAGAGAATTTGCCTCCATCATTTAAAAACCCAACATATTCAAATGTGAGACATATCATAGACTGCTCCGAAGTATTTTTAGAAAAACCTCAAAACTTAGAGGTACAGGCAAAGACCTGGAGTGACTATAAGCATCATCATACAGGCAAATTTTTAGTCAGCATAACACCTACAGGCTTAATTAATTTTGTGTCGGAATGTTGGGGAGGTAGAACAAGTGACAAGTTTATAACTAACCATTCAGGGTTTTATGACATCATAGAACCTTTTGATACAGTATTAGCAGATCGAGGATTTCAAATTCAAGATGAGTTGACACTACATCAGGCTCACTTACTAGTGCCTCCAGGACGTCGTGGTGCCTGTCAAATGTCTACTGCAGAAGTAAAAAAAACCAAACAAATCGCTAATCGTAGAATATACATTGAACAGGCAATCAGACGTATGAAGTGCTTTAGAATTCTGAAATTTGAATTGCCAATCACTCTTGTACAACATTTAGATCAAATTGTGAAAACAATTGCTGGGATTTTCAATTTATATCCACCTCTACCAAAGTACAACTAATTGTGTATAAAAAATATTAAAAGGAATATTGTTGACTTTTATTTTTCGAATTGGTTGTTTGACTATTTGCAGCTTTCTAGTTAGTTTTTAAAATGCAAAATTAATATGTTTTGTTGTGTTCTATAAGGCGTTAAATACACCATATGTACTGCTACAAAGATATTTTCTAAGGAAAAAAACATGAGCTTGGTTGTTGTATTTTGTTTTGAAATATTTTCATTCATGAAATATAAATGTGATGCTACAAGAGAAGTTTTATCTCTTTTGGATATTGATCATCTAAAAAGACACAGATCTATGTCCAAAAATTCAATATAATGTTGTTTTGCTATTTAAACATATGTCTCTTGAGACAAACTAATTATTACATGTACATGTTATCTGCTGTTTATCTGACAGGTTTGACAAATCCAGTTGACAATTTTGTTAATATCAGACTGTTTAACTTTTACACACCTGAAATGGTACCAAAGATTACATTTATCACAACAAATACTTCTCTCATTGAAACATACAATGTTTTCTACTTCTTTAATAACATTATTGCAAATGGGACAAAAATATGTAACAGCAGCTTGCACATAGTTATCTACCTCCATAGGTTCATGCACTGTTCTAGACTTCTCCAATTTCTTAGTCAATAACTCGGGTGCTATAAAATTTTTAAAAAAATATTGCAAATTTGGCAATAGATTTTTATAATAGGTTTCTTTATCTAATGTCACTCTAGTTTCTAGGAAACCATTACAGGTGTACACAAAAAAATCACACCAACTATGCCCTGTTATGGCCAATTGCCCTTGAACTTGTACATAATATGCATCATTTCTTTTTAGATTGAACACATTATTTGAAAAAATAATATATGAAGGAAGATTACATACACAAAAACCTTTGCATTTTTCACATGGTGGTATTATTGGACATTTAACTTCAAGTAGTCCATCTCCACAGCATGAACATTTTACAAGAAGATCTGGAGATGCCCCTAAGTAAATATCATTACAGTCTAAAAACAAACCACACTCTGAAAAAATTACATCTTTATGATTTTTTCTGTATGATGACATATATACATCTACTGCCACAGGCTCAGTTTCACGACCATATTTAATGGATTTTATGTTTGGATTAATAGTTGTATAGCCCATTATATAACACAATAAAGATGAAACATTGGCTTCATTCTCAGGATTTTTTAGAATTGTATTTACTTTTGTGTACACTTGATAAAATTTGGAAGCTGTAATACGGCCTTTATGTAATTTATGCCAGTTAATGTTTTTGTTTTGACCAATTGTAGCTTTATGAAGTATTTCAATATCAGTATTTGTAATGGATGGTAAAAAATTAATAAAATCGTAACATGAAGTTTGTGGAAGAAAACGTTCTGCTATTTCCACCATGCTAAAAGATTCAATTAAAGCACTGTTGTCTTGGCTGTTCTTCTTTTGTTGAGCGACATCAGGTCTTTTCTCTATATTAGATGGCAACCCTGAAACAAATATAATTTTGAATTCATTAAATTTCTGTCCAGTATATGAATAAATTGTGTTTTATCCAAATAAGTCTGTGAATAAAACTGAAGATTTATCATTTGATGAAATTATTGAACATATGTTTCCATGATAACATTCTTTATTTTTTTTTAAGTTTCACTGACAATTTCTGGGAGAAAACCTCATTTCATCACTAGGTTATGCACAAAAATATTGAACCCAGATGATGCACAAAAATATTCAAGCCAAAAATTTGCTAGAAATATACAGTACTAGTATTTGTACGTATAAAAATATATAAAGTTTATTTGTACGAGTATTAGAAATGGGTAGAAATCACCTGTTTTTCATGTTGAGTACAAATAAACATTATATTTTTTACAATGTACAAATACTGCTGTTATCATGTAACCTAAAATACAATTTATACAAATGACAAACATGAGAAAAGTGTACTTCTTATCAATTTCTGACATGAAATTTTTAGGCAGTGATAAACAAATATTATATGTATATCTCATCTGACATAGTTTTTTTATATTTACTGTACATAAATACTACTAAAGTAATCCTGCTGAAGGTCTTGAGTTTTCATTGGGAACTTGATCTGATGAAATAGTTGGAATGGCAAACAACACCATTCAAACCGAAAAAGAAAATTACTAAAAAGTATTCTTATCACAGCCATCATTATTGTTTGTAGGTAAATATCATATTTGCAATACTTTTAGGTTGTTTACATGTACTTAATAATATTACAAACTTAATGTTAGAAATAAAATGTACAAAGTTATTTTCCTGCAAATAAATTCTTTGGAATATTACAACAGAAGTAATATTACCTGTGAAAATACATGCATTTGGCAACAGGCCTCTCAGAGCGATGGAAAGACTGCTGAGGGTATCTTCTGAATCAGAACTTTCTTTTAGAGGGTCGTATGTCTTTTTTTCTGCAGATACAAGTGGCCTGGACTTAACTGCAATTTAAAGGGAAAACATCAACATCATTTTCCAGATTTATGATTTTCAGATTATTAATAATACACTAATTAGTAACTTTAGTCACTTTAGCGGATGAGCAGTATAAGCATCTGCTCAGAAGCATGCATTCATTGTACTGGTGAATATAACTGTACAGTATAAACAACTATATTCTTTCAATTGCAGTGTATAAATTTGTTTTAAAAAAATGATTATAACAAAATGTTTATAAATTTTCAAAGAATTTTAATTTTAAAACTTGTTTAAAAAGTGTATATCAATCGGTTACAATTTTTCATTAAGGGCAGTTGAACTCTTTGTTTTCGTGGTAACCATCAGTAATTAGACTTGTCTCGGATGTAAACAAATGGTGTGTTATCCATTTGAAACCAGAAAAACATACCAAAAATGGGTTAAATGCGCAAAATCTTTGCAATTTTTATTTGGATTACTTATTTAATCAAAAGGTGGAAGTCTGTGCACATCGGTACAATATACAACACTTTTGTTTGCATATAATGACCAGGAGCACCACTAAATCATGTTGATTACCTGTAAAAACATTGATTCAACGATTGACACCTGCTGTTTAAAACTATCAAGGTGATCAATTTCCTGTTAATTGGCTTTGGGGTCATAAATATGTCATTTTACACTTGGTAGAATGAATTTGTAACGAAAAATTTTAGTACTTGTTGGAAATCAAGTGACGAAATTGATTTAGGAATGTATCGTCAATTTTCAAATGATTTCATCAATGGCGAGAGCTAAAATATTCACTGGAACTATTTTAATTTTAACGACATAATAGATCATAGGTCACGCAAGTTATATCGTAAAATATGGGTTGCTCCATTTGAATTAACCAATCAGATATCAGCTTACGAAGCAAAATTTAATTATAAGAATAATATATATTCTTACCTGTTTTTGAACGATTCGATTTCTTCATGTTCATTGAAGCTAGGGGAGATGGTTCCAGCTTCTTCAGGTCTTTGGGAACACTCCATGTACATGGTGTAGATGTACATGAAGCTACCCCATATCTGTTGGCTGCCTCAACCCGAAACAGTAAAGCAGCAACATGGTTACATGTTTGTCCTAGTCTGAAAATACAGTTTCATTCATACAGAAAGTGGATTTTGAACTGCAAAATGTGTGTCAAATGAACCATACTAGTATATATTCAATCATTAAAAAAACTTTGTTGTGGTACATGTATTAGTATACTGTTTGTCCTGTCAAAATGTTATATTAGTATTAATTACACATTTATACAAGCAGTATAAATACATATTAGTTTATGAAAAGTCAAAGATGTGAAAGACCGTAGAAACCCTTGACTTCTATACTTGTGTTGCCAAATCAATTTTTAGTACATACATGTATACGTACATTGTATATTTAAGTATTTGTTAATAAACCAACAAAATTTGATTCCTCGACCTAATAAAGGTTTTTTTTTAATTCATTGATAGTTTGTTTGTTTGAATGGCGTTTTAACGCCACTTTCAGCAATTTTTCAGCTATTTCATGACCATTAAAAATAGTGTTCTAGAGATGTGCAATAACTTTGCTCATCCCCACCCATCCATTTCTTTGTCAGTTATATGTGCTCAAAATGTTGCATTTATCTATAGCCATGTCAATTTTTTAGCATAATCTTAACATGATTAATGTCAAATGCTATCAACTAATTCAGTTGTAGTCTTACCCTGCAGTGCAACTACAATATGCAGCCTTCACGGAACCATCCGATTTGTCCAGACACACCCAAACATCATGCATATCGTCTCTCAGTCTCTGTGATGGACAACACTTTCCTCGTAACAAACAAACAGATGAAGTCTTGGATATCTGGTGAAAAAACACTTCTTTCAACCAACCGCTTACAAAATACTCGTAAGCTTTCCCAACTTTGTAGTCTTTCAAAATCTTATCAACACTTGGCATATCACCGTTGTTCAGAAAAAAACTTGTAATATCCGATAGAAAAGTAGGGGGCCATGAAGCAAGGCCAGCCTTCTCATCTTGCCACCCTTCATAAATTTTCAGTGGGTCTTCTATTCCAGTTTTTTCAAGTATGTCCCTGTAACACTTGGAGTTTTCCTGTATAACCTCTTCTTTAGACGGAATAATAGAAAGATTAAGCTTGTTGGCCGAAAAACAAAGCGCAGCTAACTCGTTCTTATTTCCATCTGAACCGAGCCCTCTTTTAGTTAAAAAACTCTTCAAACTTTCAGTTTTCCATGATAAAAACTCTTCCAAAGAGGTAGACTGATCAACGGTATTCATATTAATATTATTATAAATAGTATTAAATTTAAGAGTCTTACAAAAATCAGCAATAAATCTCTGTAATCAACAAGTTGAGGTAATGGCGTATGCTGTGGGCCGCTCAAGTTCTAATTCTTAGGGCAGTTGACCTTCGACACGGGTCGCTTATGTTCACGATTTTAGAAACGGGCAATCGGTCTATGGACAACGTTACTTAAGAAATAGATTATTGCGAGCGGGCTCTATGCGAATTAGAACATGGTCAGACCTTATATTTGTCAATATTTTACACCGAGCGATAGCTTATTTGGAATTTTCCGATTTGGAATTTTCAGTTGAGCGTAATATGACGTTGGAATTCTAATTGTGACGTCATAATAATTCGAATGTAGAATTATTTTTAAAAATGTATCGGAGTAGTTCTCAGAATTCAGACTAAAAATAACTGCATTATTAACAATAACGATAATTATGGATAACACATAACAAACTGCATTTTTAAGTCAGTTTTTACATTTAACAAAAACAAACAGCTTACGCATGTGCGGACTAAACTTATGGGAATTTTGACACGGCTTTGTTTACATAGCTTAAGCAGGACGTCATATTAGAATCAGGTATTAAGTATTTACAGGAAATTAAAATATTATGTCATAAAACCTTATCAAATTAAGGATTTTATCACGTGTTAAAACAGTCGAAATATATATGATAAAAATAATGATATGGGTCATCTGATAACAACCCCTGAACCTATGTCAACTTTCGAGTAAGCTCTCAGGTTGATATGGGTGTCTCGAAGTTAATATATGATATGCGATATGAAGTGACCCGTATAATATTCTATATTTTGATGACTCAAGTTGAATTGATACATAGTTTACATAGTACTAGTAGTCTACGAAACCAGAAGGGGTACATGTTATGTCAAGACTTATTAGAAAATTTTAAAATTTAATACTATCAAATTTAATATTTAGCGCCTGTTTCTTATGGTAAGACTATAAGCTATATACGTTTCATATCCGTAGATATGGAGATTTTAACACCGAGGCGAAGACGAAGTGTGTACAATGGTACTGAAGATGTAAAAATCTCCATATCTACGGATATGAACGTGTATAACGAATTTATCCCCGGTATTAGTTTGAAATAATATGTACTTTGTCAACGACACGGTGGAGGGTACCTTTGGTAGAACCCTACATTTCTCGAAAAAGAACAGTTTTTTGTTGGATTCAAACAGATGTTAAAGAAATAAATTTTGGCGCTGAATGTCTTGCAGAGACGTCATTATAGTGTGACGTCGTTGTTTGTCAAACTGCATATCTTTTGATTCTTTTCCTGCTTAAAATGAAACAGACTTGGACCTTTTGTCCAAGATGTCATTATCCTATATATGACGCAAACCAATTACCATTTATAATATAAACGCAACTTACTTATTATTATGAAACAACCGGTTAGCAAAACCCGTGTATATGACTTTGCAACGCCCCGGGTATAGTGCATGGGTTTGTAAAGACGTGTAACTGACCAATCAAATTCCAGGAATAATACCGATACGGGGATAAAATTATATATACTGAAAATTAGTTGAGATTTCGCACGGTTGCAAAAAAAATATACTAACAAATTAATTATATGTATAAATATGCATTTACCGAAAAGCGTTATTGTCATATGACGTTTTAAATGATTGAAGTGATTTTTAAGAAAACTTTCTGCTTTTTACTTTTCCTCTGATATCTGAATGAGAAAAAATGGAAATTATGTAGACTTGACCATTATATTATTCTTTTCACTGTACGACTTAAATAAATAAATTATTTTATTTCAACTCCCATATTGTACTCATCTCGAAATTATATTTGAGTTACTTTACTTTACAAGTAATAGTATGCATTTATTTAAGTAACTGATTTTTAAAAAAATTATATAAATTTATGTAAACAAACACTAACGCAAAACAAAAATCGTTAACCGACCTGTACCTCACACGTGTAATAGTTGGTAATTATCATTTACACTGAATACTTTGACATTCAGACATTAGTGTGTTTTAGATCAACAGATGCCATTTTACAGTCTCCACGCTATATTGATTTTAACAGAAGGTAAGGTTTTTTTCATTTTTTACAGAAATTTGTAAGCGTGAAACGAAACGTATTTTTTCGGAATAATTATAAGTAATTCTTTAATTGGAAGTATACATTTAATAGCATGTTAATTTCTGTATTATTCATAATCGTTGCTATTTGAGAAAAAAGTTGTGACACATCATTGCAGTAATATATAGGTTTTTTATCATGTCAGAAGATATCATTTAAATGCGGGTGGCATTTTCAGCTTAAGTACTAAGATACATCTTATGATAATATTTGGGATCAACTAAGGACATGTCTTATGACTGACTTCAGCCGTTCAGTGAGGTTATTTTCGTATAGTCATACCAAAAATTATCATTGTACCACCCTAAGACAATCTATTTTACAATCTATTTAACAATGACAGCGCGTACAATTTAAATAATTCTTCATAATTGGTAAGAGCTTTATAATTTAATTCAAAATAATGACCTAGGTAAAACTAAAATCAATGGTCTCTTTATTTCGAATTAAGTAGTGTATCTTTAATGAAAAAGGTCTAGCATATTATTTTAATTAAAAAAAACTTAATTGTATTCCTACTCTATAAAAAATGTAAAGTTCTACATAAGTCAAAAGCAGTAGGGTCTATGATGAGAAGGCGGGATGTATTAAGTACAACAATATATAACTAGCAACTTTTAAGTTATTCTATTTATACAATTTTTCTGTGTGAATGACTAGGAATGAAAGCCGGCTTCGGAAACTGAAATTGTTGCGGAATAGTTTGTACTTTATCAAAATGATTTTCCGTTTAGCTCCGCAATAAATTAAAATTATCTATCACAAATAGATTAAAATTTATATTAAAAGTTTACATCTGTTTAGAAGTTGAGCATAACAAATGTATAGAAAACTATACTTCAAAAATTTTCGTCAAGACTCTTAATAACATCTATTTATTGTCAAATATGTTTGCTTGGTACAATTGTAACAGTGTAACAACGTTGTTGTTACAATTTACTGCGAATATTTTATATTTACGATATGATATACGACTGCAACTGGAACTGTTGCTGAACTGGCCAAGATGCCGAAACGACAACAGTGACTGACGCTAGTCACCTGCCTTGAAACTGATACTACTGGCGGAACTAACTCACAGACTGGTAGAGCGATGATCAACACAATACAGATTTTCAGAATGGAATTTATTTCTTTCGACTTCTTACTTATCGGATATTGTCAGTTTGGAAGCCTGACTCCGACTGAAGTCTAAACTTCAGTCGTTACATTATAAACAAAACGTGTAACATGACATAACAATACAACTGAGAAAAACATACAATTAAGGATTAAAGATTAACAATAGAAATAAAAGGATTAATGTCACCATACATACATGTATCTAAATTAAAGAATTAACATTACGTAACAATAAAGTGACGGTAAAAAAGATACAATTAGCGCTCAAAGAATATAACAATTAAATCTACAAAACTATATAATTAGTTTAACACAAGGTGATAATTGCAGAAAGAATTAATGTCACTAAAGATAAGAATTATAAAACGGATTGTCTTTTGACACTGTATACAATATTCTAATTTAACAGGTAAAATAAATTATAAAAACAGATTAGTTCATTTGAACAATAAACATAATTTCTAGAAGGTTTTCTCACGCGTAGAACAGACATAGGTAGGATTAAAAAAAAAATGAATAAATTATAGCAACAAATTACATAACTATTTGCTAATTAATAAATTTTTGGTCCTCAAATATAAGAAATAATTATATACAAAATATTGAAGATTTTTGGCGTTCACATGTCCGAAATAATAAAAACACGAAATTAATAGAAACTCAAGTCCAAAAAGTACAAATAGTAAATAATATATTTTATTGTCATTTTCCGCTGTCACAGATTCTCCCACGTCGAATTGAACGCGTCCCGCGTTCCGCAGTTGTATTTTACATAACTATCTCCGTCGACCCCTAAAGGCGTTGAAACTTCTGTTAGTCGAATTGTTCGTATAGTTAAGATTTGGCGTTGTAAGATGCGATTTACATATTTCCGTTAAATTTGATAGAATGTCTCGTTGGCTCAACATAAAATTTCCACTGTTGCGAAGTTCTTGATTTTCTGAATAAAGTCTTTGAATTTCACTTGATTTAGAATTATTTAACGATAGGAGAGCTGTATTAATGGCTTCCATTTTTTCTTTCTTTTCAACTAGCTCGCAAATCTTATCCTCATATTCTTTCAACCGTTTTGACACAATGTTAAGTTGTTCGGATTCTGCTTTGCTCTGCAATTCATTTAATTTTCCGATCAGAATTCTGTTTTCTTCCTCTACTTTTCGTAGTTGATTTGAGATTTTAGACGAGTTCGTCTCGCAGGTTTTAAGATTTTTATACACTGTTTTTAATTCCACTTTAACGGCGGTTGAATTATCGAAAAATTTTATGAGAACAGAGTTCCTAATATTACTAAACGGCAATTCGCGTAAAGTGTTCTTTCTTTCATAATAGCTCGTTATCCTCTGCTTGTCTCTTTGTTGTTGTCTCCTGGATTTTATTCTTACGCTCGAAGATCCGGTAGAAACATTTGGTTGTCTTTGACTGTAGCACTGTCTTGCGAAATGTCCAAATTTTTCACAAGAAAAACACTTTTTGTCTTGAGCTGGACACAGATGAAAACGATGATAGACAAGTCCACATTTTCCACATAATGGTGATTGCTGCATACGGTATTTCCATACACTCCATTGTGGCCGAAAATTGAATTCCATCTCTGAACTTAATGTCTCCTTATTGTGAATTATGGGGAATAAATCGCTTGGTCCCTGAGATACGCGGTATCGTGTGTCGCACTAAAAAGGCAACACGCCTCTGGTTAACTCCACCAAAATGTAACAGTGTAACAACGTTGTTGTTACAATTTACTGCGAATATTTTATATTTACGATATGATATACGACTGCAACTGGAACTGTTGCTGAACTGGCCAAGATGCCGAAACGACAACAGTGACTGACGCTAGTCACCTGCCTTGAAACTGATACTACTGGCGGAACTAACTCACAGACTGGTAGAGCGATGATCAACACAATACAGATTTTCAGAATGGAATTTATTTCTTTCGACTTCTTACTTATCGGATATTGTCAGTTTGGAAGCCTGACTCCGACTGAAGTCTAAACTTCAGTCGTTACATTATAAACAAAACGTGTAACATGACATAACAATACAACTGAGAAAAACATACAATTAAGGATTAAAGATTAACAATAGAAATAAAAGGATTAATGTCACCATACATACATGTATCTAAATTAAAGAATTAACATTACGTAACAATAAAGTGACGGTAAAAAAGATACAATTAGCGCTCAAAGAATATAACAATTAAATCTACAAAACTATATAATTAGTTTAACACAAGGTGATAATTGCAGAAAGAATTAATGTCACTAAAGATAAGAATTATAAAACGGATTGTCTTTTGACACTGTATACAATATTCTAATTTAACAGGTAAAATAAATTATAAAAACAGATTAGTTCATTTGAACAATAAACATAATTTCTAGAAGGTTTTCTCACGCGTAGAACAGACATAGGTAGGATTAAAAAAAAATGAATAAATTATAGCAACAAATTACATAACTATTTGCTAATTAATAAATTTTTGGTCCTCAAATATAAGAAATAATTATATACAAAATATTGAAGATTTTTGGCGTTCACATGTCCGAAATAATAAAAACACGAAATTAATAGAAACTCAAGTCCAAAAAGTACAAATAGTAAATAATATATTTTATTGTCATTTTCCGCTGTCACACAATTAAAGAAAACCTTTTACCCTTATGAATGTCTCAGGACCATCTACGTATACAAATTGCTAGTTATACTAAAATTTAGGATACAAATTAGTTGTCCTAAATTGGGAAATGTCCTTACTTAGGCTTTCATTGACACCACTACTGACTGAGATATGTCATATCTTAGTCCTGAGATAACATCGTCGAAATGACCCCAGGATTTTTAATCGACAACAAATTTGTAGTGAATAGATGCCGTGTTTTCCAGCAAACTGTTGTCGCACACCAAAAAGTACGAACTACCTACCCGGCGACTTGTTTCTGCTATTATACAAAACAGGTTTCATTCGAGATCTCCTTCAAATAAAGAGGGGCTTCGTGGCAATCAACTGTTATTGATCACTATGTCCGTCATCACTAAGGTTGCGGGTTCGAGTCTCACAGCGTGTAGAGTGTAGGACTGATAAATGTTGAATGTGCGACAAGCAAGACGATTTTATTGTTTTTGCTTACTATTATTAGTTTGTTGTATGTTTAAAGTATTTGTCTGTACGAGGGATTTGTTCTTTCATTACACCCCACGCTAACTTGTTTGGGGGGGGTATATAGGAATCACCTGTCTGTCCACATCCTCTGTAAGCGCAACTCCTCCTTAACCGCTTTATCTGCTTGATGAAATATATAGATGTGCATGAAGGATTTTTATTGTCCTCGGATATCAGTAATTGGGAGATAATTGGACTTGAAAGCGAAGCAGGGGGTATCCCTTTGTGAGCGTGCTCACAGTCCACACTTGTTACTTATAGTCGGCATCTTGGTGTATTACATTGTAAGCCGGTGTTAATTGTAGGACAAATACTGTTTCCTGGACGTTTAGAAACCGTTTTATCCATCAATCATATAACCAAAAAGTTGCCTCGAACTTCAGAAGCGTTGCATTATACAAAATTAAATATCAAGGTATGGGTGAAGATTTCGCCTTTGAGTTTTTTGGCTATAAGAAAGATACATCTTTATTAGCAACGTATACTATTGTGAACACTAGTGGATAGTAAAATAAATGTTGGTAATATGACAATAAAGATGTAACTCTCTAATAGCATAAATATTAAAAGCCACTTGTGGCAAGTTTACGGGCGTTATCAAAAATGAGCTATTTGTTTATTTCACTGTGTCTATTCTCATTGATTGATTGATAGATAAGTTTTGACAAGGTCTTTACTAAATTTCGACATTTGTTTTGGAAAAAGCAAAATTGCAATGGTAGCCTGCTGTATATTTTCAGTAGAAGAAAGCGTAATGATCGTGAATGATTTGTACTTATTTGAGTTCTGAATTCTATTTTGTTGTCTTTATTCTATCTTGAATTTCTTTTAGTCTAGATACAACAATAAAATAACGTCACAACAGGGTTTTAAATAGAAAGCGCAAATATTAAATACAAACCATCTTTCTGGTCAAACATTCTTGTCTTTGTTTGTTCTGCAACAACAGAGATTCATTATGCTTGACACTAAGTAAACCTCGATTAGCTGACAAATACTCAAACTTCAGACTACTCAGTCGTACGTACAGTCAGACAACTCAGTCCTACTTATGGTCAGACAACTCAGTACTACTTATGGTCAGACAACTCTGTACTACTTATGGTCAGACAACTCAGTCCTACTTATGGTCAGACAACTCAGTCCTACTTATGGTCAGACAACTCAGTCATACTTATGGTCAGACAACTCTGTACTACTTATGGTCAGACAACTCAGTCCTACTTATGGTCAGACAACTCTGTACTACTTATGGTCACACAACTCAGTCCTACTTATGGTCAGACAACTCAGTCCTACTTATGGTCAGACAACTCTGTACTACTTATGGTCAGACAACTCCGTCCTACTTATGGTCAGACAACTCAGTCCTACTTATGGTCAGACAACTCAGACCTACTTATGGTCAGACAACTCCGTCCTACTTATGGTCAGACAACTCTGTACTACTACTTATGGTCACACAACTCAGTCCTACTTATGGTCAGACAACTCATTCCTACTTATGGTCAGACAAATCTGTACTACTACTTATGGTCACACAACTCAGTACTACTTATGGTCAGACAATTCAGACCTACTTATGGTCAGACAACTCCGTCCTACTTATGGTCAGACAACTCTGTACTACTACTTATGGTCACACAACTCAGTCCTACTTATGGTCAGACAACTCAGTCCTACTTATGGTCAGACAAATCTGTACTACTTATGGTCACACAACTCAGTCCTACTAATGGTCAGACAACTCTGTACTACTTATGGTCACACAACTCAGTCCTACTTACGGTCAGACAACTCAGTCCTACTTATGGTCAGACAACTAAGTCCTACTTATGGTCAGATAACTCTGTACTACTTATGGTCAGACAACTAAGTCCTACTTACGGTCAGACAACTCAGTCCTACTTATGGTCAGACAACTCAGTCCTACTTATGGTCAGACAACTCTGTACTACTTATGGTCAGACAACTCAGTCCTACGTCACATATGAGAGTAGTATTTTAATGACAATTTTTTTTCTACAGATATCCTAATATAATATGTTGTGATGTATACTGTACCGTGACACCATTTTTGAAAGCTGTTCTTGTTATTTTAATGTCGTATATGTCGAAATATCGTGACGACTGACTTCAGTGTTATCCATTTTTCGATATTTTACAAAAGCGTTACTACGTCGTAATTGGTAAATTGTTCTTATGCTAGGAGCAATGTCAACCTAGTTGTAGTCACCAAAATCTTGTAGAGTATCTGATGTAATCATTTGGAGTAATATAACTCTATTATTATCATTTTATACCAAAATATACATTATACATATCTCAGTTTACACGTATGATGAAGCATAAGTGCCAGACCGAATCCATTATCCAGAATAATGTGATGACTTGAAATTACGGAAACCATTAACATTATTGATGTTAGTCACTGGAAATCACATTGCAAATTGTTTTTATCTTGTCATATAACGATTAGGTCAACGCGATTTATTAACACATACAACATACATTTCAAACAGCAATAATATAAATTATTATTCGAATTTATTTATTAATGTATTATGCAAATTACTAACATAATTCAAACTAACAAACATCACAAAAAAAAAATGAAAAGCAAACTGGCACAATTGTTTAATTACAGTATTAATTGTATTGTTCAGTAACTGAACAATTACTGTTTAGCTGACTTCATACCATATGTACTGCAACAATCGCGAGACAACAGTGCACCAAACAGTTCATTTATGAAAGTAAAGATGTTACTCTCTAATAGCAGCAATTAGTGACAAGTTTATGGGTTTTATCAAAGATTGCTGAATTTGTTTCTTTAATTGTGTCTATACTTATTGATTAATTCACAAGATCTCTACAAAATTTCTAAATTTGTTTTGAAAGAAAGGAAATTGCAGTTGCAGCCTCGTAATGTTCGTGAATTATTGGTACTTATTTGAGCCCTGACATTTTTTTTTGGCATGACTTCAGGAAAATAGTTACTCTATTCCACTCATTCTTTTATTGTCATTATGTCTTTAATTTCTTTTAGTCTAATTACAACAATGAAATATCGTCACAACAATTGTTTTAAATAGAAAGTGTAAATATATACAAACTACCTTTTTGGTCAAAACATTCTTATCTTTGTTTGTTCTGCAATAACAGACATTTATTAGACCTGACACTATTATTATCCAATAGCTGAGAAATACTAAAACTTTATATCACTCAGTCCTACTTACATATGGTAATAGTATTTTGATAACTTCTTTTTTTCTCCTCTTACAGATATCCTTCAATAGTATGTTGAATTTGTTAAGGTACGGTGAAAACACAGGGACGGATCCAGAAATTTGTGTTAGGGGAGGCGTAATAGTTCGGCGAAGGGTCAGGTCCAGAGCAGCGCCCTGGTAAGGGGTCCGTGGGCTTAATCTCCGGGAATCTAAGCATTTGGTAGCCATCCAGACGCGTTTACTCGTTTTCTCATTCCTCCTTTTCCTTTTCTCAAGTTTTACCCTCTCGTTCCCTCGCTTTCTCTCTCTTTTTTAAGGGGGGGGGGTACGCCTTTTCTTGGATCCGCGCCTGAAACAAGTGGTTTTTTGAAACCTCATCGGTCGAAATATCGTGACGACTGACTTGGGTCTCATCCATGTTTGGTATTTTATAGAATCGTTACTGAGTCGTAATTAGTGAAGACAAGGGCTGTTCGCATGTCAGGAGCAAGGTCAACCTTGTTTAAATATAGCGTCTGACAACTGAAAGTCCACTCATTATATTATACGTCTTTTATTCAAGTGTATTTGCGATTAAAGTTTATCGTGTTCTCTTTGTTAGCATTTTTCGCTTTTACAACACAGATAAACAGTATTGCTTGAAGTATACTGTTCTGTAATAAATAAAGGACAAGAGATTGGTGTTTGCTGCATAAAAGCATTCCTTCTATGGTGTAGGTAACAAACAGGTATACAAACTGTCATACAATGTTTTTGTCAGAATGTATTAATTCAATAAGGTATGAAATGTGGAGCAAGTTGAACAATGTTATTTCATTGTCAAATACAGAAAAAATTTAAAGAAACCTCCACACAAGAAACTGCATAATGGTTCGTGGTATCTTAACCTACACCAAAGTACTTGCTTTTTAGAAAATCAACTTAAACTTTAACTAATATTACAGATGAGTAGAAAATTATGTAATGTGCCAGATGGGTGTACATGTAGTTTTTAACTAAGTTGAAATTTTTGTTTAACTTAAAGCTTGATATAAAGTAGTTTTTTAATTACTGATAACCATAAATAAATGAAAACCATAAATACCATTAAAACATTTTTATTTAACTTGAAACAAAACAAAATATTTTTTTTCAAATCTACAATAAATTTGTAAATTTACATTTCACATACTTAGTGATATTTTACAACATTAACGTTAAAAATTGATTTCTCTTATTTTCAATTAATTTTACGAAAGCCCAGAAGGCTCATTCGAGATTCGAGAATCGAAATTCGATATTCGAGATTCGAAATTCGAAATTCAATATGGCTATAACCAATCAGATTGTGTGTAACACAATCGTCTACCAATCAGAATAGTTCTTATATATTCGAGATTCGAAATTCCAAATTCGAGATTCGAGATTCGAAATTCGAAATTCAATATAGTTTTAGCCAATCAGATTGCGTGTGAGATAATCTCTACAAATCAGAATTCCTTGGTTTTATCGCAACTACATAAAATTTGGTTGTGTAGTTTTAGGGGAGTTAAAGCGAAAACCATGATAATTGAGGATTACTGAAAATTCAAAGTTCAAAGAGCAATGTAGCAACCGTTAATCTCGAATTTCGAATATCGAATGAGCCTTCTGGGCTTTCGTATAATTTACCATTATATTAGAATCTACAAACTTTAAACAATATTAAAAATCATTTTAAAAAAGTATCCAGTGACTAAATTTAATCTACAGAAGCTATTAATGAAACCCAAATTGTAGGTAAGATCTGCAATATAATAGAACATTGTTACGTTGAAGGCTTGAAGTGACAATATTTAAACAATAAGATTAGAAATAGAAAGTGCTATTTTAGTATTTACAAAATAAATGTAATATATCATGTAAACCGTATGGTTGTCATGATTGTACGAACATGATACATTGTTCACAGTCTAATCTAACAATAAAAGATATGGGTTACACCCATATTCAGAGATGTTCGATTTCTCGTGCGTGAGAGTTTGGGATTTCGAAATCCTCAATAATCAAAACCCAGGAAAATTAATTAAATGTTCAAGATTGACTAAATTTCTATATAGAAGTTCCATGTTCTACCCTATAAACTATGAAATAACCCAGAAATAATACTGAAAATTATTGATCAAGGCTTTCTGGATGAGTGGGAACAAGCGCATTAAAAATACTTCTTCATCGTTGGGCTGATGTATAACGTAATACTACACATGTTAAAATGCACTATTATTATCAAATCATCTTATGAATTCCCATACAAACAAATACATTCACATTCTACTATGTGAAGATTAGAAACAGCATAAAAAATACAACGCTTAAGTAAATTCTGACATAACCAAACAAATAAAATTGAAAATTATCCATCAAGTCAAATATAATCTATCTACATTTTTATGTAAAGATACGAATGCAAAAAAAGGATATAAATCTTGCTCTATCAATCGTGACATAATCCAAACAAAACAAAATATATAT
The DNA here is from genome assembly GCA_944474755.1 of Limnoperna fortunei. NCBI lineage: Eukaryota > Metazoa > Mollusca > Bivalvia > Mytilida > Modiolidae > Limnoperna > Limnoperna fortunei. The sequence goes on along the minus strand of OX104112.1, from coordinate 89,420,205 downwards.
GATAAAATTGAACCGAACAAGTCTTTCTAACATATACATTACGTAACATAACGTAACAAAATCTTAAATGCCTTTTTATTATCAAATTATCTATTTAATTAATAAAAGAAACACAAATGTATACATTTTATTATGCAAAGATAAGAATGCATTAAAAAAAATACCAAGCATACCCTATAAATCATGAAATAATTCAAGAAATAAAATTGAACTGATTCAATTCTTTTTCATCCTATCTAACGACGACGTTTGAGGTCAAGTGCGCATTATATACAATTTTGTACATCTTTACTACTCCTTATTAGTTCATACAAAAGCTGTAAAGCTTGAAGGATTTTTCAAAATACGAAAACCAGTAAATGAAACATTTTCTTTAATATTTAACTAGCTATTTTATCACTTACAACATGAACTATGTATTGTAGAGAATGGTTTTTGAATTTAAACTAATGTCCAAGTGGTTCAACTAAATAAATTAATGACAAAATTTATTTGTATCATTTGACAAAATATACTCCGGAGTACTTAATTGTATACATAAAATAGCTTTTTTCTGGTCGAAATTGTATACACAAAATAACCTTATTCTGGTTTTCGATTTTCAAAGGTACGCTTATCGATAGCGATATCATCAAAAGATAAAGTACCAGGTTAAAATGGTCCCCCTCTATTATTAACTTCCGTAAAGTGAATACCAAAAATATTTTTCATTTAAAAATTTGATATAACCCAAGCATTTTTTGCAGTCCAATGTGATATTGTTCTTGATTTTTCCGTCAAATTGTATGATTGATATTCTTTTTGTGAAATTCTGTTAATTCATGGTAGCTAATTACACTTCGAAATATATTCTCCTTGATTTATCCGAAGCAACGAAAGCGAATACAAACCTGCGATAATAAGGAGAGATCGAACATATGAAAATAGCATTGCAATGTGACCGACTTTCACGTTTTTTTAAACTTATACGTTGTATTTCTGATATTTTAGTATTCTCAAAATACATCATACATAGATAAAATGTATGATCAGTATGGTATTTATCAACAAATCACGTGCAACAAAAGTAGGTAGACGTGATTTAGACAACTAAAAATAACAAAATGTAACCGACTTTAGCTGACTCATAATTAACTGAAAATTGCATTACAAAATACCACGTTAATTTCAAAATATCTACTATATATTATACTTGAGTAATAACACTGATACAACTATAATAATAATTGTTAAATATAATTTAACGGCAGTAAATCAATAATCTAACCTCCACAGCAAATCATGAAACGTTTCCAAATTCATATCATATGACGGACCGGCTTAGTTCCGGCCCATAATAAATAAAATGTCGTCAAAGATACCAAGGTAAACAAAAAAGTTTTCTTCGCAAGACGCGCGTTTCGTCTAATCAAGACTCATCAGTTCCGCTCAAACCCAAACAATATGTAAAAATCCAAATGATTAAGATCTTGTAGAGCTTAAAAATAGGTTTCATAAATTTAATACTTTAATATTTTCCTAATTTGCTCATTGATTTATACCCAAACAGGTAAGAGTTTAGTCACCAAAAGTTATAGAGTATATAATGTGATCAATTAAAGTAATATTACCAGTTTATACTTTTTAGCTCACCTGTCCCCAAGGGTCAGTGTGAGCTATTCTTATCTTTTTGCGTCCGTCGTTGGTGTCGTCATTCGTCCGTAAACTTTTCACATTTTAATCTTCTTCTCCAAAACCACTTAGGCAATTGTAACCAAACTTGGCAGGAATGTTAATTGGGTGGGTCTTTACAAAGTTTGAGTTGTTGGTGCTGATCAAATATTAAACATGGCTGCCAGAGCCTTTAAAGCGTTCTGATTGGCTGAATTTAAAAAATCTTATCCTCAAAAACCGCTTGTCAGCTTGATTTGCAATATTGCAGAGATGTACCTTAAATGGTCCTCTACAAAGTTTGAGGATTTAGTGCCGATCAAAAATCCAAGATGGCCGCCATCGCAGGACTTAGTTTAACATAGGACCCTATTTGGAAACAGTTACACACAATGAAGCCAAATCATGAAGAAATTAAGGTTGGATAATTATCTTAATATTTTGAGTTTTTCGAGCCAATTTCAAATTTAACATGACTTCCAGAACCACTAATGTGTTCTGAATGGCTGAATTCAAAATTCGTCTTTCATAAACCGTTTGGCTGATTGATTTGAAATATTGCAGATATGTACCTTAGATCGTCCTCTACAAAGTTTGAGTTTTTAGTGCCGATCCAAAATCCAAGATGGCCGCCATCGCAGGACTTAGTTCAACATAGGACCCTATGGTTAAAACATACAAACAACTTCTTCTCAGAAACTGTCTACACTATGAAGCCAATTTACGAAGAAATAAAGGTTGGATATTTATCATATTATTTTTGAGTTTTTGGACCCAATTGCAAATTGAACATGGCTTCCAGGGTCAATAATGGGTTCTGATTGCTTGAAATTTCAAAAATTGCTTTTTACAAACCGCATGCAGATTGATTTGAAATATGGCAACATTCATAAAAACAGCATCATCATGTAAACTCTTCAGCATTTAATATCAAAATTTGTAAGAAAAGTAATGTCTCTTAAAAATTTTTTGTAAGTCAGGTGGGCGATACAGGCTCTCTAGTTATATACCAAAACATACATTATAAATATCTCAGTTTTACTGTATTTTGAATCATTATCGCCATATCGAATCCATCATTCAAATTGGTTTAATGACTTGAAATTACGGAAACCATTAACATTAATAATGGTTGTCTCTGGGAATCACACTGCAAATTGTTTTTATCTTTTCATTTAACGATAAGGTCAACGCCAATCATATACACAAAAACCTTTTTCAAACAGCATTAATCAGATACTATATAAAAGATATATTTGAATTTGTTTTATCAATGTATTATGCTAATTACTAATTCAAAAAGCCCTTAACAACTGTTGTATTTACTGCTGTAGTTTGACTGAAGAGAGCTTTGCACATTTATGCAAATTAAGTTCAGCGTGCTTCTGAGAAACCGAAGTATCATGAATTTATAAATTGATTTATTTAGTGTTTGTTTAATAAGGATATCGCCACTTAAAGCATTGTTTCAGCTATGTCAAGACGTCCATTTTTTTTAAAGAGGATCCGTAAAAAAACGTACAATTTTTCGATTTTCCGCAGGAAAACCAAATACAACAAACTTACACAGTTCACGAACACAGAAAACGAGCAATACTAAGCGAAAAGGGAAAACCGGAATGAGAAGATTCTCTGACAAAAAGAAAAACAACATTTACATTTAAGCACTTGTCTTGTGTTTTGTTTTATTTGTGTAAACATTATTGACCGGGAAACAATGGAGTTTTTTCCCGCTTAGTTTCAGTGCAATAAGGTTATTTACCAGGGAACAATAGGGTTGATAAATAACTATAAAAATGGTCCAAACTTCACACCAAATACAAGATGGAAGGAATTGTTTTTTTTGTTTCAATTTTTCAGCTATATCATAGTGTCCTGTTTTTATTTGGAGGGGGGATCCGGAGACCTGCAGTAGGAAAACTATCAAATCTTGCCAATTAAGATTAGAGTTGAGTAAACCCTGTACACAGTGGGACTCGAACCCGCAACCTCACTACCTTACCCACTCTGCCACAAAGACCCCTCCGAGGAGAATGTTTGTTTCAAAGAGATACAGCAAATACAAACCTAAATTCATTTAATCACTAAATGTCAGAATAAGAAATGGGCAAAAATAACGAAAAACAAATAATACATAGTCACAGGCGATGGCATAAACTACAGGTATGAAATACAACACAAGAACAATATAGATATCACGATTGGGAGCAGCTACAAATTATTATGTTGCATGGCTGAAATATTAAATGGATCTCTAATCATCTTATATTATTGTATACGCCACTACAATTAATGTTGCGTGGTTGAAAATGTTAAAGGGATCTCGAGCCTCCCTGTATTGTAAAAATACGCCACTACAAAATGCAAAACTTGACAAAAAGCAACAGAGAACTGATATGATAGAGCTTACACATAGTAGGAAGCCAAAAATACAGAAAATAAATATGATAAAAGATTTATAGTTTAATTTAAAGCTTCATAGCCATGTGATGTAAACTGAAACATTTATATAACAGTTACCAAGTACAAATTAACCAAGGTTTTTGTTGTTGCTATGTTTGACTGTCCATTTGAAAATAATTTACTTCTGTTTCGTTACATTCTGTATGTCCATTAACGCGTTAGCAACAAATGACTGACAAGTAACATTTCCTGTGGTCTAATCGGTCATAACTACCTCTGGATTTTTGACGACTGTTTTATATATTAGTCATTATATATTGACAAACAGATACATTTGTTTTACTTGATTATATCTCTTACCCTTGACCTTTCCTTTATTTTGAGACACTGATAGGATGAGTTCTGGATTTGTCAATAAATTGCATTATATTGAAGATATCAATGTACTAATGCATTATGCTGTGTAGACCGCTATATTATAACATTAGATAAAGCAAGAAAAACCGCTCAGATTTTCAGACGTGTTTTGTCTCAATAAAAATACATATACAATAAGCGCGTTTCAAATGCATTGGTAGGAAGAAATCAAACTTTGAAAACGAACGAGTACCTCATAGATATTTAAAGTAAACAAGATTTCCGTTGCCTCGGTCGCACAAAATTTATGCATTTAACTAAAAAAGTATTATGTTTAAAAAATATGATTCACTGAACTACCTACTCTCTCTCTCTCTCCATCTATTATATTTCAGATAAATCAACAAGAACAAATACAAAGTATGTTTGTGCTTTGGACAGTTATTAATAGTCACATAAATGCAAATAACTATTTTAATTACTTTAAACTTTAAAGCATCTATTTTGATGATTCTCATTCAATTTTTTTGGTATAATAATCGCTAATATTGTGATACTAAAGTATAAATTAAGGAAATACATGTTTTAGTAATTCTTCTCCTTGTGGTTTACTGCAATGTCGGAAGACTGGTCTATAGTTAAATAATAAAACAACACACATCTCGTCGCATTTTGTCTTTGTATTTTGTTCATGGGCAATATTTTTTATATGTTCCGTATCTCGTAGCAATATACACTCAACTTTATAATTAAAGAGGTTAATGCTGATTATTCTTGTTTTGTTTTGTTGTATTTAAGCTTTACAATCATTTCCTTTATTAACTACATAAGAACTCAAAATATGTGTTCTGCCATGTGCATGAAAAGATTTAAAGGTACGTACGCTTATAATAACTCTTTTTATTGAATGAAGTAGCAATATATGTAATTTAGATACAAAGTCTATATACTGGTTGACAGGATAATATATCGAATATATCGTATTATTTCATATCAGTAATATTAAGTTTGTTTCAATTGGATAAAATAAGGTCAGCTGGTATTAATTAATCTGCAGTAATTTGACATGAGGGCATTATCACGGCATGGTAATGCCCTCTCCAGTAACAAGCAACATAAAACTGTTTATTTTTTTAAATTATATAAATTTATATATGTGAACACATGTACAATCTAAACGAAGAAAAAAAAGGTCACATAAAGTTTAGAAAACTAACTGAGAATTGCCTGAAAATTCCAAACAATGATACATCATGAGGCCTATAATCAAATCATACGACAAATAAAATAATACAGTCTTAAAACTCATGGTTTCTTGATTCTTCAATGAAATTAATATAATAGTTGCTTATATAGCTGGCATTGTCATGATACTTGACAGTGGTATTGCCTTCAACATTGATCATGCCCTCGCCATTATGACATGAATAGAATTTTGCGTGTTTTGATTGGTCTGAAAACAACATTCGGGTCACGATACATCGCAACAGTACTCCGCTGCCTGATTCCGCTGCACATTGGACTAGCGGAATTCAGTATCGACCTTTTTTTTCTTAAAATAGATCGAATAAGTACAATTGTGTGGTAACATTCTCTGTTTCTGAACAAGGAAGATATTATCCACGTAATCAACAAAAAACTGGCGGCTCGGTGAATATTACATTTGCTCTGGCTGTAAATCTTGATGGCGACCTATATCGAAGTCATTGATTGTATAATAATTAGAGCCATGTGATGTTAGATTGACTTGGGGCTTCTCCGGTCCATATGGACTTAGTGGAGCCAAATATATTTATTTCTAGACACAAAACGTAATATATATCAATTTGCTACAGTAATCGTTATTACATGTACATCATCCTCCCAAGTCAGGGGTTCTGAGTCCGCGTTCGCTCCAACATCACCCCTGACAACATACATATATGACTCATATATATTTGTTCGGGTCGGAAGTGAAGTTGCTTCTGACCTTGAGAAGTACCAATTAAAATCGTTTTTACAAAATCTGCATGTCGAACGTAAACAAACACACGAGGTTTAAAGAGCATGCGAATACTGCGGTAATTTGATTTGAAATTGATAAAAAATATATCGTGTATCTTATATTTAAACGTGCGCAAACTCAAAATAAGGTGTGTGACAGCTAATGATACGTTTTTATATTTTCTTCTCGAATTAAAACATATTTGGACCTTGTCAATTCCACGAAGACGAAGCTTAAATTTGTGCTTGTTCTTACAGGAGTTCTGTGCGTATCTACCTCATATACATAAACATAGGAGTACGGTACGGTAAATTTTTTTAGACACTTGGTTGAATCAAATTCCCAAAACCAATAAGTTTAATATTGTTTACAAAATAACCATGGCACCCTCACACCATGTACACAATTTTGATTATTTAAGAAAAAAAATCATTTTGTACTATAAATCGATAATATTAATCTTATATCTATACCTGTAACAAGCTATGTAAGCAAGTGTCAGTATATGACTCTAGGGATCTACTACTTTTTGTAGAAAAAGAGGGGGGTAGGATTCTTTTTGGACACAATTAGTCCTGAAGAGCCACACAGTCAGTAATAACTAAGAAAAAAGAGCATATAGGGAGAAAGGAAAGGAAGTGTTCTAAGCAGTATTATATTTTAGACCACACATCATTCCCCTCCCCTCGCTTGCCCTCTCTACATAAAGGATGTGGTTGGTTGTTTCTACATGTACCTTTTACAGATGTAAAAAAAATCCAGAAATTAAAGATGTAAATTATCTGCCGTTGAAATATTTCAACAAAATATTAACTTTTATACCAAAGCAGTACTTGTGTATACACTTACCAGGTACTTCTGCCTAGTTCATCAAATAAACTGGATAACAGTAAATGGCTTAAAATTACTGAGCATCGAGTTCCATTTAAACAAACAAAATGTACTTTTATGCGACTAATTGATAATTGTTATTTGCAAAAGTATAATTCATTGTCTGCTGATTTAAATAGAGGGATCAATGAAATGGGACACTAGAAAGTCTAGCCTTTATTAGCATTAATAATCTTTTCATACATTTACGTAGTGGTGTACATGCTACATTGTATTTGCCTGCATTACACCAAAAGAATATTCCACTGATATATGAAGACAAGCTTCAACAAGTTGGAATTTTTGCAATTGCACATTTAGTTTAATTGTAGACCTTATGGGCATGTAGCATAACAAGTTAAACAATCTAAATAACATACCATATGCATACTCTGGCATAACTAAGCTGCCTGCCATGTTGACTTTAAGCTGCATACACATATATGAATCACAGATTATTTAACCTAAAGGATAACTACATAGTTTGAAATGTATATTATGACAAGCACCAGCATAAGACAGTTTGCCTTAAGCTTGGTGTTAATTCTTACTAGTATGTCTTGCATATTTATTGAATGATTAAAAACAAGTGCCATTGTCACAGTACAAAAATTGCACGTGCAGCTTTTGCATTTATTCCTTTTAAGTAAGCAGTATTTAAGTAAATAATAAGATTTATGTGTACTAGTTCATGTTCAATTCCAAAACATTACCAAACACATGTTCACAAAACTACACTATATTGATGGGTCAAGTCACTTGGAAATATATCTTGTATCAAGAAATTAAATATGCAAAATCAAGATTACCAATACAACCACAATTTGGAGCCAAAAACTAAATGTATTTTTCAATTTTATTTAAGTTAGCCTTGCAATCATATTTAACTTCCATTTCCCCAAAATAGGACACTTAAAGTCCATGATTGTGTTAATTGGGTCATCTAGAACCTTAATAAGCAGATCATCAACCTTTAATTATGGTCTATTATTATGCATACCAGTACTTATAAATTATTCTTGGATACAATTATGTAGCTCATGTGACAATTTATGATCTGCTAAGAGGTCCCATTACCCTAAATGAAGCAGCTCGTTGTGATTCAACACCCAGGGGTTTACAAATATTATCTGTTATTGAACTGTTTGCACTGTTTTATATTGTTTTAATTTTTTTCTGCCACTTATTTTATACTTCTAGAACACCTTGTTAATAAACGTAACACTTCATTCATAACCATCCAGTCTTTGCTAAAAAAAAGGGGGCTTATTCTTTTAATTGGTCCCTGAGCAGATAAGGTACATACAGTATATGTAAACTAGTACCATACAATTCTCATTCTTGCCTTGAAAAACATATTCATGTACTAGTATATGAAAAATTATTTCACTTCAGGTCATTTAAATCACTCTGAATATTATAAGACAGGGACTTGGTGGCAGTAGTTTGTCATCTACTATTGATCACACTGTCAACACAGAGGTTGCAGGTTGGGTTTAGCTGCTGGCAGGGTGTGTACTTTACTCCTATGTCAACTTTTTGTATACTGATAAATTCCATGACTTCTCCAGGATTTATTGACCCGTTTTGACCTTGTGGAAGGTTAGGAGTTTTCTACTGGTAAACCGTCTTCCTCCCGAATAAAAACTACATGGCGTTATAAAGCTGAACAATTTCTGAAAGTAGGATGAACACAACACACAAATAAAAATGAAACAAAATGAAATGGAAATTAATGTGATTATGAACATAATCCACATGCATGAACAGCAATACATTTTATCTTTTATTCCACATAATTTAAATCTGTCAGAATAGGAAAATTGCTTTCATGTGATAAAAAGTTTGACTAGTGTGATGTGCATAATCAATTTCTTATATCCCTCAAATTCTTACATGTACAGTATATTATTAAAACATTATCCATGTCGATTTAGAAGTTGAATGTTTTCCTCCTATATCAGTTCTAGTAGTTTTAACATGGTGCATAATTAACTGTTTACGAAATTTTACTAAAGTCTTGAATGTGATGATGTGTTAAAGATTACATACAGGTGTGTAATACGTGTAAATGTCAACCTAAATGTTTGTAAAATTTAAATCACATATAATCCAATTAAATAAAACAAATTCTCTACAGCAGTTTTGGTTGGAATACTTATATGGACATTCACTGACTTCTGTTGTCCCTGACAGATCTTTCCCCTGTTAAAACAATCTCATTTCGGGTTACTTCACCCACCTCTTTCTTAGTCCTTTTTCAGTTCTAAGAAGTACGTCCGGATTACAGAAATTTTAATTGTCTATTAATTTGTAATTATAATTGAATCATTTACTACTGCTTTCACATACTGCACGGAACTCCAGTCATATATCTGTCATGAACAACGTTCGTTCAACACGTGCCGTGGAAGTATTCGACGTATGCAAATTTGTACATGCCATTACAGTCGTCCTCATTTCATTTGAAAAACAAATGGCTCCTGCTTTCATAGCTCATATAGCTTCTTATTGAGGTCATTTTTTGGTTACATGTAAACATAAGGCGAAGGTTACGATAAATTTCATTGGCTGTTTTAACTCCGGTCACCACCAGATGGCGACACACATACCCGAAAAATATATATGTATGTTGCCAGGGGTGATGATGGAGAGAACGCGGACTCAGAACTCACGACTTAGTAGGATGCATGTACATTGGTTGTCCACTCTGCAATGATTTAATAATATATAATGGTCAAAATAAGTGATGGAGACAAATATAATATAAGATTACTAGGTACCTCTGCATCTCTGGCTAACAAACCTAAAACTTTTAAGAATTTCCTTTATCTTATCTCATCTATAAAAGATGTTCTTTCGGGAGGTCGTTAAACATTTGATTGAAAATATCATACTGTTCAAGAATTCTGTCTTCTAAACTGACTTAGCTGTTTCTTGTATTTTAATAATTTTGCATGAGGAATATTATTTATCTTTAAATTACGAGGTAAGCCAGGTCATGTAGACATATTTTGCTTCTCTAAAGGCGCAACTGCTTATCTTTACTGAAACCTGTAAAATAAATTTATAGAATATTTTGTTTTATAATGAGCGGAAGATTTAATTCAAATCGCCACACTTATAAGTTTATTCACTAAAAGTTTTTTGTGAAGTATAATTACGTTTCCAAATTTGTATGTATAATTTATATATACTTTTCCCTAAAAATCGGTATATTTTTCTCGACTACATTATAATTTCTATCATCCACTTCTTGCACAACATGCCCAGCGCGTCACAAGTGGATGATAGGGGATGTCCTCTCGTTGGAGGTTGTCTGGTCATAACACGGATAGCCTGACCGTGGACACAGTGGGTAACGTGTTTGGAAAGTGTCCCGCTTCTTGCGCGATAAAGACCCGTCTTGCAGATTTCGAAAAAAGAATAGGCTTATTGCAGCCGCTACAAAGGCAAAATTTCTCGAAACTATCCAATACTCAATACTTTGGCAGTACAAATTTGTGGCCTGTGACACACCCCCTTTTCCTGTTAATTTATTGTTTGTCCTCTTGCTCTCGTTCCCTGAATATAGCTGCAATACTGCTCGCTGGACGTAAAACACTCACTCAATAAATCTATCAGTTATTATATTCCTCTCATTCAGATTTTTTTCACATTAAATAAGATATTCACATTTACACAAGACATATAACGCGTTCTTTATTTTAAAGGTATTTATATTCCTTTTTATGTCTCATTTTATCCCCAAAATTTACCAGAAGAGAAATTTCAAAGGAACACAATATACTAAGAATTTATTACTTTCTACCGAATTGTGTAAAATAGAAAATTAAAATACGCATGAATGGACAAATTGAACGGACGGAGAAAAGGCTAAATTTTACGACATAAAAAAGAAATCGAAAAGCAAGAAGTCGAAATGACCGGATTATGCTTCAGTAACTTAAATTCACCAATTTAGTTAAAACGCACAGGAAGCGTTGTAGTTGTGAACGACAAAAAGGCATTAACTTAATAAAGTGTTGCTATTTTTCATTCTATGATGATCCGATCAAACTAAAATAAATGTCTCCATAAAGAGCCATCAACAATTACTGTAAGAGAGAAAATAATGTGGTGGGTGTCAAATAAGTTATTTCTTTTTAAAAATATTATGTTCTTATTGAAATTCATTTTTATAGTGGGTTTCTAGGTACAGTTTGTTGGTTTTGAAAATAGACGTACAGTTGAAAACATGAGATTAGTTGACTTGATACGAATATTTAAGTTTAAGTTGATTTAGCGTTTTATTAGTTTTCGGTAAAATATTATGTTCTTAATGAAATTAATTTTTATTGTGGTTTCTAGGTAAAGTTTATTGGTTTTGAAAATAGACGTGCATTTGAAAACATGAGATTAGTTGACTTGATACGAATATTTGAGTTTTAGGAGATTTAGCGCTTTATTAGTTTTCATATACTGTCAACCCTTTGCTATGCCACAACTGTTATGTCAAACAATTGTTTAAGGTAATAACGGTTTTGTGTTTGTTTATAGCAAACAGCAATCTGTTGTTATTACTACTTTATGATTTATGATATAGGACGCCCAAAATTATAATATATCAAACTAATGTTAACATATAAAAACTAGTAATCATAATTGAATATGCGTTTTTGTATTTCAGAAATTCAAAGGTATGAAACTGTGTGCCATACAGATCCTTTTTATTGTGACAATATTCCAACTGAATGCACTGAATATTTCGCGCTTAACTCAGATATATAATAGCGTGTGTGGCGGAAACGCAGATTGTGAACGATATGAATTTATCGAAGACAATAAAGATTTTTTATTTAAATATGGAAGGTTTTGCGACCCTTGTAGTTGTAGCAGTAATTGTGTGATAAGTGGTGACTGTTGTCCAAATACTTTCTTTTCATTACAACTCTCATGTAGAGATACCAGTTTTCTGAGGTTTAACCGGAACCATAAATCTACATTGTCTGTGTTAATGATAGACAAGTGTCCAGATGATGTAGATAATGCAACTATTCAACGATGCGAATCAGTTCAAACTCCGGAGCATAAGCTGTCTTACCCTCCAGTAACTTCAATGAAAAGTTATTTAACGTATACAAATATTCATTGTGCAAACTGTTTTAATGAATCTGAGGCTAATTTAATTCCATGGAGGGTGCAACTGAGGTGCGAAGAATTTGCAGATTTTAATTTCGCCTCTTCTTACCAAGAAATATTTGATCTTGCTAAAACTCGGAAATGTAATATTGATTATGAGCAACTACTAGGATATAGTAGAATCTGTACCGAAGATAAATTCAGTATTATTACTAAATGTAATATTTCTGGAACATGGGAGACTTTTGATCCGGATATACAGTTTGCTTGCGAAACATATGAAAACCAGTTTCGTTTCTTCAAAAATGTGTTTTGTTATATTTGTAATCCACCACGAACAGATGGGAGATTGATAGCAAGTTGTAATGTTACTGGTTTGTGGGACATATTTGATCAAGAATTAGAAAACTCTTGTTTGAATTCTATCTATTCTAACGTAACATTAGGGTTTAAAAATGTATATTGCTATTTGTGCAATCGCAATAATGCAAAATTGGTGGACGAATTAAAATATAAAGTAGACAAGGAGGAATCTATATATAAGAACCACGAATTCTTGTTTATATACGAAATAAACAACTTTTCAAATAAAATGTTACAAAAACGTGGAGAAGAGATATTGAGTAACACACTATATCTTAACAAATATAGAGAATTAAATTCTTTGAGGAAAACAAAATCACGTGATAGACATAAAATCAAAATTCCTGAAAATATTTATAATTTTACTAACCTCTTTAGTAACTATTTTGCATATCAAGGGACGGCGGATATTTGTCTAAATAACAGTGGAATTTGTGATTGTACAGAACGATGCTATTTTTCTAGCAGAAGGTGTTGTATTGACAAACTGTTAGATAAACCAACAGACTGTACGGACAGAAATTTAACAGTAAAGGGAGAAAGTTATCTCGTGTATAATTCATGTAAAAAAAAATCGGACACAATGTTATATAAACTCTGTGAAGAAGATTTGAACTCTGACCTATTTTCAATTTTACCTGTAGAAAAGAGGGTAGATTATGGTATTATCCATTTCAAAAATATATTTTGCGCTCTATGCAATCCAAACACTATACCGATTACAAACGAACTTGAAAACGAAATCATATTTTCCTGGAAAATTCACATTACATGCACTGTTTATATTCCGTTTTCTTTTCACGCATCGTTCGAGGATTATCTTGACTTTACTCGAAATCACGGATGTATCGTCCGTTTTAGCCCTCGGACTTACGGACAGCGTTGTGATACTTCATACGAAAAATGCAATGAAACTGGAAATTGGATGGACTACAATAGCGATATTGACTATGCTTGTAACAATCTCAACATACCAAAAAATTGGTACGACGTTGGTAATCCATTTTGTGCAATATGTAACCCTCCAAACCAAGATGAAATATTGTATACGACATGTAATGTTAATACAACCAAAAGTATTGACATCCAAAGAAACTGTCTAGAAATGCCAACAGTTAAAAGTCATGCACCTTATAAAAATATATTTTGTAAATTGTGTAATGAGGAGCTGTCATGGAAACCACCAACAACCATCCATATACTACCAGGTACTGGGGGAGTAATTTTTCATAGAACATACAGAACAATATTTGCATTGTCGTCATATAACACAGAAACTAAAACTCAACAGATAAAAAGGTCGTGTAATGCAAGTCAAGTTTACTATCCTTTGAAGGTAAGCTAAGATAAAACATATAAATGTATTGATGATGCAGCCAAATCGCTTTTACGTAAAGTAAACATGCAAACTGTTTAATTATATTAACGTTTGTTACACCAATGTCCGTGTTCCCGGATGTTACCTATGATATTAACTTTTTATATTTGTGTAAGTATAGAGATTGCAAAAATTATGAAATTTTTGTTATTTTCTTTTCTGCAATTATGACTTCAAATTAATTATTGTTATTTTTGTTTGAGTAAAATGCTCTTCGTAACGATACCGATTTCCTGGCGAAAAAACATTAGACAGATTTCGATAACGCTATACACACTGCTGCTGAGCTGTGATCGATATAATCTGCCATTCTTAAAATTAATGGCAGTCGACCGAGAGAAGAATTAATTCGTGTAGAGTTTGGTTTTGTACTCGACGGGTGGGCCTTATTCGATTATTTCATAACAAACGACAGCTTGGTATAAAACACGAATAAACGCCTACCCGGTGTGAACATGATCACAGCCACATGACTTAATTTCTTTTATAAAAAGTACAAAGCAACGTACTTTGTTTGTTTGGTATAGGTACGTGAAATTGTTTGGGAGGCTCAATTTTACTCCTTCGTGTGTAAATGTTAAAATATTTAGTAGCTTTTTAGGGTCGTGTATAGTAAAAGCATTTTAGGATGTTAAATATATTTTTTCATGTTATTTAATGATTTTGTCAACACAACACAACCAAACACAGTATACTTGTAATTTTAAATGTTCGAAACGAATGTAATCCTCGAGTCTCAACACTTATACGCGGAAGGGGTTTTGGAGTAGGCCTTGGTAAAAATTATTACAAATAGCGATATTTTGTTTTTGCACACAGAGACAAATCAACAATATACATACATGTATCTTTTACAAAAGTCAAAGGGTGTTACATAATAAACATTAAACGCTTTAAAAAACGCTATTTTTCGTTTTTCGTACGTTAATGAGTTTAGCAATTCCAGTAGCTTTCGTACGAAGATGAAATCCTGGATCCGATCCGTTTTCTTCGAACATAATATCCTTGTAAACTTGATGTACGGAATACGTGACATGTACAAGATATTGCATTTCATAAACTAACAGAACCACCAACAATCTATATATATATATTTCAATACCGTTTTATTGCTTCCTGTGTATATAGTGTCTAAGCTTTTTTACGTTTTGCTCACAAACAAATAATGTTATTTATATTAACAGAACGAATGCCGTGATATACTTTGTCATCCAGGAAGATTTTTATCACGTGACGAATGTATTCCGTTGCTCCAAACTACAAATAATTTGGGATACACCTTCTCGTTTGGACTAAAAGGTGTTACAAAGAAAAGCGTCAACAATACAGAAGCGTTTCTACAGGCTATTGAAAAGCATATTCAATCATTTGTTAGAGAGTATTTACAAGTTCAATCGTTAATTTTTGAATCGTCTTATTTGTTTTCCAATCTGAATTGTAGGATATCTGCAAATTGGATAAACGCCACCGATATTATTATTACACTGTATCAAAAAATCTTCATCCGGGAGTGTGTAAATCGTCCATGGATTGAAAGTAAACTTTTTAATTTATCCTCCAACAGCTTAAATGTTTCTTATGACCATTCAGAATATGAATTTATAATTTACAATGACAATAACGCATTTCATTTACCACAATATATAAGCAAAATCGGATTTACGAAATTGTGTTTAAGGACTAGTTTTAATAATAAAGAATTTCCGGAAGCAAATATGTATGTTCATTCGCATGTGGGAAGGCTACTCTTCTGTAAACAAGTAGAACTGACAGAAAATGAATTTAGAGTAGACATGAAGTCATTAAAACTGCGTCTGACATCACGCGCCTTTGAAATTGAGGCTGACGAATACATTTTAACAGCATTAACAAGCGCAAGAATCTGCTTGAAAGACTTTGAAACTTTCTCAATGGCAACAATCGTTGAAAATTCTAAATCACAAAATATCCTAGGAATAATTATGCTTATATGCGCCTTAATATCTCTTCTCTGTTTGCTTATGACGTTTATCACTTACTGTGTGTTTCCGTCTCTTCGAACTCTTCCTGGAAAAAACAATATGTGTTTAGTGTTTGCCATGTTAATAGCTAATTCACTATTTCAATTTGGAATAAGCGCAAACCACACTTTCATTGGCTGCAAGATCATTGGTATTTTACTGCACTATTTTTGGTTGTCTACCTTTGGGTGTTTAAATGTTTGTTCGTTGCATATGTATCGGGTATTTCGAAGTAAAACAAAACTTCATTTGTCATCTAATAAATCACAAAACAGGATTTTGAAGAAATATATGCTATATGCATTTGGAACACCTGTAGTAATTATATCCGTCAATATAACTATAACTTTCATGACTTCAAATTCTGTTGGATATGGGGGACGCGTCTGTTTTTTAAATGAATTAAAAGCAGTTGTAGTCACTTTTATCATACCAGTAACGTTAGCATGTATATCTAACATTTATTTTTTTATCGTGACGTCTATGAAGATTGCTTCCTCACCAAAAGTAGATTCAGAAGAACAACATTCTTCATTCAATCGTGTACAGTTTGCAGTTTACATTAAATTATTCACTATAACAGGTATAACATGGATCTTCCAGATCATTGATTCGTTTCTGCCGATATCGGAATTTTCCACAGTAGTGTCATTAATGAATTCGCTACAAGGTGTGTTCATATTTACAGCATATATTTGTAATAAAAGAGTCCTGTACTTATGGAAACAATCAAGAAAGAAGACTAATGACGTTACCAGACGTAGAAACAAATCTCAATTAAGTATAAAAACAATGACGACGATACTGAACACTTCGTGCGTCTCAAATTCCCACTAAAATAAAAAAAAGTTGTGTTTTGTAATAGTATTATTGACGTGATAGCTTTATTTTGTTGCGCTCAGCTGTCCATTCAAAAGAAAAAGTGTATTTTTCGTTTGGTGAATTTTATATTTGAGAAATAATTCATATCATGAATATAAATCCTACCCATATTTAAATAATCCTTAAAATTGGGGCAGCCATGAATTACTTCGATTTTGATATGAAAATAAAGAAATTTTACATATCGCGCATACATTAGTTAAGGTTTATTTTGGCAGTTCCAATTTCCGAGATCCTCCGTTGTTACAAAATTATATTATGTTCCTTGTGTTATATTGGTTTTACAGTTTATCAGCATTTTGAAATTTGGATGAGTTTTCATTTTGATGTTTAACAGTCATCAAGTTTTCTAGTTTGTAGTAACAAGTGAACACGAGTGTGTTCCCTTTTAAAATCTTATTTGCTTTGTATATATTGTAGTCGCGAACTTTATGTGGTAAATTAGATCCTCTGTACCGTTGTTCTTTTTGGTTTAGAGAACTAAAGTATCTGTATCTGCACTAGGTTAATTTTTATAATAATTATAATAATTTAATTTGCATATGTAAGAAAACTGCTGTCAGTTATAATTTGTTTTTGCTGTACGATTTGCGTACCAAGTGGATATCGTGATCCCGTTGGCCTGAACTTGACTTGGTATAGTTTTATTCTTAATTTGTCTGTTTAACGAGTATCGTATTAATGTATAAACACCCGATCAATCAGTTTGATATGTATTTTAAGCTAAAGTCATGTTGCATATATATGAGATTTAATTATTGTATAAATAGAAAGTAAGGTTATATAAATAGATTTATGTATTTCAAATGTTAATTACGCATAAAGACTAACTATACTCTTTTTAGCACTGTCATGTTATAATGCAAGTGTAATCTTGCACTTAAGTCTTATTCATTTTTTATAGTAAACATTTATTATTATTATTATTATTATTATTATTATTATTATTATTATTATTATTCGCGTTCGTGTATATATTATATGTAAATATTCTATTCTGGGGATGACTTCATAAGTATGATGAATCCATTTTGTTCTTAACTAATAAAATTAAAATTAAAATTTCAAACTGAACTGTAAGGAAAAGTCCAGATATATATACCTACAAAAATAATAACAGATAAAACCATAAAAATGTAAACAAAACAAGGATCAACTTCATACAAGATATACGCCTAAATTAGCAGGTGACCACGGCCTAATGAAAACCTATTTGAATACTTAATTTACGTGTAAATACACACTGTGAGTATTATAATTATGTTATATTAAAACATAAATCTACCAAAAATACAACAAAAATCAAAGTTCAATCTTCACAACTAGAAGGTTACATTGCATCTAGTCGAACCGGTACCATTGATAACGCAAATTGTGCTTCGTACATTATCTTTCATTGAAAAGTTGTTAAAATTCCAATAATTAGCGATACATTACACTTGTCGAAATATCAATGTTTAATTCAATCTTAATATCTATTTATGAATAGTATCTAAAAATTTGCAATGTTTATTAATGTTACTTTTGTTTTCTATGTTAAGATTTTTTCTACTCTGGTGGGCATCGTGGATTTGTTGATAACACTTTTCAAAGGATCAATTGAAGTACATTTGTAACATGACTATACAATCTTCGAAAGATTTTGTCATAAAATGTTTGGCCGCCATGTTAAATACTAGATGACAAAAATGTTAAGTACCAATAAATGAATATGTCTACCACGTTGGACGGCAGTCTGGCCAGAAGACAACTCGGACCGTCTCACCAACTTCGACAAACACTATATGCCTTAATGCTACCTTCTTTTAAGCATGAATTGGTTTTATCAATACTTCCTTTAAATAATTGCAATAACATTTTTTAAATATATAACTGATAAGCATCGATTACAAAAAGAAACGGAGAGGTGTTAAGGGATTCCTAGACATAAACCACGATGCCATCTTTGCTGATCTAGGTATGTGTGCGATGAATTCTATTTCATCATGTCTTGTCAATCCTTCTAATCAGATGGAGAAAAGTACTAACCGACATATTTTTATAATTATGTAAATATTTAAATTATGTTTGCTCCGTATTCTACGTAACTATACCACTAAGTTATTGGCGTAGTAACTTAGTATACGGAGCGAACATAACAGCTGATTTTAATCAGACCGACCATATACTCAGAGAAAAAGAATGCAAAACAAATTTTCTTTCAACAAGCTACATAGATTTATTACGTAAATAATTTTTTGTCTTCTCTGTAGCTATGTTTATGTATGGTTTATCATAAAAGTTCATTGATTCATATTGTTTCCTAATACTAAAAGCATTACAAATGAAATCACATCTAAGTATTAAAGAACTAAGTAAGTACTAAGTGATTTTCATTTACAGTTAATTTAAAGTTTAGATTAAAAAAGGTGTAAAAAATGGCATGTTTACTTTCTTGGACAGAAGCAAGGTTGCACTAGGTAAATAATAAGGCGAGTTTTTTACCTTTTGCGATGGAATATATCTCCATGTATCGAACAATTTCTAATATAATATCAGATCAGATGTTAATTATTCCTTAAAAACTTTTTGTTTTTTTCACATTATAATGCAATAAAATAGCGATAGCAGTAGCTTATAATGGGATCTGATTTTGTAGTTTTGTAGTAAATTGATAAGAAACGATTTTAATTCATCATACTTATTTCGAATTTGTTATTTTTAGTTGGTAGTCTTGTGTCATGGTACGAACACGATGATGTGCGACGTGAATTAACTTAAATGCATTATACATCTATACCTTATCAAATACAAAAATTTAGTAAATAAGTTTTCAGGCTCTATACTCGTGTTACAAAACATTCTGCCAAAAGAGAGAAAATAGATCATATTGGATTGATCATTTCCCTTGATAATCTTAGATTATACTGGAATGGTTAGTTCCGTCTGGTCCTGGTAAGTTTGGTCCATGTTGGGCTTTTAAAGTCAAATATTTGGTTAGGTTGAATCGAATTGGTAAGTTGTAGTTGTAATGTTTTATCTCATTAGATTGGTTGTCCCTGTATTATGTTGGATTTCAGTATATTGGTTTTAGTTTCAGGTTTGATTTAAGTAAGCATTTTGTCATTCTGATGTCAAAGTAGGAAAAAACTCTTTCCCATGTCGGATAGTGGAATAGGCTAACGGTACATTGGACACGCCGGTCGCTAGTAGGAATTTATTGGAACCTGCTTTTCTACCATGTATCCGAACTTCGATTGCCGAACTTCGACCAACTACCACGGTGGAGTAAATGGATTACTCAACACTAACAAACGTTCAATCTAGGGTTTTGCCAGTCTACGACATAATAATGGTGTTTTTTTATATCTTAAAAATTTAAGATTTCATAAATATAATGTTTCACATATTACAGAAGCTCAGCTCAGTACTCAAAATGTCAAATATCTAACAGTAAAAAGATCTCAAGCTAAGTTATGCACATGAATAGTAGTCGGTTAGAAACACATGCTCGCATGTCATCAAAATGTCAAATATAAATAAGTAAAATGCATAAAAATCATTGTAAGTTAAAATTTAGACATATAAACCAAAGACAACAACAAAGTTCTAGCATTGCAAAATGGCAAACGCAGAAGTAAGAGCAGACATTAATGCTCACGCTCGAAGTCACCATCTTGAAGTTGCTGGGGACAATAACATACATGCAAAAAAGTTTGTGGCACATTTACAAGAGAGATCCAGATTATGCGTAGATCCACTAAAAAGCATATACGAAAGCGAAATCATACTATTCAGAATCAGAGACTTAAACGACGAAACAAAACAGGTTGTGAAAAAAATACCAACATTTGTGAATCATCACTTTACCGACGACGTAATACCAAGCTCCCACAAAAACCCGCCACTAGAGACAGCATAACTTGAATTTGAATAGAGAGACTACTGTAGGCGAAAACATTTTACTCGCTGATGACGCTGATCATAGTCTTACCAAGCAGTACAAGAACAACCCAGCACTACCCCATATACGTCACACGAGCATCTGCCTTACCTTTGGTACCACCTAACCAAGTTGACAATGTTTGGTTCCAAGCACTAGATGACAACCAAACAAATGACAGTTCAAATGATTATGTTACAGAGCAATGGGTTAAAACAGATTGACAGATGGAATCATCACTCCACTGTTGTGCTTACAGCAACAAAACACTTGGAAGGCTGGTACTACAAACTAAACAATAAGCTATATAGAGTCCACCCGAACCTGTTTCTCCAGATACAGAAACAGCAAAACAGACAGGCAGCCATGTAAATAAAGTTAGTACAATACTTTGACGGCATACGACGAAAACTTCAAAAACATACATATCTCAACATTGACAGCAGACTGGAAAACAGAGACTTGAGCAAAGACAGATTGACCTGTATCACTACACTGATGCAGCATAACACCTATTACAGATAGATTGACAGTATTATATTTGTATACAGTAGAGCTTATTGTATAGGCATTTTATAGTGCTATAATTTATACCATTATGCTAGTTGCTTTATTTTATATAATTCACATGAATACATCATTTTTGTCCGATATTAGAAATGTCAAAATAAAAACATTTACTTATTATATACTTTATTTCTGAAATTTAAATTGTAAAATTAAGGTCCTAAATTTTTTTTTATCTTTTATTTCTTTTTAGAGTCGTGATTTTACAATTACCAAATCTATCATTACCTGACAAGGATGTATTAGGGTATAGGCTGACTTTTTAATATGAACTTATGTACAAAAACACAAAAAAATAGATTTTTAAAAATCTTTCATTATCACTTTCACACAAAGAATGCTCATATTCAAAGACAAATGTTTAAACAGTAAATATGGAGATAAATGTAAAGCAAAAACAGCATATTATGGAAACATAGTATCAATCTGGAATTGTTCTATCTGTTTATTTTGTCCAATCATTCACTTCTCAATTAAGTTGTTCTTCCTACTTCACAAATTTATCAGTAGGTGTATAAAAAACTTTATCCCTTAGAAAACAATAGATAAATTTCGGTTTTTTTAACTTTTAAAATATTACAAATCAGAGAATCTTCAATTCTCATATTGTTAACATTTCTATGATCTACTTCAGCTTTTTCAACTTTTTCATAGAAATAGGAAAACTAGAAAGTAAGCAAAAGTATTTTAAAAAGTTAGCAGAATGAACTTTATCTTTTAACCTTTGAAAAATAATAAAATCTTTTATCTAATGGTCAATAATATCAAACAACTGTGAAATTCCGAAATCTTTCCATTTACTATAACATAGAAATTCATCTAATGGTACAAAATTAGGAATATCTAGGGACAAGACTTCTTTTATACTATGCTTTGTGTCTGGTTTTGCATTTGCTAAACTAAATAAAACATCTTTCCAAAACATATTAATTAATCTATTACCTATTTCCTTCATTTTATCTGGTAGTAGTTTTAAAACAAAGTCACCACCAAAACTTGCAAGAGAAACACAAAAAGTGTTTGCCAAGGTCCCTCACAATTATCATAAAATCTCTTTATCCAACTACATTTCAAATATGCAATAAAAAATTGCAAGTGTATCATATTTAATCCGCCCATGCCGAAGGCCCAATAATAGTATTTCGACGAATTTTGTCAACCTTCCCACTCCAAATAAATCTGAAAAACATGGTATTAAGTTCATTTAACATTTTTTCATGTACACTTTGCAATGCTGTAAAAGGATGTACAAGTTTTGGAATGACCTAATTTATGTCCTAAATTTTGTCATATTTATTATATGTCACAGAGTCCAAGCTATATTTACAGTTTCTGTTCTAAATTACATTTTATCTCATTATCCAACTTTTCAATGCCTACCTGTAGTACTTTTTTTTTATCAAAGTTTGATAAATGGGAATGAATGAATATTAAGAATTTTTGTAAGAATTATATTCCCTGTTTAAAATTTTATTTTTATTATTTATTCAACACAGAACTTGGTTCAGCCAAAACTTTTGCACTTAAACCGTTAAACTTTGATATGCTAGTTTAGATATGCCTTTCATTAAATTTTTTTAAATTAAAATTTTGGAGTAAATAATAAAAGAATGTAGATTTCAGTTTGCGATAGGTGTGATATCATAGACTTTCAGAAAAAAGGCGCATTGAACCCTGCTACCCGTCAACGGTTTGAGGTTCCCACTTTATTGTCTAAAACTATGTTAATTAAAAAGCTGAAAGCGGAATATAGTTCCAATCAGGAACAGCTACATACATAATCTATTTGAAGATTTGCCGACATTGGTTTTGTAATTTCGTTATTACAAATATGATAACTAACGAAGCGTTAGTGGGGACGATATTTGCGAACATCAATTCAAATTGATGCTTTCGATTTCTGGACTCCTAAAAATGTATCTTGCAAATTTAAGTTTAATTTTAATTTTAATTTTAATTTATTTTAAATCTATAATGGAACTATTTATTAATAAAATAGTGACTCTTGTTTTTCGGCAGGACGCCTCTATGTTTTCAAGTATTAAAGTCTTTTTATAGGATTAATAAAATAAAAAAGAGAAAATGTTCTGCTTATTAATATTTGGTAACAATGGCGTCATAACATATGATGTTGTCAATTGTCATTTATATATTGATTGTAACTTTGTACTATTAATTTTTTTTTCAGTATGTCAGAGATAAAACAAATATATAGATAGCATTTGACACAGACATGTCTGGCTATAAAGGTTAACGTAGCAATCGATGCAAGTTTAAATAATAATAATACAATATTACACGGTAAGAAGACGGTAATCAACAAGACTACCTTATTAAGACGCAATTCATGTGTCATCACACCAGCATATTTTGCACCCTGTTTTGAAGCCACGAATACATATCATAAAAAATATACCCGAGCAATTTAAATTATCCCTGTTATAGGGTACGGAATCATTCTGGTAACCCAATAAAAACAAGACGCCGTGATAAAGCTGAATGATTGCTTAAAATGACGTTAAACATCATTCAAACAACCAAACAATACAATCAAACGTAAATGTTTACTACAAATGTATTTTAAAGATAAATAATATATAATGGTATTATACAAATGTATAAAGTTAACAAACATTTTCTAATTCTGACTAGTTTTTACTGATACATTATTTTGTTATATCAGAGTATGATTGCTTTCTCAAACATCCGAGTCATTATTCTATGGGAACAAAGCTCATAAACAGTAAATATCTTAAGGACCACGTGGGAAACTTTTTACCTTATACCATGAGTGTAAAAAGTCATAGTTCCTCAACGTTTGGGCTATTTGGTATGTCAAAACAAAACAACAAATAGGTTTTGGCCAAAGAACAGTGGGTAAAATGATCAAGCACTCATTTGAGTTAATCCTTTGTATGAAACATTTTAATATAGCGTAAAATAAAGGTAAATTAATGTACATGTATAAATTAGACAATTTCAGTCAATTTTTAATATTTAATGGGTATTTATACCTCTTCCGTTTAGCAGACAATTCTGCCCTCCGCCTTGCACACCACCGATAGGTGGAAGCAGGATTTTTAGTAGAAACATGTCATAATGTAATACTATAAAACTATATCAAATTCGGATAAGAACACATAATAGTGTTTTTAAAGATTGCTTTAAAATTTGATATATAAAACTATTTCTATTAACAAACGGGTCATAAATTAAATCTTAAAGCCGATTTTGAAATGAAATACATATTATATTTAGATACATTTTAGACAAACCTTTGAAAGTGTAGCTGAAATTTCCCAGTTGCTTTCCGTTTTACCGTTTCTCACAATTCATATCTTTCATTTTTGCGCTGATTCTCCACGTGAGTGTGTTCTAAATTACAATTACAAAAACTGTGCCGTTACTACTAGTGACTTTGCCATTTAAACTTAAACATGCCTTAAGAAATATCTCTATCTTTTGCGGTAAAATTTACTTTGAACGAAGAGCAATTTACAACAAGACAATAACCATTATCACAACAACATTAAATGTGCAAGGTTGACTAAACAGCATTTCATTCTTAATCATATTAAATATGGTAAATAAGAAAGGATTAACATGTATACGTGGTCATAGAATTTTAGTCGACTACCAGTTTAATTTGGTTGAAACCATGGCCGGTAGAACAATATCTTGCAATAATTTTCGCGCCTGGCACACCTGGAAAAAGAATACATGTTTGCAATATACAATAAGTAAGAATATAAACGAGTGGACTATGAAATTGCTATAATTTATATTGTAAAGATATATGTGGTGAGCAAAAGGTTGAGTAACCTCCTTTGTAAAAACGTTTTCTTTTTTTCATGTTATGCAAAAATAACGGCCAAGAAATATCTGGTGCGCTGTAAATATGAATCCATGTATAGATAAGTATACATGTATACATAAGTATAAAACACAACACCGTCTGAGGCTTCAAACACCATATCTACTAAATATTTCGTGGAATTATTAAAAGAAAATTGATTTGACCAAAGCTTATGTTATCTCTTTGGAAGTTCAATGGCAGTCATCATGACTTAATTGATACATAATATACATCTCTTATGTCGTATGTGTTGTCAGCGGTTAGAAATGTTACTATTGGGTCACATGATCAGTGCTTACCAACTATTCAACTATCCTAAGTCTTTATAAGGAGCAATTTACAATTACAATTATTTGTGTTTTGTCAAAAAATCAAAAGCTCGACCAACCCATCTTGTTTTTGTTCAAATAAAAGATAAACTCTCCATTTTCTTGTAATACTTCCACAAAACATTTAGTAAATATGGCGTTTGAAGCATCAGACGGTGTTGCTTTTTAAACTTCTTTTCTATCATAGTATTGTAATGTTTGTGTAATCTTATTGTACAGGGCGATAAAAAATATATGGACAAAATTACAACTATACTAAAAAGTCACAACCCGTGGAAGGCGTTCGTTTTTGTTTGCTTGCAATTTTTCCTTTTACTTATTGTACCTTTTTATAACGAAAATCAAGTTGAAAAAATTATCCACTACAACCTGTCCATATTAAATATTATGCCACTATTGTTGACATCGTCCTTGACTTTTTGCTACGGGAATTTTACATTGTAAGTCAGCCATTTTTCAGACATAATATTGTTTACAAACTTTTGTCTGCTTTCATCATGCTTAAATGGTATTTTGACAAACAGCAATCGCCTGTTCCTAGTTCTTAGTTCAGGTCCGATCCAAATAGGTAGGTCAAAATTTACTATAGAATATCTCCCTATCAAAATGAAAAAAAACCGCTGCTTTATTTATAATAACAAAACGTTATTATTTTAAAATTAAACACATGTATTTTAAATTATAATTTTCACGTGAATTTGTCACTAAATTCATGTCAATAAATTTATACGTGACATTCAGTATTTAAGTGAAATTGAGTTGAAATCATATTATTTAACTTTCACCGAATTCATGCCAATGTCCTTGTGCACTGTAAACCGTATTTCATTATCAGACATTTCATTGTTGTTTTCGGTTATTACAAATGCATTGCTATCTCAAGATTATCTTGTCCTTCAACAAAGAATTTCCATTTTATTAATTTTTTTTCAGCTAGTTTACAGTTTCTAAATAAATATATAATTTTTCAAGAGATGATACAAATTAATAAAAGAAACAAATTGCTACAAAACACGTTTCAACAATAATTTTAGGAAACAGAACATACACAAAATCGCAAATATAATATATTTATCTATCACATTATTTGATTCAGTTTAACAAATGATTCCGAAAGCTATGGATAAATATAACAACATTATATCTGGTCGTGCCCTTAACAATTTTTGGCAAGATTACCTAAAAATGCGTCTGATTTTCTAAATAACGTAATGGTAAATCCGACGTACTTTTTTGATAACACCGAGACTTTATAAGATACAATTCTAGTAACAGATAATATACCAGTGGTTGACAGCGATACTTTTTCTATAAACAGACTGATAAGAGACCACGATGACAATAAAAATTTATGGAATTACAAGCGAGGTAACTACAACATTATGAAGGAGTAAGTAAGGGAGATTAACTGGCATAATCTTATGTATAAACTGACCCAAACACAGCTTGCACAATTTTAATGGACAGACATTTCTAAATATTTGTATTCCTTTACAAAAAGTAGTCATCACAGGAGATGACAAGAGTTGGCTTAACTCTAACCTGTGGAAATCTATAAGACAAAAATATTAGACTTTGAAAATTTTGTTGAAAAAAAAACCTTCACAAACACAGCAACAAAGTGAACAAAACAAAGAAACACGCAAAAGCTACATTTCATTTTATCCGAATATAAACAAAAAATCTTAGAGACATTACATTTTCAAACAATATATTATACTGGAAAACAATTAAAATGGTAATACATAATTAACGTCCGAACTACATGCGACACATTCCAGAAAATAGAATGAATTTAATCTGTGACAATAAAGCCAAATGTGGCATACTTAACAAACTTAACAAATACTTATGTTCCGTTACAAACTTAGAGGTTTGGGAAAAGAATGTTTCATTATTGGAGGATAAAGTCTAAAAAAAACACTGCAATGTTGTTTTAACAAGATATTATATATATATTAAAGTAACAATCAACCAGAACAAGGCTGTAGGACTGAACTAATAAGTGAGAAAATGTTAAAGGCTTTAAAATATAAGATTGCTACTCCTCTCTCAGTATTATTCAACAAATCTCTAAAAGTACGTTTTTTCTCGTCTGATTGGAAACTAGCACACGTCATTACTTTCTGTGATATAAGTCATGTTTTTGACAGAGGTCTCATGTTAAAACTAAAGAATTATGGTAAATGAACCCTGCCAAGATGGGTGAAGTCCTATTAAGACAACAGACAACAAAGAGTTCAAATTCTACGATATCCCTGCTATGTGTGTGAGAACTATTGTCAAGCAATTGCTAAACTGGTAAAAAAAACTACATCTTCAACTTGGGAAATTTATCATTGGACTCACTCATTGTATGCAGGTTCAGATTCTGTTTTTCCAGAGACTGGATGGAAGACTCTTGCCCGTAGATGGAAACGGAAAAAACTTGTCTCTTTTTATAATATATGTAGATCTAATGCCGGCAGAAACAGCAGTTTACAATTAACGTGGCAGTCGAAATAACTCTGTTCAATTAACAAGTCTTAATACTTTATTCTGGCAATCTTTCTTCCTTGCTACACTTAAACTTAGACATATATGTAAGAAATTCTCCTTTAAAAGACATATTCTAGTGTTCTTATAATATAGTTTTTTCAAGTTACACATAATCGAACACTTTTAGGCTAATATTGGACTGCCATTCGTTTTTAATTATTATAGCAAACAACAATATGCATTGTTGGGCATCATGAAACATTATTTTAACAAAAAAGTATTATTTTTTACATATCATTTCATCAAAATATTGACGGCCTTTGTTCCTTCACGTCGCATTTAAAAAGTATTGTCAGCGAAAGTTCCAAACTTGAACGAAGAGGTATAGCGTTTTCATTTATGAAAACATGTCTTGACTCAACGAGTGGTTTTCAAAATGAGCCACAACTACAGGTGTAAGCATGTTCCATGTGTACTTTTTTCTATTAGGGTTGACAATAATTGTTACCAGATCCAGTTCTAGATCACGTGGTTTACAGCACCACACCATAACTGGACCCCACCGCAAGGCAAATGTTTCTTGGCGTGTAAGCTGTGTTTTGATGCCTTCAAACACGGGTTCGCCCATCAGTTACATGGAGTAAAAATCGCCAGGTTCTAAGTTTCCAATTTTGTTTTGCTCTGAACCTGGCCAACCAGTCCCTGCGATGACGATCATCAAGCATTGGGCATTTAATGACTCTCCTTAACCTTATCCTGCAGCTTTAAGACGATTTCGTACTGTTCAGGCTGACATATTACGACCAAGTAACCATTGTTTCTTGAGACAAGTGCTTATTTCAAAAGGATTTCGCCTAACCAATGTACCGTGTATTCTCACGTTGGATTGTCACAGATAGTCGATCAGATCGGGAACGGTCTTTAACGTCATGCATGGCAGTGTGTTTTCCGATCGAACAACTAATGACTGCATATTGAAAGCAAAGCCTTGTCGTAAAGCCTTTTAAGATATACCAGAGAAATGCATGCCGATGATTTGCCATCTATGTGCTTCTAATATCCGTATAATTGCTCTGCTAACTTGAATTGATTTGGCAATTAGAAATTCGGGATTTAAAAACCGATATGTTTCACGAAACAATAGTGCACTTTCGACGTGATGAAGGCAGCAATCATCATGTTGACAGAAAATCGCGCTTGATTAAAAATATTTACATGAGCGCTCACATCCTTTTAATCATACATTAAAGAATTAATATTGGCCAAAATCATCAAAGTTAAACTTTATTTACAATAAACGAAAAACAAAAAATATTAGTGGATGCTTAACTTTTTTACCGGCGTATACATTAAAGAATTAATACTGACCAAAATCATCAAAATTAAACTTTATTTACAATAAACGAAAAACAAAAATATTCGGGGTGCTTAAATTTTTTACAGGCGTATATATCAAAGAAGCTAGACCATTACAAACAGTTACTCTTTTACTGCAAAACGGAGTTGCATCATTGTTCTACCCCAACCTGTTTTGTTTTGTTAAGTTTGGTTGTTAGTTTGTTTGGAGGGGAATGTTTTTTGTTGTTGTCTTTTTCTTTGTCAAAGTCTGTGCTATGTAAATTGTGTTTCAATTGAATGTCGATACGTATTGTTTTAGGTCATGTATATTTTTATGTCTGATCTTTGCCAACTGGATTGTAAAACATATTTTTTCGACAGCAGTAAATTAAATACATTTATATTGTATCAGTCACGGAGATTCTAAATTGCTTTAATTTGTGTCTGATTCGAGTGTTCTCGGTTTTTAACAATAAAATATGTTTAAACTATAAACAATTTTACTAACTATTCAGAAAAACTAAGCATCTGTAGAAGGCAGAAGACAAACAATGTTTTTGTCAAGTATAGTATTTTGGTAATCTGTCTTTTATTTGGTCGTTTAAAGAGATTTCTTGTTCATTTCTCGAATCAGCACTGAAAACGTATTCGAAGTGTTTTACAATAGTTCTGTGCAATGGCTTCCTGTAGTAGTAACTGCCCTTTAACGACGATTTTTGACAAAATTTTCATTTTTTTACAATATAACTAGAACACTAAAAGCGCTAAATTGAAATTGTAAAAATGCTAAGCTGTTCAGCAAGACAATTCCTAAAAGAACACTTTGTCGGTCCCATGCTTTGGACCATTCTTTATAGGAGTTAGTGCCCTTACATAGCAATTTTAAAATGAAAATTTTCGTGTTTGATCTGTAACCTAAGAACTATAACAGCTGAAATGAAACTGTACAAAAAAAAATCAGCAATACATCCTACAACTGTCTAAAATTTTCAGATGAACCTTTATAGGAGTTATTGCCCTTTAATTTCGATATTTATGAACTTTTTCATTTTTGTCTTGTAACTTAACAACTATAACAGCTATAGTTAAACTGTTAAATGCAAAACTTATAAGCAATACAACTTTTAATTGGTCTGAAATCGTCAGATGACACCTAGTATGAATTATTATTCTTAAATGACAAATTTGGACACAAAACAAAAATTAAATATTTTATTAGAATGCAAAGACTCCGATATGCAATATAGATTATATTAAGAAAATGAATAAGACGCAACATTGTAAATGCCTTCATTTGTCGATAAATATATAGCCCTTCAAAGAAAAACACCCCTAGGCGAAACAAAAGAGAAAAATTAAAAACTCGTCTACCTGTCATATATATGTACCTATGTACAGCTGTAAACCTTCTTTTATTGGCGAGCACATACAAACTATAACAAAAAAAGTACAATTTATATTATAACAATTACAAATATAATGCAAACAATCTATACATTTAAGTCCATTTTAATGAGACTATAAACATTTTTCATCATCACCAAAAACTTAGTCCATTATCAACAGTAGTTCATACACGAAGTCCCCAATTAAAGTTAATAAAAGTCCATTCTTATATGCCATCGCGCGTAGTCAAGCATGCAAGCAAATACATGTATCCACATCTACAAGTCTACAAACTACTCCGACGATCCATTTTCGGAAAAACATTAAAATATGCATTAGTTATTGCAAATGGGAGGGATGCGGAGGGAAATTTGCGATGTTATCTCTTAATCATTTTTTAAATATAATATATATTTCATAACGGACACTTCGCGTCCTAATAAAATCTTTAATTATATAAAAGAAAACTCATAAGATATAATATTGCATCTTTAAAGCATTCTTTAATATACATTCCAATTGATAATACTGTGGAACTATACTGGTTACACTTCGTATATGGTCTGTGATACAAAAATTTAAATGTGAAAATACTTGACCAATCAGCCATCAATACTTTTTCAATATAAACGCCCAATATTTTAGCTTAAGAGTTCGAAGTAAAGGGTTTGGTATTGCTTTATCTTGGTCTCTGAAAGTTTGTGTGAGGGAAAGATTACTTAATAAACATTGAACTACACATAACTTTGGATTATCTGGAAATTTACAATAGACTACATTTATAGTACAATCATTTTGACATTTGGACAGGCCTGGTAATTGATAAACAACTTCATCATCCCTTGTATGCATAAATCTGACGTCTAATCAAACAATCTCAGATATCCTTTTCTTGACAAAACTTTAAGATCAAGATCTTAAATATTTCCTAAAGAATTTAGATACTTCAAAACCAAGTATAAATCCCAGGTTTCCTTATATCTTGGGATTGGAGGCTTTTTGCGTAAAATACCTCTCATCAAACGTTTTACTAACACAGAAGCTGTGGACTCAGGGAAAGTACGATTGGATACTGAATGGACATATCCAGTAGAGCTGTGTACCATGGCTGAGATGTCCAAGCAGGGGTCAGTATTAAAACTATTGCATTTTCTGCCCAAATTTTGGTAAGACACTAAGAAATAAGACAAAACAGACAAAAGCATAAGCTTTCAGTTCTACCCAAAGATGTATTAGTGCATCAGAGGCCCTCGCCCCTCGATCCGGAAGCCAAATCATATCATATAAAAAAGATCTATTTTGCAATTCATTGTTTTGGACAAAAGAGCTTGAAAAATCTGTGGGTTCAATTTCCAACTGCTGGAAATCCAGACGGTGAAGAAAATTCCCAGTCTGCTTTTTGATTCATTTTCTCTGGCAGAAAATCCGCCTTCAACATTAACCCTCTTGTCTAAGTACCAATCCCATAGATGGAGGGCTAATTGATTGCATTGTTGTGACTTCGTTCCCACATTTGGTTTATGTGGGCTTTAGTAGTTTTATTGTCTGTTTGAATTAAAACTATCACAATTGATTGATCTTTAAGAAAAGACAGCATTAGTTACTGGCAGAAGTTCCAAAGTATTTATATGGAATTGTTTCTCTTAGTTCAACCATTGGGCCTTATCCGAACTTCTTGATTTTAAGCTCCCCATCCCATTAAGCTTGCGTCTGACTGAATTATTATAGTTGGTGGGACTGAAACTAAGCTCTTGCCATTCCATTTGTCTAAATGATCTATCCACTAGTTCAGTTCGGTCGCATCATTTTGGTTTAGAAAAAGATTGGTATTGTAATTGTTAGTCTGACAGTGTTAGTTTTTAGCTACTTGTAAAAATCGAATATGAAGAGAAGCCGGTAGCCCTGCTTGAACTGATGCAGTCATTTTACCAATTAGTTGTGATAACTTTCTCACTAGGACAGTGTTTGACTCTCTTACTTCTGTGCAGAGTTTTCGTATGTTTATACTTTGTTTTGAGGCAAAAATAGTTAATGCTTTAGGACTGATTTTGTACTACAAATCTCCATCACTTGAGATGGAATTAGAACTGATTTGTTTTTCCCAAATCCCAAGGCTCGCCAAAAATTGCTTTAAATTCTGTCCGTCTAATTGACAATTTTCCTTGTTTTGATTCATTATCAGAATGTCGTCTAAGTAAATTACTAGACGAATTCCTATTATTGTACCTCCCTCTTTTTTTCTATACTAAGAACACATGATTTAGAAAATGTTCTTTTTTTTAGAAATGCTTTTATTGCACTTTTTGAAATCATTTTTTTTAATTTCTAGATTTATGAGAACTGACTTTTCTTTGTCGAATTCCATTGTATGGGATTTATTTGTTTTGGTGGTATTTCTGCAAAATCTAACTTTAACCCATTTACAACTTCCAATATCCATGGGTCTGATGTTAAACAATTTTTAAAAAAATGACGGATTCTTCCTGCTATGAGAAGATCTACATTGGATTTTGTAGGAAGTGGGAAAGGAAATTCTATGTCTATTACCTGATTTAATTCTTTCCTCCTCTTCGTCCCTGTCCTTCCTATAACTTTCAGCTCTGCCTCACTGGCTGACGCCCCCGGAATGCTGGTTGATAGATGGTTACTACTGAAGATAAAAGATGCTGAAAGAAGACTTAGATGGTCTATATCGGAATTTTCTTTTTGACATGCTTAACCTAAAGGTAAGCATACTAAATAAGTTTTTATTGTCATTAGAACCTTCAGTTAGCTTCTTTATAAATTCTACCAAACATTTCACTATTTGTTTTAATTAAGTCTATTCTGCCTTTGGAATCATCCATTTAATCAATGCAATCTGGTGGTATTCTAGACAACAAACCCTTACGCCTAACAGACATGTAAACGTAGTGTGCATTACCAATTACTATATCCCTTTTGAACTATATTAAAAACATCATAAGGATTTTAAACATGACCACTTTGCTTCAACTTCTCAGCTTCACTCCACAAAATACTGAGCGGACCAGATGCATCTAGAATTCTATTTTAAGTGTTAATAATTGCCCTTTCTGCATGGATAAGCGTGTACCTAATTTACGTCTGCAAAGTTTATAAATCTATCTGTTTTTTTGTGTGACTTGAAGTCTACACTTTTTATTTATGCCTTGCTTTTAGTACTTTTCTATACATTTTGTAATTTTACTTGAAACTTTTAAACCTTTAGCCAGTAAATTGGATGTATTCAAGCACGCTTCTAGTTCTGAATCATCGCTTGATTCCAGGGAACTGTCAGTCAAAAGACTCTGAAGACGATTCACACGATGAAGATTCGTCACATTTTCTCTTTTAACTTATCTATCATCTATTTGACCTTGTTTACCATGTGCAATTTTACTTAGGGAAGTAGAATTACTTCCAGCAGTAGAATTACTGGCGTGACGCAAACTGCGTGAAGGTCTATAACGTGACTCAGTCGATAAATCATTATCATCTTTATCTGTACTGTACTCAGACTGTACGTTTCTTAGTGCCCTCCGAGGCGTTATCATTTTTAATGTCGCTGACATTCACATCCAAATAAAACCATGTCCGCATGTCCTCTCAAGAGGAAACGTTAGCTGGTTATGAGCCATTTATTGACAACAGGTGTGCATAGGTATATATATATATGACAGGTTGACGAGTTTATTATTATTCTCTTTTGTTACACCTAGGGGTGGTTTTCTTTGAACGGCTTTTTATTTACCGACAAGTGTAGGCAGTTGCAATGTTATATCTTAGGAGTCTTCTTATATATAATTAGATTTTGTGTTATAAATCAGTCTACAACACCTAGAGTAAATCTTTAAATTACTTAATTTACCTAAAGTACAAGTTTTGCAAATTATTTAATTTTTCAGATGGAATTTGTAGGAGTTATTGCCCTTAATTAAATGTATTATGACATTCTTAATTTTTGCACAGTAATTTGAAGAGCTATAGTAAAAGTCAGCTTGTTTTGGTGGAGGTGTTTTGACAAAAAAAATTATTACAGGTATAATCAAAGCTGAAGGGAGTTACTTGTGTAGTAGGTTGAATGAGCTTCATACTGGGATTTCAGCTATGAATGTAGGTTTGTCGATATTTGACACAGAAAAAAGCAGATTCATGACATGATTACAGGCGTGTGGATTTAACTAGAATTTGTGAACAATCTCTTGGTCTTTTTGTCACAAAACTGTCATTTTAACTGCTGGCAATACATGATTTATGCCGAAAAAAAGTTTCTCTCAAATTAAGTATGTATTTTGTCAGAATCTGTAAAATTAGTGATTTATACAAAATGAGTGATACAAAACCTTACACTATCATCTACAAAGATAATACAAAAAAAACTAATTTTTGTGGTCATAATTAATGGAATGCCTCATGCATTTCATTACTGGAATGTGTCGTCTTAATCAGTGACGTTCGGGACTATATATTTGTCGTTGAAAAATTGTTTTAAACAGTCAGTTGTTTTCTTCCTATTTAAACTTAATTTTAGAAAAACTTATTACATACATTTAAGTGTAGTACAACTACATGAAGCACGTCTGGACAGTTGCATACATTTCGTATCACAACTGGTTACAAAACTGCTATTAAACTACTATTATTAGTTTACATTACACCGGGAAATTTTCAGAAGAAAATACACGGATGCATCTGATTGGATGTGGGGGTCGTAGAAAGAACAAATTTTAAAATATAAACATTATTGATTGAAAATCTTCTATATTTGGGGGAACATTTATTAGAGCCTGGGAAATCGACCTTTTTGTAAAAGAATCTTTTAAAAATAAACATTTCATTTACACAATCAGCTGTTTTGGGAGATTTAAATTGAGAGGATTTTCACACATAAATCGTAATTGCAAGTACCCCAATATGGAAAATGCATGTTGAATATTTGGGTTTTTTCGATTATATTTAAAATGTTTACAGACATAAACGTATATGATACTGTACAGATTGAAAATCTACCAAACGTCAACAAAGTCGACCCCTTGAGAGAAATGCATATAGATGTCTTACTTCAAGATCTGGGTACATACCTTCTGGTATATGGCGTCATATTATTAGCGTTATCTATAACAGAGATAATTGGAGACATACGGCGCTCAAAGTGTATTACAGTTGGTAAGAAATTATTTACATGATTTCCAGAGAATAGAAAAGTATAATTCCAAAACAGGATAAACTTTTCGTTTATCTGTTCACATTTTTAAAATTTATTATGGCATTCTTAGTTTTTGCGCAGTAAAACTGTCGTCCTATAAAATCAGTTACAATAAACATATTATTTAGTCAGTACAATAGTACATAAGTTTTAGTCTATCTAAAGAGAAAAAAGTGATTTAACTAAAACTTTTAATGCTTTGCTAATTCAGTTTCAGATATATTGTATATTGTATACTCGGCTTGTTTATTTTTAAGGTTGCTTCTTTGATTGTCATATTACTGTTGGTTGATATAATAACAACAGTTATCTATCTGGCATAGTAGGTTATAACATCAATTCAATAATGAAAGTAAAAACAGTGCTTTAATACCTGGATTATATAAGATTTTACAATCTACACATTGAAAATAGAAAAACATTAGAATTAAAATATTTTCGAAATTTCAGGGTAGACAATTTTACCTCCTCAACCCTACCTGAAAAATATTATCTAAGTATTTTATTTGTAGTTAAATACATTTATTTATAAATAACATGGTGACAAGGATTCGAAATAAATAAATAAAAAATAAATAAATAAATAAGTGAGAAATTCTTGCTACATAATAATTTGTTTTAAAAAATGTTAATGAAGTGAAAGAGTGTTTGCACCTGAAGACTAAATGGTGTTCTTTCTAAGTCAGGACACGATAGTAAAAAATGGCTTGTTATCTACCTTGATTCACCCATTCGGTTCAGATTGTTTACTAAGTTGAGCTTCTACTGTAAATATGCAACCAGGTGCCATGTTTTCGAAGATATCCTATGATTAAGACATGTCCATCTTAGGACAAATCTTTGTCCTAAGTCGTATCACCGAAGATGTCGCAATTTAGGAGACGTATGAATTTATATCCGAACTTTAGTACAACAAAAAAGGTATCCTAAGATTGTTTAATATTTTCAGTTGCACAATTTATTATAATGAGTAAGAAAAGTAGTCCAAATTATACAAAAACAGACCAGCAGCGCTACAGCCTAATCGGCTGTATGTATGTATGTATGTATGTATGTATGTATGTATGTATGTATGTATGGATGGATGGATGGATGGATGGATGTATGTATGTATGTATGTATGTATGTATGTATGTATGTATGTATGCATTTGTTTGAGTTTATGTAAATAACAAGCTAGACTTCTTTGGTACATCTTTTAAAGTATATGATCTCGTACATTAAGTTGGAATTCGTAAATCAGTGTCATATAAATACCTTGTTGTTTTCACTCCTTCCTATCTACCATCTTGTATTTCTGTATAACAAAAAAGAAATATTTTAAGAGTAGATTAAAGAATAATTAGCGATAAATAGAGTGTACATAGACTTTTATATGTGTATACAAATGTGTGTTTGTGTTTGGTGAAGAAGGGTTAACCAGGTTCAGGAATTTTTCAGCTACATCATTGCGTAACGTTTTCTAAAAAGATTGATTGATTGATTGTTTGGATGATTGCTTTAAGTTCATCGATCATTATTACAGCTATATTCAGGTAGAGAACAAATTACAAAAGAAATATTAAACGAAAAAAGAGATGGGATGGGACACCATGAGCACAATTTAGACTGGCACTAGAAAAGTATCGAGTTTTTGGTGAGGCGGTGAATTTAGCCTTTAGTAGCGGCTACGATGGGCTTATTCTTTTTCGAAATCTACAAAAGGGGTCTTTATCGTGTAAGAGCGTGGCTCTTCAAACACGTTACCCACTACGGTCCGCGGGAAAGCTTTCAGTATTATGACCTGACAACCCCTAACGAGAGAGAAAGCAGGAATTCACACTAACACTGGGTGTAAAATATTTGACATAAATGTCGAACCAGTGGTAAAATAAGTACACATATTTATTACCGAATGAATTATTTCTTAAATTATACATACCAATATATTCTGACTGGTTTAATGTGGAACATGGTTCTGTTATCGAGTGGTTACTTGTTTTTAAATCGATATAATTTTCTGCCCTGTTTATGAAAGAGAATTTTTGTCATGATAACAATTGATTTAACAATTGCAAAATGAATTAAGTATATATCGTTCCTTAAATATATTACTAGATCAGACCGATTTCGTAAACATAAATATATTCATATAAAAACCACACTTATAACAATTCAACATGCGGCTGTTAGATCTCTCTTGAAGTCGCTAAATACACTTAATTTTATTAGGTTCAGCCAAACTTGACACAATGAGTCATGCTGCAAATATTATTTTGTAGTGCTTCTAACAATAGGTTTTTTATTTTTCTGGTTTATTTTTTTTGTACCTTCTTATACAAAATCGCCGACAATACGCCTTATGATCTGATCTGATGGACTTAAAAATATCTTTAACTTTTCATAATGAAACTCGTACGAAAAGTAAAATAAATATGTGCGTTTTTGTGATTCGTGTGATTTAAGTTTTTTAACCGATATCTAA
Organism: Limnoperna fortunei; assembly: GCA_944474755.1. Taxonomy (NCBI): domain Eukaryota; kingdom Metazoa; phylum Mollusca; class Bivalvia; order Mytilida; family Modiolidae; genus Limnoperna; species Limnoperna fortunei. Next base: position 89,381,651 of record OX104112.1, on the reverse strand, counting down.
TAATCTCACAGATATAAAGCATACCATGTGGAAAGAGGCTGGAGCCGAGTGTAACGCAGGATAACGCAAATGTTTATATGATAAACATATACATGTGCAACTGTGAATACAATAATCTTATGTTTCGAAATCAATACTACATTATATTAATGTGATATATGTGATATTATACTTCATACTTGCAAAAATATAAAATATTAGAGAACCACTGACGCATGGTTTTAGTTTTGTGAACTGTGTTTAGTTATATACATGCACGTCAAATACGGTGTATTTTATATCTGGAAGATGTTCAAGAATGCACCGGAATACATTAATGAACATATATAAAAAGAATTTGGAAATAAATTAAATAAACATATAAAAATTATTTGGACGAAATTTTTAAAACTGATTTGTTTACAACCTAAAAATGAATAACAAAATACAACGTGGCCATTCCACATTTTCATCTTTGATAGTGTATAAGTAAAAAACGCGTAAACGAGACATCTAACACTCTACGTTTTTAGAAATTTTTTTATATCGGTTATTGTATATTTTATCACCTGAATTTACAAGCAGCACAATCTCAAATAAACACAAACAATTACAAATCGATGACTCATTTACAGGTTAAACAACTAGAAAATTAAACTACGCATGTTGGAAACATCTATCGGAAGAATAAAATGCGAGTCCGCAAAACCAACATTGCGATATTAGTGGGAAAAAACCTCTTGCACGTGCAGCATATCGAATCTTTAAGGGAATCTAATCGTTGACGAAGTCACAATAGGATCTCGATGTGAATTCAGAGAACTGTTCTAAAAAGTAATTTTGAGTGATCAACGTTTAGTTTGGGACCATTTAGGGTGTCAAAGAGTATTTGACATGACATCCCAAAATTGCAATGTTAGATAAGTAAACGGCCTTGATTTTTTGGGTGGTATCACATTACTTATTTTTATTTTCCATCAAAGAAACTTTTCTCACGTCTACTGAACTTAAATGATATTCAGTATCGCGACGGATACTAAATTGTTAGGTCAATCTGTCAGCAGAAGGATTGTGTTAAATTCTACAATAGTACTTATTGTGTTTTCTGTATAAACCTACAAATAATAAAAGATTTAAACTATTGGCAGATTGTAACACTAAGTCTGTGTAATCAATTTGAATGTGATAAAATCACGTATGAATCTTAACTTAACATAAATAACATAACTTAACATAAATGTAAAATATAGTTCATATTTTAATTAAGCATACTTATTGCCATGTTTGCCGAAGTTTTTTCTATGTTTGTTTGTTTGTTTGAATGATGTTTAACGCCACTTTCAACAATTTTCCAGCTTTATCATGGCTTCTAGTTTTTATTGGAGAGAGGAAGCCCGAGTACCCGGAGAAAACCCCCGGTAGGGAAACTGGCAATCCTTGTTAATTTAGATTGGAGTCAAGTAAACTCTGCCAGTACTGAGAATCGAACCCACAATCTCAGTGTTGACAGCCCACGTGTAAACGAACTACCTTAACCACTCGGCCTGGATGCCCTGTCTTTTATTTTACAACTGCCTGAATGGATTGCAGTGCTACATGTTAAAAGTCTTTTATGCATAAAACACTTATCTATGATTCGTTTATTAATTTAAACTTACATCCTCTATACAAAACAACTGGCCCAACAATAACAGCAACCACTCCTACACTTAAAGTGATGATTCCAGCTATTAACAATTCCTATCCTTCGGTTGTATCAATTTTGGCACCTGCAATCAACATTATTTAAACAACGATCTTTTAATGAAAATAAGGACTTCTGCTCTAGCGTTTAGATGCACTGATGATAAGGCAATAAGCTGAAATATAAACGGCATGAATCAAAAGCACAGATATATTTCTTGCTTTACAAATAATGTCAATGTATTTTTCATCCCCATTTACAACAGAGTCTGGCATTATACAAACTTATTCGGACTGAAGTCAAAACATGTTTCTAATCATCATAACAAAAGTTTTTGTGAAATGTTTTAATAAATTATATCATCAAAGTCCATTTATTGTAAGAAGTACGCCCTAACAGTAATAAGAATGAGTTCCATAGAGTGGATAGCTGATGGTATTTAGGATAAAATGTATATATTGAAATATGAAATACTAATGTGAATCATTATTTTTGTAATAAATGGACACAGTGGTCTGAATAGTTTGATAAAACCAACTGTTGTCCCCTTGACTATTAAGGCCTCAAAATGTTAACCGCATGCCAGATGTACAACTATTTATATTATAGCTCACATAAAAACCTTGCATTATGATTGGTTAGCAAGCCGTATACATCAGGCTATGTATACGTCTAACGCCGTATACATAAAGCATATATTGATCCCGTATGGAGCCCCTGGGAAAACAAATCATCAGGGCCGCCTTCGTTCCGCTTCGATTGAAAAACTAAAAAAATGCGACAATGCCTAACTCGAACATGTTTTAAACTACGTAAATCAAATGATATGTAATATATTTGTTTAAATAACAGAAGGGAAGTAATTAAGACACAAACTACTCAAAATATCAGCGATAGAAAGCGCGGAAAAATGGGGGGTCTGTCAATCACAGGTCACAATCCTTTATGATTTTGTTGCGTCTTATATCAAACTGTGTCAATAAACAAAACAATAAACGAGAAACGTGATCTAAAGTGCACTAACAGTTAATAAATATGTACCTGAACCAATTGCATCATCATGCATTCTTCAGTCAAGACATTTTCAAAATCCGTTGATATTCATTTTGATTTCCATCGTCCAAAATCCAATGATATCCATGTTAATGGCATCAAAGTGACATTACCTTCAATTACTAGTTTTCTTATTGTAATTCACTTATCAACGTCCACATCTACACATGAATTGAAACAAATTATAAAAGCTCCGGTTTTCCACCGATATTGAATTTGGTGCTTCGCAAACTTTTACCTTGACACTTCCCAGTTTAAGGATACAATTGGGTTATTTATTGAACAGAAGACGATTTATATTTTAGCTGTTATTTAACATGTCTTCTTATTTTTATTAATTTGATGTTCAACAAAAATATAGTTTGTTTTTGTAGAAACTTTGGTATAAATCCCGAATGGGCTTCGATCGTCGAAGCGTCATAAAAGTAATGATGGGGTGCCACAAGGGACCATATGTATTGAATATATTTTGATTCTATCAATAATAACGTAATTTGACCGATTTCCGAGTGTAATTTTGTTTAATAAAAAACTATGAATAAAAATACATTTAAAAAAAAAATATTATGCGTTGATAAAACGTATATTTTCCAGAGAAATACGTATAACTTGAACGCATTTCCAAATAAAATTACGTTACATAGTTCTTTCTTAAATATTTATACAACCATATTTCTTAAAGTTGACCTCAATGACCTTAAACCACTTCAGATTCGAATGATGCAGACGATCGGTGTGATTTATGACCAGTGTAATTAAACCATGTGTAACCTTGACACTTCCTAAAATTCCATTGTGATAAACTGAGTGCACAAACTATAAGCTTCAATAAATTACACGATTATGAATTAAATTATTTATTCAACAATATCTGAATTATTTGGGCTGAAAACGGGTAACACGCCATGTTGCGAAAACTAATTATACTTAATACTCCGAGCAATTCGCGTGGCAAATTGTGTGCAATGCAGAGTGGAATTTTTTCTCAAGCAACCTACTATTAATAGAATTTATCGATAGTATGTTACTTCCATTGTCACAAGACAAAAAATATGCTCTCGGATAACTAAGTATAATATGCTACCAAAAACACTGTATCTGAGTTAGGCACATTACTGCAAGTAGAATGCGCCTACGTAGGGTGACCGAGCTGACACGAAGGTGTAGTAGTCACCAGACTACTTGACCCAGAGTGCCTTGGTAAGCAATTCCTGAGGGATATGGTATCGACTGACTTCCAAGTGGTACCGAAAACTTGTTTAAGGTAGACCCACGAGGACTGAGCTGAAAAGCAATCAGAGCGATGCCTAAATCCGATTATGTGCGTGACACAGTAATGTCTCAGGAAAGAACATTTTGGAGGAATAATATGTTGGCCTAACATAATACTGATAAGCCGAACATATCAATACCCTGGCAACATAGTATGTTCCACTGAATTTGAGCACACCATCTTATCTTAGGAGGTGAAAGGGGTGGCAGGTGGGCAAAAACTTGCTAACACTCGGATAGTCAAACTAAAACTGACGGTAGACCCTATCTATAATCGTTAATGTCGTGCACGTGTGTCAGTGATACCGTGGGAAATTTTCTAACAGAAAAAAGAAAAGTAAACCTCCCTCGATGAAAAGTTATTGACGCAGCGGCGCTGCTAACCACAGTGCTGAAAAGTGATTATCTGGCGAAATATTAGTATAAACATCAATAAAAACATTATTTCTAATTTATACAACCATATTTCTTAAAGTTGACCTCAATGACCTTAAACAACTTCAGATTCGAATGATGCAGACGATCGGTGTGATTTATGACCAGTGTAATTAAACCATGTGTAACCTTGACACTTCCTAAAATTCCATTGTGATAAACTGAGTGCACAAACTATAAGCTTCAATAAATTACACGATTATGAATTAAATTATTTATTCAACAATATCTGAATTATTTGGGCTGAAAACGGGTAACACGCCATGTTGCGAAAACTAATTATACTTAATACTCCGAGCAATTCGCGTGGCAAATTGTGTGCAATGCAGAGTGGAATTTTTTCTCAAGCAACCTACTATTAATAGAATTTATCGATAGTATGTTACTTCCATTGTCACAAGACAAAAAATATGCTCTCGGATAACTAAGTATAATATGCTACCAAAAACACTGTATCTGAGTTAGGCACATTACTGCAAGTAGAATGCGCCTACGTAGGGTGACCGAGCTGACACGAAGGTGTAGTAGTCACCAGACTTCTTGACCCAGAGTGCCTTGGTAAGCAATTCCTGAGGGATATGGTATCGACTGACTTCCAAGTGGTACCGAAAACTTGTTTAAGGTAGACCCACGAGGACTGAGCTGAAAAGCAATCAGAGCGATGCCTAAATCCGATTATGTGCGGGACACAGTAATGTCTCAGGAAAGAACATTTTGGGGGAATAATATGTTGGCCTAACATAATACTGCCCAAACAAGATATGAAACGTGTTACCAGCCCAAGTGAATGTCGAGTGCCCCCAAAATGAAAAGAAGTAAGATTGTGATGGTGTGCTCAGAAGTAGCCTGTGTTCTCTGTTTAACTAATTAAAATAAACGGGTTGATCTTGATCGTTAAAGTCTACTATAAAATCCTAACAACAATGTAACAAGATCAACAATTTGCTTACAAAGAACACAGGTGGGAGGTATTACAATATATCAACTATTTACAAATCATCGCGACAGTTTCTCCAGAGCTTTTTTAATATCATATTTAGAAGTTCTGACGTATCGGCGGAAACAACCCGATTTCCACTTTCCCAAAGTTTGTATCATGCTGTCTTCAACACCAGATGAGCTAGCTGTTGTGGCTGCTCCGGAACGGAAAGAATGGCCACTATAAAGCTGTTCATTGAATCCTAAGGCAGTTAAAATAGTTTTTAACTTATTAATAAAACCATTCCTAGTTAGCGGTAATCCAGCTTCATCTATAAAAAGTGAATCAGTCTGCTTGGCTTTTTGGCACTTTCGGAAGTCCATAAACTTGTGTAACTGTTTGTACGGACAAATGTTATTGTTCATCTTAAATAAAGAAATAGGTATTCCCCGTCGAAAAGCATCTGTTTTCGAAGCATTTAAATTCACCACGACTTCATTATCGGAAACAAAGTTGACATCCTCTATACATAAATTTACAGTAGGATTAAAAGTGTTTCTGCAGGTAAACTCGCTGCATCTGAGAAAACCATAAAACGCTAATGTACATGCTGTTTGAATCGTTAAGTCGGTGTGTATTCCGAGTAATCTATCAGCTAAACGCTTATGTATTTTACACAATATGTCAATTGTAATTGGTAGCTTCTGTTTTATAGGTTTGGTATCAAACTTTTTAATTCCCATTAACATATTATCTAAACGCACCAGGTTATTGCCGTTCTTATCACACAAAGGGTTAACACCATAAGAATTAATTCCATAAAAACGAATTCCTGCTAGATACAACTTAATGGTAGAGTATTTCAATTTTAACACTGATTGACAATGTGCTACGAAATATAACAATAAATCCTCACTAACATTCAACATTACACTTGACATATTACATCCATTAATATGTAAAGAACAGAAATTGATAAAACACTTAAATCCAATAGAATACACATTCCTTGTATTCGTGTTCACACAGTTGTTAACGAAATGATGTACTGTTTCTTTTAACTCCAAACTATTTCGGAGTGAGGTGGGCAAGGGCATGGAGTCTGCGAAGCGTCCACTGCTAATTTCTTGAAGCGGTCCATCTGATAACGAGAAAGAGCGTCGGCAATGTTATTTTCCTTTCCCGGAACATGTACTGCATGCATAACAAAATTATTTACAAATGTACACCATGTTAAACGCCGCATCAAAGACATAATACATTGACATTTTGATCGACCTTTGTTTATAATTTGAACTGTTGACATATTATCACAATAAAACAGTATACGTTTTTGAGACCATTCTTTTCCCCATAGTATTGCGGAAATAACAATTGGGTACAATTCTAAATAAGCCATAGACATGTTTTTTCCGATATCGGCATTAAGTTGATCACACCATTTACCTTGAAACCATCGACCTTGGAAATAACCCGCGTATCCAATCTTAGAACTCGCGTCAGTAAAAAGGTGAAAATTTGAGGAAGTTATAACATCGTCTTCGAGAAAGAACGATACCCCATTCCATTGTTGAAGATATTGATACCACATAGCCATGTCTTCTCTGCAACCGGCTGTCAAGGTAACATGGTAGTGAAGTTCTTGAACGGAATGTGCAATTGTCAAAAGGTAAGAAACAAATGAACGTCCTGGTACAATTACTTTACAAGCATAATTCAAGTGACATAATACACTTAACAACTCACGTTTAGTACAAGTTCTTCTATAGAGAAATTTAGATAGCATCTCTCGAATACGACAAAGTTTATCTTTAGGTAATTTTGCAATCATGTCTACTGTATCGAGAACAATTCCTAAATACTCTAATGATGTAGAAGGTCCAACTGTTTTACCTGGATTTAACGGTATATTTAACTTTTCGAAAACACGCAGAAAGGTAGCCGTTTGACTGATAGCATTACTGTTCGGACTACAAATTAATAAAAAATCGTCTAATAAATGTAAAATATTGTTTAGACCATAATTGTTTTTAGTATCCAGCAAACTGCTAGAGATAACTGATCAAATATCTTGGGGCTTGACCTCGAACCAAACGCCAGGCGTGTGTAAAAGAAATAGCTTCCGTTCCACTTCATACCATAGAATCCCCATAAATCTGGATGTAATGGGATTAATTTGAAAGCGTCGGTAATATCGCATTTACACAGTAAAGTTTTACGACCCAGTTTGTTTATAATGCTAATAGCATCGTTTATTTTCACATACGTTAAGGAAAATTCATCTTTATCTATTAAATCATTCATACTGAAATGTTCACTGTTGTTATGGGGGGCGGACAAATCTAAAATTAGCCTTTTCTGTTTAGAGTATTTGCCTTCTACGATGCCAATCGAACTTACTCTATATGTTACGAACGGCGGCTTGACAAAAGGACCTATAATATAGCCCTTTTCTAGTTCGGAAAAAATTAGTCTTGTGACATCATCTGGATATTTTGACGCTGATAAAAGATTTTTACACTCCAAAGATACTTTAGGCAACTCACATAAACCGGTGAAAAAACCATTACGTAAACCTTCAATAAATTTGTGTACGAAATCGGAATCCGGATAAGTTCGTAACCAAATGATTCAAGATTTAACGGCGTCGAAGCTAGTCATTTGCTAGTAGTAGCAGATTGCTTTGTACCGCTTGTGCTAGTTAGATCAGTGCTCTTATTGGGTTCCGTACTAGACAACAGTTTAGTGTCAACATGTGCTAATGTACATTTCTGCCGATAGCAATTGCCTGCTAAGAAATTGTTACAAACTTCCTTTCCTCTATAATATAACACTGGACGACCCTTTATATCGGTTTTTAATTGCTCTCGCCCATTGGTCATTGTAGGTCTTTGTTGCGGTGATTGACCGGGCGCACGCCAAGAGCGATTCATGAATTGACTTTGCGAATAAAAGGCCGGGCATGCTTGGCTAGCATGCATATAGCTGCCACATGTTTCACATGCTATCACTGATTGACCTCCGGTAATTGTAGAGTACAATTTTTCGTCTCGAATAGACCAATCCACTGCTAAACCATGTATTTGTTTAATTGCCGCTGCTTTCTTTGCGAATTCTTTGTGGTATTCGTAGAAAACGGGACCCTTAAACTTAGTAGCCATTTCGATGATGTCTTGTAGGTACATATCGAATTCCACTCTTCTGGCTTGATTTTCACAAATTACATTCTTGTAAATGTTAAATGCTTCAATAAACTCATGTAAAGACAGGTTTCGTTGAAGGCGAGGATCTTTGTTTTTTACCAGTATGACTGAACCGTCAGCTTCATTAATAGTTTTGTAATCTTGGTGGTTTTCAGTACTATTTAATAAAGTTGCCAAATTAATATACTTGCCTTCCATTATCTGTCTTCTAACAGCAGGCGATATTGTTTGAATGTGTGGAAACATTCCCGCTGATATTCGCATGGGCGATATTGCATGCCCTACCTGCCCTATGCCTGGTTCCACCGAAGAAGCTTGTACCAGTCCGTTTGTTACTATATTATTGTCCTGAGGCTGAGGCATTGGAGTTATTTCGGTATTCCTATCGCTTGAACCTGGGTGAACAATAGACCTAATTGATTCCCCTTGTGCGGCAACAGTCTGTTGAAGTTTTTTAAGTTCAGCACATACCATATTTAATGAAGGCAAGTCGGCGTCTCGCTCCTTATTTTCACTTAAAAGCTCTAATAATTGTTCCTTCGTAAACGATGGAGGAGGTCGAATTCCCTGTTTACGTAACTGGTCACGCACTTCGTCCAATGATAAATCAACGAAATTGCCAGTAATCGTGGAATTACGTTTGTAGGTACTTTTCGTTTTTCTTGGAGGCATTTCAAAAAACTTGCTAACACTCGGATAGTCAAACTAAAACTGACGGTAGACCCTATCTATAATCGTTAATGTCGTGCACGTGTGTCAGTGATACCGTGGGAAATTTTCTAACAGAAAAAAGAAAAGTAAACCTCCCTCGATGAAAAGTTATTGACGCAGCGGCGCTGCTAACCACAGTGCTGAAAAGTGATTATCTGGCGAAATATTAGTATAAACATCAATAAAAACATTATTTCTAATTTGTTTTTCCCGTTAAATATTCCTAATTTAAGGTGTGAGCTATAATATAATAGTTATTCCGGTCTTAGACAGGGTATATAATGTCACATTCACGGCTTAGGACGTATATTCCATTCGCCTTCGGCTCATGGAATATAAATCCTAAGCCGTGAATGTGACATTATATACCCTGTCTAAGACCGGAATAACATATAGTGTAAAGGGATCTAATTGAATATTTAAATATTTAAATATTTAAATATATTAAACCACATGTTAAACTTACAAGTATACTTTAGGTTTCACGACATGACATTAATATTGCATCAGACAAGTCAAAGCTAATTATATAGGAGGACTGTCAGTAGAAACTGCTTCATCAACTGCATTACATCTGGCTGTTCAGAAACATTATTACTTTCAAATATGGTAAGTCTGGTATGGTTCCCACAATTTTTTTAATCTTTTTAAAGCAAGTCTTAATCTTACCATAAACCTGACCTATCTATAACAAATGTCTTACCACCTGTTACAGTAAGTATGCCGTAGCTATTACACCTGCCATAGTTCTATATTCAGTCAGCGTAATATATGAGAATATTGACTTCTTCAACAATATTTAACATGGTTAGAAATTAATTTATGAGACCATTTTTTAATTTATTCTTACCGCAACCTGTGACAATTGGTGTTGCTGTTTCACTAATGGTTGGAGGCTTTGTCCATGATGTGTTTGTTGTGTTTGTTTCAGATACTGTTAATTATATTGTATAAAACTAGTTCCATAATTAGCATTTTCAATTGGTGGCGAAACAAATACTGCGACTGGTTTTTGAAGAAACATACACATTTTAACAATATTCAAATTTTATGTTCAGAATATATGTACCTTATTTACAATTCTCCTGTTTTGCTTATATTAGAATAAATAGAAGTATCACAGATAAATAGAATACAAGGTATTCCTAAAAATACATAAATCTGGGTTTTGAATAATAACTAAAAGTGCATGATTGTTAAATGTATTTCATTAAAAAGTCATCAGCGGTTTTTCAATTATTATAGTTTCATGTTAGACCCAAAAGTATTTGTAGTCGATTTTTCTATAATAACGCCGTAAACCTAGACGTAACACGATTTTTGGCGACCAGTAGGACCACCTCAAGTTATGCCAATGAATTGTTACAGGAGTCTAGAATTCGTGCCCTGGTGTCCATTCGAAAGCCTAGTTATTGCATACTAATTCTTAGTCCTGTAAACTACTACATAAATTTTATTGGGTAGTTGTGTCTAGTCTTGCCAGGGTCACAATTATTTGTAAAAATTAAAATGAGGAAAAAACTGCAATGTTGCTATTGCGTGGTCGTTTTGCCAGAATCTATATTTTTGTTTGCAAAATTTAGTTAACACAAAAGGCAAACCCAAAGATTTGGCAAAAAGTGTAATGGACTGTAACTGCTGTTTCGTCTTGTATTTAACCCATACGCTGCAAATTTACCTTTAACATTGTTTGCAAAATTGTTGAATGAATCAGATATCTCTTACTTTTTTAAGGTTCAGTATTTCACATCAATCAATTCCAAAACTTAAAATGATAATAATAAATTACAATAAACAAGTAGGCATTATTTCGTCCGAATACCTTTAACGTGACTTAATCATTACTTTAACGGAAACATAGCAATTTTTGCATAAGGGTATTGCATCAAACTTTTAAAAAAATCCTCATTATGATAATAGAATTATTAGCAGCAAGAGTTGTGTACGTGTTTTGCGTTGATAAAGTTGTAGTCACTTGCATTCATAAAAACTGAATTGATCCAATAACCATTCACAAGTCAAATGTTATGAAGTGTTTATTGCAATAATATACCTCTTATATGTATACATGCATTTTATTTATTATATTATTTTTGCTTGAGTCTTCTTTTTCAAACACGCATATTTAACGTCGTAGAGAACTTTTTCATAACACCATTGTTCAACATTTGGAAAGTTCAATGTACCATCGGACCCTTTTTACTTTTATTTTATTAATGCTTTGCTCATCGTGCAAACTGCATGTCAAAATAAGACATTTAACATTTTTCTAAAGTTTTCTCAACTTGCAACTTGGTTACACAAGGAATATTGATACACTTTAAGATATCTTACGAAAACAGCTCGTTCGTTATGTTTTTGTATCGATTGTATGAAGAAAACACAATATTCAAATAAATGTCAAAACCAAGCAGATATAGCGTATTAACAGATGAAACTGCAATAACGGCTGCCGAAAATACAGTAAATCAATACACTGTTAGAATACAGTATGCATAAAATTATCCAGTTTTAAAATCTGTAGCTATTGTTGCTTTTAGGTAACTGAAACTGAATATCTTATTGCTAGTTATAAATGGTAACTATTAACATGGTGAGAGAAAAAATTTTATTACTAATATATTATTGTTTGTCTCGTGTAGTTAAATGAATGATCAGAATTGAAACAGATATTGGGTAATTTTCATGTGGATCTGGTAATTTGGGATAGAATATCATACTGATATACATTACTGTGCAATAAAAAGAATCACAGGATTATTCCATAGAACAAAATAGGGACAGACAAAACAGTGGATAAACAACAGAGGGTACATTAACAAAACAAACGGAGGTATAACAAAAAACCCCCAAAACTTGACGACGCGAATCTCACTAAAACAGGTTTTCCAAGTGGTAAACGACTACTGTTACACGCGTTTCACCTGTCGTATCAGTAAGGTTAATATCAGATAATGTATTATATCCAGCTGTAGTTATAATACAATAACAACTAGGAAAAGTGGTTTTGACAAGCAAAGCAAATTAAGGGTCATTTTATACACAGATATTACGTAACGGTGAACTTTAGCATGATAGTGACATTAATAAATTTTTAGTGATAAATTCAATCTTGCCACTGTCAACCCCTAGTTAAGTAGATTTTCTGTCAGCATAAATTTGCTATTGGGAAATATGCATAGGAAATACAACCGCTTATGTATCTAGTTATTATGGAGATATATACTTTAAATGCGGGTGCATTTGTACTGTTTACAAATAACTTGAAGGAATTAAACAGGTTTTTAATTTCTGATATGTACAAACAGTTTTGGAACCAAAAAATGCCTCATATATTAGAAACAATATAATGGTAAAACATATACAGAATGACCAAGCTCAATGCAATAGAACAGATCGAAGATGCATTTTTAAACTTGAAATGAAACGAAATACCAATTAATAATTTTGTTTGGAATGAACATTAATTTTCCGGATCAGTACGTCCAGTAGGCCAGTGATTGTAAGGCTGGCACATCAGCTACAGTAACATGCAGTTCACAAGGTGGAGACCCAATCCCCATAGTTAAAATAAGCAGAAATGGTGTTTTGTAGATGATACTGCAACAACGGGTAATAGCCAGATGGTAAATGCTTGCACATGTATAGTATAGGATGCAGATCAATTTGCAATTTTGGAATGTTCTGTAGCTAACGGTGTTAAAAACCCATTAACTGCAGAAAAATATTTCTTTGTGATCAGTAAGTAGTAAAATTAAATGAATTATGGTAGGGAAGGAATTTTATTAGTAATATATTACATTACTCTTACCTCACATTTGTTACATGTTATAAATTAAAGCATTATTAAAACATGAAGGGTTTTAGTAATGATGATGGGATAGAATAATAATGTAGTTAAGACACACATAAAATTCTAGTTAATCTTTACTTCCGCAATGTATTATTTAGACCACATGTCGTTGTTAAGGGCTATAAAAATTGTTTTTTGTTTTCATAAAAACTCACACAAAAGACCCATTGTGTTTTATTTAATATTAGAAATGTACATTTAGAAAATTATTTCTGCACATTGTTTTTTAATTAAGTTTAATTACCAATCTCCAATCCCATTCAACAAATTGTTAACTGTCATTGGTAATTATTTCTTAAATTGGTTCAATGTCATACATATTGCAATATATATTCTTTGGTATGTTAGCATACTCTAGTCTCATTTGTGACTGCACATCGATTTTGACTACAGGTAACTCGCCTGGTATCACAAGGAAAAAAGGATACATTCATTCTTCCGGAACATCTAAGTTTATAGTGTTTGTTGCTTGTTTTGTTCGTGAGTTTTCTGTATGCGATGGCTTTTTCATTTTCAAAATAGCTGCCGTTAAAACAAAAGTACATTTTTCAGATCTAGGGAATGATCAGAGAGATTTCAATGAAAATTGGCACACTGATTTAGTGGACTATCCTGAGCATTTTTATTGAAAACAATTTGACGCAAACGCCCCTTTTTTGAAATGGTGTCCATTCTCCCAATTCTTCCACTTTTAAGACATAACTTAAAAATATGAAATAGAAACTTAGTAAGGTTATGGAGGATCACTTCAAGGGGTCCACAAATTTTCAAGATGACCGCCATTTAAAAAAGACCACAATTGAATATAGATAGGAACCCAACAAAAGGTCATGACTTGAAGTGGTGCCTTCCAGTTTTAAAAGTTTCAAATTGGCGACCATCTTGAAATGAAGGCCATTTTGAAATGAACCAAACCTTAAAATCTAAAATTTAAAGGATTTAAATAAAAATTGGTATATAAGTAGAAAGTCATATAGCACCGAATCACGCATATGTTAACTTTATATGGCCACCATATATAATCAAAGATGGTCGTAAAAAAATCTTAATGCTCTGATTTTGTTTTCGGGCAGATTAACTTGTTGTAAATGAAGGCATATATATTTGAATTTGGAAATTTAAAAATTGCTAAAAATCCAAAAGTTCATGGATGAAACTTTGTATATAAGTGGATTACGTTATACCGCACAATATGACACACATAGTGACCTTCTATAGCGACCATTTTCAGTGAAAAATAGACGCGCAAAATGTTCAAAATAGTCCAATTAGAACGAAACTTGGCATTTACGTAAATTAAGATGGCGGGAATGGACGGTAGTCATTGAATTCGGTTATGATGGCCATCTGCAAATGGTGGCCATTTTAACATGTTCGACAAAATAGGAACATGCTCCGATTTGCACGAAACTTAGTTTACTGGTATGTAAAATTGCTGTGAATGTATGTATGAACTTGAGTGTCCACGGGAGGGGGCCTTTGGAATCCAGTTATGATCCATACGATCATAATCATGTTTAATTGAGATTTATATTTTTTTTATTTACTCAAAAATGTGTGAACTGATTTTTGTTTTTTGCTTTTACGGTTCTCAGATAGGTATTCTTATTTTACAATTGTATTCAACAATTTATCTTCAATTTAAATTCGATAGAATTTGGACTTGTTACATTTTATGTCTTTAACACTTTTAGAACTCTTGAGATATTAGTGACTATTTTATCCGTAGTTTTTTTAATAACAAGGTTAGATTTCTCTTTAAGATTCCATTGACAGATTTTGCAGTTCTACAGACAAATGCAAGCAGTGTCCTGGATCTTTATCAAGATATTTGTGGAAAAATAGATTTTTATAATACTAGCTTTACCAATGATATATTTATTCTTCAAAAGAAATATTTTTTATCTTGTATCATATGGTCTGTGTTCGATTTTAGTCACTTTATTAATGCAATTTATAGTTGTATTGTATTGATACCGTTCCCGTTAATACTGAGGTTGGTGGTTCCTGTCTCAATGGAGTAAAGGAGCGGTAGGCTCAAATTTTAATTGACGGAGATTTTTTACCTGGGTTAGACCAGTTTTTTTTCATGGTACTTAGGCTTCATTCCAATAAACTAGACGAAATGTCAAAATGTTTTCATTGTTTTTTCCATATAACTAAAACGTATGTTGGCTGCGAGCTTGATTTTGAAAGCATTTGAATGCATAATTGAAATGAACAACCAGCATGTTTCAAGAAAACTGTGACTAAATTTCTTTTTAGATGATTAACCATTATCATTTTTACAAAGCAACAGTTTCACAGCTTGGTTGGACACCAAAACTAAGAGATAATGGAAATAAAATGAAACTGTAACGTCAGTCGTAGTATATTGACTACTCCACAGTTTATTTGTCAATAACACGACGGCTGTAAAAAAATTAAAATGCATATTTTATGATAATATTGTCACAGAAATTGTAAAATCTTTATATAATATTTAGAAACTTATATTTAAATGTGTAATTTATGTCATATAAATTAATACGTCAAACGTCTTAAAGGGTTTGTTATTCACATTATAGAAATAAGCTGCACAATTTTGAAAATTTTAACGAATTTACACAATCAAGTTTGGAATTGATAATTATTTTCAAGTTCCTACCTTTCATGAAAAATAAAATGTGCAAGAAAATTTTTTAAAATAAAAGAAGATTTTTTATACTGTTTCTGACGACAAAGGTTCTATGAGTATTCCTGAATTTTTGTATCGTTTGCACTGTTTTGTTTAAAGCGGAGCAAGAAGGGAATATGGTATCTAGGTCAAAGTGGACAGTGGAATTAATAAGGTGTAATCTGGTCGTTTTGGTTATTTTTGCAAGCCAATATGTTATGCTCTCACATTTGTCATCAATACTATTATTGTTTTGTTAATTTGTTTACGATTTGTTTTGTTTTGTTTCTTTTTTGGCAGCATAGTAAAATAACGTTCTACTTCGACGTTTTTCATTTAGTTTTAAACGATTTTGCAATTATAGAAGGCAATAGTAAATATATGTATCCTGGATCTTTGATATCAAGATATATGGTACCAAAGTGTGGCTTTATCATGTGATCAATATACCATTTTTACCATTTTACTCATCATGGAAATTAAATGGTTGTCAAGTTAGAGGTAAAATGGTAGAGTTTTTTTGTGATGTTGGAGGTAGAGGGTTCTAGTCTCACTGCTCTCTGGGTATACTCGACTCCAATGCTAAGTGACAGGAATCAAAAGTTTTCCGACTAAAATTGTCGGTTTTTTCTAATATTGGAAGACTAATTATTAAAGTCGACTAAAAAATTACTTTAAAGGAAACATCAAGTAGCATGAATTTAATGCTACTTAATTCAACCGTTGCCGTTCTTAGCTCAGATATTTTTTTGTGCAAACCATGCCCGATTCCGAATAGACAACCATGTAATATATAGATATATTTATTCACTGTGATATTTCAGTAGATGTCATTTCCGAATAACATATAATAGAGAGGTTAGACGGCATTTGATATCAATTGGGATTTATGCACTTTTTGATAATTGTTTTTTGTCATTTTTGTTAAACTATTTTTAGCGCAGGGAGAAGTTGACAAGGTCGATTGTTTATAAGTAACAGTGTAATTTATACTGACTGAATATATGTTATGGTCAGTGATTCATTTAATAATGAAATTCAGAAGTGCTTATATTTTGTTGCATTTGATGATGATATATCTGGGCAATTTTGTTTGTAACGTCATGTGTATTGGTCATTATATTAATACTTTTCAGCTCCTCTTGTTGCAAATGCTCCCATAACAAGTTATACTCCCATAAACGAAATTATTTTACTCTGAATTATGTTGTAACATCAGAGATTGCTACTTCCATCACATGGCTCGAAAATAATATACCCATTACCATGTTTATAACTGGAACCGTCACTTTTAGTGTAGTAGTGGCTGCTTTATTGTAGGGGCAGTTGTGTTTTACATAGGATGTAAGTTGAATTAATAAACTAATCATAGATAAGTGTTTCGTGCATATATAACTTTTAACATGTAGCAGTGCAGGCTGTTGTAACGTAGAAAAAACGTTGGCAGACATGACAATATTGTTCTTAATTAAAATATAAACTATATTTTAGTTTATGTTAGTTAAGGTTCATTTTTGGTTTATCAGATTTAAATTGATAACATAGACTTTTGGGTACAATCAATGTGCCAATAGTTTCAATATTTTGTTACTTGTAGGTTTATACAGAAAACGGAATAGGTACTATTGAAGGAGTTAACACAATCCTTCTCCTAACAGATTGACCTTAAAATTTAGTATCAGACGCGATACTGAATATCATTTAATTTCAGCAGACGTGAGAAAAGTTTCTTTGATGAAAAATGAGTCATGTGATACACCAAAAAATCAAGGCCACTCACTTATCTAACATTGCGATATCAAATATCTTTTTGAAAATGTTGACACGCTAAATAGTCCCAAACTAAACGTGAAAATTATAGATACGTTTTCAAGTTCCGTAAAACAGTGCTTTCTCAATAAAAATAAATTTAGCATCCAGTCTTCGAGGCCAGATATCGTATTAGAAACTTCTTTTATATTTATAGAACAGTTCTCTGAATTCATATCAAGATCCAATTGCGAATTCGTCATATTAGATTCCGTTAAAGATCCGATATGCTGCACGGGCAAGAGGTTTTTCCCATTCAAATGCTTGATTATAAAAATAGAAACCGATGTTCACGGTTTTTTAATTGGTTAAGGAAGCCAGTTTACGTTTTCAACTTTATATTTTTATGAGAAAATAGGAAAAGGCGCGAATACGCACAAAAATGCGAATATGCGAAATGATTTGCGTTTCTCATTATCCATCCTCACAAGTCAGGGTTTCTGTGTCCACATGTGTCGACGAACCCCTGACAAACTTAGCTAGGAAATTCCCGGGCTAGAAGTCACTGTTTTGATTGGCTACATCGTACCTTAATGTAGCCAATCAAAAGCTAGCTTTTATTCACGACTTCGTTAGGGGATATCCCGATGTCGATTGTAAATAAACCAAACGGATGCGTTGCGTAGACCATGTGAAAATCAGCGTATTTTATACAGTAGTGTTAATAGTTTGTTATTACTGCGTTATTGTTTAGTTGCGTTACGTTTTCTTCACACTCCAGAATGAGTAAGAATGACTACTGCCAAACACTTGCTTCTTTCAAGCAATTTCATTAGTTGATATTTTAAAGGATTGACGTCATACGAAAATCTTCTAGCCCGGGAATTTCTTAGCTAAGTTTGTCAGGGGTTCGTGGACACATGTGGACACAGAAGTCCTGACTTGTGAGGATGCTCATTATCGCAATATTGGTTTTGCATATTATCATTTTATCCTTCCGATGAATGTTTCTAACATGCATAGCTTAATTTGCTAACTTTTTAGTTTGTAAATGAGTGATTGATTTGTCATGTTTTGTGTTCATTTGGGATTCAGCTGATGGCAATATCAGGTGATAAAATAAAAAATTACCAATAAAAAACTTTTAAACTAAAGTAGAGTGTTAGATGTCTTGTTTTCGCGTTTTTACTTATAAACTGTCAAAGTTGAAAACGTGAAACGGCCGCTTTATATTTTTTTTAAACTTTTAAAATTATTTTTAGGTAGTGAAACAGTTTTAAAATATTGTCTTTTACTTTTATTTACGTTTATTCATGTATTCTGATACATTGTTAAACATCTTCAAGATATAAAATACACCATATTTAACGTACATTGATATAACAGGCGCACAAAACTAAAACTATGCGACAGTGGGTCTTTTATATTTCATATTTTTGCAAGGATGAAGTTTAATATCACATATATCTCATTAATATAATAGAGTGGTGATTTGGAAAAATAAGCGTGTGGTAATCACAGTTTCACATGTACATGTTTATTATATAAACATTCGCGTTATCCTGCTTAACCCCTTGACTCCTGCCTTTTGGCAAACGGTATGCTTTATAACTGTATGATTATTACATATCAATATCACACGATAGCACGATAGCACATATTTATTTTTTTTCGTTCGAGTTTCATTTTGAAAAACTAAAGATATATCCACTTGATCAGACCCTTAGTTGTATAGTAAGCGATTTTGTATGTGTACATGATTTGACTAGCATCAGAAGGTACAAAAACCTCAAATAAACCCGACAATAACTCTATTGTTAGAAAAACTACAAATTAATATCTGAAACATGACTCGGAAATACATGTAGCAAACCAACTATCAATTATGAACCGTCTAATGTAGCATAGATCTTTGAGATTCGTAAGAATAAATTTTCTTTTTTTAAACAAATTTTTTGCAGATTATTTCTTTGGTTTTTTTGTATTGATACGATATATTATTTTGCTGTATAGAAGAGATAACTCAGTGTGTATTGGTTTATTTCATTACCAGTAGAATTTGTTTTCAGCAATCGTAATGAAGCATAAAATTAGCATAGATATTTATGTGTAAGGAATTGTTTGTTTTGTTATATTTTGTTTTTAGGTGTTGTGTTGTTTTAGACTTTTTCTTGCATTACTACATTTGCATAATTAATTCATTTGACTTTTAACTGTTTAAAGATATGCATGTTATGTAAGCTACTTCAACAATTTAATGTTCTTATTAACTACATTTTCTATTAAGATAAATAAGGACTTTATCAAACAATAAACATTACCGGTTATCATACACTTAACATTTTTTTCATCATTTTGGTGTATAAACACGTGCAACTTAAAGGGACCTACTTTATGTAAAAAAATATTCCTTATGGGATAATCTTTTCAGACTTTGGTGTAGTAATTAATTTTGTTCGATCTCGTGTTTAGTATTTAAGCAGCATAACAGCTAACAGATGAATGTTTGTAGTCTTTATACATGAATCAATATTCACAAGTTTTATGGCAGAATGTCTTTTCTTGGATCACGCAATAATTTTATTAGGCGACTTCAAGAGAGAATTATCAGGCGCATGCCGAATGTTTATAAATATGGTTTTTGATTTTATTTTTGATCTACATATGTCAACGCTATCGGTCTGATCTGGTAATATGTTCAAGGAAGGTTTACAGCGAACGATATATACTTAATTGATATTTTGTGGCGGTAAACCCTTCTGCAACAAACACAAAGAAACATTTGTATACACATTCAAAAGTCTATGTACAGTATGCGTATCGCTAGTTAAACTGCATTTTTCTAACAGATTCTGTTTTGTTTTACAGAAATACAAGATGGGAGATAAGAAGGAGTGAAAACAACTAGGTATTTATATGACATTGATGTACGAATTCCAACTATAACTTAATGTGCAAGATCCAATACTTTCAAAAGAGGTACCATAAACGTCTATTTAGTATTTACACAACCTCACACAAAAAATACATTCATACATACATACACACGAGTGGTTTTTTAATGCCATCGTTCAAATCCGTAGTATCAAAAAGTGAGAAGTAATTAAAAACGTGTTAAAAAAGAATCAAAATGGATTTTATTGCAAAACAAAACCATTACACTTTTTAAATACTGGGGCCCATATTACTGTAACGAAAAGAAAAAAAAACAAAAAAAGCTATAGTAGTATACATCTTGACAATAAAAATACAAAACACAAAAAGTAAAAAGCCTGAATTTAAAATATTCTATATAATTTAATTTTAAGAATAATACTTGAAAATTTTAACTGCTACAACAGTGATGACATCATGAAACTAATAGTATTAAGTGTGATATAAAGAAGCTGATGCACACGGTAACAAACCCCTGAAATCTAACAAACAATGTTCATTAATAATGTATTCGAAGCACATCTTGATAATGAAAATAAATGATGAGACTGCTTAGTAGATAACTACTTCAACCCTTTTGCCTCTTGTAAAAATGCAAAAATCAAATTCTCCTGAATTTCCTGATTTCCCTGTAATGATCTAATGCTATCAAACATAAAAATTATAATTTTAAAGAAGTATTCTTACGCTGCCTTTGTTTTTTCCAGGTTAAGAACTCACACATCTGTAAATGATAATTCAATCTTAACCTTTTAACGTTAATTCGTTTGTTGTGGATCACCATACTTATACTATAATAATGTTATCTAATTGGATTATTTCTTTATCTCATAAGCACTAATAATTACAGAGAGACATACTAGAGGCTCCACATATACAACACAAATGATAACAATAAAACAACACATAAAATCATACATAAAACTATACCACGTGGTATTATTACTATAGGATTTGAAAACTTTAATAAATAACATTTTAACAAAGAAAACAATTGTTAAGGTCATACACGTATCGCCTGGTAAAATACCCGAGAGTGTATATACATGTACCTCTCAATATACTGAAAAATACAAAATCAATATCGATGTAGTAATTAACGAATAGGTAAGCATTATAGTGTATTTACAAAAGCAAAATAAAAAAGAAAATCAACCGGGCCAAAATCATAATGGAACTTTGTGAAAGCGTCTTCTCATTCTATTACACAACCTTTGTCCATACACCTCGTATTTTTACAATTTGAAATCCTGTAAAGAGAAAGTTGAGCTACCGAAATTGCCTGAATTAAATGAGTTTTTATATGGAGATTGACTAAACATTAAAATATCAACCATAAGACACAGTAAAAAAACGACGGGATATGTTCGTCGTCTCTTTAAATAACCTTAGGTATACATGGCAACTCTTCTCTGTCTACTCTAAGCAATGGATGATACCAAAAGGTGACATATTATAAATAGTAAAACCTAGTTAAGAGTGGAACTAAGAATCCATGTGTGAACCAAACTTATCATAAATACCTTATGTATTAAACACTAAAGACAACAAAATATTAAAGCACAGACAAGAAAACGTTAAGTGTGAACAAGAAGTAAAACATCGTTGAGAAACAACTGATAATAGTGATGTATGACGCTCAGCAAAAGGTCTGTAATACATGTAACTTTTTTAAATGCCATAATATATGATAAGTTACTTCTCTTTATGAGCATACAATTCAACAAGATTTTGAGATGAATTAAGAAGACTTTTTTATTTTAAGAAAAAGTTGTCATCTTAATTGTAGGGCCAGCCAACTGAATACAATTATGTTAAGAAGGTTAATAGACCTTACATGCATCGCCCATGCTAAGTTTGGTCTAACTATGGTCATCATAAGTTTATAGGAGAATGATATTCCTTTTCAAAAATACTTTTCAGGGCTATTCATAAAAATAATGAATTATTATAATACCCCGCAGCTAGGGGATATATAGTGATGGGTTGTCCGTTAAACTTTCTCTTACGCGCATCTCATCCTGCACCCCTGAATGGAACTTGATGAAACTTACACAGAGTCTGTATCACATAGTGCCATTGTGCACCTGCTATTAAACAATTTGATCGGAATGATATTTAGGGTTGTTATTTCACAACCTCTGTCTATACACACATCGTATTTTAAAATTTGCAATCCTGCAGAGAAAAACAGCCAATAAGAATGTTCAAAGTTGGTCAACCAAAATGGCCTATATTCAATGTTACGTGGACTTTGTCTTTGACATAAGGGAAACTGGGGTATTAATTAGTGAACATTTCTTAGTTTTTCTAGCCTTCATTTTTTAACACAATTTTCGTAATATTAATATAACACGTTATTATCAATAAATTGTTATATGAATATTCCATAATATTTGTTGGATTCGGTGGCGCACTACTGTCATAGTAACATGTATAACCTTGGTGACCTCATGAAATACCTGGTAGATATTTTTTATTAGTGGAATAGGTTTAAGGCATCATATTTATTCATAACGAATATGAATAGACACTAAATATCTTTCTGTTAGGTGCCTTACAAACAAGGAATTTGTTCTGACTGAAAAGTTGTTTGCATTCCGAAGACTTTTACGTATCCTGATTAATTAATTAATCATTTATGGAATAACATAAAGAGCTACGCAATAAGATACCGAACTGTACATTAAGCTTCTTGCAACCTAATCATTTACAGCAGATACAGAAAAATTGTAATTTGTTCGTCCCGCAAACGAAATTTAGGACATCTAGCTTTTCAGTCTGTTTGCTCGTTCTACTGTTCATTCTTCCTACCCACCTCATGTTTACCTTTGCGTTATTTGTATGAAGATAACTCCACATCTTGCATTAACATGGTTCACAGTTTTAACATGCCGAGATCTTTTCATTGCGCCAAATATTTCATAGTTAAGTGAACTTCGAAAAAGAGTATGATCGTTTTAATAATAATGTTTTCAAATCTAGTGCATTTTATACATTTATTTTATTTAGGTACAAATTAACTTCTTAAGTAAAGTTTTCAACAATTTCAGGTATTACTGTTACCAACAGGGACTTTTGGTCAAGATACATACACAGTCAATATGGGTAACAACATTATTTTAGCCTCCCTTTTCGTTATTCCAGCACATACTGACACAATGCGGGGAGGGTTTACAGTGCCCGACACACGGAGCACTCCAGCGCTTACCTGGGTGAATAACGGAGGCCCTCTCTTTGGGAGGAGGAGTTGTGACGTCATAATACGGATATCGTGGCTGCGGAGCGTACCTCCCTCCTTGTGCGAAAAAACCCCTTTGTAAACTCCAAAAAGTAGGCTCATTGTAGCCGGTACAAAAGGCTAAATTATTCACCCTACGTTTACGTATACGTTTACAGTAGCAGTCAAAATTGTGTTCCCTTTGTCCAATCCCATCCCTTTTCCGTTGAATTTATGTTTTTTTACTTAATCTCGTCTTGAATATAGCTAAAATGCTGCTCGCTGGGCGTAAAGCGCATATCAAATCAATCCAACTTAATTTTAATTTTAATGTTTAAGTCTTAATGTTTAACAGTATTAAGGTAGTTTGTCGTGCATGCATGTTGCAAAACATGTTATTGTTATTGGGAGTACCTTGCGTGTGTTCCATCTGTGCTATAACTCTGCACCTAGTAAAAGAAGATAAATAGAATGAGAAATTGTTGGTATAAGGCAAAGCAAATAAAAATATTAGTAACAGTAAAATATCTCCTTTTTCAGAACTTTAGTATTTGCTGCCCAGTGGAAATGATAATTAATTTGAATAATAACACTAAATAAATAAGACATATTGATGGCACGTTATGGTAACATATTCAATAGTGTTTTTAAAGTGTATTTTGTCCAACTTGAACGGTTGAAAGAATTTCGTGACCAAAAATTTCTCATCATGAAAATGGCAGATAGAAAATCATGGCCGATTAGGCATGCTTGAATCGAAAAGCACAGGATTCTGTCATATTAGAATTGTAATAAGTCCTTTTGGGTATCGCTCGGTAAAAAATAAGTAAGAAATAGATTATTGCGAGCAGGCTCTATGCGAATTAGAACATGGTCATGTTGAAGCCCTAAAAGGTCGTCAAATATCAAAATGACCCTTTCTAAAGGGATTGATGAAATTTATTACCATAGTCATATCTCAATAAATTTAACAGATATTGACATACGGTCTTCACATTTGTTCATTGTTGACCTTCATTATTGACGTCACACTGTTAAGGTCAAATACTCTTTTGCTCGTTTTCCATGTGTGTTAAATGATTCTTTCTTATTAATGATTATTTGTATGAATAAAGTATCTATAGTTCAACGTCACAGGTCAACGTAGTTAAAGTAACTCAACATACTTTTAAGGACCTTTTAATTGAAATGATATCTGATTGTTCTTTTTTCATTTTCTATATTTTGAAATATATTAAATTCAAAATAAAAAAACAAATAGGGTGAAGGTCATAATGTTCTACAATTTTACTTTCCTTTTACATCTAATATCTGAATAGTTTTTCTTTCATACTTGTCAATTTCTAAAGACAAATTACAAATGTTTTTGTGTGGTTTAATTTCAAGTTCATCTTCCGTTCTTCTTTTTGTGATGAAGCACCTATAAATAAATGTTAAAATATGATTTAAACCGGTTATGAAAAGAAATATTTTATTTTCAAAACCATTTACCGTGAAATTACGAAAACTAAAAAAGGTTTGGGTTAATCAGTTTCGTTGAGATCTATATTAACCGGAAGGATGTTTTTCATTGAAATCAAGTAGGGTAGTATTTATTTACGTCTTATTATTAGATCCAATTTTGTTACTGTGTACAACGTAAGCTTATACATTAAGCGTAGGTACAATTACCTGTATCACGTCTAGACAAATGTGGTCATTCGTAAAACTAGCCTAGAATTGTGATGTGAAATGTATACAAATGTCGATAAGTAATACATATGGTTGTATCTACACTTAAATTTATGTAATAAGTTTATCTAAATTAAAAAGCTTATAAAGGCAGAACAAATGAACGTTAACATTTAATATTTCAAGTCATCGAATCATTTCCACATTAATTATAGTACACTTAATATGAATTGCATTCATGTAACGAGAGTCATCACCTCTGCCGCATATAGAGTGAATGATTGTAACAGTCATTATGAGGTCAAAAACTACTTCCGACTAAGGTGCATCTTGTGTCACATATATAGATAATAAAAGGCATTGTACCACCCAAGTTGTATCAGTCCCTTACATGTACTTTCAGAATTTGTTTGTTTGTTTGTTTGTTTGTCAGCTATATCATGGCGTCCAGTTGTTATTCGGGGAGGAAGCCAGAGTACCCGGAGAGAACCCCGACCTGCGGTAGGAAAACTGGCAATCCTTGTCAATGAGAATTTGAGTACAGTACACCTATAAATGCATCTGTTTACCTTTCTAAAATGTTATAGTAATTAAAGAGTACAGTATAAAATGTCATTCGATCGATCATTATATCGAACACGGTAAGTTATTATATAAAGGAATTATAATTATAGAACAGTTACTACAAATAAATATTTATTGCTTTCAAATGTATAAGAAACAATATTATTAGACCAACCAGTATCTTTTTCTGTGAAAAGCGTAACCGTGTAAAATATAAACTTATTAAGATCAATGAAAAATGTTTCTGTTTAAATATATGATTTCTTCTTTTGTCAGAGTAAACAACCCTGTTTAACACAATGAGAATAGAACAGAACAATTTTATTTTTTACATTTGTTTCCTCAAAGACTATGTAGAAAAGTATAGGTCAAAGTCCTGGTTCTAAATATTACTTATAAGAGCATGTGTTTCTTTATGCACGACGAATCCTCAAATCAAGTGTTATGGAAACACAGTTGGTGTGTGAATAAAGTTCAACAAAATGAATGTGGTACTTTCTGACAGAAATACGTTGATCACTCAAATCATAGCTATGACATTTTAACAAATTTAATAATTTCTAAATATGTTATCAAACATTTCCTGAAAATACTGTAAATCCACTACTACCCCTTTTCACTTACTTGTTTAAAAATTCACTATGCAAAATTTCCAAAACATAAAGGAGGTTTTTTATAAAAGCATTGAAGATATTAAAATGCATGCACAACTAAACATTGAAACGATAAATCAAATGAACAACTACACAATATGATTTTAAACAGTACATTTTGGGATTTTTTCACTACGTTAATTTTAATCCGTCTTATTTAAATATTTGAATATTCACGTTTCCAAGATGAATATAAAGTAACCGCCATGAAAATCAAAACCCTTGTAACGACACATGATTGATATGCTCAGAGTCTTCAAAATAAATATTATATCCGAGGCACTTAAATAAACTATACAAATACTTGAGCAGCTTATTGTTGATTGTTCGATTTTTAGTCTCAATTTTTGTTCTGAAAACTGCACACTTATTTTTAAACAATTTTTAATCGTTCTGCTTTCCAGTTAAAAGACTAATACAAAACGATACTGCAAACGATAATCTTACTCAGCCAAACACAGAAATGTTCAATGTTCTTAAAAACTAACCACTTGCAGCAACTTTTGTAATAAAATTTAAAACAAACCAAACACGTTTATTAGCAAAAATAACCTGACATGTTCCTTTCAATGCAAGATCCATCGAGGTATGGTTTTTTTTCTATATGTTGTCCCTTTTTATGTATAATTTTATTGAATTTATAAAACATCCATACCTCCAGAAATTATGATCCAAGCTAATACACATGTACATATAAGTCTTTTAATAAAACATTTTTCTGTATAATTTTATTTTGAACAACAATCAGTTTATTAAATACATTCTTTTACAAACAGCCCAGGTGTTCCAGGGATAAACCAATCCTGGGAGCTCCTGTTCTATACAGATCCTCATTTCCATGGAAAATAAAAGGAGGACATGTGTTTCTAAAGTGTATGTTTGGTCTAGTTAGGCATTTTCAAAGGATTTTTCCGCGGACTGTTTTTGGAAGTTATGCTTGACTACCTCCGTGTTGATATAAGGAACATAAATCAAAACTTGTCACGTGTAACATATAAGTTACAACTTTGAATAATAATTCCTTTTTCTTTTATCATGTGTCCGCCATTTTTCTTATTCCCTTTTTTCTTGGCTACAGATTTCATTGGTTCTCATTATTAAATTACTTTATACTTTACTTGATTTGTCGTCTGCAACTATCTTTATTCATGTGAAATAGTTTTGCTCGGCGTCATCACGTGACATTTGGATTCACCTCAAATTTGACAGTCTAGTGGAGAAATGTTTTTGTTTACAAAATCGCAAAAAAGTTTATCATATTCGAAATAACCATTACTTGTAAGAAGCTTTGAACATTATTAATTTGTTATTTACCTAGTTAAATGTAAATAAACACTGCATATATTTAAAAAGACAAATAAGTAAAATAATCTGTTTTTCAACAGTCTTAGTCAAATTGTCAATGCACTTACGTGTATCAGAGAAAGGAACATATGGTCTAAGAAATATATAAACTCAGAAAAAATAGCTTAAATAAAAATTAAATGCATAGGTGTTTCACCGTATAGAGCCTCAAATTCTTGTGCACTACGTCATTTCAATAATCCTAGAAACACCTTACGTTATTATTTAATTCCGTATAAAAGAATGTTTTGTATTATTCATTTACAAATGCATCTTTGACAAAAATTTACCCTTCGAAAACACCTTAGCCCAGCATACATTAATCATTTTAAATAATTCATGCAAGCCCGATAGTGCTAACACATGCATATATCGTCAAAATAAAACATTTTATTATACACAGTCAGGAATAATAACTATAACTAATAATGAAGTATCCAAAATATATACATACGACATTATAATTGTTGTATCAATATGAATATCTTTTATAACAGTTCTTCTTCGTATTAAGATTGCAAATATTTGTTGAAATTTAATTTTAAACCGAAGTTTGACTGTTTTAAGTATATTTATGTTTCATGTAAATATTGGTTCAGGACTGGAAAAATTAAATTGCTTTGTATCGAATTTAATTTTTTTCGA
Organism: Limnoperna fortunei; assembly: GCA_944474755.1. Taxonomy (NCBI): domain Eukaryota; kingdom Metazoa; phylum Mollusca; class Bivalvia; order Mytilida; family Modiolidae; genus Limnoperna; species Limnoperna fortunei. Next base: position 89,353,106 of record OX104112.1, on the reverse strand, counting down.
TGCTTCCAAATTATTCACTTGGCAATAATAAGGATAAAATTGATCATCAAAATGAGATTGTTATTAGATTCATAAGCACCTAGTATCATATTTACGTCTTCAATAATAAATTGCCCAAAATCATTCAAATTTAAAAGGAGGTCTGAACATCAAACGCAAAAAGGATGTGCTCTTTTACAATTGTAAAGTTAGTGAGTTTGAGTCTCAAAATGAGTTTTACAAAAATGACACAGCCCATTGACCGTAGATTGATTGATTGATTTATTATTGATTGTTGTTTTACGTCCAGCAAGCACATTAACACTAGATAATCCCATACTATAGTCTGTATATAAATATTTTGGATTGATTATCATTGAAAATTGATGGTGTTCTTTTTCACTCCAAGTTTTGTCAGCAGCCCTCAAATGAACAAATGGAATTCACAATTATAGTTTGTCTCTCATTAAAATTTTGCATTTGGTTTTGGTACAAGGTTTCAAATTCTTTGAATATCCTTTGTTTTTAACTTAGCATTTACTGTAGGATTTTCATTAGAGTTTTAAAATTCTACTACGTATAGCATAATGGGATATTTAACCGCGTTTTTTTAGTTCTTCACTACCTTGCAAAATTCGTATAGTTTGTTGGTATTACGGCTTTTATTCTAGAATACTTTGACATTTAATATATATATATATATATATATATATATATATATATATATATATATATATATATATATATATATATATATATATATATATATATATATATATATATATATTAGAAGTAAGAAAACGATGAAATCCCGTCATGGATTAAAACCTTATCAATCTGTATTTTTGTTTAAAAGAAAGAAATATAGATCCCCAAACGACATGATAAAGATCCTTAAACAATATTGAAATACAAAACTTTATATTTTGTAATGAAAACTGCTGTATTCGTATAAACCTCTGTTAACATACAATTGATATTTACAGAAATATTGAGACACATAATGTATAGATTTAACGGCAAACCTATACTCATATATTCGTTCATTAGTTTCTACTGCGATAAACTGTGCACAAAATCCAATTCCATGTTATAGAATCCGATATTGCTGCTGTAACTGTCCGGTTATCTGGACAAAGTGTCGGGACTGCAGATTATGTGTTTCTTGTTCTGGCAGAACGTTGCAACCTCAGATGCTTTACCGAATTGCAGGATATTGCATCATAGTAAACGTTACAGTGTCTGTCCGACCGGTTTTGCCTGACAAAATGGAAAACTGCTTACCGCTTATGGTCGAAATCCATAAAGGACACCCAATTAGCAACATATCCATATCTGAATTGAGAGGAAACCTCTAATTTAAACTGTGAATTTCATTTTTTTTGGTGGTACATGTACATGTAAGCATTAAAATATCACATATCACAAATGCCACATATATATTGAATAATTATTTTATTGATTGTATGTAACTTTTTATTGTTAAAATTTCTTTAAACTTCAATTTACTTTGCTGCTTTGCAGGCGCTTTTTGTTTCAGATGGGGGGGGGGGTCAATTCAATGCACAATTATTTTCTTTTATAACTAAATTTTCTAAAAACAATGCGTGTGAAGCAATACACAAGGATTGATCTCCAAAGATTAGGATTACAAAAAAATTATTCCTTGCACAACGGGAGAAAATCCACGATAACGTAGCACACTCCATGCAGTTTTGGGACATTTTACGCTTTTGTGATAAAGCACCTATAAATAAATGTTAAAAAAGGATTAAAACCGGTTATGAAAAGAAATGGTTTTTAATCAGTTTCTTTGAGGTGTAGTGTAACAGGAAGGGTGTATTTCAATGAAATAAATAGGTAGAATTTATTTACGTCTCAGTTATTATCAATAGTTCTATTCCCGGTAGAAGCTTATCAGTGGTGGTATCATGTTTCAATAACTCTAGCTAGGTACAAACTTATCAACATCTGTTGATTTGCTACACTAAGAATCATTAGATAATACACACTTGTTTTTTGTTTTCACCTCATTATTCTGTTGTTTAGCTGTTTAATTTTGATTTTCAAATTAATGTGAAACCTATACACTGCTAAAAACAATGCCAACAAAAAGATGTTCATGGGGAACATGTAACAGTGACAGTAGATATAAGGATAAACCTCACATGACAGGGGTTTCTTTTTATCCATTTCCCAAACCATGGATTGATTTAGAAAAATGCAGAAAATGGTTAAAAGCATGCGGACGTCCCCACGCACAACTGAACGAAAAAATGATAGCAGGTCACCACTATGTCTGTTCAAAGGTAAGCATTTTTTAAAACTATCAAATTTTAATTGCATTTTGTTCTAAATATAAACAAACTTTATCATATATTCATGTCCTGTGCAATGTTGACATATTTTAAAGACACACTTTTATCAAATATCACATACAGTATATAAGTCATCATTTACATGTAAATGCATACATGTGTATAAATATGATTCAAATACATGTAATGTGGATAAATATTGCATAGTTCCACAGATATTACAAGTAGCACATACTGCTTACATTACCATAATAAATGTAAAAACCTTTATTTTTTTATTTCCTAGCATTTCACAAATGGATACCCGTCACCACAGTACCCGTATCCAATATCTGCAGATCCATATGATGGAAAAAGAAATGAAAAGTTTCGACCTGCACCAAGAAAAAGAGAGGCTCCTTTGACATCAACTCCACAGTGCACTCCGTCAAAGGTGCAAAAGTTATATATTGCTGAAGATGTATCTGAAAACCTGTTCGAAAGCAACGAGATAGAAATAGAGGTAGACGGTACTAGTACTAACACAAAAGCAACTCAAACGGATGCAGAATCTTCAAAAAATGTAACTGACTTTGACGTTCAATGCAATGTATGTGACAATAAAATACAGTTAAGCAAAAACGAACGGAAAAAATTCAGAAGAAAAGATTTTGTTAAATCTATCTTAGAAAGTGACAAGTCATGTATGCAATATACAGGAGTTCCATCTGTAACATTATTAAATTAGATATTTGAATGGGTAAAACCAGCTACGAAAAAGCTAAAATTGTGGGACGGAAAAAAGAAACTTTTTACAGGTGGAAAATCTGGTGGCCGAAAGAGGAAAGCACTTACATTATTCGAGGAATTTCTACTGACAATCGTTAGAATAAGACGAGGATATGATGTTGTACATCTTGCATATCAATTTGGGGTAACCACAAGTCATGTTGTGAGAGTATCAACCGCATGGATCAACTTTTTAGCGCAGTGTTTCAAACCACTTATAAAGTGGCCTTCCACGGAAGTTGCAAAACAAAACCTTCCAAGCTCGTTCAAGGACTTTCCTCGTACCAAGTCAATTATTGATTGTACTGAGATTTATGTAGAGAAGGCCTTTAGACCATCAGCCCAAAGATCAACATGGTCAAGTTATAAACATGCCAACACATTCAAACTTTTAGTCAGTATAATGCCATCAGGTTCTATTACATTTGTATCAAAACTGTACAGTGGTTGTATATCTGATCAAAGTATAGTGGAAAAGAGTGGTTTTCTGGACTTAATTCAAGATGGGGACGACATAATGGCAGACAGGGGATTTCACATTCGACATCTGTTACTTCCTAAAGGGGCAACACTTAATATACCTTCTTTTTCACATGGCAAGAGACTTAGTAAAAAGGCATTAACAAGATCACGAAAAATTGCAACAGTGCGGATTCACGTAGAACGTGCCATTCGACGAGTAAAAACATTCAGAATTTTGTCTGGAATAATTCCAATAAGACTACGATTTCAGTTGGACCAAATTATTACAATTGTAGTTGTACTGTGTAATTTACAAAATAGGCTAGCTTGAATCAACATTTAATAAAACATTTAACATACAATGTTATTTTTTCTCAATAATGCTGGTAAAAAGTGCTTATCATAGAAGTTTGTCAGGGTTTCTTTCATGCTATTCCACATTGTTTCATCAAAGTCAACATCTACTGGAAATATACCCTTATTAGTAAAGGCTATTAATTTACACTTTTTAATCCCTGTTATGCCCATTTGACCTTGCATCTGATAGTTATACCGATGAGTTTTAACTACTTTTAGACTATCATCTTCCTTTTTGTCACAAATTTTAAGAGCTAGAAGTGCTGGAGACGGATGAAAATTCTTATGTGAAAACAAACATTTGATTTCAATTATAAACTGTCCACAAATTGAGCAATCAACAATGCCGTCCAAACTCGTGCCAATCATCGGGTCTGACGAACTTATGATAAGCCCTGGAACTTCCAATTTACATTTTCGATGTCTAAATCGATGTGATTTGACAAACATATCTCTGGCTTTTTGTTCAAATTTCCTTCCATATACTATCGGAGCAGGCAAGTTGTCTTCATTAAGTTCTGTTTCTTTTATTAAAACCTCTGCTGTTCTTTCCATATTAGTTGAATGGCATATTGTTTTAAAATTTGAAGATGTAAGCAGACCTTCTCGAGCTTTTTGCCAATTTTTGTTCATTTGTTGACCTCTGGTTCCTTCTTCAATTTTTACAATATCTTCAGCTAGGTATGTAAGATGGTAAATAAATTCTTCTTTGCACTTTGCCGAACACAAATGTAGCATATGGGCTTGCCAAAATTCGATTGTTTTTGAAAAGGGTAACTTTACGTCCAGTGGTTTTATCTCTGTGGTTGTTACCCTTCTCTCCCAGGCATCTAATAAACATGCACTTGGATGCACATCTTTAACTAAATTGACAAAGTCATTAGGGTCTGGCAATACTGTGTTTTGAGGTATAGCTTTATATACATCATTTGTAGGTTTTACTAAAACTGAATCATCTACAGTAAGACTTGTGTCCAAATCCGTTACAAGTACAGCTTCTGATGTCTTTGAAGCCCTCCTTACCCAGATACATGGTCCTTCTGTTACACTTGCCTTGTTTCTGTCATGCAAAAAGTCACATATCTCGAAAAGAGTAGCAACAACGTGGCGACACCCACCATCGATTCTGAAAAAAATATACATATCATTAAAATACATGCACCTACAGTTCAATAGAAAAAAATATGTGCGTCACACTAATGCAAAACTAGTTAATCAGTTAAATTTTGGTTAACATATAAATACCTTTACATTTTTAAATAGTATATGAAATAATCTACAAATGATTTAAAAATTAAATTAAAGGTAATAATGACTTTTAAATAAATATATCTTACCCTCCTTTGCAGGAACATAATGCAGAGAAAATAGCTCCATTGTCAGATTTGTTAAATACTATCCATGCTTTGTAGTACTTCAGTTTTGTAATAGGGCACTTCTCATTTGTCCGTGGTCTCACATTTGCTTTAACAGCAGAAAATTCAGTATTTAATGGACAGCATTCAATATTCAGCACATAGCCATCCTCAAAAAGACCATACGCTTCCATTTTTTGATAGTTTCGTAACATCGAATGGTTGTATTGTTCAAAGGTTAACAAATAATTATAAATGTCAAATATGGCAAATGGTGGCAAAAGTTTAAGATCCTGAGATCCACTAACAGTATCTGGACTAGGTAGATAGTTCCCTTCGGGTGTTAACAGTTTTTCTCTCAATATTTCATCCCTATCTTCCAAAAGTCCATCAGGGTCAACTTCAATCCCTAAGTGTTCAGCTGATACACAAATCTCTATAAGTTCTAGCTTCCTTATATTTGAAAAATTAACTCCTCTATCCTTTAAATAGTTTTGCAATTCTTTTACCGACTTAGAATTAAAATTTACATTAGCCATTTCTATGTGATCACTAATTATCGACTGATTATCTAAAACATATACACTCTTTCTCTATGTATTTAATATAGACAGGGTGCAAGATAAGGTCAATGTTTGTACCTAGTGCTGATAAGAGATAATTAGAAACACCAGCTGTAGCATTAACCGGATAAGAACTATTGTAGCAAATAAAGAACATAAAAACACATAAACTAACAATATTAATCGCTGTAAATACGTACAAGAACAATTATTAGATTACTGATACATTATGCATATGTACAATTACCTGTATCACGTTGTGTAAATTTGTATAACTATCATAGAATTGTGATGCGGAATGTATGCAACTGTCGATAAGTAATGCTTATATAGGCAGAACAATTGACCGTTAACATTTTAATGAGAGTCATCACCACTGCCGCATATGGGGAATAGTTTTAACAGTCATATATTAAATTCCTTAAATTCCGTATGCAAAATGATTTTTATTATTCATTTACAAATGCGTCATTGACAAAAATTAAACCTTTGAAAACACCTTAGCCTAGCATACATTATTAATTTATAATAATTCATGCAAGCTCTATCGTGCTTAACACATGCATATTGCGTCATATACATTTTTTTATCATACATAGTCAGAAATAATATCTATCACTAATAATGAATTATCCAATATATATCCTTGTGACATTATAATTATTGTATAAAGATGAATATGTTTTTTTTTTACAGTTCTACTTCATATTTAGATTGCAAATAATTTGTTGAAATATTATTTTCAACCGAAGTTTTACTGTTTAAAGTATATTTAAGTTTCATGTTATATTGGTTATTAGTTCTTTTGAGAACATGTCTTTCAGGACTGGAAAAGCAAATTGCTTTATTGAATTTAATTAAGAAATAACTTGGCTGCCCCAATTTTATGGATTATGTAAATATGGGTAGGCATTATATTCATGAATATTTGCCACGAGCATTAGCGAGTTGTAAAATATAATGAATATAATGCTAATATGGCGGCCATGTGTCGTGTACGCTTCATACAATGAATTAATCTAGTACACTCGAGGTAAGTTGACAAAAATATCTTGAGCGATGTATCGCTTAAACTGCAAGTTATTTGATTGAAGCAGCTGTATATTATAATTATAGAATCATTTCATTCGAGAAATGCATACAAGAAAATATTTTAACAGTACTCTTTGCTTTGGATTCATTTTCACAATGCTGAATGAAATGTGGACGAAATGCTAATATGAAGGCATATATAAACGTTACTAAAAATTTGCGTTTCTATTAATTTCAAATAAATAAATCATTTTTAATACACAAAATAACCGTAACTGTAAAACTACCTTCTTTTTCTCAGTAGCATAAAATCAACGAACTGAGCAAGATGCACGGCTTTGCCTGTTCCCGTCCTGAATATAGCTGAAATTCCGCTCCCGGGATGTAAAGCAAACATCCATCAATCAATCAAACCATTTGCACTAATAAATCCATCGAATAATAGCAACTTTTTTCTCTGTTCGTATTAAAGAAAGAACGCCTAGGCTTACGCTGTGTTTGAAATGATATAACGTCACACATAACGTTTCATATAAACCGTGGTACAATGAGGAACATTAGAATACGGAATTCACAGAAATATTGTTTGTTGTTCTTTCTTCTTTTGCTTTGAGTAATAATCTTCTCGGCAAATCATAAAATATATATGTTGTCAATGCCAGTTATTCCCTCCACACCAACCACGTCTTTGTTGTGCATATTCCTACGCGTCACACACTTAGAATGGAATTTTATATTGGGGAAAAAGTAATAAATATTCAAAAGCAATTTTGGAAGAATCATAAGAATTAAACGCATATTTTCGGTAATTCATCGATGTTTGAACGAGGTCGACTCACTCACAAACTTATTATAAACGGCCTTTGGCGGTTTCATTTGTTTCTGAATTAGTCGACCTAGTTCATACATCGATAAATTACCAAAAATAAGCGTTAATCATATATATTTAATTTATCCTTAAAGAACAGCACATGTATAGTTAACAATACATACTAAATATTAGTCCGTGAAATTTTTGTCGCCCTTATTCAAACGTTATGTATTGCAATATTTTCCATCACTTTATAAACGGTTGAAATTTTTTAAATTTTGACAACATTTGACACAACGAGTTACATAGCTGTAATTTAATTTTAAAGGTTTATTGTGACGTGTTAAATTTGTGTGTATGTAATCTTTTCCAAAAACGTCTAAAGTGCTACCTTTTTCAGATTTAGTCAAAGTGACCTGTTTTCGTAAATAAACTCATGAAACTCACTAAAATTAATTTAAGAGAAGATACCATTTACGTGACATATTATCTTCTTACCAGCTGCCATTTTCAGCTATTTTCGAGGTATTTGAATTGCTTCCTTGATGTTAAAAACTGGTTCATGAGACAAACGGACAACTTTTATTACGCTGAACAAGTAATTGCCCAAGAACCTTCAACACAATTTTTTATACGAGGTTTGGGTAAATATACAAGCTTCACCGCATTCACAAACTTTGTTTACGCCATATTTTTATTAATCATGACATAAACAAATCGCTAATCCTTTAGTTTGAATAATCACTATGATTTTTAAATATATTTCTTTAAAAAGTCAACAGTGGTCTTCTTTTATCATGTTAGACTAAAAAGTCTGTTTGTTCAATACGTTATCTTTCGCGTTTTGAGCCGTAAACCTAGACGTAACACGTTTTTTGACGACCAGTAGGAACACCTGACGTTACCTCCATGTTTGTGTTGCAGGAGTCTTGAATTCGTGCTCCGGTGTTCATTATAAAATCTTGTTATTGTTTAAAGTAATTCTGCGGCCTGTAGACTACTACAGATGTTATATTAGGTAAGGGTCTCTACAAAATTTAACACGGTTGAAAAGATGACTTTTGTACCAGTAAAGAATAAACCAAGACATACAATTACACAATGATTTGTAAAATTCATATTAGGTAAAAAAATGGGATGTTGCAATTGCTTGGTTCTTTTATCAGAGTTCATGTTTTGTATTGCAAAATTTAATTAACACAATAAGCAAACCCGAAGATGGGTGAAAAAGGGTCAATGCCTGTAACGGCTTTTTCTTGATGTATTAAAACCATAAGCTGCAAATTAAACTTTTCAGTATTTCGCAGCAATCAATTCAAGAGCTTGAAATGAAACATATCAACTCTAAAGGCAATTTAGCTTTGAATAATCATATAATTCCAAAAATTAAAAAAACAAAAATTAAATTGCATTTAACTAGCAGAAATGATTCAGACCATGCTAACTTTAACGTGACTTAATCATAACTTTCACGGAAACATAGAGATTCTTGCATTATAAAGATGCAAGAATAGAACTCTGAGCAGCAGGAGTTGTTGCAGTGTCGCGTATTGTCATTTGCATTAATGAAACTTTTTTGAATTGTTTATTGCAATATTATACATTTTATATGGTTACGTATATCATTGTTTTAAGTTGCTCCATTCTTCTTTTACTAGCAGGCATATTTAACGTCGAAGAGAAGAATTTTATCACACAATTGTGCAACTTTTGGAACAAGGATGGTGTTTCCAAAGTTCTATGAAACACCGAGCCCTCTTTCCTACTATTTTATCATAGTTCTGCTCATCGTGCAAACTGCATGTCAAAGTAAGTATTCTAACATTTTTTTAACAGTTTTTTTAAACTTTGCAACACATGGAATAATGATACACAATAAGATATATGACGAAAACAGCTAGTCGACGTGTTTTTGTCGATTGCATGAAGAAAACACACTGTTCTGGTTAATTTCATTTCAGAAATAATATTTAAATGTTTATTTTGCGTAGTATAAACAGAATAGACATTTGTTTTAAATTTAGTGCCTCCTGGTAATCCCGTGCTTACAATCACGCCAATTCAACGGTACAAATAAACTGGTAGATGATAACTCTCCGGGAGGGTAAATACCTCCGCAAGGTTAAAATCAGATTGTTTATTATATCCTATGGTAGTTATAATACAGTAAGAAAGAGGACAAGTGGTTTTGACAAACGAATCAAATCAATTGTCATTTGTGACCCATATATTACTGTAACAGTCAACTTAAAAATGATGGCGACCTTATAATTGTTTTAAGTGATGATTTTCCGTAAGATATAAAGGTAATACGTAAAGGAAATACAACTGATTAAGTAGCAATTAATTCTGAGATGTATAATTTACATGCAAGTAATTCTGGAGTTTTGTCACGCAAAAAGTAGACAATTCAAAAGAGAAAATTTAAATTATCCCATCAGTCATGAATTTGGTTCTCGACCGATCTTCAAAATCAATGTCTAGATGTACGTTTGGGTATAAGGCAGACGTATTTTTCTATGTGGCGTCCCTAACTTCAAGTTCAATGGGGTAGATCATCAGATGCGATCAACACAGTCACCGAATTTTGAAACTATTTACACGTTTTACACTGTTTCTGAGGATACCAGCATCATGAGAATACCCAAATTGTCTGATCCTATTCATTGTTATGTTCAAAAGAGATAGGAGGGAGTATCGTGTGTAGGTCAAAATAAAGATTGGAAATAATAATGTTTGCATAATAAATGATACTGTTTAACTATCTCAAGCAAGTATGTTATGCCCTCGTTTGCTTAATATTATTTATTTTTCGTAATTTGTTCTGTTGATTTGGTGTTTTATTCTTTTCGCGATTAATTGAAATTTGTTTAGTTTAATTTTATTCAAAAAATGTGCGAACTGATTTTTTTGCTTCTACAATTCTTAGATAGGTATTCTATTTTTTCAATTTTATTAAACAATTAATGTTAAATATGACTTTGATATATTTTGGGGGTACCAATATTCTAATTACATTTTTATCTTTAACACGTTTAACTTGACTCTTTCATTGAATTCTTTATTTTTACAATCCCGTACAGCATTTGAGATAATAGTGGCCACTAAATCAACTTTTTTGACTAACACGTTTAGTAATGCTGCTTTGACTTTATTCCCGTATCAAAAGCACGACATCTGATATCAAAAAAAGTTTTTTTCTGTAAGATTTCACTTACAGATGTTGCATTTCTATAGACTAATAGCAAGCAGACGCGTCCTTATTTTTTATATCGAGATATATGGGAAAAGAAATTTTATAATACTATCCACAAACAATATATTTCCAAAATAATTTCCAAAGTATTTTAGCTCGCATCATTTGTTGCAATTCAGTCACTTTATTGATCCAACATTGAGGGAATTTTCTTAATTGAATTAAACAAATCAATTTTTTAGCTCAAGCATGTTTTAGTTTATTAAAGGCATAAAAGGGGATGTTTATCTACTCGTCATTTTTTAAAACTTTAGTTTATAATTTTTAGTTCAATTTCACATCAATTAATATGTTATATTGCTGTCTGTATCATGAAGATTTAGTTTGTCCAAATACTTTTGGTTTGTTCCAAATCTTAATATTTTTACCACTTCATTATTCTGCTTTTAAAATTTAAGACTCTTATGTATCTCGTTTTCTTCTAAGACTGGAAATTTATGTCATTGTATTATCAGTATCAATCCGGACTTAAATAATGTTTTGTATCTTGTTGAACAAATTAGGTTTCCTAACTTACTTTATAAATAAGGGTCGGTTGTTTATATTTAAATATAAAAAACAACAAATAAACTACTTAAACTCAATATACAAAAATGTGTGACTGACCTATTGTTGACATATTTAGCTGAAGCTCAATTATTAGAATTTATAGGATTTCAATATTTACTTTATTTTAAATTTCTTGTCCCTTAATTCTTCTTTTGAATTGAGTAAACATACAGTATTGCATAAATTTGTGTTAAAGATAGCATTTGTAGTTTGAATGCTACGTTATTCAACCTTTGACAATTCAATTTTCTGTTAATTAGCTTGACCAACGAATGTATGTGCAAAGAAATTGCTTTATTTAGCAAAGACTCCCATACCATCTCATAAGGATGTATAGCAACTGAAATTGAAAGTTCACTAAATGTCGCAATAATAAAGAGTTATTATATAAAAATATATGCACGATACAATGGAGACATTTGATATAAAGTAGTTCTTATAGATTCGGAATCTTATAAAATTCTTAAGGAATCGTATAGATATAATGTTACCCTTTTTAAAGGTATTTTAAGTACCTTCAACAATCCTTACCTTTTTAAGATTTTCGCCAGGAATTTTGCATTTACACAGTGTAAGTCTGCCTAGGACTTACATAAATAAAGCCTATTTCTTGTCGCAATGAAATGAGGATCGAAGTTCATTAAAATAACTATTTATCATATATAAATCGAATATAACAGATTGAATAAAGATGAATAGCTTGTAGATATTTCAACAAATATGTTACCTTCATGGGTATTGGTCAATCCTTTTAATACTTTTCAGCTTCTTTGGCGGTCAATGCTCCCATAACAAGTTATACTCCAACAATAGGAGCATCTGTTACCCTAAATTGTGTTGTTACGTCAGGGATTGCTACTTCAATAAAATGGCTTAACGAGACTTTACCCATTAATATTACGATTAATAACAGACTTTCTGGTGGAACAGTTTCAACACCACCTTTAACCATAGCCAGTGTAGAGCAGTCAGATCAAGGAAACTATGTCTGTCAAGCCAGGGATGCAGTTGGAACTACTGTTAATACCAGCACAATAATTCTGTCTCCACAAGGTGATTATTTGTTTGTTTTATATGCCTGCAAAATTAGCGTTCCTATACTTTAACGAACTAAAGCTGGGACTGATAATAGCTTTTGTACTCTTTACAGTTTATGAATAAGGGGTCGAGATTTGTTTTTCTTTTCAACAAGAGCTATAGCTTTTGTTAACGATTAAATTGCCGTTTTATTAATAATGCCTGTTGAGGATATATGATTTTGGTTTCTGTAGCATGCCATTTAATTTTCTATTCTACTGTTCATGAAAAAGGACCTCCTTCAAAGATGTGTTATGTTTTATGAATTTTGATTTTGAATTTTAAGCTTTATTAATTGTTTTTCTAAAATTATGTATGTAACAATTCTTTTTATTTAATTCCTTTAATTTTTGTAATGAAAGGCGACAATTGAGACATTTAAGTCAATTTATTTCAACTAGTTATGATGTGTTGAATGGGATTTAGGTATATGATTTCTTGTAAAATTAGTTTTCGGTTGTGTGCCAAAATATTTTTTAATATTTTTACATCTTTCAAGAAATTAATGGCAACAAAAGCCAATTAGTTGTTTTTACAATGTAAATATTTTTTGTTTTGAATTTACAACTCAATGTTACGGATGCCTTTTAGTACGATATGTGGAATATGTTTTAACTTGTTATAACATCTTAGCTAACTTGTAATAACAACTTAGCTAACTAGGAATAACAACTTATCTAACTTGTAATAACAACTTATACAACTTGTAATTACCACTTATCTAACTTGTAATAACAACTTATCCAACTTGTAATTACACTAAGGAAACTTGTAATTACAACTTAGCTCACTTGTAGTAACAACTTAGCTAACTTGGAATAACAATTTATCTAACTTGTAATTACAACTTAGCTAACTTGTAATAACAACTTAGCTACTTTGTAATAACAAGTAAGGTAACTTGTAATTACAACCTAGCTAACTTGTAACAACGACTTAGCTAACTTGTAATAACAACTAAGCTTACTTGTAATTACAACTAAGCTAACTTGTAATAACAAATTAACTTACTGTAATAACTACTTAGCTAACTTGTGAGCACAACTTAGCTAACTTGTAATTACAACTTAGCTAACTTGTACAATGTAATAACAACTTAATTAACTAGTTACAACAACTTCAATCCTTATATAAATCAATGCACTGGAGAAGAATCTTCCATTTTAAGTCATTATATAAAAATTATGTTATATTAATCTAAATTACATTTCTTATCCGACCTCCACTTTTCTTTAATTTTATTATTTATTAATTTATTGTTCCCTTCCTTCTATCCATAATTTGAAGAACAAGTTTGAATAACTCTGTGGTTGGGGGTAACTCAAAGTATTTTAGGTACAGATGTGAGGCCCAGAAATATTTTACCTACCCATTCATATATACGCCTGCTAAAATAAAGACACACATTCATATATTTCTAATGCATTTATGTGAACATTTCATATATAAGTATCTGTAAATATGCAGATTCAATATTTATCCTAAATTTATATATTTATGCATATATAAAAAATTAAAATATTCAATAGTATTCTTGTTGATCGCCTTCTGTTGTCATTGGTCTGCTGAGGTTCTGTTGTCATTGTCAAAAGGCTATTGATAAAAAGGGGATGTTTATCTACTCGTCATTTTTTAAAACTTTAGTTTATAATTTTTAGTTCAATTTCACATCAATTATGTTATATTGCTGTCTGTATCATGAAGATTTAGTTTGTCCAAATAATTTTGGTTTGTTCCAAATCTTAATATTTTTACCACTTCATTATTCTGCTTTTAAAATTTAAGACTCTTATGTATCTCGTTGTCTTCTAAGACTGGAAATTTATGTCATTGTATTATCAGTATCAATCCGGACTTAAATAATGTTTTGTATCTTGTTGAACAAATTAGGTTTCCTAACTTACTTTATAAATAAGGGTCGGTTGTTTATATTTAAATATAAAAAACAACAAATAAACTACTTAAACTCAATATACAAAAATGTGTGACTGACCTATTGTTGACATATTTAGCTGAAGCTCAATTATTAGAATTTATAGGATTTCAATATTTACTTTATTTTAAATTTCTTGTCCCTTAATTCTTCTTTTGAATTGAGTAAACATACAGTATTGCATAAATTTGTGTTAAAGATAGCATTTGTAGTTTGAATGCTACGTTATTCAACCTTTGACAATTCAATTTTCTGTTAATTAGCTTGACCAACGAATGTATGTGCAAAGAAATTGCTTTATTTAGCAAAGACTCCCATACCATCTCATAAGGATGTATAGCAACTGAAATTGAAAGTTCACTAAATGTCGCAATAATAAAGAGTTATTATATAAAAATATATGCACGATACAATGGAGACATTTGATATAAAGTAGTTCTTATAGATTCGGAATCTTATAAAATTCTTAAGGAATCGTATAGATATAATGTTACCCTTTTTAAAGGTATTTTAAGTACCTTCAACAATCCTTACCTTTTTAAGATTTTCGCCAGGAATTTTGCATTTACACAGTGTAAGTCTGCCTAGGACTTACATAAATAAAGCCTATTTCTTGTCGCAATGAAATGAGGATCGAAGTTCATTAAAATAACTATTTATCATATATAAATCGAATATAACAGATTGAATAAAGATGAATAGCTTGTAGATATTTCAACAAATATGTTACCTTCATGGGTATTGGTCAATCCTTTTAATACTTTTCAGCTTCTTTGGCGGTCAATGCTCCCATAACAAGTTATACTCCAACAATAGGAGCATCTGTTACCCTAAATTGTGTTGTTACGTCAGGGATTGCTACTTCAATAAAATGGCTTAACGAGACTTTACCCATTAATATTACGATTAATAACAGACTTTCTGGTGGAACAGTTTCAACACCACCTTTAACCATAGCCAGTGTAGAGCAGTCAGATCAAGGAAACTATGTCTGTCAAGCCAGGGATGCAGTTGGAACTACTGTTAATACCAGCACAATAATTCTGTCTCCACAAGGTGATTATTTGTTTGTTTTATATGCCTGCAAAATTAGCGTTCCTATACTTTAACGAACTAAAGCTGGGACTGATAATAGCTTTTGTACTCTTTACAGTTTATGAATAAGGGGTCGAGATTTGTTTTTCTTTTCAACAAGAGCTATAGCTTTTGTTAACGATTAAATTGCCGTTTTATTAATAATGCCTGTTGAGGATATATGATTTTGGTTTCTGTAGCATGCCATTTAATTTTCTATTCTACTGTTCATGAAAAAGGACCTCCTTCAAAGATGTTTTATGTTTTATGAATTTTGATTTTGAATTTTAAGCTTTATTAATTGTTTTTCTAAAATTATGTATGTAACAATTCTTTTTATTTAATTCCTTTAATTTTTGTAATGAAAGGCGACAATTGAGACATTTAAGTCAATTTATTTCAACTAGTTATGATGTGTTGAATGGGATTTAGGTATATGATTTCTTGTAAAATTAGTTTTCGGTTGTGTGCCAAAATATTTTTTAATATTTTTACATCTTTCAAGAAATTAATGGCAACAAAAGCCAATTAGTTGTTTTTACAATGTAAATATGTTTTGTTTTGAATTTACAACTCAATGTTACGGATGCCTTTTAGTACGATATGTGGAATATGTTTTAACTTGTTATAACATCTTAGCTAACTTGTAATAACAACTTAGCTAACTAGGAATAACAACTTATCTAACTTGTAATAACAACTTATACAACTTGTAATTACCACTTATCTAACTTGTAATAACAACTTATCCAACTTGTAATTACACTAAGGAAACTTGTAATTACAACTTAGCTCACTTGTAGTAACAACTTAGCTAACTTGGAATAACAACTTATCTAACTTGTAATTACAACTTAGCTAACTTGTAATAACAACTTAGCTACTTTGTAATAACAAGTAAGGTAACTTGTAATTACAACCTAGCTAACTTGTAACAACGACTTAGCTAACTTGTAATAACAACTAAGCTTACTTGTAATTACAACTAAGCTAACTTGTAATAACAAATTAACTTACTGTAATAACTACTTAGCTAACTTGTGAGCACAACTTAGCTAACTTGTAATTACAACTTAGCTAACTTGTACAATGTAATAACAACTTAATTAACTAGTTACAACAACTTCAATCCTTATATAAATCAATGCACTGGAGAAGAATCTTCCATTTTAAGTCATTATATAAAAATTATGTTATATTAATCTAAATTACATTTCTTATCCGACCTCCACTTTTCTTTAATTTTATTATTTATTAATTTATTGTTCCTTTCCTTCTATCCATAATTTGAAGAACAAGTTTGAATAACTCTATGGTTGGGGGTAACTCAAAGCATTTTAGGTACAGATGTGAGGCCCAGAAATATTTTACCTACCCATTCATATATACGCCTGCTAAAATAAAGACACACATTAATATATTTCTAATGCATTTATGTGAACATTTCATATATAAGTATCTGTAAATATGCAGATTCAATATTTATCCTAAATTTATATATTTATGCATATATAAAAAATTAAAATATTCAATAGTATTCTTGTTGATCGCCTTCTGTTGTCATTGGTCTGCTGAGGTTCTGTTGTCATTGTCAAAAGGCTATTGATATAGGAACTTTTGTGAAAAGTACACCTTTTCATATATGCAACATCAAATTTCCATCCTTTTCACATATTGCATATTCAAAAAAGTAGACACTTTGAGCCGTACATTTGTACCTACCGACTTTATAATGGAAGTTACCCCCCTTTTTGTAACTAAAACCCCACAAAAAGTGCCCTTAGCGGATATCTCACTGTTGTTTTTGTTTGTTTATGTTGGTAGTTGTGGTTTTTTTGTTGGTGTTTGTGGGGTTTTTTCTTTTTTATGGTGGTTTGGGGGTAATTGTTGTTTGTTTGTTTTTTTAATGAATACCATACTATATGATGTTCAACATGTAAGTCTACAGAGAGAAAACATTTCAAACTCGAAAAACCGAAAGTAAAGTGGCCCGGGATGTAGGCCTGTCGTGAATCAGACTAGTAAACATATATTTGGAATATTTACATGGGTTTAGTTGCAATCACGTTTTTATGGAGATGTACAGTTACCTAGGCTTAAAGAGTAGGTTACATTGGCAAAACAAATTAATATTATTAAAGCTTTTGGCTTCAAAATGCTGATTTATTGAAGGCTTGAATTGAAGGTGTTATACTGAAGGCCTCTTGCGGTTTTCCATTGTGGATTTTTTAAATTGCCGTTATATATGTAGGTTGAGTCGCGTACACTTATTCCACATCTCATTATCTTCCGACTGCTACAGTCGGAACCTTTCCTTACAAAAGAATGACGTATTTTGAATCGATATTATATAGCTGTATAATAAGTTGTAATAACAAGTTAGCTAAGTTGTAATTACAAGTTAGCTAAGTTGTTATAACAAGTAAGCTAAGTTGTTATTACAAGTTTGCTTAGTTGTTATACCAAGTAAGCTTAGTTGTTATTACAAGTTAGCTAAGTTGTAATTACAAGTTAAATTAGTTGTTATTACAAGTTATTAAGTTGTTAAAACAAGTTAGCTAAGTTTTCATTACAAGTTATTAAGTTGTTATTACAAGTAAGCTTAGTTGTAATTACAAGTTAGCTTAGTTGTTATTACAAGTTAGCTAAGTTGTTATTACAAGTTAGCTAAGTTGTTATTACAAGTTAGCTAATTTGTAATTACAAGTTAGATAAGTTACTATTACAAGTTATTAAGTTGTTATAACAAGTTAGTTAAGTTTTAATTACAAGTTAGCTAAGTTGTTATTACAAGTTTGTTAAGTTGTAATTTAAAGTAAACTAAAATGTTATTACAAGTTCGCTTAGTTGCTATTACAAGTTATTAGGTTGTTATAACAAGTTAACTAAGTTGTTATTACTATTACAAGATAGCTAAGTTGTTATTGCAAGTTATTAAGTTGTTATTACAAGTAAGCTAAGTTGTAATTACAAGTTTGCTAAGTTGTTATTACAAGTAAGCTAAGTTGTTATAACAAGTTTTAAAAATACCACATGGTACTAATAGGCTTCCGTACAATGTTGATAGCATTATGTATTTTGAGTTTAATTGTAAGAGTATTTACCATTATGTCTCCATAATTGTCTGTGTTGTTTGGTTAGCGATATATTTGGGCTGGTGGGACACAGATTTTATAACGGTATGCGGAATCACATAAACAAAATTTGTAAACACACACCACACAATATATTTAGTATAGCTATACTTAACCTTGTACGTTCCGACAAAAAGTGACTTGCAGCTAACAGGGGAAAGTGTTATAAAACATAATAAAAATAAATACCAACAATATAGGATTAACTTACTTTATCTGAAAAAATTGTACAACTAATCAGTTTTCTTCTCATTGAATTTTACGGGATTCCCAATTAAATTCTTAGAATTCATTGCCGGCTTTAAACGGAAAGTATCATTAATATTAAAATGTTGGTTTAAATTGTTATTGCATGAAATAGTTATGTCTTAAATTGCAGTTCTATGCAGTAAATTTCAGACAAGTTTAAAAATTTAAATAATTCATTCTGTTACAATAAGTAAAATCTGCTCTATATGCTGTAACATTTATTTATTGAAAAATAACTAGTAAAATTGTTTTAAAGAAACCCCACCGGTTGTGACAATTGGACAACCATCGTATTTTCAACTAACTGGACAACAAATAACTTCTGGATGTACATA
The DNA here is from genome assembly GCA_944474755.1 of Limnoperna fortunei. Taxonomy (NCBI): domain Eukaryota; kingdom Metazoa; phylum Mollusca; class Bivalvia; order Mytilida; family Modiolidae; genus Limnoperna; species Limnoperna fortunei. The sequence continues at coordinate 89,333,854 of OX104112.1, read as the reverse complement.
CCAATCTCCAAACATTCCAGCACAGTCTGTGTCGTGGAGATTTACAAATTCACAAGGTGTTGTAACAGACCCAGTTGTCATTCCGTCTTCAACGTACTCAGGGTCAACACTCACAAATCTGTCTTTAACCATAATCAGTCTGGGTGCTGCTGATAAAGGGACATACCTATGTAGACAACAAATTTAATTGTACAGGAATTAGTGAACCCATAACACTAGATGTTACTGGAAATATGTATTCACTGTTTTATTGTGTTCTTTATTATTTTCATTATTATTTTCATTATTTTTTATTTATTTACTCTGGCTAACTCCCAAATTATAGGGCACCATCATACAGATGAACATTTCTGACGTGGTGGAACACCACATTCAATCAAACAAACAAAATTATTTGTTCCATCTGTTGTCTATAATTTTGATTAGTGAGCATTTTCATACTCATTCCAAAGCATTGCCATAAAAGTAATTGTTAATTTGCAGAGCAAAATTATAAGTCAATATTATAAATAAAAAACCAAACAACTTAAGTTTCAATCAAATTTAACTTTCGCCTAAATCATTATTACTCACTCATACAATAATTTTTAGGTGGTCGAGATTGATTTAAGAAACATACATAGCCTTTACACGAGTAACCGCAACGCAATTAAACCAATGACTTTTATGGCTTGTTGTGTTTGTCAATTTCAAATCTTAATCCAATATTGATCAGTTTATTTCTCACATTGTATTTTGTTGAAATTTATTGAAACTGCTTTTTATCTCTGTTTCGTTATAGGTACACCAGTTGTTGTCATTCCTCAAAATTCGTATTCTGGTATATACGGAAACCAAGTTGTTATTGAATGTAAAATTCAGTCGGCTAATCCTGCAGCTACTGTTGTCTACTGGCAGAAAAATGTTAACAATGTGATAACCCGTATTTATTATGGTGATTGTGGTTATCAAGGAAGTACACCTACCAAACCATCTCTGACTATTACCTTTGTAAGAAGCAGCGATAATGGCGAATATACCTGTTACGCTACTAATGCAGTCGGTACAGGCTCTAGCAATCCAACCACTTTAACTATTTCTGGAGGCAAGTAGTTGTTATAAAGCTTGTAAAGCTTGGTACATTTCGAAAGTATATGTACTTGTATATTGTTTTAAGTTACAATCTACATGTGTTACGATGAATCAAAAAGAGTAAAAACAGATAAAATGTTTGCGATAAAAAGCATATTTTCAGCACATTTTTGGCCAGACAGATTTTCTTAATGCATTTTTGTCACGCCTCGTCGCTGGAGGCGAGACATGTATGGGAATCCGGCGTCGGCAGCGGCGGCGTAAACACTTGGACATCTTGCTTCATATTTTTGTTAGCCTAAGTCCTTGTTCCATCAAATTTGGTCCAGTGGTAGCTTATGATGAGTACTTGCCAGACAGTCAACTGTCACCTGACCTTTGCCTCAATTTCACGGTCTAGCGACTACATTAAAGTTTTTGGGTTACGGCAGTTTCTCTGCAATCACGCATGGTAGGATGACAATATTTGGTATATAGGTTGCTTATGAATGATACATGACTGTCCGGTAGGTGTCACTTGACCTTGACCTCAATTTCGCGGTCCAGCGACTACCTTAACGTTTTTGGGTTACGACAGTTCATCTGTAGCTATGCATGGTAGGATGACAATATTTGGCATATAGGTGGCTGATGAATAGTACATGACTGTCCGGTAGGTGTAACCCGACCTTGACCTCAATTTCACGGTCCAGAGACTACGTTAAAGTTTTTGGGTTACGGTTTTGACAATATTTGGGATATAGGTTGCTGATGAATAGAACATGACTTTCTGGTAAGTGTCATCATAGCTTGACCTATATTTCTTGGTCCAGCGACTATGTTAAAGATTTTTTAGGCAGTTCCTCTGTAACCATGCATGATAGGATAACAGTATTTGGTATATAGGTTACTAATGATTAGTACATGAGTGTCTCGTAGGTTTCAACTGACCATGAACTCAATTTCACGGTCCAGTGGCTAAGTTAAAGTTTTTGGATGAGGTTCGTTCCTCTGTAATCATGCATTGTATTTTTTAAATAACAATTTAATACTTTTTACGTAATGCTAATGACGTAATTTTTTTTTTCGTTACTGATGCGGAATGCAGGCGAGACATTTTTCTTTGTCCACACTTGTTCCAATGTTATGTATTTTTTTTAAATGATCAATTAATTTTAATTTTCATGTTGCATTAAATGTTTGCCAAACATAATTGAATGTTTGCTCTCTCACTGTGTCTTATACCGTTGCTGATGTTATTATATGGACTAGCCAGACCTTAGACACCATCTGTTTTACTCAATGGTTGTCGGTCTATTATTCATAAAGCTGCAGCTGTAATTCATAGCATTACTCAAAACATTAACGGTATTTTTTAAAAGCAATTCTGAATTTTGTTATTCTCTTTTTCTGTAGCTACTGTCAGATTGAGTGGATTAGACAGACTTCGTACAGACTCTAAATATAAAGTCATTTGCTTTTATAGGTCTACTTTATGTTTGTAATTCCACTTAAGGTGTGTGATTCCAGAGGGACTAGCCAGACATTTTATAGTTGTTCGTTTTTAACATTTCTGCTGTTGTTCTATTGCTAATATGCTTCTGGCGACTAGCCGCATCATTCAAAGTCATTTGTTTTTTACAGGACTACTTTCTGTTACTCGTTTTCCATCTACTGCCAATGTGATTCAAGGGACTTCCCAGACAATACAATGTAATGTATTTGGACAGCCACCCGCTACGCAAATTGAATGGATAAAAGACCAAACTATAACACTAAATATTGCCAACAGTAATGGAAAATATACAGGTGTCACTGTCAGCAATCCTGCCTTGACCATAACAAACTTTCAACCAACTGATGCTGGCCAATATGTCTGTCGCGCAACCAATGCAGCAGGAGTGGCATCTAGTTGTCCTTCTGATTTAACACTTATTCGTTAGTATATTCTTAGCCATGTTTTTGTAGTTGTCTTAAGTAGTAATGTTTAGTATTTGTACTGTTTGATCCGTCAATGACGCATTTAACATTAAAATATGATGCATAACAAGATGATTTAGTTGAAAAACCTATTACAGACTAGTAGTCTACAATACCCGTACCTTTTTTAATAAAAGTGGTGCTGTTTATAGTAACATTTAAAAATAAACAAACAATAGACACGTGTTTTTGCAGAATTACGCCAGAATTTTGCAGCTATGGTAATTTTTATAGAATGTTTATAACATTCCAACACTTTAATTACATGTATAAATTTTTAGTGCGCACGGTAGCTAGCATCAAAAATATGACAACCATTTACGCACAATAGAAATTTAGATTGTCAACTAACTAAACACTACACTTAAAAACTGTAGTTTTATGTTTTTTGCTGTAGTTTACTGTAGGAGTTTACCTTCAAAGTCCTAAAGGTTGGAATAAAGCAAGTATTATGACCAACATTTTCATAAAAAATCCCGCGTTGACACAGAATGTAATTAATTTATTATCAATTTAAATACCACATGAATCGCCCATAATGTATGTTGCAATTTTTTAATGTATTACCACAATGTATAAATAGGGACATACCTATGTAGACAACTAATTTAATTGTACAGGAATTAGTGACCCTATAACACTAGATGTTACTGGAAATATGTATTCACCGTTTTATTGTGTTCTTTATTATTTTCATTATTTTTATGTATTTACTCTGGCTAACTCCCAAATTATAGGGCACCATGATACAGCTGAACATTTCTGACGTGGTGGAACACCACATTCAATCAAACAAACAAATTATTTGCTCCATCTGTTGTCTATAATTTTGATTTGTAAGCATTTTCATACTCATTCCAAAGCATTGCCATAAAAGTTATCGTTAATTTAAAGAGCAAAATTATAAGTCAATATGATAAAGTAAAAACCAAACAACTTAAGTTTCAATCAAATTTAACTTTCGTCTAAATAATTATTACTCACTCCTATACTATAATTTTTAGGAGGTCGAGATTGATTTAACAGACATACATATCCTCTTCACACGAGTAAATTGTTTTACTCTTAATTACAACCGCAACGCAATTAAACCAATGACTGGTATGGCTAGTTGTGTTTGTCAATTTCAAATCTTCATCCAATACTGATCAGTTTATTTCTCACATTGTATTTTGTTGAAATTTATTGAAACTGCTTTTTATCTCTGTTTCGTTATAGGTGTACCAATGGCTTTCATTCCTCAAAATTCGTATTCTGGTATATACGGGAACCAAGTTGTTATTGAATGTATAATTCTGTCGGCTCATCCTGCAGCTACTGTTGTCTACTGGCAGAAAAATGTTAACAATGTGATAACCCGTATTAATTATGGTGATTGTGGTTATCAAGGAAGTACACCCACCACACCGTCTCTGACTATTAATTTTGCAACAACCAGTGATACTGGTGTATATACCTGTTCTGCTGCAAATGCAGTTGCTACAGGCTCGAGCAATCCTACAACTTTAACCATTTATGGAGGTAAGTTGTTTTTATGTAGCATACAGGGCTAAGTACATTAAAAAGTATATGTAATTGATTATTGTCTTCTGACATATTTTGTTACTTGACACCAGTGTTACAAGCATTTTTAAATTGTAAAATCATATGTAAAATGTTGACCTTAAAATATTTCTATATTCTTATATATTTTTTCAGAGTAAAAATATATTTATATTCTATGTGACAAAACATATTTAGATTTCATTTATCTTTCTTCTAGATTGAAAATAAATAATTGTTATTAATTTATTAGCTTTGCATATTTGATTTTCTGTTTTTTTATATTGCAAATAATATTATAATATATGTATATTTGTCATATAAATGTTGATATATGCTAGAACACACGACTTCCATATTTTATTAATATTCAAACCTCAAACTACAACTTTCCAAACCGTACTACCATCTATTATTATATTTATTTCATATTTGTGCTTCTTATATAACTAATATAACTATTATATTTTGCTTGGGTTATTGTATACTAATTTAATTCAAACGTATATACGGTAATGTTGTGTGAATACATAGTTCCATATGTACAAATTATAACTGATTGTGGTGATTTATTGTGCACTAATTTTATTTGTTATGTCAAAATTAATATTTCAATTTACACTTCCTTCCAGTATTATTTGCTGCAACATAGATTGACTTATTTTATATAATTCAAAGCTAAACAATAATTGTGTTTCGATTACAGTTATTACCGGTAGCTGTTTCAAGTTATCAAATCTAAAGCACCTACAATTGTCTAAAGATTTATTTATTCATACTAGTTAATGCTGACAACTACTTGTGCAATAAACACACATGTGTATGTGAATTTTATATTGACATTGATATAATTAAAAGATAATATGTTTTGTATTAATAATCCTTAAAGGTTTTCACAGTTTTGAACAATTTTAACATTGATATGTCATTAAAGTGCATTGAATTGCATTTATTGTATTGAGCTGTATTTGTTTTGATGGAAAGTAATGATGCCCTCGCTTCGAAGAAGAACGGGGTATACTGGTTTACCTTTGTCTATCCGTCCGTCCTCCGTCCGCAACATAACTTTTGTAACAGTTTTCTCATCAACTACTTATTATAACCACTTGAAATTTTATATGTGACCATATCATGTGATTGGTCCTGTATCGGTCCAATTTCAGGTCTGTCGCATATCTACTTCCTGTTTACCGAATCAGTCAATTCAATGGTATACTAAGTATACTAAGTTATACTAAGTGAGCAGTAGCTCACATGCTACTAGTCTGTATTGCTGCTAATTTTCTTGTTTCGTATTTTATTGGGATAGGATTTTGAATTTGTAGCATTTAATTTAAAGAACAATTTACAGAACTCCGACATAATGCAAGTAAGCAAAGAGTTTGAAAGACATGTATGTATGTAATTATAACAAAACCTGGAAACATAGTATTTATTGCTTGCAAAACAAATGACGAGTTTACGTTTTTAAGTTTAATTTTTGTATTCTTTAAGGAAACCTAATAGTAGTTTGCAAATAGTTGCTGAAATAACCCCTGCACAATTTGAACTTCTGTACTTGTAACTGAATTGGAATCACTTGAGTTGCAAATCAGCATACAATTTTACAGTTTTGTCAGTTATAATAGTCCTAAACATAATTTCTAGTGACGCGCCCTAGCTGAACTCGATTGCCATGGTGATTGGTTTACAATTTCGATTTCTACAAGGTTTTATCAATTTCTAAGACATGCTTGTTGTGTACGAGTTTTATTGGAGACTTTCGATCTTGTTAAGTCTTCTTTAGTGGAGACCTTCTTAAATTTTGTAATTTTACTAATGTGATTGAGGTAAAAGGGGAGTCAGAGAATGCTATTTATCGTTATATTTTAAAGCATTTGCGATATAGCATGTTTAATATGTTGGTCTTACTTTATTTATAGTGTTCAATGTAGAACAACTCTAACACAGTTTTATTCAGTTACAGCCACACAACGAGCAAAAAAATCATATCCAGCGACACTTATAAATGGTAGCAATCTAGTGAACAGATTGCGCTAAATTTGCAACCTTTATAAAAAATTCAACATTTACAACACACCAGAAACATGATGGTCATCTGGTCAAATACTCTGCAATCGTAATGTCGTATTCCTACAACAATTTATAGATTTTCAAAGAAAAGGTAAACATTTTTAAAGATTAGTTTTTCATTTAACCCCTTTTCCCTGCTTCTATATATATATACGTCTACAAATTAAGCCAAACACTGTTAGAATTAGATTTATAACACTGTCACATTTAAGTTTTCGAATTTCGGGATTGGAACTCACACCGTTGTGACACTGTGTTAAAAATCTATTTCTAACAGTGTTGGTCTATTTTGTAGACGTATATATACAAATTTGATATTAACCCTGTATTTCTGATGTTTCAGAAATCCGCTGAATAGATATATTATATGGTTGTCACAATACTTAGACGTTTGTATATATATATATATAATTCGTCTAAAGAAATAGTCAACAATTGTTCGTACGGGATGTTGGATCGTTACGGTAGATAACGATACTGTACAGACTAAAATAATAATATATTCGTTTAAAAATACTTTCACACTTTAAAAAATTGCACAAATATTTCGCCTAACCAACAGGCTTCGTCAGTGTTTTTACAACCAATGACAATAACAGGTAAAAAGAGATCTAGAAAACGTCGCTTCAGAAAACGTAAGCAAATATTAAACACTAATACCAATATTGTTGTGAATCTATCGTCCACACCATTGACGGAAACAGAAACTAGCCTGCTGTCGAAAGGTCTTAATTTCTGTCCCACTAACAACAAAATAAATGAAGTTGAGCTTGAAAACGACCTCAACAAGTTTGCAAGGGCACTCAGGATTAAGGAACACTTCAAATCTAAAGACGAAGAAGAGGACTGTAGCAATAATATAGATGAATTCAAGAACAATGAACATGAACCATCGATACCTAAATTTAAGAAAAAGAGTACCTGGATTCCTAAGCCTAGCAAAAACTCTACTCTTGAGGCTTTCATCGGCCAAGTAAAGTCGGACGTGACGAGTATTGCCAAAAACTACAACCCTTCCTTTAACAACTTGTCAAAAGAAGAAATGAACTCTTTGAACCAACTAAAAGAAAGAGATGACATTATCATCAAACCAGCAGACAAAGGGAGTGCAGTAGTAGTAATAGATAAATCCGATTACATTAGAGAAGCCGAAAGACAACTGACTGACGAAAAATTCTTTAAAAAAACTTGACTCTGATCCAACGGATAATTTTGCAAAAATAATAAGTAAGACCCTAACATCCATGCACAAAAAGGGTCAAATTGATAAAGACACCCTTGAATATCTACAACCGGAAAATCCCAGAGCTGGTCGTTTTTATCTCCTGCCTAAAATCCATAAGGAGAGTAACCCCGGAAGACCCATAGTTTTGGCCAACGGACATCCTTCAGAGAAACTATCAGAGTTTATAGATTTCCACTTAAGACCACACGTGGAAACTTTACCATCTTACATAAAAGACACAACCGACTACCTGCGTAAAATGGAATCCATTAATCCACTTCCACCGGACACAATCCTCGTCTCCATGGATGTAAAATCATTGTACCCCAATATACCACACGACGACGGCATAACAGCATGCAAGGAGGTCTGGGAACAATGCAACATCAAACATCCCCCCACTGAGTGCCTAATTCAACTACTTGAACTTGTATTAAAACATAAAAATTTTACGTTTAATGGCGAGCACTATTTACAAATTAACGGAACAGCCATGGGAACCAAAATGGCACCATCCTTTGCTAACATCATTATGAAATGTCCACATCTAAAATCTCATTCTTAGATACCACTACCACCGTAATAGATGGAATTATGTCAACCGATCTGTACTGTAAACCCACAGATAAACATCAGTACCTCTCACCAAACAGCTGCCATCCTAAACATTGCAGCAAAAGTATTCCTTTCAGCCAAGATCTGCGAGTTAAACGCATCTGTTCTACTGAGGCTAAAACTAAGCAGCGTCTTGGAGAGCTTCGATGCCATCTAAAGCAGAGAGGACACAATAACAAAAACATATCAATAGGTTTTAATAAAGCCAACAACCTCAGTAGGGACCAGCTTCTGCAGTACAGAGAAAAGAAAACTAACAATAGAGTCCCGTTTGTCTTAACATACACCCAGCTTTTAAAGACATCGCACGTACTATCCGCGAACGATGGACAACAATTGAAAAACATCATCAACTTTCAAAAATATTTCCAGACCCTCCTGTAATGGCCTTTAGAAAACCCAAAAGTTTAAAAGATCAGTTAGTCCGAACAGAAATGTCGTCACGTAGCCGCCAATCGGGGCAATGTTGCATCTGTGGTGACGGTCGTTGCATGACATGTGATTACATACAACACACCAGCACATCAAATGGCAAACAATTTGACATCCATGTCAATTTGAATTGCAAAAGTGAGAACATCATATACCTTTTACAGTGTGGTATATGCAATCTCCAGTATGTTGGTGAGTCTGTGCAACGATTCAGCAAACGAATGAACGGGCACAGAAGCGACACAAGATGCAAACACAACTTACCCCTTAATAGGCACCTACGTACGCACGGCACTGCAATAGCTGAAATTTTTAATAAACTCAGGGTGACCCTAATAGACCATAACCCAAGGTGGACAGACAAACAGAGAAAAGAGAAAGAAAGTTTGTGGATAAAAACATTGGGAACATCATTTCCGAAGGTAATTAATGAAAAATTATAGGACCTTAGACCAGATACAACCATGATCTCCGAATATTCATGTAGAATTACGTGTCGTTTTATTTATTTTAAAACTGCTTTTTTGTATATATATTGATTGTAACCGTATAAATAGTGCTACATATTTATACACCCGTACATACTTGTAATAGGGGCCTCGGTGGCCAAGTGGTCAGGGTGTACTCGACTCCAATCTTAATTGACAAGGATTGCCAGTTTTCCTACCGCAGGTCGGGGGTTTTCTCCGGGTACTCCGGCTTCCTCCCCCAATAAAAACTGGACGCCATGATATAGCTGAAAAATTGCTGAAATTGGCGTTAAACACCAAACAAACAAACAAAACAAACATACTTGTAATAGCACTAACAAAAAACTGTTTTCGTTAATTACTAGATATCGTATACATCACATACGTATAACGACAAAAACGTTTTACCTGCTATTGTCATTGGTTGTAAAAACACTGACGAAGCATGTTGGTATATATATATGTATGAACTTGGTAATATGTTGTATTAAACAACAAAAAAGACGTGTTCTAAATATGATACGTTTTTTTATTTCATTTTTTATATTTGTGAATCATTAAAACCATAGTGATGCTATTCTTCCGAAACCCTGGTAGCATCTAGTGTGTACGGTTACCATTTAATCTTATGCATTCTTTATTTTGTCAAACGTTGATTATCAATAAATACCGTTATTAGGCTGTACACATTCTATAATAATCTCTTCCCTTCTTTCATACTGCTTTTCTTTACAATCACTTAATATAGTGTAGCAGAAAGAGTAAAGAAAAAAATCGAACGTTTATTTTTTAAAGAATCACTTGGTGATCATTTTCTCAACTATTCTTATTAACAAATTTAACATGATTTAACCGTGAACGTTCTAGATAATTATTAACGGAAATGTGTAATTAATGAAACTACCTTTCTCGTTTTATTTTCAGGGGATTGCAGCATCCTGTTTAGGAGGAGGTCTGTATCATATTTTTTTATTTAATCACATGAATGATGTATCTGTGTTTGACGAAGCGAGCTGATTCACCAGATGATAAGAGGTTTGTATTCAGATTAAGATTTAATCTAATATACATGTACATTACAATATCACCTTTTATAAAAATTGGAAAGCCACTCTTTTATCTTATTTTGCTACCTCTTAGCAATATATTGTAAAACGTCTATTTTTACCCGAGACCAAATTGCAATGAATCCCAGTGCTCGACGAACAGTGCTGCATGGTGCGTCTGTAGGTGGTAGATAACAAGGCACTTCTAATTGGTGTTTGTTAGGTTATAAAAAGGAAATTCTTACTGCGGTCCGTATTGTTTGGATATTGCCACTCTACTTGCGCGATAAAGATCCCTTTCGTAGATTTCGAAAACAAGTAGGCTCCTAAGTGCTACAAAAGCCTAAGTTCTGCACGCAGTGAGACTCTATCCCGCAAACTCAGTGTTGACAGACCACGTGATCAATAGTAGATGAAAAAACACCTTAACAACTAGACTACTGAGGCCGCAATTGATAATATATTAAATTAAAACGTTTAATGACTATCGGAAATACAGGTTGATAGAAGTCTGGAGACAAATTTAACACACGACTGATATACGGAATATATACAGATGGCTCCATACAATTATGTTGTTCTGTACCAATACGCAATTTTCTAGTTGTATCGATCCGTTAACGTTTTCAGTTTACTTTTTACCTAGATCACGTGATTTCGTCTCAAAATGATGCATGGTCACTTCCGGTTTGTTGTCAATGTAAATAATCGCGAAAATGAAATGCTTCGATAGATAAATGGGTAAACGGAATCAGTGGTGTGTGGTTCCCGAGTGTCGATCTGATTCTAGGAAACATGTTTCAAAGTATCCGTTTATGAGGGATGTGAAATTTATTCCATTTCCACAAAACGAGAGTCTGAAACGGAAATGGTTAACTGCAATCAGGCGTCCTCTTGACTATCAACCTCAAGTGTGGCACAGGGTATGTAGCAGACATTTTGTAAATGATTCTGACGTCCCTTCACTTTTCCCCTGGAATAACTATGGCAAAGAAGTCATCAGAAGACCACTCAACACCCTTAGCCTTGTTAAACAAAGTCAGAAAACCAATACCACTAGATCTGATACAGCTCATTTTATACAGGATGGTAAGAAAAAACAATTAGTTTTTTTTTATATCTTATTTACTTCTTCAATGACGTCATATTTAAAGTTAAATATTTCCCATTGGGTTGAAACTTGTTTGTATGCAGATTTTTTTCTCATTATATGTACATTAAATATTTATATTATTTGTAAATTCTGCTTAAGTATACTCTCAACAGAGGCCGACTCGTTACCAGGAAGAAGAAGAAGAAATTAAAAATATGTCTGAGAATATAGTGTATCATGTCTTTTTGCATTTTTTGTGTTTCAACATTTATGCTTTCATTTTCCTTGTTCCAAATATTTACATTTTAATATGACCATCTCTTTTCCAGAATATGAAAATGAAAACCAGGAGCCTGTTAGTATCGCCATGCATGAACATATATCAGTTTTTACAGATGATGACATTTTGCCAATTCATAAAGTTCCTTATGTGGTGAAGGAATGTGAAGTATCAACTGGTGTTTCAATTTGTAAGTAGTTTCTGAATCATATTTATGTATGCACCTTGTCACCACTACTGATAAATAACCAAATTAATGTCCTGTCCCAAAACAGGTCAAAGTTATTCTTTTCAATGAAGGAAATAAAATATTTTCATGAAACTTTATGCAAAATACATTTAAATGTATTATTGTAAAATCATATAAAATTACACTCTTTACATCAACTTCGCTGTACAGAGATTGCAGAAAGTTTGTTTGTTTGTTTGATGGTGTTTAACGCCACTTTCAGCAATATCATGGCATCCAGTTTTTATTGGGGCAGGAAGCCGGAGTACCCGGAGAAAACCCCCGACCTGCGGTAGGAAAACTGGCAATCCTTGTCAATTAAGATTGGAGTCGAGTACACCCTGCCTGCAGTGAGAATCGAACCTGCAATCTCAGTGTTGACAGACCACGTGATCAATAGTAGACGAACTACCTTAACCACTCGGCCACCGAGGTCCAGAGATTGCAGAAAGAATGCATATTGGAAGACATTTCTTTTTTGTACCTTTTTTTTTTCACTAAAATTTGTTGATTTCAAAACATTGCATTTTTTTGTAGGTCAGATCCCTCATCATGACCATGACTATCTAACTACTAATGTGACATCAACCAAAATAAGTTTCAAAAGTACCAAATGTAAAGATACTGGAGTTCAGACAAATATTTCTGGAATTGATATTGATGAATTAAAGCAAGAAAATGAAGCACTGAAATCAGAAAAAATTAGGGATAAATTTATGAAGACTGTGACATCAAATGATAAAAAAGTAAAGTTTTATACAGGGATCTGTAGTATTGCTGTCTTTCTTGGTGTGTTTAGGATTCTGGAACCAGTAATTTTAAAATACTATAGTGGCACAGGGACCATTGAGGAAAAAACTTACGAAAATAAGGGAAAAAAACCAGGGCCTGCTAGAAAATTGACCAAACTACAAGAGTATATAATTACTCTGATTAGATTAAGACATTCAATCCCTGTTGTTATTCTTGCTGACATTTTCAATGTATCAACCAGTAGAATATCACAAGTTTTCACCACCTGGATTTTTTACATGTCAGAAGTCTTTTCTCCGTTGACAGTTTGGCCATCTCGACAGTTAGTACAGAAACACATGCCCAAATCATTCAAAAAAAAAATTTCCAAAATGTGTTAGTATAATTGATTGCACTGAATTATTTGTTCAGAGACCACGAAACCCAACTACACAATCTAAGCTGTACAGTAACTACAAGTCACACACCACTTACAAAGCATTAGTCAGTATAACACCAACAGGAGCTTTTAATTTTGTCTCAGATTTGTGGGGTGGAAATACTTCAGACAGATATATAACAGAACATAGTGGGTATTTGGAGAATATTTCACCTGGTGATGAGGTCATGGCGGATAGAGGGTTCACTATAAGAGACCTTCTTACTGAGAAAAGAGCATACCTCACTATTCCACCATTTACAAGAAAATGTTTCTGGGGCAAAGGAAAGAGATTAAATGCGAATGAAATTAAAAGAACTAGAGAGATTGCTAACAGTAGAATCCATGTGGAACGTGCTATCCAAAGACTTAAACAATTTAAGATTATCTCAAATATTGTGCACTGGTCCTTAAAACCACTTATGAACCCTATTTTGAAAGTCTCAGCATTTCTTTGTAATCTAATGAAACCATTAGTTAAAAAGTAAGATAACAACATAAATATATTTCTTCTGTGTGATTTTTTTGTTTTGTATTCTTTAGCAAACATAGAACAAACTTTATTTAATTTGTTTAATTGTTTTCTGACCATCTGAACAATTAATTATAAGTATGGTATGCTTAGTACGACCACTTGTTCATTTAAAGTTTCATTTAACTCGGGTGCTCTAGAAGGGTAGTCAGTTCCTGCTTGTTGCAACACACGCATCGTTTGATACATGTATCTAGAATAAAACTAAGAGGCATTCTTAAACAAACAAAAACAATAGGTATAATCAAAAGACACATTCCATGGATACTATTATATTGAAAACAATGCCTTACATTTTGTTAACTACTTCTACCATAGCTTAATTATATTATAACAAAGTTCTAGGCCACGTAATTTTTAACTGCATCCAACATAGTCGACACATAGTGTATGTGAAACTTGAAATGATTCTTTCAGAAACTGGTATATTTCATAATATAGTGTTCTTGCAAGTTCGTAGTTTGTCTATTTGCAATGCAAGGTGTACTGCTGGACACAGGTAAAAGAGAACACTATGGAAAATATATGCTGTTTATTTCTAAAATTATTTCAAGTCTTGATAATAGGCTTAAATACTGATTGGCTTCTTGCAAATTCGACATTGTGATGATCCCTGTTGTACATTTTACATAGTGAGCAATCCGTATTACATTTGATGATACAGGGATTGCCATTCAATGCAAAGGTAAACTAGAGACTAAAGGCTCTGGTTAATAATATACAAAAAATTTTCTCCAGCTAGGGATAACAAAATTTCCGTTTTGCACATTGTATTATCAGCATAGCGAATTATATTAAATGTGCACATCGGAAATTTTGGTATCCCGCGATGGAGAAAATATTTTTGTAGATAATACTTTTAAATGACTTCAAACAATAGAATAGACTCAACAATTTTATTTTTGTTTTTAAAGAGATCAACACATAAACTGTTATTTTCTCGCGGAAAATATATGACGTCATTGGGCCCGTGTCTCCATGACGATCAATTTTTTTGCCATCCCTGATAAACATTAACGAATCCAACATACATAGAAATGAAGTTTACTCTATTAGGCAATTGTAGTTTAGGTGGTTTTTTTTTTTTTTTTTTTTTTTTTTTTTTTTTTTTTTTTTTTTTTGGTTTTGGTTTTTTTTTTGTCAGTAATTATTTAGTTTGATAATATTACTCAAACTGTTTTGTTGTATAAATATTTTAAAACATGTCTTACTTCCAAAAGGGTGCCTCAAGTTATTGGTAAAAAGAGTTTAACACATTATGGTTCACAATCTTTCGTTCCATTTGTTATGATGCACTTTTTGTATTAAATAAAAATGCGTGTATCTGAAACAAATTTTATTCTTTTCTGTATTGATACGGTTTTCCCTTGTAATAATGCAATTTCATGACATAATTACAAATTGTGATTACTTTCTCATTTCTTAGTACAATGTATATTGTATTTTTACAATAATTACTCCCTTGTACCATTCACATGACTAAATTATTGAGAAAAGTTATAAAACAGTAACACATCCTACAACTCCTGCAAATTGTGGTTATCATTTGAATTACTGAATTCTAATAAGTTTTAATGTATTTTGATTTTGTTTCTTATCGCCAAATCACCATTTAAAATCTCAGTAGCATAGAAATATGTGTATATTTTTGGTATTACTGCTTAATTATCAGTATGATAGTACATCTTAAGAAGCTAACTTTAAACTATTATTGGGTAGGTTGTTAATTGTTTTGATTTCTATATAATTCAGAAGTCAAAATTCTTAAAATCATTGGTTTATCGGATGGGGTAAACACAAGAAAAGTACAAACCGGAAAATGTCTAATGGGACTTTTAACTAGAAATCTAACTTTTAGTTTCGTCATTGCTTTTATATTACATATCGTTTCAGTTATAAATATGTATTCTTCTCTACGGATTGCAAACCCACCAAATGTCACAGACGTCAACCCTCTGCAAGAGTTAAATATGAATGGGATTTTTCGAGATTTCGGTGTACTCCTGGTGGCTCTTAGTTGTGTGTCACTGGCTCTGTCTATCATGGGGATAATTGGAAGGATAAAAAGATCAGAGCGAATAGCAAATGTGGTAAGACTTTTAATTTATCATTAAAGATATAAATTTGCAAATAACAAATATTTAATTTAATTCAAAAGCAATCTTGAATCAAGGAAACAAGAACCCAGCAGCGTCATCCTTATGTGGTATATCTGCGGAGTACCACAAGGATCAACATTAGGACCCTTAATATTTATAATCTATATTGCTGAAAAATTCATCTCATTGTGCAGGCTGTATGTTCAAGACACTTTGTTTAACTACTCGGATCAAGAGCAAGAACAAAACAAAAATGTAATTAATCGCGATGATCTTAAAGAGTTGGATGAATGGTCAAACGTTTGAACATGTTACTTAATAGTGATAAAAGCGAAATAATGGTTTTTTCAAGTGCTGAAATCCTTTACATTACATTTACATTGAATGGCGTCACAAACACTTAGGGGTTACATTTAGTAATGATGCTTTCAATTTCCACATTGAAAATTTTATAAGAAAGGTTAAGAAACATTTTAAAGGTTCTGAGAAAACTCAAATATTAATTGAGTCGAAAAAATTTAGAAAAACTCTTCCTTATTTACATAAAACCTTAATTTGAATAGGAGTCTGAGGTCTGGAATAATTGCGGTGTAGACAATGCTTCTAAACTTGAACAACTCTAGTCAGAAGCAGCTAGAATAGTAGCAGAATTGCATATATTTACCGTATTAGAAACATTATATGCAGAAATGTTAATTCTATTTTAGCTTTCAAAAATGCTTTAAGGAGAGATTCTGTTTTGCTAAAAGTTCCAAGACACTATGCATATGGTCCACGAACATAAATAAATAGAAACACAATTAAGACGCTCAGCATCCTTTCTTAATTACAATTTATATAGACCAAACATCATTTCAAATAAATCTTGTAGATGCAGTTTTTGAAGATGCAATCCACCTTTTCTTTAAATGTTCTATATTTAACAGTGAAACCGAAACATCTTTAGACTCTGTTGACTTTCACTTGAATTTTGATACTTTGTAATTATGTACCATGTTTGTTTATTCAAAATTATGTACACGTTCTTTTTCTTGTGATTTATTTTGTTCTAGTATATGTATATATATACTCTTCAACAAAAAGAAACGCTGCGTGTTTTACATATTTTAATGAGCGACATTCAAATCAAAATTTAATATTTTACACGAACGAATAAGCAAGTAAAATGTTTGTTGTATGCAAGATCAATAAATCACAGTTCAAACTCATTTCCGGTCAACTGCAAGTTAGTGACGCGTGTGACCACCTTACAAAGCCAGCCCTGCTGTTCATCCCCTCGGCATGGACTCTTTTCAGAACACGAACATTATTGCTATTCCTAAAAATCAGTCGAAGTTTTATCCGGGTCTGCGGTGGTAGTCGGCACTGGGGAACACATTTGTCCATTTGGTCCCTTTGATGTTCGATGGAATTCAAATCCGGCGATTTTGAAGGCCATGACAACACATTAATGTTATTCCGCTCAAGTTGAGCTATGTGTGGTCGAGCATTGTCCTGCTGGAATAATTCCCTCTGATGGTCGATAATTGGAAAATGTAGTTGAAGGATGTTGTATTTGTACAGCTGAGCCGTTAAGTTGTGCGGTACGTACACGAGGTCTGATTAAAGATCGCCGCCCTCTTCATGACGCTACCTCCGCCCAAATCTATCCACTTCCTGGACACATATGTGCGCTAATCTTTCATTTCGTCGTTGCTAAACACGTATTATACCATCAAGCTTTTGAGGAAGGAACCGCTACTCCTCACTAAATCAGATTCTGCGCCAGTTCTGGAATGTCCAGACCCTGAACCTGTTGCACCATCTGACTTTTATCTGTCAATGTAACGCCGTTAAAACTGCTCCAAAAAACGGTCTCTTGGGTTTAATTCCATGCGGTCAGAGCCGGTTTCTGACAGTTTGGGAGCTGATTCTTCGCAATCCAGGTATCCCGATTGCAGTTGTTGTTACTGTGACTGTTCGATTCCGCAGACGTAATACCCGAATGTATCAATGTTATCCGTGGTCTAGCATTTCTTGGACGATTATTAGTTGTACCGGTTTATTGAAATCGGGCCCATAGTCTAGAAATAGTACTCTGGTTCACATTCTCAGTCCGTACAACCTCACTTTGGGAGACTCCAGCCTGTAGTCGTCAGACGATGATGTTTCTTGTAGCAGTGTCCATCCGCGGCATGGGATATCTTTTACCTTTTATTATACCGCAATATTCCAAACCTGCAGAAAATACGCTAAAAAGGTTTAAAAGGTTCAGTTGCAATTTTGAATTATAACTTATAGTTATTAAAAAAAATTTATTAAATCTTTTTTTTTTAAGGGTATGCTTGTTAGGGGAGAGGACTTTCGAAGTATGTATTTACTTGTGTCCAATCCATTCTGTCATTAAGAATATGTTATTAAGAAATAAAAAATGTTTAAGTAAATATTTAAACATTTAAATGAATGCATTTTCAAAAAATTAGTCAAGCATTGAATTTTGAGATTTAGATTTGTCTTGTCAGCTGGTCTGTTAGTTTGTTATGCTGTCAATCCGTACTCATATATTTATACCATCGCTTCGAAGAAGTAAGGTATACTGGTTGACCTCCTTCCGTCCGCAACATAATTTTCGTAACAGTTTTCTCAGCAACTACTTATCACAACCACCTGAAAGTTTATATGCGACCTAATCATGTTGTCCTTTATTGCGAGTACTGATTTTAGGTCTATCGCATACCTACTTCCTGTTTACCGACTTTCCGTCCGTCCGCCCATCCGACCGTAACATTATTTTCGTAACAGCTTTCTCAGCAACTACATATCACATATCTCCTGTTTACCGTCAATTCAATGATGTGAATAACGGGGTATACTGAGTGAGCATAGCTCATTAATTAATTAATTTACTTATTTATTTATTTATTTATTTATTTATTCCGTTTATGATTTAAACTTTTTTCTTTTAACTAGAGAACATTCGGAAAAATATTATTGTATGATCTAACTTCAAAGCGGTATTTGTCCGAAATACAAATAGCATCTGTGTACTTTCTGCAGGAATTATGATACTGTATAACACATTGTTCATGGACAAATTTATATTAAACAAGGATTTTAATAGTGTGACGGTAGATTAAATGGTCATGACTCGAACCCGCAACCTAAGTGTTGACAGACCATGTGATCAATAGTAGACTAACTACCTTAACCACTAGGCCACCGAGGCCCCTATATGTGAACTATGAAATAAATTAATTAATATTGGAAAATACCCATAGTTTTTCTTGTGACGATAGTCGTAATGTATTAAAAAGATATATATAGTATACCTCAAAAACAGGTTTAAGACAGAAAAACTTCCGAATGAAAATAACAAATAAAAACAAAAATAAAATGAATATAGTGCAAAAGGTTTCTTGACAAATACTTTTTATATTTTTTATTCATTTTTGCAGGTGGCGGTGTTGATGGTTCTATTAATGTTGGTTGATATAACAATTACAGCAATTTATCCGTATGTATGTTGGCATGAATTGTAGGGACCCATTAACGGGTCACTAATTTATTAACACGTGCGAAATCATTGTACCGACATCATTATTATACACATGTTTCGACGTTGTAAAACAATCAGATAAGTTCATCAGATAAGGCAAGTTGTTACAGCATAAATTGTCGTCTGCATATATTGTCGCCGGCGACATTAGATGCAGATTTTAAAAGCCCAAATTGTAGCCGTATTTCTACCTCCTCGGGGACAATATATTTAGCCTTTACAACACACATTGTAGGTACAGGTATAACTTTTTTCGCCGTTTTCTGAAGTACGAACTTGTTCACCAATTAAACATGAAAAGTATGAGGCTCTAGTAAGGCTCAAGACACTTGGTTTCCAGGTTAAAATGTTACCAAGAAACGTTTGTCATAAAAAAATTGAATTTGATTAAAGCGATTATTTTGATAATGAACAAACAATCCAACATTCTTTAAAGTCCAAAATTGTATGTATTTTAATAAAAATTTGTACGTACTAGTAAGTAGAATAGGATATGCTGCATCCTATTACGCACATATAGACTTTCTATGGCGGTCAGTTTTACTCCAAGATGGCAGCAAGTTTTACTCCAAGATGGCAGCAACTTTTACTCCAAGATGGCAGCAAACAATTAAAATTGTCCGATTGTACGAAACTTCTTTTACTGGTAGAATTATATGTTGGGAATGAATGTTAGATAATTCAATTTGAAACAAATTATATGTATTTAATTAAAATTGGTATATAAACGGAACAGGATATGCGCAACTCATGACTAACATGTTGACGTTCTATGGTGGCCATTTTGAATCGCCAAAATTGAAAAATGCAACGAAAAATGGTCTTCAACAAACTATCAGCATTCCAATGATTACTAACTATCTCTCTATACATATTAGGCGAATTATACAAAGTTTTCTTAAAAACTAGGGTAAAATGTTATCTTTCTACTTCAATTTTACGTTGGGGCCGCGTTGGCCGAGTGGTTAAGGTACCAAACAAGGGACCAAACAAATTTAATAGCAGGCATAAATCGCATTAATTTACTCAGAGTTTCATAACTTCGAATCTGTATTTTTAATTTATTTACTCACACAATGTTACCCTCTGAATATTTAACTAAAACATCTGGATTTGCTCAAAAGTAAGTAGGTACCTAACCCTGTGAAACGGGGGCCTTGGTGGCCGAGTGGTTAAGGTAGTTCGTCTACTATTGATTACGTGGTCTGTCAACACTGAGATTGCGGGTTCGATTCTCACTGCAGGTAGGATTTACAGGTTATATGTTTCACGGAATAATAGGATTATTTTACTTCAAGGCACTGGAATTCAAAAAGACGAAAAGCTAGCTCTTGTGTTAATAGTGTTTTAGTTTGGACATTGAAGGTTTTGTGAGAGTAAATTTTGTATTTAGACTTCAAAAGTAACACTGACATTCAGGTTTACAAAAAAATGATTCACTTTATTCATATTTTATATTGTTTTCATCTTTAAAACAATATTGCAAAAACGAACCCTTTCAGATTCATTCTTGGACAATGAATCATTTAGAAAATATCTGTAAAAACCTCTTTAATACAAATGCGAAATAAGTGTACGTGACACAACTGTCATAATAAAAGACAATTTAAATCTGCGTTACGGAATACAATAAGCAGCCTGTAATTTGACCAGTTGTCATCACTGCGTTTGTTGACATATATTTTAGAAAAGTTTTAATCGTAGGGATGAATGCAATTTAATAGCTTAGATGTTAAAAGTTAGAGGTATAGGTCTCTGTCTTATTGTTTGCCAGAACCAAAATTGAAATGTAGTTGATTAGAACCCATTAGAAACCTTATGAAATAACGTTTGCCAATCTTTTATTTTACTATATAAATAACGTTATTAAAGCCGACAGAAAAATTATGTCCTGACGAAAATATGTGCAGTCAAATTTTTCAAAGCCATATATTGTTGCCAAACAATAAAATAAGATGACCTCAACTAGCGGCAGAAATTGTCGGCAAATGTTTGCACATATTGTCGCATATTGTAGCCGTCTATTGGTTGCTTTTCTGTCAATACTAAATACTCGTCATATTTAAAACAATTGTCATGCACTTTAAAAGAAAACGTGTTGTAATGAAAAACATTTTATAACAATATAAATACCACATTCCTAACGTTTGTATGAAATCATTAATAGGAATATCTTTTAAAAATTCAAGACGAATTTTTGCAATAGCTATTTTTTCGTCAATGTTCTCTGAAACAGGAGCATTACCAAAAAAAACAAACAGCAAAGTCTGTCAGCGACAACTATCCGTGCAAAATTCTATGTATGCCAGCACAAACTGACTTCGTGGCGAAACACCTTTAGGCGAAACGAAATTTATTTCTACTTTAAGCGTTTTTAGCCTTGAATTATTAGCCCTCCCTCCTTGTTGCAGTGCTTCATTTTTCCTTTTTGTTTATGTAATAGCATCCGTCCATTATATGAACCTGTTAGCTTAACACACTCATTTGATCTGTGAGAATGTCAAGTATACATTTTTTATTTACAACAAATTCAATACATTTGGCTTAGAAGCTTTTGGGGCAATAAGTAAATGAATTGTTTTGGATATCTTGTAATTTTGCAGATTAGGCGCTTGGTCAGGCATTTTTTTCTCGAGAGCACAAATGAATCGAATACAGGACTGGGAGGCCACGATGGAGTCAGCATGTGATGGAATGTTTTCCATGAGGAAGGTAAATCAGAAATATCACAGATTGGTTTCTTAAAATTTCGTTTTTTCATGGATTTGTTGTTCTTAGGTTGCTACTATCCCTACAGAAGATATATGGATATCATCAATACTTAGTTCATTGTTAAGGAAATCCTTTTCCATAAAGCTATCAGATATTTTTTCTGAGTCATAGGTAAAATTCCCTTCTCGAATATGAATTTTCATGGACATGAGTAAGTCGGCTGGTTTCTAATACGAAGCAGTGCTTTCTCATGCGGAGCATCTGAGCGCACCCAAGTTTTTAGTGGGTTTGGGTTTCCCACTTGTTAAATGTCTCACTGGTTCCCCAGGTTTCCATCTTCCTTTTACATATTCCACTCCAGAATATTCTTCCATTTACATTCTACAAAAAGCTATACAAACAATATTTTAATGCCTAAATCAAAATATCAAATTTTAATTTTTTTTTAAAGACATAAAATTTGCATCAACCGGCCCTCCTGAAAACCGTTTTTGAGAGCCTTATAACTTTACCACTTTCAGCAAATTTTCAGCGATATGGCGTGCAGTTTCACTGGGGAGAAAACCGGATTGTCTGATTAGAACCCCGAACCACGAATATGAAGGGACTATAAACATTTCGCGTCAATTTAAGTGTCATTTTTATAATATGACAATATGCCAGATTTAAAGAAAAGACGCTTTAAAATTACCTGAACATTGTAAATGTTTAATGATTATTTTAAATTATAATTGGTATTTATTAAAAATTCACTTTTATAAATTAAAACGTAGTTATGTGCTTCTTTCTTTCTTTTCTTGAAGATCGTGGCGTTCAGTTATGTTATAGACAGTTTACAATGTTATTGTTTCTTACATTATACTTTTGTAGTTTAACTGATGTGGTGTTGACAGTTATTTAGACTTTAACTCTTCAAAAACATTCAATGATGTCTGGGGAGAACCATTTCATAGTGTAACAAGACTGGAATTGATGAGCTTTCCTGCGGTGTGCTGTAGTTCAATAGATGTTCATTTCCTGCCAACAAAATTTAGTGGCCCGTGTCATGAGAAAGATCTATTCGCAAATGTATATTTTGTTTCTTGGAATGATTTTAAACGCCATTTTCAGCAATTGTTCAGCTGTATCGTGGCGTTCAGTTTTTATAGGGTGAGGAAGCCGGAGTACCTGGAGAAAACGCAAAGGTATATTACTTAGAACTATAGTCTCAAAATGCCCATGACGAATGATACATGTGTAACAGGGTGGTTTCATTAACAACTAACCAATCCAAGGTTCGAATTTTTATTACTCGTTAGAATAATAGACTCTGAAGTTACAATAAAATACAATCAGATTTAACAATATCATTATCACAGACAATATTAACAAAAGGTATAATGTACTTAATATATAAATAGCGACATGCATAAATCGAAAACACCAATATCAACTATACGCGTTTTAAACTGAAATCTTGCTCAATTTAATTAATTAGTAATAAAGCAATATTAAAACCGATCTTCGTGTTTCATTGTTAACATACCAATGAAACTTTCTGTATTTTTACTATAACGCTTTGTACTGTCATTAATTAAATTATCTTTTAAAATTGCACAAAACAGGGAGATAATCATTATGAACTTTACATGATCTCTCGAACAAAACTGAATAGAAAATATAAAAATATAACAAAAAAATATAAGAGCTTACCACTTGTGGAGTGAGTCCACGAGTAAAATAATATTGGAACTCTTTAGCACAGGAATGCGTACAAGATCCTGCAACCAAAATGCCCATAATAAATGTATATGTCATATAGTACAAGTGTGACAATAACTTGTTTACTTGTTCACTCAATTATAAAATGTAATGCATACTTAAGTATGGAATACGTTATTTTCGTAGATTACAAGTTATAATAATCAAGTAACGATCAACATACATTTACTATGTTAATATTAACTACGTCTAAGCTCAACAATGTCTATTTTGCGTCTACCGTGGTAAGAACAAAGAGATTACAAAAAGAGCGCCAAATAAACCGTGACCAATCAAAATACAATAAAGGGAAATCCTTTGTTCAATTAAAAATAATTCTTCCAATTCAAAAATATAACCGCTTCAAAGTAGTGTTTGAAAATAATTTTATTGACTCTTAATTTTAGCACATTTTTTACATAAATTTCAAACATAATTAGAAAATCAAATAACGATAAAAAAAATGACTCTGTTACACATGCGGAACAGTAATAGCTTACATTTCCAATGCACTTTAGTTTTTAAACCCCACAGTTTTAAATAGGGTTCTTGTTGCTCATTGTTATTTTTTACTGGTACTAATGGTAAAACTACTTTAAACCTACCTACTATAATGTGTGTAAAAGGAATGAAACATTATAGCGAAATAAAATTAGAGGACAAACATTGTTTATGTTTTAAGTCGTATAAATAATGTCTACACGAATATTTTTCATTCAGATATCGACTTTGATTTTAAATGGATGTTTTTAATCTCGGTTGCTAAAGAGTGTTACATTTTGCAGTGCACAAAGAAGTATGCTAACCAACACTTATTAGATTAAGATGACAAGGAAACAGATAAAAAAAAATGTTTAAAGTAGAAAATACCAGATTGTAAACATTATACTAGTGATGAAAAGGAGGTGAACAAATATGTTATTGCGTCAGACAAACTACCTTGATTTTTTGGCCATCTATAAGTTTAATAACGAACTACAAAAATAATAATAAATACTGAAGACATTTAATAAATATCAGTGAGCTCACTAGCTTTGTTATTTATTTCTATAGAGTTGTCTGTCAGTATTTATGGACAAAATTTACCACTACAGGGCTATGGTAATATGTTTTGTTGGAGTATCCTGTCTACTGAAGGTAAACATTGCATTATTCATTACATTGTGTATGCAATTGTTTTAGGTTAGTGTGTTTATAAACAAATGTTGAAAGACGAAATTGTTTATCAGGATTTGACTGCTACTTGTTTTAAAATGTGATCATCTCACATTGTTCATGACGTTTAGAGAACCCAAACAGTGCTTATGAATTCCATTGGTGACGTAACGAAACTGTCAGTTTTAAAATACAGCGTTGCAGATTGCAAAAAAAAATTGTCTTACTTTTTTGTAGTTATTTTTTTTTAAAATAACAACTTTAATTTGATTGATGGCAAAAAATTTTCTACTTTTATATTATTTTGAGTGCTCGTCTTCAATATTTTGTTCCGATAGCTCAGCCAGCTACAATTTGAAATGGATTTGTTCATATGGATCAAGTGACTCATTAACACACATGTAACCGTATAGCTCGCATATCTGCGATGCTCGCTTATATTAATTTTACTGAACGTCTTCAATATTTTGTTCGGACAGCTCAGCTTCCATCTGAAATGGATTTGTTCATATGGATCACTGGACTTTTTAACACATACGCATGTAACGGTATAGCTGGCATCTGCGACGCTCGCTATTACTTAATATTTAATGTAAAAGACGACCGAAAGACGTAAATGATTGCTACTGAGGAAAATGACTTGGTGCTTTCAAAACAATACATGGAATTCATTATCTGTTGGAATGCAGAGAGAATTGTTAAGACAATTTGTCTGGTCATTCCAGCGTTGAAACGTTTACAGATTTGAATGTTACGAACAGTATTGCATTTAGTACTATTTTCTTCTGAAATGTCCCCAAAGTAAATGCTGAAATATTTAAGTGATTTATAATGTCATCTCTGATTGCCTAATTAAAGTAGATTATACAAAAGTCAAAATAAATAATTTGGACTTTGTAGTTTTTCCTTAAGTTTCAGCCCTTGTTGATCGGTCCTATTGAGTCATTATTACATAAAAGTTTCAGCTGAGAATCGAGGCGCAATTTTTTAGTGTAAAATAAACATTGTGAGTCATCCTTTAAAATACTCAAAAGGGGAATACTAAATTAAAAGTTACATGCAAGGTACTATATAGTAAACATTTTAAACTCTTTCGTCTACGACTGAATCGGGGCGCTTTAAATCATTTACTGTCTTTGTAAAACATTAATTTAAAAAATCTTATTTCGTACGTCATTTAACAAAAATTTTCTTACCTTCTTTTATGGTTTTTAAAGAGCCTTAAATTTTCCTCATTTCTTCCTCAAATTAATTCACTTATATAAGGGAACAATTTTTACAATATGTCTGTGTATGTTCTTGTTGAATATATACCTGAAATAATCGTTGCTAGACGTTAACAACCAACAATCAATCAATTGATTGGTGAAAATGTTTTGTCTTTATCTGTTTCCATTTTGATTTACATGCACGGCTTATGAAGATATTTATGTATTTTTAAAATTTCATATGACTTTTATTGTAAACATTATTACTTTCGACTGTATCTTTTTAACAGATTCTACTGGTTGTGCTAAGCTGTTGCCAAAATGCTAATCATATTGGAAGGGTACGTCCAGCTAAAGCAGTAGATGAAGTAGAAATTAAGACAGCAAATCAACGAAGACTGGCGATGATAACATTTTAGTGGTCATAGACAGCGTTTAGTGTTTTTCTTTTTCTATCCATTTTCTTGCATATGTTATTTATACTAATTAATACTGATAGAATTAGTTGATATATAATTCCTTTGGCATAATCGTTATCTCCCTTAATGACTCATTTCCAAAAAAAAACATAACATCGTTTTGCCATTGTTTGTTTCATATTGTTTCCCTCAAAGTGGCTTCTGTAAATAGTACTGTAAGTTATATGAACATTACAAGTTTTTCTATGACCCCTTTAAGGCACTTCAACGGAACCTTTCACTTAAAGACATTTTTTGAATTGGGAATCGGCTGCATCCATGTGAAATAAATTATCATTCAACGTCTTAAAACAAATTCTGTAGGCGAAAAATAATAAACAAGTATATAAATTGCTTACTCCTGAAAGAATTAGGATTATCAATATACGATTCGGACTTACGTCGAAATTTACAGATAGCAAAATATGCCGAGATTATTCCAACTGTGTATAGCCACCGTCGGTGGCCGAGGGAAAATGCATATATTTTACCTGCTATGTGTTCGTGGCTTTTATTTAGTTATTGTTAGTTAATGTTATGCTTATTACGAATTAAATATATTGTTCTTACCTCTTCGGAGATTTCCCGTCGTCAATTTCGCCATCAGTTGCATAATAGGGAGTTAATTATATGTCAATATCATATAACATCACCGGAGGGCAGATATGGATCCAGAGATGATAAAGATATGGTATGGATATTTCCATATCTTTATCATCTCTCGATCCAAATAAATAATAAGTTTCATATCTTGCTCTGCCGTTCAGATATGGTTGGATCCGGATTGAAAATACGAAGGATATCCATATCTGCCCTGGAGTGGGTTTAGTACGGTATCCGTATTATACCCCCTGGCGATATGCTTCTTTACCTATATCAGGACAGTGGGTTTTAGATTACTATATTTTCCTTTACTAGTATTTTGGACTATGTATTTGGTAATTAAAATCTAGAAGTTTTTAACTCTGTTTGTCATTCTTAAATGTATTTGCTTATTGCAATTAAACAATATTTCAGTATTTTTAATTTATCTTATTTTGCGTTGTATTAATTATTATATATTTATAGTATATTATTAATATCTATATATTTCGGAATATGCTAACTGCTTTGGGAAAATATTCTTACCTTTACTGTGTGAATGTTCTTATTAAGATTGTATGTACTTTTAATTGTACAACGGTAGTTGCGCTTGTTCCTTGCGGCTTATGTGAGGTTTTGGAGTGTTATATTACTGTTAATTCTCAACACAAAATAAAGAATCTGCAAACCGAGAACGATTGTGTTTATTTTGTCGACACTGAAATCTGCTTTACTATATAAGTAAAAGATAAACATGAAATACGAGATTATTTCCCTAATTTTTCTGAATATTCATATTCTAAAGTTTCAATTACAAAGTTCCTAGATTACATCGTGTAGTTTCCAGAGAAAATAAATAATTTAATTAAATTTAAAAACAAATTAGTTTTATACATACGTCTGTAGCTTATTGATCGTGGATGGCGTCATGTTTTTTGAATGAAAATAAACATTTGAAATTTACTTATTTAATTAGATAGAAAAATTCAATTTTATAAATGTATTCTTAGCTTATTATCTGTACAATTTCTTTACCAGGTTATTGTTACTTCTATGTCGATTAGTTTTTGTATATGTACTTTGGTAATGGTTGGATGGAATAAATATATATTTCATTGATATATTCCATGATGTTTTCTAAATAAATTAGTGCGGTCTTTATCTC
This sequence comes from Limnoperna fortunei, assembly GCA_944474755.1. Classification (NCBI taxonomy): domain Eukaryota; kingdom Metazoa; phylum Mollusca; class Bivalvia; order Mytilida; family Modiolidae; genus Limnoperna; species Limnoperna fortunei. The sequence goes on along the minus strand of OX104112.1, from coordinate 89,305,462 downwards.
GCCAGGTTGCCTGTGAAGAGTGATACAAGTGGTTGTGCAATATAAAAAGTCACTAAAATACAAGTGAAAAAGTTCTTTAATTGAAGTACTATAAGAAATAAATAATGCACACAATATTGTTAAAGGGTAACACAAATAGTGCTCGATTTGACTATATTTCATATTTAGATAAAAAAACAAATTCGCAATAGTGGATATGTTTCTTTAACAGAATGATACATATATATATACTCACTCAAAAAAGAAACGCAAAATACACAAAAAAATGGGAATTTTATTTCATATATTTTTTAAACAATTTATCATATAACTAATTGATACAGAAATGTAAAACATTGCACACTTTTTGTCCATGAGTTCTTTGACCATGGAATATAACATTTTGTCGCATATTATCAATAAATCAAGCAAAAAATGTCAGTATCTGTTGGGCCCTCCATTTGCTTGTAACACAGCCCTTACTCTTCTTGGCATGGATTCAATTAAACAATGGGTACGAACACGCGGTATCCTTTGCCACTCAAACTGAAGTGCCTGCTCTAATTGTTGCAGATTTTGCGGCCGATCCAGTTCATTCCACAGATGTGCAATTGGATTAAGATCCGGAGATCGTGATGGCAAACAGATCATATTTACATTCTGTTGCTCTAAAAAATCTACTGTTACACGTGCTGTATTGGGTCACACATGGTCGTGTTCAAAAAATTTCTCTTTGAATATCAATAACAGGCAATAAATGCGGTCGTATAATTTCGTCTCTATACCTAACAGCGTTAAGATTGCCTTGAATATATTTCAGCTGTGTGTTCTTGGCGTAAGAGAAAGCGGACCACATCATAGCACTGCCTCCGCCAAAATTATCTCTTTCTTCAACACAGTTTTGCGCAAAACGTTCATTTCGGCGCCTGTACACTCGTATGCTGAAAGCGTTACTCATCGCTGAGCCACACTCTTCTCCAGTTCTGTAAATTCCATACTCGAACGGTAGTACACCATCTAACACTTGCTCGGCGGTGTTGGCGTCTCAGTGTTGCTCCGACGTAAGGTATTCTTGCCCGCAATCCATGAGAGCGTAACCGATAGCGTACTGTCTGTGGTGATATACTGCGAAACCCAGGGACCTTGACAGCTGTTTCTGTTGCAGCAATAGTCCTGTTCCGTAGATGGAATAATCTTATGTAAAGATCCTTCGCCCGAGTTGTAACACGCGGACGCCCTGAACGTAGTCGGTCTGTCGTAGTACCAAGCTGCTGGTAGCGTTTCTAAAGGCGTGAAATTGTGCTACGAAGAACATTATACGTTCTGGCAACAGCATTCTGTGATTCCCCGGCCTCGATTCGACCAATAGCGATATTGCTGGTAGCAGCAACTAACCTTGGCATAGCGTCACCGCATCATTATTTAATTTTACTAATGCAAACAAAAAAAGAAATACTGGGATTTTACACCGACTGTCTGACTTGCAAAAATACCCATGATTTACACGTGAAAGTCAACCCTGTTTTTAGCAATGAGTAATTCATAGTGTGTTCCAGATTTCGACCACAGTCGTTCACGGGTGGATGAACATAAATGCTATCACATGGAAACCTTTATTTAAGGTGTGATTATGTGTTGTGTATATATACTTGAATATTTATAGGTTATTTGTCCGCAACAAAAAATGATTTGAAAAATTTATCCGATGTTGCGTTTTTTTTTGAGTGAGTACATTTTTGTTTGTTTTCTGGAATGATGTTTTAATGCCACTTTCATAAATTTTTCAGCTATATCATGGTGCCCAGTTTTTATTTCGGATGAAGCCGAAATACCCAGAGAAAACCCCCGACCTTCGGTAGGAATTGTCAGTTAAGATTGGAATCTGGTACACAGTGCGCGCAGTGTGACTCGAACCCGCAACCTTAGGGTTGACAAACCACGTGACCAATAGTGGACGAACTACCTTAACCACTCGGCCACCGAGGCCCCGCGTAAGCGACATAGAAATATAGTATACACAGGGGGCAGAAGCGGTAACTAGGGATACTTTTAGGTACAGGTCTGCGGACAGGGATTTGAAAACCCACTCTATTCATAGTCAGATATTGAATTATTAAATTAGACCTATTCATATATTTTACTTATTGCACATCCCACTAACAAAATAGTCCATTCAATACAAAAATGATCAAGTGATGTTTATGGAACACTTTGTTTGTAAAATCACCGTGGTTTACATGGGCTTAAAATGAAAACTGAGGCATGGATATATTTAGATAAGTTTCAACTGCCCAGTGATATTTTTTCAATGAAAAAAGCTACCTTTTCATATAATCTAAGTACACCCCCCCCCCGTGTCCGCATTACCCCATCTAAACCACGTTACCCCCCCCCCCCCCCCCCCGTGAGTATACATGCTTAGTACCGTTTGCAAAGAGTGACGTATAAGCCCACTCCTTAATGCCATATATAAACTGGAAGATACAAGACAACGTGATTAGACTTTGGTATTTTCTGTTTTCGACTACAGTGAAACTTTAAATCTGTAATTCTGCCTTCAGTATAGCTAAGATAATTATACTTATCACAAATCCAGACGCTCGGTTTCAAATATTTATCTTTATCATTAAATCCTAAATCAAACAGAAGTTTTATTAAATCATGACCTATCTAATTATGCCAATAAATCAATGAAAAGCCAAGGAAAAAGATTAGATACAGGGATCGTCCGTTCCTTGTCCCATTCAAATACTTATTAATCACACAAAATACATAAAATTCTTACTCCCAATATTGTCTGTGAAGAAAACAAGTAGATTTGACAATGACCCTTCAATTTAGAGGTAATTATTTATATATGTTTCTATCTTCTTAATTTTGCAAAGTAAGTCGTTTCAATTCGTATAATTTTAGTTTAATTTTAATATTTTGGAGAAATTGAAATTAATTCATTAAATATTTTGATACATGCTACAGCTTTGTTCATTTTGATTATAAACAATGGGTACTTAGATATTTCATTGAATTTTGTTTCATTTAACGAACAAACTACATAAAAATCAAAATGAAATTAAGTGAAAATAAAATAAAATTCGGTTTTATCGTTTATGTAAAAACCCTTCAGTGTTTGTTATTTAAGTTTTGTTTCAATTATCGTTATCAACAATTTGTATTTTGCTTTTATTTTAAAGTATAACAAGTAGGAGACAATGAACGGACTTAGAGAAATTGAGGGAGTGGACGTAAAAAAACTAGAACGGTTTCCTTTCTCTGGTGTGAAAGTATTAGGCGGTGTCCAAATGGGACTTGGGATAGCATGCATGTTTCTGGGACTTGTGGATTTAATTGTTTTCGTTATTATTGGAGAAACGACTGTGCTATCCGATAAACAGTTACTAGAAATTCAAAAGACGGCCAAACAACTAACTATTTCGTCTACCGGATTATGGTGTGGTTTATGGGTAAGGTAAACACATGCGAAGCATTGGTAAAGCTTTCCACGAACAATGTACATGTATTACCTACATGTAACAGACACAGTTAAGTATTTGATAGAAACAGCAATAATAATAGAATTGTTCACAATTTCCTTATAAATGAGATTGTGTTCAATTTCGTTTAATGTGTCCAGCCGTATAATGAGAATAGTTTGGATCAAAATCTTCAGATTTTAATAACCAAAAAAAAAAAAACAGACCGTAAGCATCATTACTTGTCATGATCACTTGGCATCATTCAGTCAGGATTAAAAGTACTCATTTTGTATGGAACGCCATAGAACCAATAATCGTAATCTCGCTTTTTGGGGGGCGAGGGTACGAATTTAGCCCAGCTACTCGTAATCTCAATCACTCCCGGCACTTTGATGCCCAAAAGATGTTGCATATATAATCTGCCGTGGTCAATCTTGATATCTTTCGACAGTGTCACCATATTTTTTATCGGTTTCGATATATCATTATTGTGACGTGATGGAAGTTATTGCCGTTTTTAATAACCCGTTGTGCGTTGTGTATTAATTGACATTCGTGTCTCTGTTTAATTACGTTTACTACACGAAAAACATTGAAAAACCCGAAACTGAGAGGCGTGGTTGTTATATTATGCAAATTCGCACGATTATACTAAAATTAGGTCACATCATCCCTATTCGGAAAAATGATCAACATAGCAATTAATTACGAAACCACGCAATATTATAATGAAACCACAGTATATAATAACAAAGAAACATCATATAATTAACGTATACAAAATAAGATAGCTATGGCGTTACATAGTTTTGTCATGATTACTCGTCATCATTCATTTATAGCCGATTTTTCATCATTCAGTCATGATTAAATGACTAAATGTTGTCATTTGTAACCATCATCATTCAATCACGATAGCCGTCACGATTGACCGTCATCATACACTTATACGATAACTTGTTTGGTGTGTACGGTATGTGTGTACGGTGTGTATGGTCGGCACCACGACTTAATAGATCGTTATGGGAAATCAGTCTCTCAAATACGATCTGACATTTTCGCTGAGTCATAGGTAGTGTTTCCTATTCCTGGATTTGACTTTTCCTTAGACAATACAATGAGTAACACGACGGGTGCCTAATTAGAGGCAGGCACTGCTTACTCGTCCGGAGCACCTGAGTGCACCCATGGTTTTTATTGGGTTCGGGTTACTCTCTTTCTGTGCTTTATGTTTTTGGTTTTTGTGTTGTGTTTGTCTATATCCGGATTTGTAACTGTCCCTTGGCCGTTGGCTCTGGTTGTTCGGTCGGTTTTCTTTGCTACTTTCTTGTCATCATTCAGTCACGATAAACTGCAACATTCAGTCATGATTATACAATTAATGACTTTGATATAGGTCGCTAGCAGGATTTGGCAGCCAGAAAAAATGTAATATGCACCGAGCCGTAAGGTGAGCACCATCTTCCTTTATCAGAAAAACGGGAGAAGGTTACATTTTTTATTGGTGTAATGATGTTTACCCTTAATATTTTCTGTTAATACTGCATTTTAATATTGTTTTGCTGATAATTTCGAAATTCCAGTTTCATCACATCAATAATTTTATTATTACATTTTGTAACAGTATATTTTATAATTGCATATGATTCAATGACCATTAAAATTTAATGTATAGTTATGGTGTAACAGTCATGAAAAACGGGCTTGAACTCAGTCAAAACCAGGTCAAAGTTGGATTCCGTTTGACTAGTGCAGCGAAATCGTGTAGCAGACAAAACATGCCATATTTTTATATAATTTTAGTACTGTTGCGACTTATCGTGACCCGAAAGATGTTTTGAGACCTATCAGTCAAAATTCTATTCATGTACCGTTATTAACTGTCATTCTCTAGTCACGATAAACTGTCATTACTCGGACACGATTAATCGACATCATTCATTTACTATTGACCTTCGTCGTTATCATTCAGTCACTATTAACTGTCATTATTCAGTCAATAATGACCGTCACCATTCGGTCGTGATTAACCGTCATCAATCAGTTGATTACAATTTACCATATTCATTTAACTTTCGTTAATTGTATTTTTTTCATTTCAGTTTATATTGTGTGGAGTTACTGCAATTAATATAACGGAGAAAAAGAAGGCCCACATTTTCTGCTACGTAAGTATATATTAATATACAATTAATGACTTGTGTGTGGAATTCTGATTCGCTAAGGCAATCGCCTGAGGTACAGAATATTCTAATTTTTACAACCAAAGGCGTTACGGAGGTCTTGGTTCTATTTTTAAAAATATTGACGAGGTGTTTCTATTTTTACGTATATTCCAGTTATGTTACTAAAAAAACTCCGCATATATGAGGCATGTTACTAAAAATAGATCCGGTAATTTTTTTCCGGTGATTTTATTATTCTATTGATGCAATTTTACATGTGGTTTACGTGTGTAATATAACAATTAAGGACTTTTAATTAAGGTCTATACGCTTAATATTGACATTTTCAAAAGATATATACCCTCGATTTCGTCGTCGGTCAATATTATTTCAATAAGGTCCATATAAAGAGTATTGACCTCTTCAAACGTTCGTAAGTGAATATATTTTTTTAAGGTTAAGAAATAGCGATGGCGACCGCATATCAGCAATTGTTTTATAACATGAATAAAACGAACATATACTCATCTATCATAGCAAATCTATTAGCAGCAGACGCGTTGTTGAAAATTTTTTTACAGGCACGAGAACACACTTGTTTTCGCCTATTAGTTTATTACACAAAAAGTCAATTTTAAAAATTTGCATCTTTGCACTTCAATGGTATTTGGTGGGCAAAATTACAATATAAAAAACAATAAATATAAAAAACAGAAAAATTGTCCACGGCTAACTTTTTTAAAAGCTCTGAAACCATGCCTACAATCAGTGTTGAAGTCCGAGAGATTCTAAAAACAGGGCATTTGTCCTTTTTCACTGGACCTATTTACTCCTAATCCACCATATTTCATAAAATGTTTAGTTTTACAATTGTCTCCAAAATCTCTTCTTTCAAATAATCCAAAAAGGAATCCGGAAGCACAAATAGCATTGGTAAAAATAAGCAAAGAAACACACAGTTTTTCTTAGGGACAGTATTCGTCGACAACGAGAAGCAACGGTCATTAATTGTGGTTTTTCAAAAAAAAATTCATGAACTCTTGTCTATATTAGTTAATTTGCAACATTTCAAGCATCCAGAAGAAATAACAAAAAGATATGGTTATTTTCAAGGCATTTATTAATGCGTTTAACATACAAACAATTCATAAGCACCAGTGGAACCTTTTTACATACTCCAATTGTTTTTTGGAACTTGTTGACTTTTGTGGTGAAATATAGTTTTTATTAAGGTAATTTGAAAAAAAATAAACATACGAATAATTTACTTCATCAACAAATATATACTAACACATAGACTTGACACAAGTCCATTTGAATTTTTTTGTTACTAAATAGATACATTTATTATCAACGTTTTCTATGCTATCCACATGCGTACAAACCTTGATAATAAAGATGTAACTCTTAAACAGCAAAAAATTCAAAGTGGCTAGTCGAACTGATATATGATGAATCATAATATGGAGTCACATATATGGTTATTCTCAAGTATGTATGGATGGGATTGCTGACCCTATTTATGCCTCTGTATCAAGATATTAGTACTTTTGGCTTACAAAGGGGTATGCATATGAGACTTCAAATATTTCAATGATGTTTGAATAGTGTTTAGCGTCACTTTAACAATGTTTAAGCTATATAAGGCTTCTATGTTTTGTTTCTATTGGGGGAGGAAGAAGGATTAATCTGAGAAAACCCCCGACCTTTGGTAGGAAAACTGGCAATCCTTGTCAATTGTTTGCGATATTTAGAACAAGAACAAATTAAATGTATTAGAAATGGAAATAAAGCCGTGTACCTACAAAGGTGTTTGCCCTCTTCGGGATCTTACTGGTGCAGAAAAACTAAGGACTGTCATGTGACAGAATCAATGTCCCATTTCTATGCCAGGGATTTCATAGAGGGGAAAATTGTACAATAAAAACAGCCATATACATCTACTTAGCTTCAAACTGACCCATCGGTTTCAAAATTTAACAGTTGTTATTTGAAATAAAAAATTTAAGAACAAATATTTATCTGTATATACGTTTATGTATGCGATATGGATTATTTATTTATTTATTTATTTATTTTTGTTTACTTATAGAAAATAAGTTTTCTTGTCCTAAGCATCTTGTGTGCTGCCCTGTTTGGGCCGATCTGCCTTGGAATTAATGCTTATGCAGCTTTGATTGTAAGTAAAGTGTCATGTGTGGTGAATTTTTAACACAATAGGAATGCAGACAATTTATATAAAAGGTTAAGCACAGGAAAGAAAATATTCCGTAACAGTGCATGTTCTTATAAATTCGAACATATTATATCAATCAGAAAATTGTCTATAAATACTCCGACATTTATTTATAAAGCAATAGTAAGTGTGAAAGGTAAAATAATTTCATATTTTCTGTTTGATTGTATCTTTGATCGATTTGGAATATTGTCTGCATTCAACTAAAACTGAACATGTGTTTTGTAAATTGATGTTATTTTGTTGCTTTCCAATACGAACATTCTCCTATAAATCCCAATAGATAAAATGTTCAGTGATGATATCTTCATTAAATAAATACCCTAACTGGTCTGGAAAGCATGCTTTTGATGTTAAGCAGATTTAACAAGATCTTTTTAATCTTCCAAACATGATGAAACATATATCATTTTAAAAGGTGCTTCGGTGGACAAACTGTTAACGTAATTAGTCATTTAAAATTGATCACGAGTCTGTCAACACTAAGGCTTGTGTGTGATCAACTCCAAACCTTTATTGACAAATATAAGTTTAATTGTCGAAATTCGGGAGTTTTCATCGGGTACTTCACCGTCCTTTCACAATAAAACAGCTCGCCATGTTGTAGCTGGAAAATTGGTGAAAGTGGTGTTAAACTTCATTCAAACAAATTATTTTATAAACTTATAGCTAACGTCTACTGCTATATACACCAATTTTTTCTCCGCGATTTACTCGGCGAGAGTTGTGTTAGTACTAATTGCATGGTACTTCTGTTGATATATATTTGTACCTTTATCATTACGAATGCAGCATTGTCCTACACATATTGATATTTGAATTTCGAGAGTATCGAATGTAGACTCTACTCTTAACGTACATTCCTGGTGAACTGTTTACAATAGTGTGTATAAAACAAAACAATCGGTTATTGAAAGTAAACACAATTTGTTTATTTGTTTTCACTATGATAATTAATGTGTTAAGCATATTAATGCCTTTTATTGATTCACTCAATGCTTTCCATATTACGCGCCACAACTACATAAATGTGAACATTCTTGCATATACACGCCCTTTTCGGTATTCTACATTTGAATAACTAACAATATTTCAGAACAATTAGTCTTATATTATATTCTATAGAGGGTGATTTCATTGCAAAAGCCAACATCATATGTTAATGTACCGAAAATTGTTCGTTTTCAAGTTGAAACCCACGTTTTCGGGTTATGGATATTATAAACTAGTTTTAAGTAGTAGAAAAGATTGTTTTGTTTTGTTTGAATGGTGTTTTAACGCCACTTTCAGCAATTTTTCAGCTATATCGTGGCGTCCAGTTTTTATTGGGGGAGGAAGCCGGAGTACCCGGAGAGAACCCCCGACCTGCGGTAGGAAAACTGGCAATCCTTGTCAATTAAGATTGGAGTCGAGTACACCCTGCCTGCAGTGAGAATCGAACCCGCAATCTCAGTGTTGACAGACCACGTGATCAATAGTAGACGAACTACCTTAACCACTCGGCCACCGAGGCCCCTTAGTAGAAAAGAAACTTGTATCTGAATAATTTGTTAACTCATAAAAGTTCATTATATCATGTGTATATGTTGTCATTTACATTAAATTATTTAAAAGCAGGACAAGATATATTGTGTACAACAGGTCTTGTTTTACAGTATCTTAAAATCACAAATGAAATGTCTGGAAAGCGAAACGGTCATTATAAATTTACTATATAACACACTATAACTCCTGCTATGTATATATAACTCTCTTCAAACCTATTGTTTGTTTTATTGTAAATATTTTACAGAGAGAAAAACTGTTTACTGACAACTTTAACTGGATGGTACCTATGTTAACATCTTTCTTTGCCATTGTTGAGATTGCAATAGCTATTGCGTCATCTGCAGTCGGCTGTTGTTGTTCAGCTATATCACAGGCCAAGGTAATCTCCCTTGTATTTAATCAAAGATATCCTTTACTTAAAAGAAGATTTGTTCAAGCATAACAATAATGTACTAGTACTAGATCTTTTAAAATTTATCTTGACTTGGCGTATTATAAAGTATCCTCAGCGTAAAAACTTGTACTTGGTCTTTCCGTGCTGCAAGTTAAATATCTACATTCGGGAAGTGGGTTTTAGATACAAGCATCTTACTGTCATGCCTTACTTAAAGGGAGCTCAGGCCGATTGATTTTGAATATATATATCTTATTTTGTTTTAACTAGCGTGTCAAAACATAAGTTCGATCCAGGTTTCTTCTTCAAAATTAATTGTGAAGGATTGACATTTTTTTTGCCGAAGTCTGAGGTTCTCACTGGGTACTCCGTTTTTCAATTAAAGTGTACTTCATGATATGTATGAATAATTGCTGAAAGTGGAGTTAAATCTAATTCCAAAAAACAATTAAACATTTTCACTTCTAAGATTGTCAATTAGAGGTAGGTAGAGGACCTGTTGCTGGCTAATTTTGGCCCGCATAATCATTTGAGCATAAATGGCCTCCCATTTCACTGTTCGATACAATAGAATTTGTTTAACGTCTATAATCCTGAATCGTCTTAAAATTATCTAAATTTAAATCTCTGGAATTTTCAACAAGAATCATTGAAACAATTAATAACCGTCTGTACTTGGTTAAAACACGTGGAAATACAAAAGCTTATCTGAACTGTGTGTAAACTTAAGAAATTAAGGAATAAAATATTGCGTACAAGCTTTAAGTAAAAAGTCATTTTAATATATTTTAAAGGTTCGTGTGTTTGTTGCTGGTGGATTCCCAAATAGTCCAGAAAGAGAAAAAAGCACTACATCCGTAGATTATTTTAAAGCAACTCGTAAAACAGACCCGACTAATTACTCTACTACAAAGAGGCTGGAATGGCCAGATGCTGGATTGTTTAAGAATAACAAAAGACCTAATTTGACAAATGTTTAGCTGTGTGTGTTGTGAAGGACTTTTGCCATGGCTGATTGTAACTTTTAAATTAAAAAGTTTAATTCTTTTCAAAAATGGTATACAATTTTTTACACATGTAGAAATTATAGATCAAAGATTTTGCATTCCTAAAATATATTCTAAGTACTAAAATTCTTAACGATTTATGCAATATTACTGGCATGCGAATGTCGCAAAAAAGCAGCAATAGTTTTCTGCATTGGTTTTCGAACGGTAAATTACGTTATCCTTCGAGGGTACAGCATTTGCCGATTGTTAAATGTAATAGTACATATAGTTTTGGCATGTGGCATTCACAGATACAACATTTTGTGCCATACATATTTCTTACTACGCTATATAACAGTCGGCGATGTTATGGACGCTTATACACGCTAAAATGTCATAAGTCGTATATAATATTTATATATTTGTTAAAATTGAAATTCCAAAGTGTTTAGAACTTTTTGTATATTTTGACCACCGTATTTTGTGTGACATTTTCTTTACTCTTCATGTTTTTAATAAAAAAATCCTCTTTCTGCTTTTTTCTTTGTGTTCCCAGTAGTCATACATCTCTTACCCCCTTTTAAGTAACCACAACTTAATAAAACTAAATATGTTTAACATCACGATCTTCAGATCAACGACAACTAGATTTTTTTGTAATCAAGATTTTGACACAACGTCTAATCGGATCATTTAGGAACAGTTTTAGTTCAAAACTTTAATTTAATTCTTAGCTAAGTAATTACATTTATACATGTAATCCCGTAAATTTTCTACAAGTTTTTGCTGGTTTTTGTGAATGGTATTTAATGCCATTTTCAGCAATTTCTCAGCTATATCGTCGCATCCAGTTTTTATTGGTCCAGAAGCCGGAGTACACGGGGAAAACTTACCTTTGGTAGGAAAACTGGCAATCTTGGTCAATTAAGATTGAGGTCGAGACTCGAACTCACACTTAGAAGATGATTATTACCTTAACTGTTCCGCCACGAAGTTATATTTCGGTGGTCCGTCTATGGCTGATAAAAAACTAAAAAATCAAAACATACTAGTAACCTATTGTTGCTTTATTAAAACCTATCTTTGGTTTGGTGTATATTGTTTAATATTGATGAATGGAAAATATAACATGTGTACAAGGTTACCAATCGCGTTTCTTATAGGATCAACTTTAACTACAAACGTCGAGATAACTACAAGCTTTGGACGTAGACCAAACTGAAATTTTGTTGGAGAACGTTTAATATACAAAATCAGATAATCCGATGCCACCAAGCAATAGTATTAATTTTGTAAAGCCTAATTGAAACACTTTAAAAAAATGTTTTGATATCCAAACGAAAATCTTAATCAGTTGATATAAATTAGTAGTTTAGAACCTTGAACTGCAGTAATTAAGGAACTGATGACCTTGAACTGCAGTAATTAAGGAACTGATGACCTTGAACTGCAGTAATTAAGGAACTGATTCAGTGATCAACTTCATTAATATTACACTTTGGGAATGGGAACGTACATCGAAATACCAAGAACCGTGTTTAGTTGAGGTTTTACAAGATCCCGTGGAGCAACCACCGGAACATTTCTCAATCACTATTAGGACGGTATTGAGAAGATCTATAAGTATCGATCCAAACTCAAAGTCAGCTCTATGAAGTGAGTCAACCTAAAAGTTATAACGATCAGATCCGCACTCATCAAAAGTATAATATATGTATACATATAAGAGTAAAATTCATGCCTATCGGACAGCGAATGAACAGTATACAGAGTATATTTGCCAAGTCTTAGAACAGTTATAATCAACATTTGACCACAAAGGTCTCCACAAAGAGATCTCCTAATTGAAATGAGCGATAATGAAGATGAAGATACAAATTATACACTTACTGAATACTTCATACAGTTAGTTATGTAAATTGATTAGGCGATCCTATATTTATAACATTTATGTATATACATAAATCAATAAGTCCAATGTTTGTTAAATCCCTGATTTTTTGTAATTTGGATAAAGTGTGGTTATCACAGTCTTTCCGTGTCGCAATACTTTACCATATTTAATGAGACTTAAGTCCGTTTTAACAACAAGAAGTACTAGTGACTGTGTCCAAGATAAGATTATACATACGTGCAAACAATTTGCATTAAAACAGCAGGCTTATTTTGAACTTTATTGCTAAAAGATTTAGTTACTTTCACCTTATGGGGCAAAAAATAATCAGTTTCAATTAAAACAACTAATTTCGTATGCATATAATTTTTATTATTTTAACTTGCAGGCAAATAGCACTTTTTGGATTAGTGTAAACAAATATTTTATTCAGAAAATATTACATAAATACAAGCATACATACAAAAAGAGGATCGGAAAACAAGTGGATAGCCACTTATATTCCTCTCCTGATGAATTTTAACTATGTTCTATTTGACAAGATGGATTGATTATTTATATTTACATGAATAAAGACTAATAATACAATACATTTATGTTTGAAAAATATATATAAGGTGACCAAGCCTATATACTGGACTTGTATAATTTTTATAAGCAGTTAATAAGATATTATCCACGAGCAACATTTTAATATGCAAATCTTTGTTTTTGTTTCAATTAAAACAACTTATTTCGTATGCATATAATTTTTATTATTTTAACTTGCAGGCAAATAGCACTTTTTTGGAATGAAGTCGGTTCTTTTGCTTTAAAAATTACTAAAATTTATTTAATGAAGACGTGCACGAGATCAAAGCAGGGTAATCTGAAACTACTGTTTATTATGCTAGGCTAAAAGTGTTATCGTTCTTATTTCGTGAAAAAATTTAAATACTTACTCCACACTCTCATACTGAAGCGCCTGCCAGCATCATTATTGCTCAGGTAGTATCTTCCCTGAAACTGAAAACGTAAGAATAAGCGAATTTATACAATTATAAAAAGGATTTTTTGGGGTTGTGGTAAAACATACGGATAATAGAAATATGGAAACATGTCCGTATTTCAACTACAAAACACTGGTTAATGTTCATATTAAAAGTTAATGAATTAGTTTTTTTTAAAACAGTCAAAATTACAATCTAGCCACTAAAAAAACTTATTTATCAAACAACGACTACTAATTTTGCGACAAAATATAAGTGTGTGCGTATATGGTAAAAATAAGTAGCAAATTGTCTGTATGAAGCTTTTCCCCTTGCCACTGTAGCAGTTTAAAACCGGCAGAAACACAAAAGTGTTTGTTCGATGTGTTTTACTATGTCTTGCTGAGCTCTAAAGTATTTCTCTGGTATCAATATCTTCAGTGTAAACACATTGAAAAAAACATCCTTTTGTAGACTTTACCAAGTATTCTTTAAATTGCTGAAGATTGTCAAAGAGAACTACGAAAGCTTTTCCGTTCAATACTGCTTTATATTTAGAACCTACTCTCTTGAAGACCAAAGTAAATACGTCAATTGTTGCGATAATTTGTCTATTTCGTTTAGTTTTTATGCAACACATCCATGAGTGTAGTAAAATATTGCCGTCAAAATCGGGCATTGCACTATATCGGGCTATAAATATAACAGAACCATCCCATGTACGTCGTTTATTTTTTAATGAGCACAGTGAACGTTCGAGAGTCTTTGAGAGAGATCCGTTGTATTCATTGTGGTAGAACATAAACAATGCCATCTATCGGTGATGATTTGAATCCTCTTCAATGTCCTCTCGTTTCCGGATGTGGCCACATGTCATACGGTTGTACATGGGGCTGTTGGTACCGGGCTTACCTGCGCGTATCAATAAAGATTTGGACGTGTGTTGTTCTCGCGTTTGACAGAAAAAAAAACAAATTATAACAGATAATAATATGTATTATAAGTTATAACAAACACAAGCCAACAAAATTGATTTTACAACATATAAATTATTTGGATTTGAAATGGGTTTAGTATGTAAGCGCCACAGATAGGTCTTAGACAAAATGCGCGTCTGACCTAGCAAATTGTATGACCAAGTTAAGCCCCCGTCACACTGAACCACGACCTTACTACGATCTGGATTTTTTCCAAATCGTGGTACATCGTAGTGAAGTCGTCCTGGAGTCGCGGAGGTCGTGGTATGAACGTGGATGGTCGTGAGTGACTACGACTGTGCTTCGTAAATTTTGAACATGCTCAAAACATTCGTAGTGCGGTCGTGGTGAAAATAAAGCGTACTAACATCGTAGATCGTGAGAAGGTCACAGAGCGGTCGGTCTTGGTCGTATTGGTGTCGTGGTACAAGCGTACTTAGATCGTCCCTTATTGATAGCCGATCCCACCACGACGATGCTACGCCCTCGTTACGACCTTACCACGATTGTACCACGACCAATACGATTTAACTAGGACAACACTACGATGCTACTACGTATTTCACGTCCTTAGTACGATCCTACCACGTTCCATCTACGATCTTACTACGTCTTAAGAATGACCTTTGTACAAAATGACGTCAGATAATTGCTTTGGTTCGTAGAAATCCCAGTGTATTCATCTTTTTACATGGCCGTAACTACCATTGAGGCAACGGAGGCAACTGCCTCCTGTAGGTTTACAACAACAAAAAATAAAGTGTGTATTTTACTTTGAAAAATCAAATATATTACACAAAGAATCAACTACAAAATAAGAAAATACTCCTAAACTGATTGTTTAGGATTCAACAATGTTAATATAAGGGTGAATGTGTAGTTTTACGTAATTTTTGCAAAATATTCTTCCCGCAGGGGGCAGCCCCCGGACATTCCCACTTCTTAGGGGCCTCATTCGGCGGCGCCATGACCCTGCCTCCTCTATTTTTTTACCCTTGTTACGGCCCTGTTTTACATATTATTATGCAGACATATACAAGCTTCGACTACATCTCTCACATTATCTGGTTGCAGCTGTATAGTAGTCAGTAAGACTTGGAAATTATGCACTAAGATACCAAACGCATTTTCAACAATACGGCGACCTCGTGATATCGTATAGTTAAAAATCCTCTGCTCTTTCGTCATTCCTCTTTGAGAGTATGGTTTCATAAGAAATGTCCTAAGACCAAACGCGTCATCACCAAGGATAAAGTAGGACGTGTCTTTGTCGTCATACGGTAATGGGTCAGGCTGAGGAAACCCAATGTTTCCATTTTCTAGACATTCTTTCAATTCGGATTATTTGAATATTTGACTATCGGTACTGGGCATCCACAAGGGCCATTAACACAACGGAAAAGAAACCTTAATAGTTGTAATACAGACTGCCGGTGTTAGGTGGACATCTAATTGCGACAGGTTTCCCGTCTAGCGCTTCACGTGCATGAGGTATATTCCATCTGTAGAGGAACTCCTCAGCTATAGGTCCCCACTCTTCGGGCGTTTTCGGACACGTGACTAGCTCAGCTTTGTATTCCAAAGCAATGGCGCGGCATACCTCAGGAATAAGTATGCTGATTGTATTACGTGCTACACGGAACTGGTATTGATTGGAGTGTACAGTACTTGTCCCCTGTGGCCAGATCGCTTAAAGTTATAGCTAATTTTAAACCAGGTTCTAAAGCAGCTCTAAAGTTGGTGTGTTCTTTGGTAATCCTAGGACCAACCCTCTGAAGCAACTCGTCAAACATTCGTGGTTCCAGTCGTAAAAAGTTAAAGAATGATTGCTCGTCTTCTAAACGTAGCTCGGTCATAAGTTAATCACAATTTCCAAAATGTAGACGTCTGTCTGCTGAAAGCCACGGCCGAACCCAAACTGACCGGTTTCTCCTCCGTCTACGATTTCGTCGTCGTCGTAAAGATTTTATAAGAAAGTCTCTCATCATTAAGACATGCTGGCCTTGAAATAAAGCAAGTTGAACTAAGACCACTTGATTCATGTGTGATTTTAAGGAAAACAAGACAAAAAGTGAAAAAAAATCTAAATGCCAAAAACATGTCAAACATGACATGTTAGAAAAGTGAAAACGTACAGCAGTCGGGGTATAAGCGTAGTAGAAACGTAACGAGCGTAGTAGTATCGTAGCAAGGACGAATAATGATCGTAAAGGTCAAATTGGTATCGTAACGGAGTCGTGGATGGTCGTGGAATAAGCGTAGCCTGGTCGAAGGACAGTCGCTGAAGCAGCGTACTGTACTCGTGATGGTCGTAGTAGCGTCGTACTAGATTTGACCATTTAAAATAATTTCTCCGTAATTCATCGTACTATGATCGTAGTACTGTCGCGTAGGGTGTCACACTGACCACGTTTTAATCAAAGCACCACGTTTTTAATACGATTATGAATATTTTGGAGGTCGTGGAGAGCGTGGTGAGGTCGTGTTCAGTGTGACGGGGGCTTATCTAAGATGGCATTTGTATCTTTATATATACTGTGGTACCCGATCCTCGTCTCACTTGTACAAGCTAACACCCGATCAGATAACTCTAAACATGGGTATACACATATTTCAATATGAAAAATAAAACTTTTAATTCACCTGATTCCAAAATAATTTAATGACTTCCATAAACAAGGAAATCGTATTGTAATATATAATAGAGCTATAGATGAAAATTAAATTCTTTAAAACAAACCAGCATACTTGTCAAGACTAATAACTAAATTAAACTCCAAAAAGTACCAGTAACCTAGCCGATAAAACAATTCCCGCATAGAAAAAGGAATAGAACTGTCTATAATTTAATAAATAGCCACAATACAACTTATATAATTGTATATTAGAAATACAAAGAAGCTGATAAACTATGTACAACATCTAAATATAGATTGTGATCAATGTTATCTTGTTAAACATTACGTTATTTTTTAAATAAGTTTATAGGTCTCATTCTAATAGCCTATTTGTTTAAAAAATACTTTTAAATATATTTTAAAATCGTAATACAATATCTAATAAAGATTTTATAACCTAACATTTTTATTAAGATACATGTACATGTATGTAATTAAAATGTATACTCTATATACAATATCTAGTTAAAATATTAAAAAATAATATCTTATGAACTTAATAGGATTTCTATTAAAAATCGTTTATCTATTTTATTTACTCTATAACATTATTCGATAGGAAAGTTTTGAAGTATAAATTTATGAAATCTGGAATAAGCAGCAAATTCTTATCTATGGTGAAATCAGTTTATGAATCAGTGAAGTTGCGAATCCGATCTGGTGGAAAATTATCTACTGCTTTTGACAATCATCTTGGTGTTAAACAAGGGGAACCTATTTCTCCCCTTCCATTTCTGTTCTTTATAAATGACATTGCTCATGATATTTCAATGGACAGGCAATAATGAAGTATCCTTAAATGGACTTTTAATTTACCTCATTTTATTTGCAGACGATACAGTATTTTTTGGGAAGTCGTTCGATGTCTTACAACAATTACTCAATAAACTCTCTTATTACTGTAAAACATGGAATATTGAAGTCAACTCCGATAACACAAAAGTTGTCGTGTTTTGAAATGGTTGGAAACCTGTCAGTGAGAATTTCTATTTCGATGGAACGATGTTGAAAAAATGTTAATTCTATGTCTATCTTGGAATTTTACTTAGCTCTAACGGAAAATTTTACAAAACACAAAAGCGTCTCGCACAACAAGGTGGTAGAGCTATGTCGTCGCTAATTAACTCTTTAAAACAAATGTACGTATCGAAGGAACAACAAATGAACTTGTTTGATAGTATGTCTGATCAGTGATTGGATGTGCTTAAGAGGTTTGGGGTTTTCATAGTGCCAGAGACATTGACTTTTTGCATAACCGTTTTTGTAGATATGTATTAAAGCTAGGCAAAACTGCTCCTCTGCCCTTTTTATATGGTGAGCTAGGTCATTACCCAATGTATGTATTTAGACATATGAGGATTTCGAAATATTGGTTTCGCATATTAACTTTAAAACATCCACTATAAAATGCTGTTAGATGATACAAATAATGGTAAAAGGAATTGGGTGTCAAATGTTAAAAAATCTGTCATGCAATTTGGGTTTTAATGAATTGTGGATTTTGCAGAATCCTGGAATCCTGGCTCATTTTCCATCGATATCTTAAAGCAACGCATTAAAGATAAGTTTTGCAATCATGTGTCTGTAGACTAGACGAATGTACTTGACTTAATATATATAAGCATTTTAAAATTGAATGCTGTATGGAAAGGTATCTGGATTTTCATATTAATGTACAATTGTTAACCAAAATAAGAGTGGAACTCTAAAGCTCTTTGTAGAAACAGGCAGATACCAGAATATAGAAAGAGAAAATAGAATTTGTGTTTTATGTAATATGAATGTTGTTGAAGATGAGTACCATTTTGTTTTAGTATGTCCAATTTACAGATCTTTATGAAAACTTTATTTACCAATATACTATTGTGGCCAAATCGTCAGAAACTGTATAAATTGTTAAAATGTTGGGACAGAAAACTCACAACTAAAGTATGTATGTGTATAAATTCGGCATGGAAACTTAGGTCTCAATGTATATCAACTAGTTAGTTTGTATTTGTTCTCTGTAATCCGTTGTTTGCAACTGTGTATTTATTATTGTTTGCTATAGCATGTATGTACTTTTTGCAATAAATAATTCATTCATTCATTCATATTAACTTCAAGATATCTTTCTACACATTGCAGTTGTTCCTATTACAATTTTATTTAAGGGACCCAACAGCTTAGGTTGCGAGTTCAACAATCTCAGAAAAATATGAGGGAAATTTACTTACTTTTGTCACCTGGCAAAAAGCGGTGCTGCTAAGCTTTCTGTTTGTGTGTTTTGTATCTATAAGCACGAGCGTTTGTTATATAAAATAATAATTACAAAATTAATATTGTTCGCTCGAATTCTCACCAACTATGAGTCGCAATTTTAAAAACTGAATCTCTTTAAAAAAAGTTTAATATGTAGAGTATATTTGTTTTTCATACACTAATAATTATGCCCTTTGGATTATTTTGCTGCTAACATGATAGATTGTCTAATATTCCTTCATTACTCTGAAGAGCAGGGAAAAGAATTAAATAAAAAATTATTGGAACATTAAAAAGGGAATTCAATAAATATGGGCATTTGTTCATATAGATGGCTTATATTATTATTTTATTAGCTTAAAGACTCTTTTTATCTATATACAATTCATTACTTATTCTTTTTCCATTAGTGCAGATTTTTATGGAATACAAAAGAGAAAAGGTGTTCAATGTTTTCTGAGAGTGTAGGACTAAATCTTCTTGATCCTCTCGTCTCCGTGTGTTGAACCATTTCTGACTAGAAAGACAATAACAAGACACGCTGCCTATGATACTATAAATCAACAGCAATAGTCCCAACGTTGACTAGATACAACGTTGTCATCGAATGTTTGACATCTATGGTCGAATTTCACACCTAGTTATTACGAAAATATCTGAGTTTTCTTTTGGAAGTTATAGTAATGTGTAACCCTGGATTAACACGACAAAAGGTACAAGAACACGTGTAATTACAAGACTTTTCAACACAACCTTTCTTTTGTTAACTTTTAAGCAGAATTGCTGTAATTAATGTAATGCATTTAAAGTCGGAAGGAAACAGCTTTAACAGTAAGAAAACAACGTTTGATCAGACTTGAAAGGAAGTTAAGAAAAATTGATATCGTTTACAACTAAACTCAATAATATTTGATCATTTAACCAAGGGTAATAGCGAGCACAGCTCGCAGCGGGCATCGAAGCTGCCCGCGAAGAGCGGTGAGCTCTACGGCAATTACGTGTCATGTGATCAAAATGAAATCACGTAATCAAAATCTGCTTAATGCTGATATTTATTCTTTTTTAAGTTGATATCGTCAAAAAACTGTAACAAAGTGAATGAAGAAAAGTATACTAAAAATAATTTAAGAAAGACTTGAAAATAAAATTGACATCGATAAAAAATAAATGTTATATTTAAAATTAACAACAAAAATTTCATACTATTTTTTTTTGCAATCTCTAAATCGATCGTTAAAAACTGACAATCAAATTACATTTCAAGTGACGTCAACGTTACAAAGAAAGACGTCACGTGACCAATGGAATTTAGAGGCATTTTTAGGGTGTTCGAAAGTAACGTCAATTATGAAATGCACATTAGGCCACACCAATTAAATTTCTTGTTCTACGGACCCGACCGCACGTATTTTTTCGATTTCGAAAA
Organism: Limnoperna fortunei; assembly: GCA_944474755.1. Lineage (NCBI taxonomy): Eukaryota > Metazoa > Mollusca > Bivalvia > Mytilida > Modiolidae > Limnoperna > Limnoperna fortunei. The sequence continues at coordinate 89,284,494 of OX104112.1, read as the reverse complement.
AATAATATTAAAAAAAAAATTCCGCTCCCCGCTCCCGGATAGTCATCCGGACTTTTTTTATTTTACTCTTTGAAATCGTAATCTTGTGAACGCTTAATGTAACTGCCGTTTTATTGCATCACAAACAAAATATTGATGTATTTTGAAATTTAGGAAAAGAAACAATCATACCGTTTTAGTACAGGGCTTACCACACTGGACGAAAACTGGGACCTGAAGTCGCCATACGGCGCCTCAAAAGCGAAGTCGAAGTCGCCCTGTTATTTCATTAAAGTTGCCCGATGGTTCACAGTAGATACTTGCATATGATCTGGTCCGAATAATTGACCCAAACTACCAATTTATCAGTAAATGTGTAATTCCAATAAAAACAGCTAACAATATGCGTATTTAACATTTTTTCAAAGGATTTACGTCTTTCAACTGGATTACGCGCCATTTGTTTATTTACCGGATGTGACTAATTACCGGAAGTGAACAACGAAGAAAAGTAAAGTACAACGGCCCATACTGAAAAATCGTAATTTGTTTGAAAAACAAACACTTTCAGTTGGTTTCAAACTTCAGTTCTTTCAAAGCATATTGTATTTTAACAATTTTCTTTGATAAATATTTGAGCTGCACTTTTGAGAATAAAGATGAATAATAATTATTGACATCCTGAACAGTTCTGTAGATGGGTGTACCATAAAGCAATTTTGATCAGCACAACTTTGTCCAAGTGGAAGTGTGCTGAACAGAAGAATTATTTCTGGGTTTTATGTTATGTTAGTTTATCTATCTTCTTTGAAAATTTTGCTCAGCATGACATGTTCATAACAAACTGTTAGAAATACTAGTATTATGATGTATACAAGAACTTCATGAATGATGTTTATGTTTACACCTATACACATATTTTTAGTTGATCTATTTTTATTTGTGAATACCTTGTATGGCTACAAGTACTGAAGTAGAAAAATAGTCGCTATATCTAGTGCTTCTTTTCATTGATTTTATAATAATAAAGCCGTTATGTGCTATTTGATATTGCATACCATTAATAAAAATGAAAAAGAAAGGAAAAAAACTGAATCTAAATGTGTTATGATTTAAAAACACAAGAGAAATAATCCTGGAAATCCACAAATATAAAAAAAATGATGTAAGGCCACACCAATTAAATTTCTTGTTCTACGGACCCGACCGCACGTATTTTTCCGATTTCGAAAAAATAATATTAAAAAAAAAATTCCGCTCCCCGCTCCCGGAAAGTCATCCGGACTTTTTTTATTTTACTCTTTGAAATCGTAATCTTGTGAACGCTTAATGTAACTGCCGTTTTATTGCATCACAAACAAAATATTGATGTATTTTGAAATTTAGGAAAAGAAACAATCATACCGTTTTAGTACAGGGCTTACCACACTGGACGAAAACTGGGACCTGAAGTCGCCATACGGCGCCTCAAAAGCGAAGTCGAAGTCGCCCTGTTATTTCATTAAAGTTGCCCGATGGTTCACAGTAGATACTTGCATATGATCTGGTCCGAATAATTGACCCAAACTACCAATTTATCAGTAAATGTGTAATTCCAATAAAAACAGCTAACAATATGCGTATTTAACATTTTTTCAAAGGATTTACGTCTTTCAACTGGATTACGCGCCATTTGTTTATTTACCGGATGTGACTAATTACCGGAAGTGAACAACGAAGAAAAGTAAAGTACAACGGCCCATACTGAAAAATCGTAATTTGTTTGAAAAACAAACACTTTCAGTTGGTTTCAAACTTCAGTTCTTTCAAAGCATATTGTATTTTAACAATTTTCTTTGATAAATATTTGAGCTGCACTTTTGAGAATAAAGATGAATAATAATTATTGACATCCTGAACAGTTCTGTAGATGGGTGTCCCATAAAGCAATTTTGATCAGCACAACTTTGTCCAAGTGGAAGTGTGCTGAACAGAAGAATTATTTCTGGGTTTTATGTTATGTTAGTTTATCTATCTTCTTTGAAAATTTTGCTCAGCATGACATGTTCATAACAAACTGTTAGAAATACTAGTATTATGATGTATACAAGAACTTCATGAATGATGTTTATGTTTACACCTATACACATATTTTAGTTGATCTATTTTTATTTGTGAATACCTTGTATGGCTACAAGTACTGAAGTAGAAAAATAGTCGCTATATCTAGTGCTTCTTTTCATTGATTTTATAATAATAAAGCCGTTATGTGCTATTTGATATTGCATACCATTAATAAAAATGAAAAAAAAGGAAAAAAACTGAATCTAAATGTGTTATGATTTAAAAACACAAGAGAAATAATCCTGGAAATCCACAAATATAAAAAAAATGATGTAAATAATGATAAATGTATATAACTACTGCGAAAATCAATTATTTGTACAGTCCCCTGACTTCTCCCTAATGTCTCCTGAAGTCTCCCTATCAGGGCCTCACTTCTCCCTGTTTGGCTGCCAGGGAGAAGTCGCTTCTCCCTACTTTTTTAGAGTGTGGTGACCCCTGTTTAGTAGTGTGGATATTTGTCATAAAGGAAGGCATGGTTGTCCAAAACAGGGCGATTTATTTCAGTGGTGGTGCGTTAGAACAGCTTTTTCAAAGATGTGTCAAAATCAAGCATTCGATCTTAGCGCCGACATAATAAACGTAATACGAGGATACAGGAACATTTAAATAAAAAATATGAAATAAAAGGTCGTGAGTAATATTTGTATTTATAGTAGATAGGATGTTGGAGCAGGATTGCCAGATGGATGACCAAAAAACTTAATTCGACTGACACTTTGAAACTTTTGGTTGCACGTGTTTGGTTGCAACAGCATGGTGAACTTTTAGCCTCAGTAATGAAGCACATACCAAGATAAAATAAAATGACCACAGAAACTACAATGCTTATTAAATTTGTTGACATTGCTGCAACGGTTGTGATATGTGTGTCCAAAAAAAAAGAAAATGAAATGACTGTAATGGTTGTTTAGTTTTATTTGTGGAAAAGTTAAAGTAATTTTTATTAATAGAGTCAGTATATAACTGTTTGGACTGGTCATTTTTCATATATATCTCTGTTTCCTAATGGCTTGCATGGGACTTGAATGGTTTCTCTCAAATATTGGACATTGGACACCATTTATCTATAATTTTAGATTGTCTTTGGTTGTTCGATCAAAAGGGAAAGTCTCACTAAATGGGAATATTACAGCAAACACAATGAATGGTATATAACTTATTTTATGACATTTTTAAATTCTTTCCTCTAGAAACCTTCATCAATAAATGATGTACAGTGTTGTCAGATGTGCATTTTAAATAAGTTCTAAAAAAAAATATATTTTTGCAAATGTGACTTGCATTCTTTTGCTTCCAGTTGTATCTTTTGCTTTGAAAGTCATATATGTAGTATGTTGTATATGACCTACAATACTGAATTGTTTAAAAGTTGCAATTGATTGTACATAATTTGAATGATCAACCCATAATTATAAAATATAATTCATTTATTCATTTACATGCTTTGGTAAACTTCAGGTAAGCATAGTATGCCAAATTCTGAAAGAAAATCACAATGAAACTGAATTTTTCGAATATATACATTGATGAAACTACATTTTCTTATTTAAAAAAAATAAAAATTAAAAAAAGTTATCGCTCGCCTCAAATTTTTCTGTTCGCCTACGATTTTTTGAAAATCCAAATAATAATAATATTAAAATTATTATTTCGCTCGCTCGCTCCGTTTTAAAATGACAAAAATCCGAAGAACAAGAAATTAAATTGGTCTGGCCTTATATATTAATAATAAAGGACTATATTGTCTGTGCTCGCATTTTGGCAATGCCTACTCTATATTATTAAGAACAATAATGAAGCCTATTACACATATTTAATTTGTGGGCTTTTTATGTCGTGTCATTCTAACGGAAACAACAATGTTTTGTCGTGAACACTTATTTTTTCCTGTTTAAGATTCACCGGAAAAAAACATGCTTATCAAATTTGTACTTAAACTTTGTACCCTACGAAACCTGGACAATACAGTTTACTGCCATTGAAAGTAAGATTTATTATCGTATAAATATCTGGTGACACTTTTGATATCTGTAATTATTTCTGTTGCTGTTACTTTGACGCTTCTTTATTTATTTATTTTTATTTTTTTGTTTTGTAACTAGTGTTGTTTTAAGAATATATTTTTTTCTCTTTGTTTTTTCTACGAGTTTTACGATATTTTCATTGAAGGAAAAATTTTTACTTCAATGTAAAAATAATGTGTTTTATAAGTTAAAAATTGTCAAGCTGACAAAAACACGTGCGGGTGACAGGAAACCTTCACATAACTAAAAGAGTGCTGATTGTCAACAGAGATTACAGAAATGTGTTCTTTAGAAGATTGCAATGGGTAAGCTAAAAATATCGCCTTTGGTTGTATTTTGTTGAATATGAGTACAATGATCTACAATGTTAAAAATTGAACTATCATGTATAATAAGATCATTATATTGCTCATTGACAATAATTCAAAAGATATATAAATGTTTTATATAACTGATTTTTGCTATTATTCCTTTTTAGTTTATGATCTGCAGCGCTTGTGCATCTTTTTACAATCCCAATGCTTGCTGTATTGGTCGTTGCCACACTGACAGGTAAGTCAATTGTCAGACATATCGCATAATACACTACTACGTGGATCTTGAAAATTAACAATATTGTTTACTGCTATTCTTCCGCATAGTTATATAAAGCGACGCTCTAACTGAATCTTAAATAAATTTAATAACTTTACTTCGGAGAATTTCGTCGAACTTATTTGTTATTTTTAATTATCTATACATTTTGATTACCTTGTATGCTAAATTAATATAGTGCTGAAGCTGGTATTCGTTTTATTTCCGGGTTACTCCTGTTATTCTTCTTAATGCTTTTTGTCTATGTCATCTCGGAAGAAACTGAGTCTATTATGGAAGTAAGTAATTTTATACTTCTGCTCGTTTAATAAACCTCAATCATAATTTTGTTTAATAATCTATGTCTGTAATTTTAGTATGCAGTGTGTATGCAAACCAGAAATGCCATGGGTGGCCAAGAAAATATAATGGAAGATCATGCGCATCTACCACTAACTACCATGATGCTCGCAAAGGCGCATGTGGATGTGGACCTGCAAATGGAGACAGTCAGTTTGAATGGAATAAGTATTCATTTGTTGCGGCCGCCAGTCAAATGTACTTTGATGGAGGGAGGAAACAATGGTGTGGTCAACACTGTGGACAGTGCGTAAAACTAACAACTACAGGTAAATTAATGCTTTGGTTAATTGTACAAATATTGTAAATAATTTCGTCCATTCTTACAACTTCAGGTAGTAGGCAAATATAAGCCATTAAAACCAAAAATGCGTTTTAATTTGTAGCTATTTAAACGTTTAACTACTTCCGGTATTACCAATTACCTAAATAGAATGTTATTAAAGATACCAAGTTTAAGAGACTTTACTACGACAGACGCGCGTTGCACTCAAACCACAACAAATTTAAAATCCAAATCATTAAGAGGCATCGACCAAGTGATATAATATGCTGCAAAAGATATGGGTGCAAAATTTAAATACACACCATGTTTAGTGATTTTAGCTTATTGAAGTTTTATGTTATTATGCAACAGTTTCGTTGGAAATACTCCGATGCATATATTTTTATGCATTATAATAGTAGGCATTTTATTTGACAGAATATTATATATGGCTTCTACCGTTTTTTGCAGGTGGGTTTATTCCTGGACAAGGTGGACCCACAGCTGAAGGACGATCTGTTACTTTTATGATCACAAACCTGTGTCCTGATGAATACCCAAATCAAGCCTGGTGCAGTCAGAAGTCACAATATGGTGGCACAAACCAATACGGTTATGAGGTTCACTTCGATTTAGAAAATGGTGTAAACCAAATCAAAAGTATTCTGGGATGGGACAACCCCGAGGTCACGTGGGAGGTGGTAAACTGTGACCAAGCAAACCGGCACGAATGGCGAACTCCTAATTACGGTCTATTTAGACAGTGTCAATGTGGACAGTAAGGCAGATTATTATGTAACGGAACAATCTGTATTTACTTTTTTCATTAAAGTTCAATATTATGGTTTTTTTAAGTTTTATTGTACTAGCAACTAAACACGCAGACCATTTGACATTGCTAACTTACTTTATTAATCTAGATAAGTGACATTTATAGAATTTGTTTGTTTCTAAATTAGCAGAATTTTTTTTTTTTTTGGGGGGGGGGGGGCGATGGGAGGGGGTGAGACTACGTTCGGATAATACATAACATTTCCTTGATTTATTTTAAAATTAGTTCTGGTTAACAGTGACGATCATTAGTATGATAGCATTTGCAGTAGGACCTTCTATAAGGAATGATAATCACATAGATTAACCTAAATAAATTCTATAAACATATATAAACAACCTACAGAACAATTACAATATCATTCAACTGATGTAAAGACACTGATGCAGTCTCTAAGGTGCATAAATATGTGCTGAAGGTGGTAAAACAATTTAACTGACATTTTACTCTTAATCAACCGTGCTTTATGTTGCATTTAAGTTAGTGTCATAAAGTCGATAAATATAAGACTAATGCTGTAGATAAAATTCTTAATTTTAGGGCAGTACATTAAGAAAAATTATCTGATCTAAAGATTAAAATAGCAGTACCGACGTGTGACGACTTGGCAGGTGTTACCCTCGGTAACTAACAGGCGACAGACAGAGACAGTGTTTAAATGGTTGAAACGAATGGCATAAAAGATTCTAATGGAAATCATTATCATAGACAAAGACATTGACATAGAAAACTTTATTTGAATTCGGTATGGAAATAACAAATAAACATAAGCTCTACTGTGCTTTTCACCGAATATACACAGTACAAACATAACAATACATGATATATACAGTACACTTAAACGATGACGTGCATAGCAATAAATAAGAAGCATAAAAGGCAGTTACACAAAAAGCACTGGCACGGAAAGCAATAAAAAAGAAAGCGAGGAAAAAAGAATTTAAAAAGAAAAAAAAAGAGTCTCGTCTACAGCACAAGATATAAAATCATGAAAACAATGAAAAGCAACAGTACAGGCATTATGTAATTGATAAGAAGTAAACACCAATAGTTAATTAAAATTAGCAACTAAGTTAAAATATCTAAGCAGTTAGCCGTATTTAAAATCAACTAAAAGTATAAGCCAAAATTAACAAATAAATAATAGTTTAAAAAAAAGAAAACAACAGAAATTTGATATCTACTGGCATGCACTACATTTACATTCTGTGCCATTCCAGGACTGAATCAGGCTTTTAAATTGTGAAAAGCTGATTTCAGTCCTGAAATGTTCAGGTAGGCTATTCCATAAAGCTGGAGCTACATAGCGAAATGAATTTTTGCCATAAGAAGAAGTTCTTACCCGTGGAACATCCAAAATGTTGCTGTACCTAAAAGAGTAATTTAGTTGTTTTTTACTGACAAGATTATTAAGACATTAATTTGTTTACCAGATTTCTTTGTTTACGGTATTTATCCCATGTCTTGTTGTTTCTTTGCTTTGTATAATATGTATACAGCATATGTTTGCGGTGTACTGCTTTTCTTAGTTCACCATTCATACATGGTAGTGGTTTTTTCCTGTGTGTTCTAAACTTAATGGGTGCATGTTTATTAAGGGTATATATGACCTGATGTTCATAGCTCATGTATGTGTCATTCACTTGCTGTTCAGTTGTTATATTTGTTTGGTCAGGGATGTTAATTTTATTAATATCATGGTTAAATACTTCAAGATCAAAATTTCTATAGCTTCTATACGATGCCAGAAGGGATGTTATGTGTGTTAAAGCATAGCGACCCGTTACTTGTGAGAATAACATCTACTAGTGATGGTTTACAATTTTTCATGAAGCAAGTTGGATTTTTTACAAGCTGTGACATATCAAAAATCTCACATATATCATTTATAGTTTTACATTTTGTTTCATGTAGCATATCAAAATTTAAATCTCCAATAATAAGATAATGTTTATACTTTATTAAGCATTGATCTAGATTTTTTCAGATCAGATATTTCAGTCATTGACGGTGGTTTGTATACACTCCCTTGATAAGCCATTTTCTGTCATTTACATATACCTCAATACACATGTTTCCTAGGTCTTTTGATTCGAATTTTGGTTGTCTACTAGATGGTATGGCACTATTTATAAGGGCAAGTATACCACCTCCGGATCGTGTGCGATCTCGTCTAAAGAGTTGGTATCCCTCGACCATAAATACATTGTGGTTGAATGTTTCATCAACTTTCGTCTCAGCTATGTATAGCAGATCTACCACTTTCTCATGTAATATTTCTAGTATTTCGATAAACTTATACCTTAAGCTATTTATGTTGATGTATGCAACTACAAAGTTTCTGGGGTGTTTACTTCTCGAGTCTTTCAGCTGTTGGAATGTGCTTTTGTTTACACCGGAAGTATTTAAGGGTGCGTTCGTACTTGCTTTCTGCACATCTAATAATAGTTCAAAATATGATTCAGAAAAGTTTGGCAGCATGCAGCTATGGCAGTACCAGTTATCGTTTGCTGTTGATAATTAAATCATGTGAAACGTTGACCGGTAAATGATTGAATGTGGATATTTCATAAAGCACGCACTATAATAAATATATATACCAATATTATTTGACAAACGTAAAACCAACCGCTAAGGGCTCACATCAACATCTCGATTAAAATTAAATAAAAGCATCAGCGTATGGATTTCTCTTTTATTCATGTAGTTAAACCCCACGCCGGGGGTATAATGTTTTTGACCCGTCTGTCCGTTCGTTAGTTCGCCCGGACTTGCTTGGATGGAATTGATTTCTGGGAAATTTGTCAATGGGACCATATTTTTGGGAAGGGGCTTAGTCAACTTTCTTGTATATGTATATTCAATGTTGTCGCCTGGATAGCACTTTCATTTTTTCATGGATTTTCATGAAACTTTGGGAAATTGTTAGTTATAGTAGGTGCTTGGATGGGATTGATTTTCAGGGAATTTCGTCACCAGGGACCATATATTTTTGGGAGGGGATGGGGACTTAGTAAATTTCATGTACATGTATATTTAATGTTATAGCCTGGTTAGCGTATATTTAATGTTATAGCCTGGTTAGCGTTTTCATTTCTTCGTGGGTTTTCATGAAATTTTGGGAAATTGTTACTTATAGTAGGTGCTTGGATGGGATTGATTTTCAGGGAAATACGTCAAGGGCGACCATATTTTTGGGAAGGCGACCTAATGTAATGGGAACGCGTGGGGTATTGTGAGCTTGCTAACCAAGTTTCTTCAATTTTGCAAGAAAGCCGATTCCATGCAATGTTTTTTAAATTTCTTTTCTGAACGCAATTTGTACCCTAAAACATATTACGGCTGTTGTCTTTATTAACCCCCTCGCTCTTTATAATATTATGTCAATCTAGCTACTACACGTTCAGAATAATTACATATTACATGTACACTCATTTCAAGTTTTTGTGTCACGGCAGGTTAAAATTTTGGTTAATCGTTTTCTGAACGGTCCAGTGAATGGTTAATATTTTTTATTCCAGAAAAACAGACATACTATTCGTATCACAAGCACACATAAGCATCTCTTTGTTACCTCGTTGATGATGTTATAATAGTTTGAAAAACCAAACATACAATACAAAAAAAAAAAATACAATAACAGTTAAGCAGAAATACATTATAGTGGTTATCGCAAGATGCAAACTAAATAGAAACCTGTGTGTTGATGCCAGAGATATACGAACACTACTATCAAAATACAAGATCGCAGTGAACCTTAAGTCAAATTTTTCCGCTTATTTGTAAAATAAAATCGTGAACATTTTAATTGTGAAATCGTTTAGATATTTTACTATTTGGCATTTTATATCTTACTAGAAACTGATTAATACCTGCCACAATTAAGAATAGGGCCATTCTTAACTTGTCAATTAGACATTCAGGGCTATTGGACTATCCACAATGAAAATAAAAAACAAACACTTAATAATTTAATTGTATTAACCCAATTTAGATGTTCTTCATCATTTTCAAAGAATGAACTGTTCTAATCTAATATAACAACATACCATTCCTCTCGTTGCGGACTTTTTTGATTCCCTACTGTATTATTAAGTATAGAAAAAATAATTATCAATGGTCTCGTTTGTTCCAGGTTTCTTTTATCCTTTTATTGATATTAAATTTATCGTTTCTGAATAGCTGTAGTTTAAAATAAAAATTATCTAACCACGTATATGATTTTATCAAGCGTTTTAATCGATTTTTCAAATACCATCGAAGAACGTGTAACTAAACAGTCAGTAAGTCCGTAACTCGAACTGAATAAAACAATGGATAATACCCCAGCAGTTCCTGTCTGTAATTAGACATCCATCGGAATGGAAATTGAACAATTAAATGCTTCAGTCTTCACATTTATTGTGATTTTAGTTTTTGTTTTACCGAGTTTAGTTTTATAAGAAGCCGATTAAGCGTACCGGCGGTGTCTCGTTAGTGTAGATTAAACATTAAAAAAGACAATTTTTTCTCCAATCATTATAAAAATAAACTATTAAAGGCGACGCAAATAATAATCAAAGGGACAAATCGTCTAATCGTGCCATCTGCTTCACATTTGGACATCAGACCCTTTGAACTACACTATTTACAAAAAAAAATCATTGTGTTATTACCATGGTACTTGACAGTGTTAAGACATTATAAATGAATTGATTTTTGTTGTACTATCGTTTTTCAGTCATATTTATATCTCCCTGGGTTGTATTGTTTTATGCAATTGGAATTTGTCATCACGTAATTTTGTAAGTTGATTTCTTATAGGATTAAACACTGGGTTTAAGAAATTATCACTGTGTTAACTGCGGTGACTCACACACAAACTAAACAAGTCCGATGGACTTTATTTTAAGTTTGTGAGGGAGTTGCCGGAGTCTACACATTGATAATGTGTCCTATAACACAGTGTTTAATCCTTATAATTCTCTGAAATAATCGTTGCGATTTTTAAAGCTGCAAAACAGTTACCGAAACTCATCTAGAACTCAAAATGTACCAAGGCCTGAAACTTAGTAATATGCAAAACATAATACTGAAGGAATCTCGGTTTTGTAGATTTTAATAGAAAAAATAACAAAATGAAACTCTATTTTTTATTTATATTATATTTTATTTGCTTTCCTAATCGATTAAATTAGAAATCATTGTAGCAGACAAAACATTGTCCCCTCTCCCTAACTATACGCTAGTAGGACGCCATCTTGTTTACATTGGATACTGAAAGGAAATATCGATTTATACAATATCCGAGATGACGTAATTTAAGTGTTTTTATCCAATCAAAGCACTCAATATAAATAAATTGCAGCATTTATAGAATTATTCAAGTGTAAAATGTAAATTGATAGAAATTATGGTGGGCATTTATATGAAACTCTCCTATAGTTATTTTTTACTGTTGAAACGTATGTTTCGAAAATTCGAATATTTAGTTTCTGTAACCTGAAGATTGTTGTGTGAGAATTTCCAAATGTGATAGTAACTGTATTTAATGCAACTTTACCATGTAGTTTTATGGTTTTATCCGGTAGATGAAGTAGCTGCTGAAATACGGACTCTCTTTATCTTAATGAAATAATCATCCTAGCAGTTTATCTTTGTAATATAGAGAAGCGTTCCTCTTCTTACGCAGGTGGCCATTTGGTAAAGGTAGTTAGTTATCTATACTTGTCAACACTAAAATGTGTATTCGAATGCAGGCAGATTGTACTAGACTCCAATCTAAATTGCCAAGGATTGCCAGTTTCACTTCCGAAGGTCGGGTTTTTTTCCGGCTTCCTATTCCAATAAAAACTGGACGCCACGATATAGCTGAAAAGTTGCAAAAGTGGCGTTTAACACCATTAAAAAAACAAATCTTCTAACGCCGTGTGGTCATTCTAAGTGCATATCAATATAGCTGATTTTATTGATAAATAGGTCCTGTTCAATAGATTTGCAGTTCATTAAATCTGAAGAACTATGATAATTAAGCTTAAGGTTAAACAATTCAAAATGTATCCTTTACAATAAAAATTGGCCCAAAATAGTGTCTATATGTATCATAACAAGTTCATTTTAACTTTAAGATTAAATTTTTTTTTTAAAAACCAGCGGCATATTTAATCATCCTTCATGATATCTGCTGACTGATTATGTAATTGTGCACAATAGAGTACTCAGATTTTGCATACATATAAAAAAGCAAATTGCAGCTTTAATCTCATATCTACATAATTTGAGAAGAAGTGAAGTGGCTGGTGTTGAACAAAATACGAAAAATGGTAATTTTTATTTAAATCTTACCTAAGGGTATTAATAGTTGGGTAGTAATTTATTCATTACATGCCTTTAATATAAGTATATGTAATATGAAAATGCTAACGAGGACGTACAAATTATGTACTAATGTAACAGATATTATTTTTTAACAGCTTCCTTGATTATTTTCCTGCTGTCAGAAAAACTTTATACCAAAGGATGATAAGACAAAAATTCCATAAATTCTGCATTGATTTGGTTACAATACAATGACAAAAGAAACAAATTATTAAAATATATGGCACTGACAAAACAGTCGTTCATCAATCGTAAATTATTATGTTTATTTTAATGGATTTAATGTCCTATCTGAGTTTTTATTCCTTAAATTTCATATACTAGTCAGAAACAATTTTTTTACATTTTACATACGATAATTTAATTGTCTGATTGAAAAATAAACAACTAAACAATGGTACCGTTAACTAGAGTATCCTCCTGGCCTTTTGTGCAAAATCAGTATTATGTGTGTTCACTGACAGCTACTGTGTGTGCTCGCCCATGCCATACCAATGAGTCGATAGTCGATGTTTTGTTTTTTGATAGATATGGACTATGGAATTAGGCCATGAGTGAACTGATTTATGGTCCTGCTCTCTTTTTTGCTCTCCTGTCCAGCCTGCCTCGTAATTGATAGATTTAGGTCAAATCTGGTCTGCGTTGTGACGTATTTCTCATAACGATCAATAAGGTCATGGTGACGATAATAAAACTTCCGGAGAGATAACATCAACCTAAGAACAACAAGTTTAGCTTTTCTAAAAAGCTAACCGTCTCTTAGCTGCATTACAAATTTTATGGCTTTATTAAAGTATCTGGGGTTTTTTTTAATTTATATGTAAGATAGGTAAACAATGTACATGTACCTTGTAAGGACATTGTTTACGCTAACCTTTTATCAAATGGTGCTTGAGAGATTTAAATTCCTGTCGTCACTTCACACGTGCTTTTTAAAAAAATAATTAAACAAAAGTTGACTCCCTTAACAACAATGTTCAAAATTAGCGGTAAAAATATGTTTTGTAAAATTTGCATCAATATCAGAATGTAAATAAAGATACAGAACATATAATTTTTTCCTAACCCAAACAGCTTTAAAAAGTAGGGAGATTTTGGTACAATGTTTACCTTTTAATTGTTCACTGACCAATGCATTGAATGAAATAGAAGTCAATATGTGGAACGTAACATTACTACACTAAAATACTGATTAACGAAAATAAAGATATAGGACATATAATTTTTTCCAAAACAGCTTTATAAAGTAGGGAGATTTTGGTACAATGTTTACCTTATAATTGTTCACTGACCAATGCATTGAATGAAATAGAAGTCAATATGTGGAACTTTACATTACTACACTAAAATACTGATTACAACCTAAAATTTCGACCTAAAAGTATATCGAAATTTCAGTACACATACTAGTGCGATCCTGACGTAAACCAATGAAATGAGAAAAATATTTATAGATTTAGTTAACCACCCAATCAAGTAACAGGGAGTCATTTACTCCGAAGACTGATCGTCATTTGACTATGTATACCGACGTAACAAACCTTTGTTTGAGTAGTTAAGCAGTCAAAAACAGTGATCAGTCTAGAAAATCGGAATACCGATCGCAGGATCTAGAATAACGTATAAGTTGTGAAATGAACACACCATACGCTGTAGCTGCTGGAATGTTGCTGTTGATGAACGGGAAGTTGACAGTTAGAAAGTTGAAGTCATCACTTTTGTCGTAAAGTCTAGTTTGTAGTTTTCCTGAGTCTCCTTCTAGAATTGTTTAAGTAAGATGCTTAGTAAGATCTTAGTGTATTGGTTGTGTCTTTAAATTCAAGCTCGCTAGTGTAAATTGATAAATCATAAATAAACAACATAAATAGATATTAATAAAGTTTTCTTTTTTTAATTTGGTTTGCGTGTTGCAACAACCAGCGCAAAGTCAAATAAAACAAATTTTAATTAGGTTGAATGTGTGTGTTCGAATTCGGAATTATATTTATTTGATAAACCCGCTTTTAGTCATTTTTTTAAAAGAGGACGTAATGAACGCTTTGACGGTTTTAATTTTTAAAAGAAAATATGCGGTAATATAGTCAACAGATATCTAATGGGCTGGAGGGGTATTTTTTGCATATATCACTTCCACCCCATTAGAAATCTGTTAAATTGCACCGAATATTTTACTGCTAAATGTAATTAACAATGGGCTAAAAATTAAACTTCCAAACAAAATGCATGATAAAATTAAGTCTTTTAATTTGCCTTGTATGCAGCCTTTCCAACATCTTTCATTTTTATTTTCGGAGGCTCGAGAGAGTAAAAAGAGTATATTCAGGTTAAAAAGTTTTATACGGCGGTGGCGACAACAACTTGTGAATAATCATCAATCCTGGACATTTATTAAGAAATACCATCCATCCGGGACATTTATTAAGAAATACACGAAATACCACGGTAATGAAACAATCAGAATCCATGATTTTTAAATAAGGTGTCATTATTTTATAGATAAATAATGCACAAGTTTATTATTTATCGAACGCATTAATTAATCACATGTAAAGAAATGTTAGTTTGCTTAGTTCAGAGATTATGATAAATATAGTTAAAAACTGTCTTGTGGAAACGGAATTGTGTTTGTCAAACTCTAGTACAATTATTATATATATTGTTTGTTAATTGTTGTATTAATTATATTAGTGACCAGCTCCATCAAAATGATCATTTAAAATATGTGCCAACAGAGCAGTCTATATTATACACTTGTAACTGCTGAGTGAAATGAGGAAGCATCAGTGTATATTGAATGTCTTGGAGTATTTAACAGATTGTTTGTCGATTCTTCCTGGTCCGTTTCAGAGTCTGAAATACAAAAACTGTATATATACTGAAAATCCTTTTACATCATTATAACGATCCAAAACAAAATACTCTGAAATACTTATATGGCATGTTATCCAAAAATGTGACAGTTCTGTGTCTTCAGTGTTTCTAACAATAGCTATAGCGTGATAATAAATACCTTTCAGTCTGAAATACACACGAGAGCATCAATTGTTTCATGTAGTTGTATGTATCCGTTGTCATGTGTTTGTTTCCGTTGTCATGTATTGCTTGTTTTTGTTGTCATGTTTTGCTTGTTTTTGTTCCCATGTATTGCTTGTTTCAGTCGTCATGTTAATGTATGTTTTCGTTGTCACGTGCTTGCTTCCGTTGTCATGTATTGCTTGTTTCTGTTTTCATGTATTGCTTGTTTCTGTTGTCATGTGCTTGCTTCCGTTGTCATGTATTGCTTGTCATGTATTGCTTGTTTCTGTTGTCATGTTATTGTATGTTTCCGTTGTCATGTGCTTGTTTCTGTTGTCATGTATTGCTTGTTTCTGTTGTAATGTTATTGTAGGTTTCCGTTGCCATGTGCTTGTTTCTGTTGTCCTACAATAACTACATCACATTAATTTACCAAAATATCGCTGCATTAAATTCACGTCGTTCATACAGACTTACAATGTTACTGCAACTCTTTTAATACCCATTAATAGCCCCATGGATAATATAACTTACCATCACTTTCACTTTCACTTATATTGACTTTTGCATCCACAGCGTCTGACCCATCACCCGGATTTCTTTTATTAGTGGGTGCTTTGTTTTTATTGTTTTTTACGTAATTTCTGATAAGTAGTAGTAATACTGGTATTATAAAACTCGTAAGTACACCGCCAATTATAGTGATAATGTTGTTAATGTCTGAAAAGGAAAATACTTTTTATAATGAACAAGTAATATTATACCTAATCTTAGCTTTAAACTAATTCAAACTGTTTTAAAAAAAATATCACGGGCAGTGCTTGTAACTCAAGAAATGTTTGTCTATGATAATACAAAGACAAAAAAAACGAATAATAACAAAAAACATTTGGAAAGTAACAAACAAGTAATAATCAAAAAGAATGTTTTTGACCAGTCAATTGAAAGGTGTGCTATCTAATGTCACATCCGATATTTATATTTGATCCGAAGTTACAATATATTGCAAGTATTAAAATCTCGCGCATCATTTACTGAAAAGGTGATGTTATCCAGTTCGAACAAGAAAACGTCCATGCAACTGGTTTGTGATACTTTCGGTTACTTTTGTAATTACGCGAATCTTTAAATAAATACAAAACATGGCAACAGCAAGTAGTTAATCGGAACAGATTATTCGTGTATGCAAGATGATAACGTTATCACGAGTAGATGACCCATTTTTAAAACGCATCGCAAGCTAGCATATAAAATGATGTGAATAAGTAAAAGAGCAAATATGTTTAAACCTACTACTCCCTCTTACCTAAAGCATCCGTTTTACTGTCTTTGTCTGTTGTCTTATGTTTATCGATAACATTGTCCAGAAAATAAAAAGAATTTTTTTCGAATACTTTAAAACATCGTGGACAATCCGATCCCTGACACAAACAATTATCCTGATTCACAACGACAGTACTTTTTGTAAAGGTTACTGGGACACTGTGTTTGTAATCCTGTGGTGCTGAAATATACAACGTAATTAATGTTCTATCACCTTGTCAAATTATTTTAACATATGAATACCGCAAAATATAGATAAGACTTAAAGGCATATTGTCTACGATTTTCACATAATTTTTAAACAACTTGTGAAACATGTTTGAATTTTTATTCAGATTTATGTGAAAAAAGTCAGTTTTATCGTGTTTTATAGCAATTATAAGCAATAAAATACGTCTTATGAATTATTGTCAAGGAGTACAATAATTCGATGTAAACCCGCCCTTATTCATATGACCTGCAGTTTGAACTCACACTGAGCTTGCGCATCTAAAGAATGCTTTTCACATGCCGAAATGGCTAAAATTTCCTCTATGATATTTTATCATTCTGCGTGTGTCAATATGTTTTATATATTTTTTGTAATGAGACAAGCAATATTTCACTTCAAACAATCAACATTTGTGTTTTTTGATAAGAATCCCACGATTGCGCTAAACGATTGCAATTACGATGTACATGATTGTTTATGTTTATGTTCTAAAAATAACTTAAACTTCATCCTTACGAATCGAGGTCAGTGCATAATTAATGAGATTCCACTGGAGGTCAGTCAATGTTTTTCTTCAAAATTCACTGATACCCTAATTTGTTTACGGAAAACAAGTTTTCTATCATCATTTTTCATATAATGTAATATAATTCTGGTACAAAACACTTGACAAAAAAATTACGCTTTTCGTAGACAATATGCCTTTAAGCCTTTGCAGCTTAGAATTATGGAGGTTTATTTGTAAGTTGCAACGTGTTTTAGAAAGTTTATAGGTGCGTCTGTAAGCCACAAATGATCTTTGAAATTAAAAACAGAGCTTTGTTTACATTTTCCATATATAATGTTTTACAATATTAAACTGGGAATGGGTTTATATGTAAATATATACCATTACCTTGTATGACTGCCAGTGGAGATATCCAGACAAGACATGCCTGGAAGTTGCAAACTAAGAACTTTTTATTTGCCGTTAAAAGGGTCAGGCGAAATATTTGTGCAATTTTTAAATTGTAAAATATAAATGTTCTCTTTTACTTGAACTTTGATTGCGAGAATTATATGACATTTACTAGTTGCTGCCAGTTAAGGCCTTCGAGCTATCATAAAACTTTCTTAACACCAGCAAAAGGGTCTGCATTAAAAAAATCCATGACATCTTCTTTTATTCAGAATTGTGTTTGTTATAGCCTATACAATAGTAAAACTATTTATTTAATATTTGTATTGTTACAATTCATTTAATGCTCGAATGATTTGAACCAGTGTATTCTGGAAACTGTCAGTAATCATACAAATTACCTTGTATTCACCACGGTTCATTCCTCCTATTCCCACTTTTTAAAATTAAGGTAAGAAAAAGGAAACTTTCAAGTGGAAGTAGGTGGAAAACTTGTGCAAACAAAGGATAATACTGTAAAAACATCAGCTCGTTAGATTTTAATCAAATGTTGACAATGATCGTTGTTGTCATTTAAAAAGGTATATAAATCAATACTTTTTTTAGATAAACAAACCGTGTGTTTTTATAGTAATGCTTGCACGAACTGCTGGATCAGATTCCGTGATATGCATGAGTATTTGAAAAAGTGCTGGTTCACTGGGTGAACAGGTCTCAAAGTCGTTTAAAACGTCATTAAAACCATACGTTTTTTCAAAAAGTGGCTGAAAAACAAGACATAATCATTACAATACAGATACATCTAGGAATTTTGAAACAATTTAAAATAAAATTAATATCGAAAAATTAAACCTGCATAGTGTTACTACGGTACGAATGAGCGTTTTGTGAGTAGCTTTTCAAATTATTTTTGTTGTTTCATTACAGCTTTTAAAAAATATGAGATAGATATTTCGAGTCGTTGTAGTTCGTGAAATAATTTAACGAGAGAGAGAAATTTTGTAGCTGAACTACTGCAAATTTTAAATAAAGCTCATGTTCACTATTAACTAATCGGTCAGGGCTTTACCCCAGTGCTACTACATAAATCTCCATTTATTTCTTCAATAAAGTGTTAAGATAATTATTTATCAGTATAAAAGTATTAGAAGATAGCTAAATTGTTTAAAACGTTGTAATATTACTTTCCAAAATGTGTTTAATGCTTGCATTAAATGTGTATACACGTGGACAAGTAAATTTGATTATCTTGTTTAGTTGGGGCCTTTTTAATGTACTAAACATGCATGTCTGAAGATTTATCAGTATCATTCCATTACATGTTTGAATGCACTGCTTTCACAGAACAACGTACAAAATTCGTCCCAAATTACTATGTGAAAAACCACAATGTTTATAAGTTCTCAGAATTCATGTCCAGCAACAGAAAATCTCTGCTAAGAAATCTTTGCAGGTTTATTAATATTATTAATGATCATGTTAGCTCCCCTGGCTTACCTGTTGTGTTATCATAACCTTATAATTGTTTGTATATATTGTATATAGCGTGTTGTTTTGTTTGTTTTTTTTTGTTACTTTCTCTGTACCAATTGTATTATTGGCTGTGTGAAAATAAACTATATATATATATAAACTTAAGATAAATACGTTTCAAATAATTTCTCCCACCATACACTAATTATTAATTACGCGGAATATCATTGTGTTCAACTATTGTTTGTTTGTTTGAATGTTGTTTAACGCCACTTTCGGAAATTTTTCAGCTATATCATGGCTTCCAGTATTTTATTTGGGAAGAACCAGGAGTACCTGGTGAAAACCCCCAACCCTCGGTATATAACTGGCAATATATGTCAATTAAGAATGAAGTCGAATTCACCTTGCTCGCAGGGAGACTCCAGTCCGCAATCTCAGACCATATGATAAATAGAAGACGAACTACATTAACCAATCGGCCACCGAGGACGAGTGTTCATTTATCATGCAGTGCTAGTTAGTATCATAAGGTTTAAAGATCATAAGGTATGCCTACAGTCGTAGAATTTTTGTGAATGAATGCGTGTCTAGAGTATTATTAGTGCCCGCACTTTACTTAACATCCATTGAGAAATATATCGTCTATATTCAGGACGAGAGTACAGGTTAACAAACAATACATCAATGGGGAACTGAATGGACTAACCTGGAACAAAACATTTGCCTGCCAGTGTAAAAGTTTGGAACAATTTGTATGGACACATAATTTAGACTTGTGTAGCGGCTAAAATGAGCTTACTCTTTTCCTTGTCTAAGCATCAGTTCACAATTGTGTCATGTTGTAAACCTTTTACTTACATTGGTATCGTTCACGTACAGGACTGTATCTGTATAATTTCTGACCTGTTCTATTCTCATTAGTCTTACTAAAATCGTGTTGTTAATACCACGCGGAATGTTTAATTCGGATAAGTCGTAGCATAAGTAATCAAATGCAGTAAAGTTGTGTTTCACAACGACTCCACAGAAGTACGTTTCACATGGTGGGTCAATTTGATGTCCATCAGATTTCACTATAATCGTCCGGTTTGGTCGGACACCATAGATTGAGTTACAGTCACTGTCTTTTGTATATCTTCCAATTAATACTTTTAAAGTTTAAAAAAAACCCTAGAATAATGTCCTCATTAGAATTAAGTAAAAAGCCAGAATTAATGAAACGTTTTAAAATTGTAGCATTTGCCCAAAAAATTTTTTGTATGAAAAAACTAATTGTCTAGGAAAAAGAATGCAGTCTAGAAATCTCCAATGTTTTGCTTCAAAGAAATAAAACACAAAATTCAACAATAAAAATAATGCGTTCATGACAATTTTCCATTTACTGTTATAGTCGATCACACTTATTTTTCAGAGCTGATATATTTCATACACATTTTTTTTCTTAAGAAGAGTGAATAGCATTATCGATCGGTATATGCATAGTCACTTAAATGACGCATATTCAAATATTGCTTTTTATTTATGTTTTGACGGGGGGGGGGGGGTATACTGCAACTTTTTGTTAATCCATAAACGATTTCTGTAACGTGTTCAATAACAGATTATTTTAGTTGTGATAGTCTGAGCTTAACACCACACCAACGTATATATTCTAATTCATTGCTGATTTTTTTTGTTTACCGTTTTATTTTGTTTCGCATTTGTGATATACGAATGACATACGGTTCATTGATTGGATGTTTGCTTTACGTCCAGCGAGCAGTATTCAAAAATATTCAGGACGAGGACATGTTAACATACAATAAATCAGGCTTTCCACTTTATCATATGACAACACCCAACGAGAGGCCATCCTGGGGACGCGATGGACAGCTTTGTGGGTCTGGCACTGTGAACCCTCACAGTTTAGTCCCAGAAATGATAGACGGTTAATGTTGTGTCAAAAACCACATTCCTAAATAAATTTATACTCTAACTTGATGAAACTCACATTCTTTAATCTTTGACTCGGTTGCAAATGTTGTTAAAATCATACAGGGAAGAATCTGAAAAAAAATGTAGTATTCTTTTTTGAACATTTTACCAAGACATAAAAAATGTTGACTAGTGGTTTATTAATGCTATTTCTGGAATCTTTTACATTTTGAAAGTTTGGGAAAGTAAAAGCCAGTCGAGATTTGCCTCACCATTCTAAGGCGGTTGGTTGTGGCACACCAATGCACACCCTGTAAGATGTAGTTACGTTTACTCCACAAGAATTAGATTATTATTATAAAGCCCTAAGCACATCGGAACACCGGAACACACAGAAAGAACATACAATAATAATAATATGTAGAATTATATGATAGCAATAAACATTCTTATTATATAGTAATATTTTTTCCACATTGTATTTCATATAGCAATAAAGTGCAGTATATTTTCATATTTTACACTGAATCTCGGTCTTTTATGTTATTTCCGGGAAAAGTACCGATGTTCCGAACATCGGCTTTTATATTTTACTGTTGTTTGGTAAACAAACATGGCCGAAAATGACATACATGATCTGCTCTCGAGGGGAAAATTAGCAGAACCGCTTGAACTGAACAAATGGAAGTAAATTTCACAGACCAACAAGGGAAAAAGCAAGTGTAAACTGTACAAAATGGGATTTAAATATCGTGTACACAAGTGGCTCGTCAGTTTCAAAGCAGGAATTTAAGCGAGTACACTCGAATTTTGGCGATGAAAGTGTGTCGCTTTAACGGACGTAAATTTCGCTGAAATGCATTTTATTTTATTATTTAGGAGTCATTTGGTTAGAGCAATAAATGCAAGATATTTAAAAGTAATTTAGCCTTGGGATCATTGTTTACATTGCCGAATGAAGGGTAATAGCCGAATTTCGAGTATGGATGAAATTCGAGCGTGTGGCCATATATTCACAACAATAAGGAGCAACAAATAAAAACACAAAATTGAAAAAAAATCTGTTTTTTTATTATATGTAAATCTACATCAAAATTTATATCTGTAATATTGACCGAGTGAAAATATGATAATATTAGACCTAGTAAAATATTACAAAATAGCAAAGATAATGAATAATCACTTAAAAGCACAAAAAAATTATTACTATATAATAAAAGAGTTATTGCATGAACATTTGGAAATATTGTCCCTCGCAAGATGCTATATTGCACTCGCAAGCTCGTGCAATATAACACTTGCTTGGGACAATATTTCCAAATATTCATGCAATAACCCCATAGTATTATAGATTTAGTTTGCTGACTATCTGTGATAAACATAATACGCGATAAAATATGTCCAGCTTTGATTATTAGCATTATATGTGTTTATTCAGCAATGTCTTATTTATTTATCTTATTTTATTGTCTTTTATTTATTTTATTTTATTTAAGATATCTGGAAGTGTGAATCGGGTCTTGTTATTAAAATAAGGAGTAAACCAAACTTCATTTTACTATCAATGGCCTAATTATTTTGTGAAATGTAAACTGATATACACCATTCAGAAAAGAAGAATCCAAACTGACAGAAAAAATAGGAAGGAAATCGAACGATCAAAATAAGCAGAAAGTAAAGGAATAAAAAAATCTAGATTTAGAGAAAAACACACAATAAAAACAGCAAATCCTAAAAAGACAAAATAAGTCACCATAATTATATGCAGTTTGAAGAATTTAAAAATTGTAAGCATTAATAAAGTAAGTAGATGCAGACTGGAATGTTAACTATACAAAAAGATATGTTATACCTGTATTATTAAACAAGGGCTCAAAACCCGAATGGAAAAAAAAAACAAAATATTCCAACAAAAACGTAAATACTTACAGTTATTGTTGTTTTTATTACGTTTTTCATCTTAATAAGCAATTTGTCCTCAAAGTACTACAGTCATATTTGTTTGAGAGTGTAAATAAAATATTGTACCTTATGCACCACATGAAAATAAATCGATGGTGTCAGTTAACGTCTACCTTACATAATTACTTTACCGCATAGCCGTTCTATACTTAGGATTCTTTACTACGGTTTAAATTTTATAGGTAAAAAGGGTTTTAATTTTATAGGTCAAAAGCGTAAAAAGCAACTTCGAATAAAAGAACATTTTATATTATTTTTTATGTTTTATTATGCATTCAACTGTTGCGGTTAAGGAGTGGATTAAAGGTGGTCATTAACAATTGTATATTAACAATACTTATCACAAGATGTATCTTGTGACACAGAAAGATACAGTGTTTGTAGTATAATTAGAAAATCTTTTAAGAATGGAACGTGTATTTTACAAGTTAAGCTTTTTAGCTGCATTGTCCATTTTATGGGTTTTATTAAAGTATCAGTTGTTTGTAATATATAAAGAGGATAGGTAAACTATGTACAATCTACCTTTTAAGGACATTGTTGTTTACGCTAAACTTAACCAATGGTGCTTGAGAGATTTAATTACATGTCATCACTTTACACATGCTTTTTGAAAAATAATTTAACAAAAATTGACTCCCTGAACAAATGTTCATAATGAGCGGTAAAAATATGCATTGTTCTACTTAAATCAATATCAGAACGAAAATAAAGATATAGAACATATCATGTTTTTCCCAGACAGCCTATAGAACATATCATGTATTTCCCAGACAGCCTATAGAACATATCATGTTTTTCCCAGACAGCCTATAGAACATATCATGTTTTTCCCAGACAGCCTATAAAACATATCATGTTTTTCCCAGACAGCCTATAGAACATATCATGTTTTTCCCAGACAGCCTATAGAACATTTCATGTTTTTCCCAGACAGCCTATAGAACATATCATGTTTTTCCCAGACAGCCTATAGAACATATCATGTTTTTCCCAGACAGCATATAGAACATATCATGTTTTTCCCAGACAGCCTTAAAAAGTAGGGAGATTTAAGTGCAATGTTCATATTTTAATTGTTCAATGTTTCTTTCCCAAACAATCTTAACAAATAGGGAGATTTGTGTGCAATGTTCACCTTTAATTTGTGAACTGACCTATGCACTGAATGAAATAGTAGATATGTGGATCGTAGCATTACTACACAAAAAATACTGATTACAATCTCGATTCAACTAAAGCATATATAGATATTTTTAGTACACATATTCAGTCAGATTTCCGGTGAAACTATAACAATAGAATCGGAGCTCTCTATTATACAAGGTACAAAAGTTATGTACCCATGTTTATTCGATTGCCATGCAAATTAAAAGTTATTTAGCACATTGACTGACAAAAGTTTTCGTTTACTATCTATTCGTTTTAAAATTAAAGACAACTTTGCAAAGTTACAAGAACAACGGATATTTAATACCTCTGTTTTGATCAGAAAACATGAAAAACAAGGGGTGTATTCTTAAGTGCTGCAAAAAATGCACCAATTTTAATTTCGAGGAAAAAAAAATCAATAGATTTCTGAAATATTCATCTTTCACATGTGTAATTTTTGACTTGTGACGACCTTTCGTTTTCGAGAAAAAAAATTTCAAAGTCGAGCATTATTTCTGTTGCTGTTCATTCATGTGTGATAATTTTCGGTGTGTTCGTATATGAAACAAATGAACAAGGTGCGTGTGATTTGCCATCGGGTTATATACAAAGTCTCGCAATCGGAACATCTCTCGGCCATTTCCGTCAAGGGTCGAGAAAGTGACCTCGGAGGTAAGTGATCTTCATTTTGAACTATTTTCAGTGATTTCAAAGAATTTGTGACGTCACAAGTTCGTTTGTGACGTTTCAGTTCATTCATTTGATTGGCTTGTCATTGACTGATGACGTCAAATTGTAAACAAATACTTATCCATTTAAACGTTGTCGGAGAAGGAATTTTTTGGCAGTGTTAGCGAATTTAAGTTTAAAAAATACAATCTTGTATTAGATTTTTAGTTCTGCTTCAATAAAGATCTGTATAGTTGAATAATTAAAGGATAATCTATTTCATCGCACTAAAATAATGTTGTTGTGTAAACAGGCTAACCGTATCACATTTGGACCGATTTTTGGTCCATATCCATACACTTACCTCCGAGATTACTTTCCGACCATAGACGGAAATAACCGAGGTGATCCGATTGCAAAGTCTCGTTTTAGTCCGGTAAATTTTATTTAAAAGGTGTTTAAATTTGAAAATAAATAGAGTAAAAATAATGACAATAATATCAATTTTTTTAAATGAAGTTACCCATAAAAATAAGCGTTTTTTTTTCGCAAAACCCAGTAGCATTCGTCACATTCTGTGCGAGGGTACGCTTATTCGCTCCAGTTTTCTATCACTTAAATGTATTGAAATATCAGCAATTTACTTCAAGCCACGGATCGTTCCCTCTTTTTCGATCTAAACTGGTATCTATTACACGATGATTGTGTTGAAAATATTTTAGCAGTTTAATTTCTATAACAACCGAACATTTCATTGAACGTTTTTATAACATTTTTAATCTGCCGTGTCTTGTACGTATCTTAAATGCGTCAAATTAAGACTTATTACAAACAATGTCTTGTGTATATAGCTAATATTATGTTGGTAGAAAGTGTATTATTTAATTTTTTTTAATTCTTCAAATAGAATAATTGTTCGCATAAATGGCACAGAACAGCGATCCTTGTATGACTTGTACTTATTTTTTAGTTTAGTTGAACTGTATTAGCATGGGCAAAAAAAGCGTTTATAAGAGCGTTGGATGGCAGTGGGTTCTCGGACTACTTATTTTCATGCAAATGCTACATTTTTACGTTCACGTGGTTTCACCAAGGCAGAAAAATTCACACTAGAAGACAAACATCTTATGTGCAAAATATTTCACGGACTTAACAAGTCGCAAGTTCGCAAGACAAAATCTTTCAAAATGATCTAAATTTTAAGAAAGAAATTCAATTCACACTGACGTAAGTGATTTGCTCTCCTTGCTGTATATTTTTAATAAATATGAACCCTAGAACGAATAATCGTACCCTCGCTTTTTTGGCGTTAATCCGACAAATCACAAACTAACTTTGGATTATAACGACAGTCGACAGTAAAAATCGACCAACCCTCCTTGCTGTATATTTTTTAATAAATATGAACCTAGAACGAATAATCGTACCCTCGCTTTTTTGGCGTTAATCCGACAAATCACAAACTCACTTTAGATTATAACGACAGTCGACAGTAAAAATCGACCAACCCCCCCCTCCCACTTCGTAAAACAAACCAGAAAAAACGTCAAACAAACACATATAAATGTAATTTGTGCATACAATATTTGTTGAAGGAGGGTTTTTTGAAATCGGGATATTTAACATTGCTGAAATTCGGAATCTGCATGGTTATGGCGGGGCTGTGGGGGGGGGAATCCAAAATAACATTGCAAAATCTGCATCGTGAATCTTCCACAAGTATATGTCCATGGAGTATTATCAAAACTTTCCCACTACGTAAGTATTCTAACACTTGTCAGTAGATTGGTTTCTCCATATTCATTATAGCCAAATACACCAAAAAACCCCACATATATAGCCATAAATGCCAGCAACACCTTTTAGAAGACATTTATGCTCTACTTGAATAAATTTGATCCGATTATTTTGTGCATGCACTTTTTTTCAGATTTTATCTATCAAGATTGTAAAAAAAATGAAACAATTACTTGCATTGTATAGTTTATTTTCTATTTTCAGTCATTGACATTTGGTTGTTTGGTGGCTACAAAAAATTATCTGACTTTATAATAGACACCATAAGATAAGGATAATTCAGACCAACTTTGCTTAAAGTTGGCAAAAAGGGTTTCCAAGTAGATATTTTAAACAAAAGCACACGAAGTGAATTTGAAACATAGTCAATTGATTCAAAAATTAAATACACCGTTATAAACTGGGGGTTCTAAAACCTATGGGTTTTTCATCAAACCATAAAACAACCAGGCCAATGAACGATACTCTAAGAGAAATAACTTAACACACATTTAAGAAGAAAGTTTATTAAGAACATTGCAAAACTGTTCAAATTTTTAATATTGGAAAGCACAATCTTTTTCCTGCGTAAGACCGTCTCATGAATATGCATTCTCAAGCACATTCAATACGTCAGTAAAGTATTTAAGATGATTGGAAAAGGTGGTACAAGTGGCTTCTATACAACCATGGCTAGTTAGGCTTGCGCAAGATGACGCCTTCTAGTATAATCCAGACCTTGATACAATTGCAGGTTACCTACATACAGAGCATCTCTACAAAAAAAAGATTTTCAATTAGGAAAAAAACAGTAAAGGACAATTTAAGAATCTGAAAATAATTTGGGAATGCAAAGTATTTTAAAGTTATCAGAAATAGCCTAAGGATTTTTTTACACAACATTTTTAGCCTACACGGCCTGCCATACCACAATCAATTACCGGACGTGAATCACTTGACCGTTACATTACTTTTAGACTTGTCTCCCTTAATTGCTTGACAACGGACACATTTAACTGCTGCGATTTTTTGCACCACGTTAAAATTACTTCAAACAAACTTAAATCAAATCTATATATAATTACCTTTGTCCCATAGAAGATCCGATTTGTGACTACATCGGGAACAGTGTTTTAAAAATTTTTAAAGGTCTGCCAACATTTTCTTAAGTTGTTCCTTGACGATGGAAAAATGTATTAGCTGTGTACATGTTTCAAGTCCAGTCAAAAACTTCGACAAATATTAAAATGGCGGTCTTTCCGAGTGACTGCATCTCATGAATATTTTGAAGGGAGATAATTCGATGTCACCACAAATCGGACTGTACTGGTGCGATCCTGACGTAAACAAATTATATGACAAAAATATTTATAGATTTAGTGAACAAGTAACAGAGGCATTTACTTCGAAGACTTTTCATCATTTGATCAACACAATGTATATTTGATGTACAAGTTTAGTTTTTCTAAAAAGCTTATCGTCTCTTAGCTAAATTACAAATTTTATGGATTTATTAAAGTATGTGGTTTTTTTGTAATTTATCTGTAGGATAGCTAAACAATGTACCTTTTAAGGACATTATTTACGCTAAACTAGTACCAATAGGTGCTTGAGAGATTTAAATGCCTGTCGTTACTTCATACGTGCTTTTAAAAAAAATAATTTTAAAAAATGACTCCTTGAACAAATGTTCAAAATGAGCGGTATAAATATGTTTTGTTATATTTGCATCAATATCAGAACGAAAATAAAGATAATATCAACAGCTTTAAATAGTAGGGAGATTTTGGTAAGATGTTTACCTTTTAATTGTTCACTGTCCAATGCATTGAATGAAATAGAAGTCAATAAGTGGAACGTAACATTACTGCACTAAAATACTGGTTACAACACCGATTCAACCTAGGAATATATCCAAATTTCAGTACACATACTAGTGCGATCCTGGCGTAATTCCACGAAATGTCAAAAATATTTATAGATTTATTTACTACCCAATCAAGTAACAGAGAGTTATTTACTCCGAAGACTGATCGTCATTTGACGGTAAAATTGTTCAGACTATTATGTATTACAAGTGGTGAGATTTCCCATAGCGATTAATCAAGTCATGGTGACGGCCATAGAACTTCTGAAGAGATAACATCAACCAAGGTACAACAAACCCTTGTTTGAGTAGTTTAGCAGTCAATAGCAGTGATCGGTCTAGAAAGTCGGAATACCGATGGCAGGATATACAATAACGTATAAGTTGTGAAATGTACACAACATACGCTGGAGCTGCTGGAATGCTGCTGTCGATGAACGGGAAGATGACAATTGGAAAGTTTAAGTCATCACGTTTTTCGTAGAGTCTAGTTTGTAGTTTTCCTGGGTCTAATTCTAGAAGTTGGTCTTAGTTAGAGGCTGACCTTGGTGTATTGGTGGTGTCTTTAATTTCAAGCTCGCTAGGGTAAATTGAATGTAAATAGTCATCAAATTTAGCATTGTTGAGCGAAAAAACATCATCAATATAGCGGAATGTGAAAATAAAGATCTGGGCCAGTTTCTGTTCTTTCTTTTTCAGCAGGCCTTCTAAGAACTCTAAGAGTACAAAAACAGGTCGGCAAGGAGAGGAGCACAATTAGTATCCATCGAAATACCAATAGTCTATTGAAAAACATGTTCCTAAAACATGACAAATATGTTGTCAATAAGAAAATCTAACATATACAGATTTGGTCTTCAGTATATCTAGTATTAGATTTAGAGTCATTGATGACGAAGTAAGTTCTGTCGTGACTAATTACCAGGTATTTATATCGTCTCTTTCCTTTAAAAAACAGCGTTTTATAAGACCTTTAAGCCTGGTTTTAAGCTGCATATGAGGGATGGCCGTATAGAGTGAGTGTCGAAAAATCAAATGTTTTAATGCTGTTGGAAAAGAGATCCAGACCTCAAGATGTCTATCATGTCTTTTGATTTTTTTTTATATCCACCTTCATTTATTCCATCCAGATTAGAAAGTGTCACTTTATTTTTGCAGTCCCGTTTTTAATGTTGTTAAAATAGCGGTCAGGCGTTGCGATAGTGTTTTGGTAGAACACTTAGACGATCCTGATATAAACGCTGTTTGTATGGATTTTGTAAAAGTTTTGGTATCCAATACAATAGGGAGATCACAGTCTTCGACTATGATTTTGAGACCAAAGGATGCTAATACCGATTTGTCATTTTCCATAATCTGCTCTTTTGAAAGCGAAGTGAATGTGTAAGTAGGATTGTCAAGTGAACTGTTCATGCCTAACTCATTAATTAAACGCTCTTTATAATTTTTTTTGCGGATAAAAAACTGCTGTGTGATTTATTAAGTTGATTTTGTTACATGGATTTCACAATAAGACACATGCTACTCAACTTTTGAACTGGCTTTTACCGTTCATTCTAACATGTAATATTTTATTCCACATTGGGTAGAGAAGTGTGGTGGGATACGATAAAACATTTTTAACCCCGTCGCCACGAGTTTTGCGCCTGTCCCAGTTAGGAACCTCTAGCCTCTGTGCGCATTTATAGTCATCCGTTTGATATTTAGTTCTATTTGCGTTCTGGAGTCTTTCGCATGTGTCGATTTCGCTTAACTAACGAAACGGAATATACATTCTTGATTAGCGACCAGTTGCAATTATAATCATTTTTATGGTTTTATGAGTCAATTTAATGTATGTATCCAGGTTATCAAAATACCCATCGAAAAACTCAGGATAAAGAATACTTTTGTATACATTTGTATATATTTCAGTTCATCCCACATCATTGTCTAATGTTATTGACAAGAACTGTAAAACGATTGCAGTTAAAAATGTAGAATAAAAATTTTTCGTCATTAAATTTTAAAATATTTCAAAAATTAAAATTAAATAAGTGTTGAAGTATATAGCATTTCATTGTTCAATGTACGACGGGATCCCAGGACTACAAAAATTTCAACCGATGATTTACTTATTTTACATTTTACATTTTTGAGCGATAATATGGCAGGTTTTTCCTCTGGTCCAAAGTTAATGTTACGTACATTGTAAATGAAAAAAAGATGTTAAAACGTACGAATTAGTTAAAGGATGTATTCCAAGCCTTTCGTCTAGACAATGAAGTAACTCTCTTGTTTAATTTCGATGATATTCATACAATTGTTAACCTAAATCGACTATGTTAACCCTTGTTTAACAACACTGACAACACAAACAAAATATCAATAAAGTCAGTTACATACAACAAAGAAAAAAATGTGAAATTAATAAGCTGAAAGAAAAAAAATTATGGCACACAATTTACTATAAAATAAAGTTTCATTTAATTGGAAAATTATTGATGGATTTAAAAAGTTTGTAGAAATGGTCCTCCTGTTTTTATGTTATACGACGCATAAAATAGCACATATACGACGCATAAAGTAGCACATTTAGTCTAATTCTGGGTTTGCAATAGGGTTTGCAATATGCCTTGTGAAACTACACAAGAACTATCATCTCAACGTTTTTTCGGTCGAAATCGAACTTAATTTGTATTCTAATAGTGGGTGATAATTCTACGAATGTTAAACAATTTCGTAACGCTTTTTGCAAATCACTGAAGTAAGGTCCACTATTCGACTTAAATGTTGTAGAATTATTATAGGTCAGTTTTAACTAATTATGGTATATTTTCGGAATATCATTTGGAACGGATTTCGTTCGTACCATTTTACTTAATTAATTAAAGGTTTCCAGGTGAAAGCATTTAAGTTTATCCACCCGTTAACGACTGCGGTCGAAAGCTGGAACACACTAGGAATTACGAATTGCTAAAAACATGGTCGACTTTCAAGAGCAAATCGTGGATATTTTTTTGATTCGGACAATCGGTATAAAACTCCGCTATTTCTTTTCCTGACTGCATTAGTAAAACTCTGATGAGATGACGCAAGCCAGGTTAGATGCTGCTACCCGGAATATCGCTATCGGTCGAATCGAGGCCGGGGAACATAACAATTATGTTGCCAGAACTTAAAATGTTCATCGTAGCACAATTTCATGCATTTGGAGACGCTTAGTACTACGACAGACTACGTTCAGGGCGTCCGCGTGTTACAACTCACGCGCAGGATCGTTACATAAGCTTATTTCATCTACGGAACAGGACTATTACTGCAAACAGAAACAGCTGTAAACGTCCCTGGGTTGCGCCGTATATCACCACAGACAGTACGCATTCGGTTACGCTCTTATGGATTGCGGGCAAAAAGAGCTTAAGTCGGAGAAACACTGAAAGGCCAACACCGCCGAGGAAGGTTAGATACTACCATCCGTGTATGGAATTTACAGAACTGGAAAAGAGTGTGGTTCAGCGATGAGTCAAGTTTTCAGCTTGAAAAACGAGATGGTCGCATACGAGTGTACAGGCCCCGAAATGAACGTTTTGCGCAAAACTGTGTTGTAGAAAGATACAATTTTGGCGGAGGCAGTATTATGATGTGGGCCGCTATCTCTTACGCCACGAACACAGCTGATACATATCCAAGGCAATCCTAATGCTGTTAGGTATCGAGACGAAATTATACGGCCGCATTTATTGTGCGTAATTGACATTCAAAGAGAAATTATTCAACAACGCCCGACCACATACAGCACGTGAAACAGTAGATTTTTTAAAGCAACAGAATGTCTCTGTGATCCGTTGGCCATCACAATCTCTGGATCTTATCCCAATTGAACATCTGTGGGATGAACTGGATCGGCGCGTGCGCCAACCACCGCCACAAAATCTGCAAAAACAATTAAAGCAGGCACTCAGTATGAGTGGCAAAGGATATGTTCGTACTCAACGTTTAATTAAATCAATGAAGAGTAAGGGCTGTGTTACAAGCAAATGGTGGTTACAGATACTGACATGTTTTGCGTGATTTATTGACAATATGCGACAAATTGTTACATTCCATGGTCAAAGAACTTATGAACAAGACGCGTGCCAATTTTTACATTTCTGTATCAATTATTTATATGGTAAATCGTTAAAATAATATATGAAGTAAAATTCCCATTTTTGTATGTTGCGTTTCTTTCTTAAGTGAGTATATGTATTAAACAAAAAAATTAATAAGCACTAGTTAACAAACCTTTAATTCCGAAGCTCCATGTGCAGAACTGTAGTTTCCCTGTTGAGGAGTCTAGTCGTTGTTTAAAGTCTATGGTCGTTGTTGAAAAAAACAATTTCTGTTTTGGACGATGGACGATGGAACCAGATGGAGTACTGTAGCCTGACTCACCCGTCGATTGACGTTTTGGACGATGGACGATGGAACCAGATGGAGTACTGTAGCCTGACTCACCCGTCGATTGACGTCGTCATTTTTCTTTAAGCGTTTTCAAGTCCAGGTTTCTGAGTTTAGTTGGGTTCAGTTGAACTCCTAGTTGGTCGCAGACCTTTTTGAGTAGGTTAAACCGTCAGTCGCTTTTTCTGATTAATTTTTCCCGCAATAGTAAAGCGACAACAAGTGGGTCGTCAAGTTCACAAGAATTTCGTGTGAAATTTTACATTTTGCAGCAAGGACGATGAAGAGCCATAGCGTAAAACATCCAGAAAACAAAAATAACACTATCTAATCAAATATAAGAAGAACTCAAAATATATTTTTTAATGTTTCCGCTACAATCATAGACGGCAAAGATTTCAAATTAGGTTCATTAAACTTTGCAAATAATACGGTAAATAACTCATTTTATATTTTCATTTTACTTGTCTTATAGATGTATTTAAAATAGGAAAAACAAGTTGTAGCAACGTTATATTGTATGTCTTTTCGAGACCCTCCTCCAACCTTTGTTAAATCTGTAATTTATTATTTCCATGCAGTCACGATATTACATATAATCAATTACGGAAAACTATTAAAAACCTTATGATTGACGAAACAATTCTTTGACAAAATTTGAAAGGCCACTGAGGCCCCAATAACGCAAGGTGACAACCCGTTTAGCAATAACATTTGCAAAAGTATAACGATAACAATCGATCTTTCTGATGTTCTGGCGTTTCTGTGCGCAGAAACAAGAAAGTATATAGGTAAACCCGCTTACATAAAACGATAACCAGTTCAAATATATATCCCCGGTTTACTTTTACTTTTCGACATTAAAAGTGTATTACAAAATAATTCTATTCATGCTGTAATTATTTATATTGGGTGCTTTGATTGGATAAAAACCCTTAAATGGCGTCATCTCAGATAATTTATACATCGATATTTCCTCCGAGCGGACTACTTTCAGTATCCAATGTAAACAAGATGGCGTCCTCCTAGCGAATCCTCAGAGAGATTGGACAATGTTTTCTCTGCCGCAATGGTTTTGAAATTAATCGACTGAGATTTCTAATAAAATTTAATATATAAACAATTTAGTGTTTAATTTTGGGTTTTTTTTCTATTTATATCTACAGAACCGCGATTCCTTTGGTACTTTGTTTTGCATATCCCTACGCTTTCCGGCCTAGGTACGTTTTAAGGTCTAGATGGGTTTCGGTAACTGTTTTTGCTGTTTTAAAAATCGGACTTTATTTAGTTTGTGAGTGAGTCGCCGGAGTTTACACATTGATAATTTCCTAAAACCCAGTGTTAATCCTATAAGGTTAACCTCTCCTAAATGATTTACATAGCTGACCATTATAACATTTCAAAGAATACTGCATTTACCTTAAGTTCACTATTAGTGACAACCTTAATTTCTCAAAATACCTTTTCTTCGCTAAAATTATGTGATCGCCGCATCAAGTATAAAGTCTAATAAGAATGTTTTGTAAAATTTACACAATGACGTCACAAATCAAGCTATTTTCAGTTGTCAGATGGATAGAAACAACTGTCAGTCTCTGAAGTTTCGCACACAATCTAAAACTTGATTGAAATCAATAAATTTTACTTCTAAAATATGTGTGCATCATATTAACCTTAATTTTAAACAAGTTCATGCAGAATTACAATGTTTATGCAAAGTGAAAGTAGAACTACTTTGGTTCTTGTAAGCACGACTATTGACTACGGAATCAACTGGTTGGCTATTTAGCAGAGGTTAACAAAAAGGTGTTGATTTATTCAGAAACCACAGGGTCGTGACCATAGCTGTCAGTGTAACCATACCAACAGTTTGTTACTTGCATGTCGCCATAAAACTTTTGCGATAAACGGTGGACACGAACTATACCTCTACGATATGTACTCCTACTGGTAGTACTATCCCTTTTTAGAACATATGAACATACCCATTTGCCGCTATATATGACTTAAGAAAGGAAAAAAGGGTGTCGTTTATAATGCCGGTAATATTAGACCCCGGAGCCATTGTTTTACTCATGGTATTTGTATGGTTTCCTGTTTTCCATACTTTACGTTTTGTCTCTTTGTGTTTCTATCTGTTGCTCTGATTGTTAGTCTCGAAAAACATGTATTTACTTATTATTTGTCCTTTGAGATTAGTTGGTTAATTGAGCAAGAAAGATAAGAAGAAAATGCTTAGGAAAAACTACATAAAGACTGTTATTGTTTGAAAAAATATGTATGCTTGTAAAATAACATGATTTACCGATCAATCACAGTTTGATTAGAAATTGGAAAATTAAAATTTTTACTCTCTTTATGGCATAACGAGTTTATCTGTTTTGCAACAAAATTTAAGTATGGAAAAAAGTATTAGTAATTTGAGTATATGATATGCTAATTTTTCATTATATTTTTAATAGTTAATAGAGAAGTCAAACATCATAATGAACGATTTATACAGTTACAAAAATGTTATTGCAAAACGAGTTGTTGTTTCAAGGCAATATATGTTAAATTGATTTCTGATTTTTTAGTTTTCTGCATTCTGCATCACGTGATCAAAATTAATTTTCTGTCTCCCGGAAGTAAGTACCGTCTATAAGAGAATTTAATTTTTAAAAACTTCCTAAATAAATAATCTGAAGTCATTACAAAAAAACAATTGTTTACTTTCAACCTGAGTGCTTTCTTGACTTATTTTAAAAAGA
The DNA here is from genome assembly GCA_944474755.1 of Limnoperna fortunei. NCBI lineage: Eukaryota > Metazoa > Mollusca > Bivalvia > Mytilida > Modiolidae > Limnoperna > Limnoperna fortunei. The sequence continues at coordinate 89,248,563 of OX104112.1, read as the reverse complement.
ATAAAAGCCCGTTTCTACCCCTCGTTTGACATTTATGTGATTATACCAACTTTAGAGGAAAGACTTTATGTAACAAATGGAATGCAAAAGCAGTGTAAAGATGCTCGAATGTAACGTCATGATATAGACAATTTGCGATGCTTGCATTATTCATATTGAAGTGTAAGAAATTTTCTACACAATAAACGCTCAAATGACTCTTTAGGGCTCTACGCGCTGTGCTAACCAGTTAAATTAACCCAGTTACGATATTGTAAATCTACTGATACAATGAACATAACTAAGTTTATAGCTATATCTGAAAACCAAAGTAAACCAGACTGTAGAAAACGTACATTAAATATTTTAAATCTCATAAAACCCGGACCGTTTATAAATCCACAATATTTTTGGTAAAAATATTCTATAAGTTCAAAGGAGAACGACATACTGAAAAGATGGGCAGAACATTTTAAATCAGTTTAAAACCGTGGAGACCCAGATAGTCCACCTAACATAAACTTGGAAAACAACTACGTGCCTGAGCTCGACATTGATATAGAAGTTATAAGCAAAGAAGAAATAGAGAAAGCAATAAGGTGTTTGAAAAACAACAAGGCAGCAGGTGTAGATAATTTTCCTGCAGAATTACTTAAAGCAGACTTAGAAACATCAGTCAATGAAATCCACTCACTATTTCTTAACATATGGCAAACAAACTGTATACCTGAAGATTGGAAAAAAGGACTCATAGTAAAACTGCCCAAAAAAGGAGATCATGCAGAATGTAACAACTGGCGTGGCATAACTTTATTACCAACAATCAGCAAAATCTTTACAAAAGTCCTTTTAGAAAGAATAAAAGATCAAATTGACCGTAATCTTCGACAGGAACAAGCTGGATTTCGAAGAGGCAGGTCATGCTGGGACCAGATATTTGTATTACGCAACATTATAGAACAGTCTATAGAATGGCAATCCACCTTATATTTGAACTTTGTCGATTTTGAGAAAGCCTTTGACAGTGTGCACCGTGTTAGCTTATGGAAAATTCTCAGACTATATGGCTTACCAACCAAGATCATAGAAATCATAAAAGCTCTACACCAAGGATTTGAATGTAGTGTTATTGTCGGTAACAACACCACTGAATGGTTTCCAGTAACATCAGGACTTAAACAAGGCTGCCTCATGTCTTCCCCTCTTTCTGGTTGCCATTGACTGGATTATGAGAGAAACCACCAAAGATGAAAGCAATGGCATTAGATGGAAAATGGACACCAAGCTAGACGATCTAGATTACGCAGATGACCTTTGTCTCATATCACCTTCACATCAGAATATCTGTAAAAAACTGAGAAACTCCACGAAAAAGCTGCACATATGGGTCTAAACATCAATCTGAAGAAAACCAAAGTATGAGAATTAATGCACGTTATAACAACCCTGTAAAAGTTAACACCAGTAATCTCTAGGATGTCCTTAGCTTCACTTACCTAGGAAGTATTGTCACAACAACTGGAGGAACTGACGAGGATATTACAGCTAGAATCAACAAAGCTCGTTACACCTTCTCCTTACTAAAGCCTGATTGGAACTCTTCCCAGTTGTCAAAAAACACCAAAATTAGGATCTTTAACAGTAATGTGAAATCTGTGCTTACTATATGGATCAGAATGTTGGAAAATAAGAAAAGATCTAGCACACAAACTCAGAGTATTTATAAATAGATGTCTAAGGACCATTTACAAGATCAGATGGCCAAGAAAAATTTCTAACAAAGCCCTAATGGAAAAAGCAAGACAACAAGACATCATGGTAGAAATAGCAAAACGTAAATGGAGGTGGATAGGCCATGTATTTAGGAAAAACCAAAAGGATATAGCCAGAGAAGCCATCTTTTGGACTGCTGATGGGAAGAGAAAACGTGGACGACCTAAAATGACGTGGCGAAGAACAGCTGAAAAAGAGTTAAAAGAACATGGTCTGACATAGAGAATGGCAGAAGCTAAGGCTAGGGACCGGATGGAATGGAAGAGCTGCGTGGATGCCTTAAGCGCCTGCTGGCGCGAAGAGGACTAAGGATAAGGATTAGTGTACAGCATGTGTGCAAACCAGAATTGGATTGAGTGGCCTACATACCTTCTACGCTATTTGTCAGTCAGTCAGTTCGGATGGAATCATTATTCATTTATTGTGGCTGCCAGTTACAATGTACTGCAGGACAAAAAATACAATTGTGTGGTCAACATAGTGGACATTGTGCAAAACTAACCGCGGCCGTTAAATTGAGAATTTGGTTAAATGATCAATTAACTACTGTTTCGTGAAACAAATTAAATTAAATGCATATATACTTTTTTTGTATTATAATAGTCAATTTTGACATAATAAATTTCGTCCATCATTTCATGTATGTGTATGGCTTCTACTAAAAGTTTCATCCAGATTTTAACAGGTGGATTTATTCCTGGACAATGTGGACCTACAGCAGAAGGTGATCAGTAGGTTTTATGATCACAAACAAGTGTCCTAATGAATATACAAACTAATCGTGGTGACGTCAGCATTCACAATATGGCGGCTCATACCAATACGACTATAATTTTTTACTTCGATATATAAAATGGTGTAAATCAAATCAAAGGTATTCAGGGATAGGGCAACCCAGAGTTCACGTGGGAGGTAGTAAACTGTGACGAAGAACACAGTCACTCATTTTAGTAATTACGGACTATGGCAATTGTAAGTGTGAACGTTAGTGCAGATATTATGTAATCGGAATAGACTATACAGTCTTTATTAACTTTCTTGATAAAGTTAACGGATATATTTTGCCTCCCGATCCTGCCTTAAGTATGAACCTCACCAGGCTCATCAACATCTATTTATTCTGAATACTGAACAAAGTTTACATGGCTACTATAAAACTCCGTATAATTAAAAAAAATAATAATAAACAAGAACTTTGTGAAAAAAGAAGACATTAGCAGCAACATATAATATTTCAATATATTTTTTACTGTAAAAAGTACTGATACAATCCGATTTTAATCAACTAATCATATTAGGGCTTGGTGAGGCGTTGTTTAGAGTGCATAAACATGTGGTAGCACAAGCTGTAATGGACCTTTTGATTCTGATCTACTTTTTAATTATTTGTTGTTAATTAAACATTTCGATTCAACATTGCTTCTACAATCTATAACACTTTTAGGGTAGTAAATTGAGAGCATGGCTATATTGCTTCATGAATGAATAAATGATATAAGTATTAGCATAGAAGTTGAACGACTTGGCTTGGATAAGCTCGGTGGTTTACAGTCCTCAGATAGACGCAATGGTTGAAAATAAACTATTACCTAAGATTACAAAATTATAAATTAACTACGCCAGGCGCAATTTTGTCTTATCAAAACTCGTCATCAGTCATCGAACCACAAATATTAGAAGGTATAAAGAGGTAGGTATGAAATTGCTGTTATAATCAAAATGTTGAAATGCTTTACCTAATCTACTTGACCCGTCTACGCCGTGGTAATAAACACTGTTTTCCGTGATCACTAATCGTTTCCCATTCTTTTCCACCACAAATGTCATTCCGATCAAAATTTAAAATTTTAGGTGTACCATGGTACTGTGTGATAAAGACTATGTAAAGGTTTCACATCAAATTCCATTAAGTGGTTTAGGTTTAATGAGGATAAGAGAAAGGTACCACATATGTGAAAGAAAGACCATGTAAAAAACTGAAACAGTTATTCCTATTAAAATCTAAAATATCAGGACCACAATGACACTATGTAATACATTCATGGAAAGTTTATTTCCATGCATTAAAGCCAACGCTAATTAGCAATAGTATTTGTCATAAAACCGGCTTTTTGTGCCCAAATAGATACATCGATTTCGCGAATTAACCTAAATAAACCCATAGAAGTCTGTAGTTTTTTGTCATTTATTTTCTCAAGTAAGCCGATTATTTCTCTGCTGAACGCATTCCCGTCTTTTAAACACTGTACTCAATACCACATATTTTTTTTCATCACCGCATTACCTAACCTTAATTTCCTAATAAATAAAAAGAATATTTATATCTAAAGCACCCATGAGTATCTCTGTTTCACCATTAACCATGGTGCAAAATGACACAGAAACTAGATATTAAGCAATATCAAACAAACCAAACAAACGTTTAAATATTCTGCGCAAACAAGAATACCAGGCGAGCAAAAACCAACAAACTTATATATAGTTTTTATTTGACATATATATGAATATCCAACTGAAGTTTGGAATAATTACTGCGTTTGCAATTGTAATAGCCTGGAACAATTACAGTTGTAATGTGCAAGAATAATAACTTAGATTAATATTTACAAAAATGACTTTATACTTAAAATCGGGTTTAACATTAGCTGTAGGAAGAAAAAAAACAAGACGTTTGTAAATATTATAACGCCCCTTATTATCTCTGAAATTATAAACCGCCTAATATCTAACATACTGCGACATATCACGTACAAAATTTTGAAGATTTATTATACCCTTTTATACCTGCTAATTCAACAATTCTTTGTTCTTGATTTGCAATGACATTTGCCCACATTTTCACTCGATAAGGAGTATAGGGCATTACTTATCAATAAGCTTATATAAATATCAAAGTTTCTGGAAGCCAGAGTTACAAGTCGCTCAAATAAAATTGTACTGAATCATGTTTATGTTTTTTTCAGTCGGTCTTGTAATAGGTTAATGCACCATCGCTAAGAACGACACAAATAACACAAAGTATGTAACCCAAACCGTAAAACCAATAGGTATACTTATGTGCCTGTGTTTAATTAGACACCGTCACGATACTCTATCAATGGAAAAGGATACAATCTAGAAATAAAACTACAAAAGATGTTTAGGACCCTTCAAACACATCACTTACTATAGCCAGTGGTGATGCCTTCCGTATTTTAACCTTACAAAGCAGCACCCTTATGAGAGAATCTCTCAAATGCGCCACATGAGAAGCAGAATTCATTATGATAAACACTATTAATTTCTACATAATAAAGTACTCAGATTTCGAATTCATCTTTTTAACTAATCACTGGTGTAATCTAATACATAATTACGTTGATAAGAAGTAAACTGTCTAATGTTGAACATTATAAGTGAAAGATGTAATTTATGTTAAAATCTCACATTCGGCAAATAGTACTTGGGTTGGTAATTTGTTTTCATAACACATATTAAAAATGATAAGTATTTGTGATAAAATGACAATTTGATAATACTAATGGGATAGTAGAAATGATATACTAAAACCGCCAGAAGAAACGATCGCTTTTAAAAAGCGCTGTGCATTTTTTAACTCATCTTTTAACTCGACGTAGGTTTAAACTATAACGTCTATTTGTTTAACATAGTGTGAACCGGCACTCGTCTATTATTATCATACGTTCTCAGTTGTTAACACAACTGCATTCGTCGTAGTTGGACGTCAAGATGTATATTGTCGACGTCATGGTCTTACCTGGAATTTCTTAACCAATTTTTGATCGGCTATAAATATTTTTGACTCTCGCTGTGAATTAGACCCATCCGGTTATTGACCTTACACGCGGATGCCTCTTTCTGAGACAATAAACTCCTTGTTATGTAACCCGTACGTCTAACTGAACGTCATGTCGTTGACTGGACTCCATAATTATGAGACGCGATGTTAAATCAATCATCCTAAATAAGAGCTATAGGTCTACCCCTATTAACTTTGTATAGTTGTACCAATAGGTTGGTGAAGGTAACGAGAGTGATTTCAGTGCATTTGAAGTGTACAGTGAACATTTTTGATTTTGGTATAGATTTCCGTTAGTAATTTAAATCGATGAAAGTACATATGTACAAGATACCTTTTGCTTTGTCAATATTTAGAAAGATTAATATGGCAAACATAAATATAGATAGCGTATGTTTACTCTAACATATTATTAACAGTCAATATACAAGAAGATATCTACAGCAACGTGCAAATTGGTAGAAAACAGTACACATCCCAAAAGACAATATATCTATATGAACTTCATGATAAGTTTTAATATGTATTTGAATTTATCATTTTTGGCCGGGTTGTACGTAGTGCAAAGCCGGGTTATAGTTGGTGAAGTCGGTTGGGAGGGTGAGCGAATAAATAAGATATCTTTTTGTGTAATCTAAAGTTTTCAACTCAGATCTATGAATATTTAAAGAAAAATTGCACATGTATTGAAGTTGTACATTTGGTCTTATGGAATTGTTCAAGGACATTTCCCTAATTTTCCACACTTGGGAACAGTCATTTTTCAAATCATTTGTAGAAAACGGTAACTATTTTGTGTAATCAAATCCTCAGAAAGTTTTGCACAGAGACACAAAACCTTCTTCCAACAAATTATAAACCATTCTCCCCGTGTTTTAAGTCATTGCTTTGCTGCCCGGCAATTTCAGACTTTTGCGAGTTTTATTTGACATACCCACTATTTGTTGTTTTAACAAAGTTGATGGGATTAGCTATAATAATACTTTAGACTATTTCTGTCTATTTCATTAGTCATTGCACATGTCTATATTTATCAGACTAGAGGACAGTCCAAACTGAAACTTCAAAAGCATGCTAACCGAGCAGTCTATACTATACAGTTGTAAATGCTGAGTGAAATGAGGAGGCATCAGTGTGTATTGAATGACTTGGAGTATTTAACAGGTTGTTTATCGATTCTTCTATGTCGGTTTCTGACTCTGAAATACATATACCTAATATAAACTGATTATAATTAAGCCGCTTACAGTATTAGTGTATTTACAATATTATACTTTATAATAATGTCAAAAAATATATACATTCTGAAATACATATGAGGCAAATACATCTAAAAATGTGACAATTTCGTCTCTTCAACTTTCTAACAATAACTATAACGTTATAATAAAATACCACATAGTATCAAATGTTTCCGTCATTATGATTGTTTATTTGAATATTTTTTAACTCTACTTTCAGCAATTTCAGCAATTTCTCACCTATTTCATAGCGTCCAGTTTCCAGGGAGGAAGCCGGAGTATCCAGAGAAAACCCCCGAACCTCGGTAGGAAATGGTGCCATTATGTATTAAATGTTTTAACCTTACGTGTAGCATATTAATTAACCAAAATACACAATGAATACAAGCAGACAATGTAAAAGAAAACTTTTCAGACTTGGTATTACTGCTTATTACACTATCATTGTGATAAAAGTAAATCGACGAAGACACCACATAACATATTATAGTATCCAAAACTGTATTTGTATTTCATCGCTGTATATGTTGTAGTTATGACAGTAACCTTTTATTAGTTTACATTCACTTTCGTTCTATCTAATTGGAAAACCTGTTGACTATGTAAGATATTAGAAAGATCTTTATAAAGTCACGTAGATATTGGGGTACAATTTAACACTTTGGTTGATTTTGTGGATGAAATTAACTTACCATCACTTTCACTTGTATCGTCTTTTGCGTCCACAGCGTCTGACCCATCACCCGGATTTCTGTTTTTAGTGGGCGATTTGTTTTGATTGTTTTTTATGTAATTTCTGATAAGAAGTAATAATACTGGTATAATAAAACTCGTAACTACACCGCCAATTATAGTTATAATGTTGTTAATGTCTGAAACGGAAATAACTTTTTAATGAAAAAAACTAATATTATATCGAACTTCAGCTTTAAACTAATTCAAACTTTGTTCATAATAAAAACCCCGAACAGTAATTGTATTACAAATGTTTGTTCACAGGAGACAAACCGACATCATTTCAATACAACAATGTGAAACGACAGTACCAGGAAATATTAAAAATGATTCTATTAAAAAGCAAATAACACAGACCTGTTGATGAAAAGACGACAAAAAGCAGCTAATTTATATAATACCTCAATATGAAATAGTCGATTTAGAGGATGAGGCAGGCAACGTCAAATATTTTTGTTTGATCTTCAATTATAGAGTGTTTCAAGTATCAAAAACCGTATTACCGCATCATTCACTAAGAAAGTAATGTGAACCCATTAGAACAAGAAAATCTTCCATGAATAAATAAAAAATGAATATATATTTTAAGTCGTAAATACCCTTTACTGTCCCTTACCTAAAGCATTTGTTTTGCTGGTTTTGTCATTTGTTTCCTCTTCATAAATAACAACCGAAGGAAACGAAAACGAATCAGTTTCGAATTCTTTCGAACATGGCGGACAGAACGGTCCCTTACACAAACAATTATTCTGATTCACAACGACAACATTCTGTTTAAAGCTTACTAAGACGTTGTGTCTGTACTGTGATGCTGAAAAATACATTGTAATGTAACTGTTCAATCACGTTGTCTTAAAATTATAAATTATATGAGTACAGCGGGAAAACGTGCGATTACACCTTAACAATAAAATGGACCGTACCTATAAAATGTCCTCGAAAATTATGGTTAAGCCTTTATGTGAATGTCCCCAAGATTTTTAAACATTTATTAAGGATATAATATTGACGATACTCTGCAATGAAAAATATTTGACAACCATAGCACGCTTGTATAAACACTGTAAACTTGCATCCTTAGAATTATTCTATCAAGGTCTGAATATTTTGCTTTCATTAACGCTAACACAATTTTTCTACAATTATATCTAGATTTGGCTTCTGTAGCACAGGCAACCTTATATACATAAACGTAATGGATGTAATTCTGTCAAACAATGAACTTTCATATTGAAATTACGACAAAGCACATAAAATATTTTACCAACAGCCGCTATCCTAATCATTGCAGTAAAAGCACTTCAGCTAGACTCTTGGATTTAAGCACGGCATCATAACTTAGAGTCACAGAGGGCTTCGATTTCACTGTACAGGTCACAGGTGATACATCAACAATAGCATTGAGAGGTTTCAAAAGCAAACAACGTCATTAGATTTTCAATACAAAGAAAGAATAGAAAACTAACAACACAGTCGCGCTTGTCACCATTAACACACTATTTAAAACATCGCACTAGCTATCCTCGAACGTTGGACAGCAATTGAAAAACATTATCACTTTTTACAAATATTCGTCTACATGGAATAACATAAGTTCATTGGGATCGTGTAAATACACGGGTGGCGGTTTGGGAAGCAACTATTTTGGGTTAAGTTGGAGTGAGAAAGTTTAAGATCAATTTGTAATGACTTGTTTACGTCATTTATTTATATAGACAATTAATTACTAAGGCCATTCGTTGGCCAGACTTTGTCTATATTTTTGCATAATCTTCTAGACTTGTATATTATTATTTGTTTATGCTGTATCGTCATGTTTGTCGATCCGATACTTAATAAGTTTACTGGTTGGTTCATTCTTCAGACTTAAATAAAATATTCAAACTTTATTTAAAATTGTATTTTTCAATTTAATTTAAAATTGATTTAAAATGAGTAGTTGTGCCACGAACCAGTGATACCAATGATAGTTGTTTCTAACTATGTTAAGTTAAACTACGTTCTATAAAGCAATTGTTATTTTTAAATAAACAAACCATGTGTTTTCAAGGTAATGCTTGGAAGAAATGCTCCGTCGGATTCCATAATATGGATTACTATCTGAAAAAGTGCTGGCTTCATTGAACAGGTGCGATCTGCATCAACGTTGTTTAAAATCTCTCGACACTTAAAGGTTTTTTCATAAAGCGGCTGAAACACAGGAAAATGTCATTATGTACAAATTATTTTTTAAATCATTAAAAATAAAATGCCTATTGAAAATGCAAACCTGCTACTGTGCTACGAATTATCTGGTAGCAACACATATTTATCAATACTTTTTATATATAAATTTCCAATTCTTCCTGGTGGGGTTTTGTGCTTTAAAAATATTGGGATATTTAGATTCATTGCAATTATGTGGTCACTCAATAACAATTACCTAAGATGTATATTAAATTTATATTCTCGTCGTACAATCTTTTTGCTTTATATAATATTTTAACTAGTAGGTTGTGTTTTGAACTGCAAAGAAAATGTAACCACTGAAAGAGATTATGTAGTTTTTTAAGGTTGTACTAGCGTTGAAAGAATGAAATTTAATAGCAAACCGAGCTGCCCGCGAAGAGCCGTAAGCTCTACGGCAATTATGTGTCACGTGATAAAAACTAAATCTCGCGAGCTAAATCTGATTTATGCTGATATTGATTTTTTTCCTCCGGAAGTTGATATGGTCAAAACACTCGCCAAGCGAATGATTGATTGATTGGTTGATTGATTAATGGTGTTTAACGCCCGAGCAGCAATATTTCAGCTATATTCAGGCGATGAACATGAAATGGATGATAAAAAGAACATGAAATGATGATGAATGAAAATGGGAAGGGACACAAGGAAAAATAGGGGTAACGGATTTTAGATTGCCACTGGCAAATGGGTGGATGGATAGGGTCGGGCAATTTAGCCTCCTGTAGCGGGATCGAAATCCTAATCATAGCGAATACTACAGCAGCGTTCTTTAACGTGCGAGGAACGTGGCATTTTTCCCAACACGGTGCACTAATATGGTTTGCGGTCAGGTTTTCCGTATTATGGCCCGACAACCCCAGCTTGCCAGGGGTACCACATTCAACCACCTGGGGCACACATCCCAGTCGGTCTTTAGGCAAACCGACTTGACACGCCGGTCAGGGTACTGGGTGCTATTTAGTCGCCTTTTATGACAAGCTAGCGCGACTGCGGTCTATTCTTTTAGCCACCCGGATCCCGCACGGGGCCCAAGCGAATGAAGAAGAGCACTAAACTAAATTTTAAAAGTAGACTTAAAAATACATTTGACATTGATAAAAAAATAACTGTTCTATTTAAAAATAACCCAAAAAAAATTTCATACATTTTTTGTTCGCAATCTCTAAATCGGTTCTTTTTAACAACTGGCAATCATATAACATTCATGTCACTTCACCATAACATAAAAAGACGTCACATGACCACTGGAATTTAGAGGCACTTTTAGGGCGTTCTGAAGTAACGTCAATTATGACATACACATTATATATGAATAATAAAAGATTGTATTGTTTGTGCTCGCATTTTTGCAATGCCTACTCCATATTATGAAGATAATATATGCCTTAACAAAATATGCTTTCGTTGACCAACGCTATTCCACCCTAATTTAACTATATAAACAACATTTATTTCTCAAACGAATCGTTAGTGTAATCATTAGAAGATAGATAAATTGTTTAGATTTGAGAACTTGATATAAGTGCATGTCTAGTATGTGTTTTATTATATGTTAAATTAGGGACTTTGGACAAATAATTTCGCTTATTTTGCCTTGTTTTGTTTAATGGAATAATTTTTTAGTTTTGGTATGCACTCAAAGCTTACAAAAATATAACAAACTCGTATTTGCTGATAGGATTCTGCAAATCGTTCCTCTTTGGGACAAATAAAGATAACCTAACTTGAGTATCACTTTATACTTGAATTTAGTTTTAAATCTTATTACTTACATTGGTATAATTCACGTAAATTGATGTATCATTTCCGGTGTATTCTAATTCCATCATTTTCACTGAAATCGTGTTGTTAATACCACACGGAATTTTTAAATCTGATAAGTCGTAGCATAAGTTATCAAATGTAGTACAGTTTTGTTTCATAACAAATCCAACGAAGTCTATTTCACATGGTGGGTCAATTTTATGTCCATCAGATGTCAGCAAAATTGTCTGGTTTGCTTGAACAGCATAGATTACGTCACATTTACTTTTTTGTGTGTATCTTCCAATTGTCACTTTAAAAATGAAAAGGCATCGAATGATGTTCTCATTAGAGGCTCTAAATAATTAAACTTGTAATAATTATAATTTTTCCCATAAACTATTAAAATAGCCTTGCAAAAACAAATTATCTAGGAAAAATGCCGATTTTGGAAATTTCCACAGTCTTGCTTCAAAGAAATAAAATATCTTTTTTTACAATTTTCAAAATAGTTTAAAATGCTAGATTCATTTTTTAAGTTAAAGTATTTGAAGGAAACAGTTTATGACCACTGAAAATTGTGAAAAGTAACAACACAAATAACAAGCTTGTCTATTCAGTTAAATCATGTTTAGTAACAGATAAGTCTAGGTTTGGCGGCCTTAATCACAATATCCAAATATATAACCACATTATTGATAATTCATTGCTGACATTTGTACTATTAATGACATATGGTACAACGCTCAATAAATGAATGTTCTAACAAGATAAAACTTACATTCTATATCATTTGAATGTGTTGCAAATGTGGTTAAAATCACACAGGAGAGAAACTGAAAAATAAAGTATTAATTTTCTTAATATACACCAGTGGAATGTTTACGATGAAAAAATTTTATTTTATTTTGGACATGTAGTATGTCAACCAAACTATTAAAGAATGGCTTACTGCCCAAACGCAAAAAAAAACAAATAAGACTACAAGTATAAGATGAAGGAAACAAGAGGTCCTATTGAATATGTATACTTACAGTAATAGATGTCTTTACTGCGTTTTCCATACTTGTATGTCGACACAGTACTACAGTCAGGTTTGTTTTATAATGTTAGCCAATAGTTTATCTTATGTACCACGCTTCACTAAACTGATTTGATTGTGTCAGTATAATAAGTATCATATGAAATACTTTACATTAAAAATATGTTATATTTGAAACTCTGTTTTGTGTTTATTAACATTTAAATTTGATATGACAATCAAAAAAATCTGAGCTTCTGAAAAACAAGTTACATTTGATCCATAATCATTAGCTTTCCAATATTTAAAATATGGTTTTAGGCAACTATCAGATAATTTCGAGGCGTTTTGTTTTATTGGAGGAGTGCATGGTAACAACCTTCACCAAGATAACTGGCAATCCTTGTCGATTAAGACTGAAGTCGAGAACAGATTGCACGAGGTCAGACTCCAACGCATAATCTTAGACCAGTTTAATGTCAAATCCGTAATAAGAGAATGAAGTGAACTTCTAAAAAAAATCTTCGAGCAATATGACAAGATGGGTTTATCTTTAAAATCATGGATGAAAAATTAACCACCATTTCATAAAAGTGACAAAAGTAAAACTACACCGACACGAAGAATTTTCTGTAAGAGTAATTGAAAGTGTTCATGTTAAGTATAAACCTATTTAATTAAGGCATAGAAACAATAAGCAACAAGAATTTAAGTGTCAGTACCTATGAGAATACCAAAGAATGTATTGCTGCTATAGGTGAAAGATACAAAAAGTAATATCAACAAATTGTCTGTACTGTCATTCAACGATAAAAAACTTAATGTTGAGTTGATAATACGTGTATAATACAAAATACTATATCAGAAAGATATTTGCAAAATAAAGTACATTATTACAAAACCGAGGAACTCCATGGAAGAAGTTAAATCTGGTGCGTTTACATGGTAAACAGTTTCTGCTTGTTTTATTATACCAGTCGTGCGAACAATATAAAGCAGGTAATGTCATGTATTGAATAATGGACTAAAGAAAAAAATCTGACCGATTATCGGTTACCGTTTTATCGTATAAAACTATTTAGTTAAATACATAAACAATCACAGCTCTGAGAACCAAGTAGCTTAAAAAAACCACGAACGCATAAACTGCCACTTTTAGGTCAGCAAAGAGTCACGTTCCGAACTTTTGACGGTTGCTTTAAGTTGTGGTTATTTCGAGAATGTTAATCGTGTCGGTTTTCATTTACACGTCATGCAATATATAAACATGCATCGTGGTTTTAATTAAATATGGACTTCAAATGTATTTCATACTAGAAGTCACAAGGAAGAGAGACAATAACTTTTTCTGCGTAAGGGAATGGAAAAGAATCTTAGAACTCCGAGGAATCAAGACAAGGATCCTTACACTCTGGTAGAGTTTTGAACGATTTTATCCTTATATGTTTTTCAAGGAAGGAATGGTGATGACGTGCCTGATCCCAGCGAGCTCGGTCTACACCGGAGGAATCTGAAAGTTTTCAATAATTCGATTTAATCACGCAAACGAAATGGGTAAAAAGGACTACGTTCGAGGTCGGCACAACTTTGACTCGTTCTACGTATGTCAGAACAACTTTCAGCTACCACGTCAGTTGATCTGGGAGAACGCCAACTTCATTTGCTGCATTCGGCAAGATACTGATAATCTCCAAAACATCCACCGAGACCAGTGTAATCCAGACTATATAAGTTCTATATAGTATAATATGTAGATAGATTATCCTTTAATTATTCAACTATAGGATAATCTTTTACCTCGCACCACTAAAATTATGTTGTTGTGTAAACAGGCAAACCGTATTACATTACTATCAATTTTTTGTGCATATCCATACACTTCCCTCCGAGGTTACTTTCCGAACATAGGCGGAAATAATCGAGGTGATCCTCTGGTGGGTGATGAGATGGTTTGAAAAATGCAAATCTTTTCTCATCAAACAACAGTGAAATATTTACTATGCAAACATTTTCTATTTTTAGACAAAAAACATAGTGTTCCAAGTAAGAACAAGATCTCACAACCCAAACGCCAAATAACACAAAAAGAATACAAAGATGACGAAAACACAAACTTTTATAAAAAGGTACAATTATTACGCTTTTCGTGTTAATATATTTTTCTACACAGTACTACAGTTATGTCAGTTTGACAGTGTAAAGAAATATTTTATTTTATTCAGACCTCAAATGTAAGTATAAATTATTTTCCACTCATTGCTTTAACGTTATAGTCTTATTAAATTCTATTGAACATTTTATTAACTAAACTAACGTAATGAGAATTAAAGCTGTCTACTAAATTATGCTGTATGTTTATTTGAATTATGTTTGACGCCACCTTTTAGCAATTTGTCAGCCATATCATGGCGTTCAGTATTTATTTGGGGAGGAAGCCAGAGTACTCGAAGAAAATCCCCGACCTTCGGTAGAAAAAATGTCAATACTTGTCAAATTAAGATTGGAGTCGAGTAAACCCTGCCCGCAGTAAGATTCGAACCCGCGACTTCAGTCTTGACAGACCACTTAATCAATAGTAGTCGAACCTAAATTAAAAGTGAATGTTATGATATAGCTAAAAACTGCTAAAAGCGGTGTTTAACTACAAACACATGCGTACAAGAGATTACTATTAATGTAGATCATGTTGACCCAAACAATCCCTTACCAATCAAATGACAAAATGTTACAGTCACATTTGTTCATTGTTTAGTGAGGTCGGGAGTTTTCTCCGGGTACTCCGGCTTCCTCCCCAATAAAAACTGGACGCCATGATATAGCTGAATAATTGCTGAAAGTGGCGTTAAACACCATCAAAACAAACAAACAAACATTGTTTAGTGTCCATATTTCTTACTTTACACATCATAGAAACATTGTTGGGGTGGCGATATGGTGTCTGGTGAAGATTTAAACCACTGCATAAAATTAACTTTCTTAGTAACGAAAAAAAATATATAAAAAGTGGATTGACGGAAAATTACGTAAATAGCTAAATGATTTACCACTTTAATTAACGATTGAAATGCCTATAATCTTATGTTATATTGTTCCTATGATACCGTTTACACGTAGAAAAATGTACCCCAACAGGACAAAATCTGTCCAAAAGTTTTCTAATAAAATTTATTTGAAACATTTAAAAGCTCAAACATTTTGAACCTGTGTGTATAAAGAAAGACATTTCACCTATTCAAAACTTTGAAAAACGGATATGTTGTTGTAGATAGAGCAACATGCACACATAGAACTTTAAAAACAAAAGGAATCATGGGTTCGACAGGACACAACAAATGCTAGAATATTATTTGTAGAATTTACTTCATTAGGCACAGATTCGACAAATTCAAAAGTGACATATATTTTATTTATATAATAAACAATATACATTCAGAATCTGAATTAGTACAAAAATAATAATTTGCCAATTTTAACATATCTGATGCAAAAACCGTTTTCTTATTTCTATACTTGAAATGATGTAAACAATATTAAAAATATATAATATATGTACAAAATATAACTTTCGATTTCAATAACAAATGTAGAATGCATAGGGAAATATGAATAACATATTATGCAACAATCACAAAGTTCATATCTTTAACAATGATCATTAGTAAATTACTGTACAATGAATGATTTTGTCAAAACCAGCGTTATCAGGTAGGTATTGAATGACACCAAAACTTCAATTCTCTATTCTGCTTCAAAGTACATCTCTGGACCAGTGATAATTTCTTCTCCTTTTGGAGATCCGATGACACGTTCTTCAAGATAGATAACATCATCACGTGCCAACTCGTTATCGTAACCCTTGCTTCTCTTCTTCTTTGTGCGGCGACGGTGTTCTTGATCTTGATCATATGTGGCATCAACAACTGGCAAGTAATAAGGACGTGTAGTAGTCACATATCTGTAGCTGTCATCACTGAAAATTTAAATAGTGCTCATCATTACAGCTCTTCATGATAATTTTTTTAAATTAAATATCTTCAACAGCAACAAAAAAGGTATTTTATAAATTTGCCAATTGAAATACAAAATAAACAAAACCAAAGTCAACATCTTATAAAAGTATCATCAATTCCAATTGTCTATGGTACATTTACACTTACGATTTATTAAAAAACGAATAATTAAAATTCTTAAAAATCTGTGTGATGTGTTAATTTAAGATAAAGTACATACACATAGCTTATTCTTGGAACCAACTCCCTGACTGACACTACTGATGGTTCCCTGCAAAATTAACAACAAATAATACAACTCACTATAAAGAAATATTAGTTTAAACTCAATAGAACTTCTAATCATATTATTTGCTCTGTACTATTTTAATTTAATGAGTTAAGTGTTCTATCTTAAACAATAACTTTGAAGGAACACATAGTATATCTCATTCATCAGGTTTTTAAATCATCTGGTATATACATGTTTAAGATTTTTTTAAACATGGTAAATGTTTCAGATTCCGCTAGGCGATTTATATTAATAATGTTGCTTTATTCGTGTAAATATCCTGAATTTAAATATTGTCATATCTTACCGAATAGCTTTTGGTATCTCGGCGTCCCTTGTAATCACACGCTCAACGTAGCGTTCTTTTTCGGGTTTCATCTTTCTACGACAGCAACCTATAATTCGAAGCAATCATAAATGATATATTGTTAAATTTAATTGTATTTGTAGTAACCAACAATTTCAAAATTATTGTTGTCCAAATCACAGTTTGGGGTTTTTTACCATGAACTTATGCATAAATAAAAACTGAATGTCATGGAATAGATCAATAATTGCTGAAACCTGTGTAATATCTCAACAAACAAATAGTTGACAAAAATTATTGCTACAGTATTTTCTCCAACAATAATTAGCATACTTGCCTTCAACATCTTAACATATTAAAAAAGACGTAGAAAAATATAAAAATAAAAAATAGAAACCTCCAATTTGAGTTGTCTGGACGAATCACTGAGGCTTGCACAGTATTCCTCAAAAATGGGGACATAACTAGTTTGCAGCCTTAATATGTATTCATTTTATTTAATTTTCACCCATTGTGCGGGAACTGAAAACGTAACATAGATATTGCCTTTTCTTTTTAATTACAGTCCCATCCTTAACTTGTATCATCCTAACCCAGTTATTATATCATACCTTGTACAACACAACAGACAATAATAATGACGATCAACAGCAGACCAAATAAAACAGCCAAGCAGATGGCAGCTATTTCTCCTCCAGTAAGATATCCAGCAGGTACTACTGTCTCAACTATTTTTGGTGCTGAAGTAGAAATTTAAAGCTTTTATCATACACCCATAAAAATAATACAACATGCTGTAAATATGTGTGATATACAACACACGTTTTTTAATAAAGAACTATTTTTTTTCTTCACTGACAAAACATTATACAATAAAAATGTAATTTTTTTAAATAAAACTTGATGAAACTTGTATTTGCAATATATTAATGAAGATAATTGCGGAAGTCACTATAATTCTTAAGAATTTATCAAAATGTTTCTCTGTAAAAACATGGAAAATATACAACGTAGACTTCAGTTTGTTTTGAATGAACCAAAGAAATAATTATGGTGAATATTTATTCCGTAGGTTTTCAAATTTTCGCCATTTATGAATATTTGAAAACACTTCAAAAAGTGAAGACAGTAGTGGAATCATCATTTACCATTTGGCGTGCCTTGGCTTTCCACGTAATACCATGACAACCTTGTTTTATGAAACATATACACAATTTTCAATCAGTTATAAAATGTATAACATATTATTTTAAGTTATATTCATATACGTGCAAAATGCCCTCATTGCATAATGCTGATCTTGCAAAAAACTAACCATGGCTTTTAATTTTAAAATTAATATAATAAATGGTGAAGTTCAACACCAAAGCGTAGCGATCAATTTAGCTAGAAAATAAATGGTTAGGTAAAATACATACCTGGAGTTGGCCCAACTCCTAGACTGACTGTGAATTCAATGTCATTTGACTGTCCAACCTCATTGTAGGCAATGCAAGTGTATTTCCCAACATCCGCAGTACTATCCATGTCAACCAAATAGACTTTGCCGTAATAATCCAGACTGAAACCATTGTACTTCCAAGACCATGAGGTAGCAGATGGATTGGCACGAGTGTCACATTGCAGGGTAAGTGCCTCATTCAAATGGGGAGCAAAGTTATTCTGCTGAACGTTACTAACTGGAGCATCTAAAAATTTTAGGAATATATTATTGTTTATTCAACAAAAATTATCAGATATTTTTTTTGGTCTTTCGAGTTCATAGAGAGCCCTAAATGGTAAGGATTTGTGATAAAGATTGAATCCAAAAAATTAAGTACATAAATAGAGCATGTTTTTGTATGTTGCAAGATAATAAATGAATTAACTGCAACGTAACTATATTGCAACTGATATATTAAAAGACAAATGCAGTAAAACTTCAATAATTCGATCGAATCATCAATTTTGGCGTATACACCTATACAAACCATCTTTAAGTAATACCACCAATTGCCTTACTTTGAAGGGCTCAAATTTCAGTTTAACTGAGAAAAAAGTCCTGTTCGCACTTGAATCACTTCTCTTTTCCCCAATAAAAAATGGTTAGTCCCTATTTAATACAAAAACACTTACATTGAACATCAACATCAACAGTAGCCTGTCGACTTCCCACTTTGTTTGTAGCTTTACATGTGTGTAACCCATCATTTTTGTTATACACCGAGCTAGAGATTTTCAAAACACTTCCTTCATAAATTTTGACATCCTTGTAGTACCATTCATATAGTGGAGTAGGGTCACCATCAGCCTCACAGGTCAAAGTGTAACCATTACCTTCCTCTACAGTAACTTGTGATGGGGTGATTCTGATGTAGGATGGAGCCGCTACAAATAATAATTTTAAATTTTTAAATGCTACAAAAATGCTTTATCTAATCCATTAACTTTATACCTGACAATTTCTTTGACAAAATATTACATCATTGTTTATTCATACGCTACAAATAAATTGGATAAAATCTAATTCAGAAAGTTAAAATGCATTTTAAAACTTGTAAATTGTGTAAACAAGGGATTCACTATTTTTGAGTTGCACTCACCATTTGTATTTACACCCAATGTGACATAGTTGGAATCTCCTTGTCCTATGGAATTAGCTGCGGAACATTTGTACGAGCCTTCATCGTTTTTATCCAGATTGTAAATAGTTAGACTAGGGGTATTTAAAGTTCCTCCATGGTATTTTGTTCCATCTATAATTATTACATTTGTATTTCCTGTTGTGGATGATCCAGTAGCAGGTAACATTCTGGTCCAGAAGACACTTGTGGCAGCAGGGTTGGATACATATGAGCATGGGATATTGATGGACTGTTTACCAGATCCATAGAATGACGTGGTTGTTTTCGAAATGGTTACATTTGGTTTATCTAAAACAGAATGAAAATTATTAGGTATTAAGATTTCACAATGGTTAAGTTTATTTACATATTGGCCATAAATACAATGTATATAAAATGGTTCAAACAGAATTGCATTCGTTTAGGTTATAAACTTACAAATAAAAGCCAATAAACTAGTTACCCCTTTTTGAGTATACAAGATTAAATACGCCGTAAAGTCAGATACTACAGACTCGGTTTTTATTTAGATTATTTTATATAACTATCACATGCCCTGTGTTATGATTCAACGAATACAGGAACACATTTTTAATCAGGTAAAAAGTTAAATACTTACATTGTACATCAACTATGACTGTAGCTTCAGTAGATCCATAATTGTTGGAAGCTCTGCAAATGTATGTTCCTATAGCAGTTCTTTGAGCATTTACGACCTCATACACAGCAGTTGTGGCAATCACAGTGCTAGATCCTTCTCTAAACCATGAAAATTTTGGTGCAGGAGTTCCCTGGGCGGTACATTTAGCTGTAATTGTTTCTCCTTCCACGATAGTTATCTTAGCTGGACTGATTACTACCAAAGTTGGAGGATCTGAAAATGTTTTGAAGTGATAGCATAAGAAGTTTGAATATAATGCAAACACAATGTTATTATTAATTAGTTTAATTTTCTACTCCTGCTTACAATATCTGTGTAAATATGACAAATAACTGTTCTTTAAATTCCAAACCATGAAACTTAAAATATGGTAGACTAATAGTGCACCTTCATTATACAGCCACTGTTGGAACCAAGTTACAAGTAGTAGATTATATTGATAGAGAACTGTATGAAAACTACATATTCAGAAAAGTTGACTTTCGAAATGTCTAACATTAATTGTGGGACCACCATTATGAATGAATGAGGTGGTAAAGCGCTGAATGATCATTAAGATTAAATCAGGGGCATCCTTCCATTTTTGCTTACCTCCAGTAACATCAACATAAACCTGGTTACTAGATCCTACTCCTACATCATTTCTGGCCTGGCAGATATAATTTCCTTCATCATCTTGTTCAACTGGGTTGATAGTTAATGATGGGTTTGTTTTTGTTCCACCACTCATTCGCTTGTTGTTGTTAATGTCAATAGGTGTTGGTTGGTTGTTGATAAACTTAGACCAGATTATATCAATAACAGCTGGGTTGGCAATGACATTACACTGAATGGTTATAGCGCTACCTACTGGTATGGATGGTACACTGGTTGCTATGACAACCGGGGCATCTAAAGAAGAGAAGAAATTTTCCAATTTATAATAAATTTTCGCTTGTTAACTTGTCCAAATTATCAACAAAATAATATATAAAAGGTGTTAATTTACTTCTAGTTACAGCAATTGTTTTAGAGAACTGATATGAATTTTCAAAAGATTTTATTACAATATTCAGGATTTGTTTCCCCTCTGTTAAAGTTTTATAGTGATTTAGAAGTAAATTTGGTTTTCACACATTGTAACAATGAAAATTCTGTTCAAAAACTGCATTTTCTGACCAAGAATTACTTTCTTTAGAATTAATAGATTAATAGTGCCTTTTGTCAATCTCATAAAAATTCGAAATTACAAGCTAATTTGTTGACATGAAATTAGAAAATACTTCTATATTTTTTCAAAAGAATTGAAGAATCAGTTGCGCCATGAGCAAAAACAGTGTACATACTTCCAACAACATCCAGGAATGCTTGTGAACTATGACCTGTTCCTACAATATTTGTAGCATGACAGATGTAAGTCCCCTGGTCACTTTCTTGAACATTGTAAATTGTCAAAGATGGTGAGACAATAGTAGATCCACCATACTTTGTAGAGGTGGAACCAGTTGTCGTAATGGTTTCTGGTTGATTGGTACCGATCTGACGAGTCCAGTATACTGATGTATGTGATGGTTTAGAGATAACTGTACAATCAATAGTAATGGTGTTCCCAATGTTAATTGGATAGGTTGTCTGGCTAATTTTAACTGTTGGTGCACCTGAAAGAAAAGCAAACATTTTGTTAAGATTTAAAATGTAAATTCAAAAAACAATTAAAAACTTGCGGTGATGTTATAAGTGTAATTAAAACATACGTAATAAAACCAATACAAATCAAGTATGCAGCTCCTTGAGTTATATTTACGAAACTGATTTTT
This sequence comes from Limnoperna fortunei, assembly GCA_944474755.1. Taxonomy (NCBI): domain Eukaryota; kingdom Metazoa; phylum Mollusca; class Bivalvia; order Mytilida; family Modiolidae; genus Limnoperna; species Limnoperna fortunei. Next base: position 89,226,395 of record OX104112.1, on the reverse strand, counting down.
TTTTAAACAATCTTGCTGAACTTAGATTTGACCAAAAAACTTTCGTTCTCTGTATGAAAAGTAATGTCTTCGCCACAGTAAGAATCAGACTTACTTCCTGCCACATTAAGTGGTCCTTGACTACTTTGACCAGTTCCGACTGAATTGGCTGCAAAACAGATGTAACTGGCAATGTCACCACTTCCAACATTCTTGATGGTAAGAGAAGGTTGACTGACAGTTGATCCTGAATATTTATTAGTGTTTGTTAAGTCAATTGTGACTGGTAAATTTCCTGCAACAACCATCTGCCAATACACAGACGTTTCTTTAGGATCTGCCGAAATTACACAACCAAGGGTAACAGATTCTCCATAGTTGGCAGAGAAAGAGTTCTGGGAAAGGGTTACAACTGGTGGACCTAAAATAAAAGAATACCAATTGTAAAAATTCAAATTGATCAGATTATTATTTTTTTAAGGTTTGGTACTTGACTTTGGGTAATATTGTTAATACAGCCATCTGATAAGCAAATAGACGATTCTCAATAAATATCCAATTAACTCTTAAACGAAATGCAGGTCAAAATATATATTAGCAGTACATTTGATTGTAAAAATAAAATATATTCGATCTCACATAAAACTTTGGTAAGATTTCCCTTATTTTCAAAAGTATTAGATAACACAATGCAATATTTTTTGTTGAATCTTACTTCCAGCTACAGCCACGACAACTTGTGTACTCATTCCAGTTCCAACAATATTGGTTGCAAAACACATGTATGTTCCTTGATCAGAGAAAGCCGCATTATTGATAACGAGGGATGGGCTTCCGACCGTGGCACCACTGTATTTTCCACCACTGCTGGAAACGACAATATTGGTTTGGACTCCACCAACAATCTTCTTCCACTGAACAGATGTGTAAACAGGATCTGCTACAACAGTACATCCAAGGGTAACTGAACTGCCTACATTAACAGAGTAGGCCAGAGGTAGTGCTGTTACCACTGGAATATCTAAAATTGAAAAAATAATGTACAGAAGGATACTGGTATATTGGACAGGAACCACTTGTGTAAATTGTATAAGGTCATTTGTAAATCTTAAGATATTTAGCAACAAAAACAACTTTTTTATAAAAAAAGAGAAAAAACTTGAACATAATGTATATTTACAAAAGAAATTTACATCGTCTGAATCGGTTCTGAAAGCTGTATTAATTCATTTGACTGGTTTTCATTTAAGCAGCTAATACTTCAAAATAACACATTTAAATTATAAACTTTATACAAAATGACTTAAAAATTATAGCATTTTTTATATCTTTACTTACTTCCCACAACATCTAACACTGTAGCAGTACTGATTCCTGTGCCAATGCTATTAGTAACTTTACAGATGTAACTGGCTTCGTCCGATTCTGTGGCATCATTAATGATTAAAGATGGCGACTGTACTGTGGATCCACCATATTTGTTATTAGTAGTTGACATAACAACACTGGTAGCCTGACCACTGACGACCTTCTCCCAGGCTACCAACGTAGCAGCAGGATTGGCAGTGTATGAACACTCGAGAGTAATGGATGCACCACGGTTTACCGAATAGTTTGGTACTGGTACAATTACCTGTGGAATACCTGCAAAGAAAAATACTGTTTTATTTATCGTGTACTTAATTTGGTTTCCAATTCGGCATATTTTGATTTTATTGTTTCATACTCTTCATATTCATACACATGTATATTGTTAGGCATTTTCATTTTTTTGTTAAAGCGCCTCTGATGAGGATCGAATAGTCAAAATTTAGCAAAAGTTATTGCCTGGAACTTTGTTGTATTTTTGATTTCGTATTTATGTCAATTCTCATCTTCTAACTAAAAATGGGAAATATAATGAAACATTATTCAATTTAACAAAATCATACCAGAAATGTGTCTTAAAATATTTAATGCCTTTAGGATTTTCAAATTCAAAATAACTTACTTCCAACAACATCCAAGAATGTCTGTGAACTTTGTCCAGTTCCTACACTATTACTGGCCAAACAAATGTAGAATCCCTTATCACCACTTGCGACATTAGTGATCACAAGAGAGGGCGAAGATACTGTACTTCCAGAATAACGAGTATTTGACATATCTATATTGACAGCAATGTTATTGACGATTCTTTGCCATTTGACGGTGGTAGCTTCTGGGTTAGCCATTACAGTACATTGCAGTGTAATAGAATTGGCAATATTTACAGAATAACTTGTAGACAGAACATTAACAATAGGAATACCTGAAAATAACAAAGAAAACACTTAAACTTTGAAAATTTAAAAAGTATTTAACTAGAATATGGAAACATACATATAACTTTTGACACACGTTTGTCAATTAAAAAAAAATCTCTTAAAACATTAACAAAATTGCGATAATCAATTTAAAGACTGAATCAAAACTTTAAAAAGTGACCAAAATTTTATAATTGAATTAATAACGAACAGGCTTACTACTATTAAATATGTGCCATGGTTCAGGCCAATTATTTACATGTAATAATTTTAACAATGAAAACGAGTTAGGTCTGAAAAAATTATCATCAAGGAAAACTCAAGCCATAAAGAAAAAACTTACTGCCAACAACATTTAAGTATGTCTGTGCACTTTGACCTTGACCAACACTGTTGGTGGCATAACAGACATAGTATCCTTTGTCTGCATCGGCTGCATTTGTGATGGTTAAAGATGGATTAGCAACCGTGGAACCAGTGTATCGTCCTCCAAGCGGCACATCAACTGGTGATCCATTAATGATCTTTTTCCACATGACTTGGTTGTGTGCTGGATTAGCAGTGATACTACATTGCATGGTGACTGTGTTTCCGACAACAACACTGTACTGTGGCTGAGAAATGGTGACAACAGGGATACCTAAAATTATGTTTTAATTTCAATACAATACAACCAGTAAAGTTTTTTAAAATTTGTAATTAAGTAGCAGTAACTATAGGAAGAATACCTTACAACCTTTTATTCATCAAGTTGAAAGAGTCTTGGAGGCCAAATATAAATGAAATATAAATTATTTTTCCACTGCTTACTTACTTCCAAGCACATCCAAGTAACTCTGTGTACTGGTACCAGTTCCAGCAGCATTGGTAGCAGAACATGTATAGTAGGCTTCATCACTGTCCACTGCATTATTAATGGTTAAAGATGGCGTGTTTACACTTCCTCCACTGTATTTATTGGGTTGAGATGCAATGTCTACTTTATATGGAACACCATTTGCAAATTTATTCCACTCCACCGATGTAGCAGACGGAGTGGCGAAAACTGTACATTTGATAGTGATTGAATTGCCGAGGTTAACAGTGTACCCCGTTCCAATAGTTACAGAAGGAATGCCTAAAAAATTAACATATTACATTTAAATACTTTGCAAACTTTGTTTATAAACAATTCTTCTACATGTGCCAAATTCAAATTTATATGTTTTGAATAATTAAAATTAGTAGATTGTTTTCACAGACTGTGAATAAAATCACATGAATTATAAAGTTTGTATCGACAATAAAGCCTTACGAAACACATGCGAGGTCATCCAAATGAAGATTGTAGGAAGTACAAATCTTCAACGTGAATCCTAATAAATAACTGCAACAGAACCATAAACATCAATAATTATAAAAAAAATAATATGCAAATTCACTTTCATATATAAATATGTCGCGCTATAAATAGGAGTAGTTCTTAACCGTTTTATTTTTTAAAGATTTTAATTTAATGACCCTCTAAAACATTTTGATTAACTAATGCATTTTACTGAAAAATTGTAATTTTAAGAACAGAAATTACTGCATTTTGCAGGTCCAATAGCACAAGTTCCATAAAATATTTTTTACTACCCAACTTATCCTCCAATATCGTAATGAAGCTACTTACTGCCAATAATCTGAAGCTGTGTCTGTGAACTCTGTCCACGGCCAATAGCATTCTCAGCAAAACATGTGTAGACAGCTTGGTCAGTGGAATCGGCATTACGAACTGTCAGGGATGGTGTAGCGGTGGTAGAACCACTGTATTTGTTAGTGTTTGTATTGGCATCAATTCTGGTGATAACACTATTTTTAGCTTTTTCCCAATAAACTGCCGTGGCCACAGGACTTCCAGATACAGTACAGACTAACTGAACATCTTGTCCATAGTTAACATTGTAAGATGGCTGAGGAATCGTAACTGACAGGATACCTGAAACAATTTGGATTTTGATTATATTTAGAAATGGTCTGGGTAAAAAATAAATTTGTGATCTAAGCCATAAATACTATTATTATACAAGTTAATCAGATGTTAACAAAATAGTAAGAAAAGTGAATTAGGAATTTCTTAAGGTGGTAACCTTGAACCTACTTCCTCACCATCAAAAAAATCAAATTATCTAAATTTGCTGATAGTGGTGTAAAACTAAACAAAATCAATTATTTCACTTTTGCGTACATAACTATTCTACAAAAGAAAATTCTATCAAAATATCATTGTAAGTTACTTACTGCCAGTGACATCTACATAAGACTGTGTACTTGAGCCAGTTCCCACAACATTAGTGGCAGTACAGATGTAATAACCTTCATCACTGTCTACAGTGTTTAGAATGGTCAGTGATGGTGTTTTCACAATACCACCAGTATATTTATTGAAGTTTGAGATATCAAGAGGTTTGACTTGACCATTGACAACCATCTGCCACTGAACAGAATTATGTGCTGGATTTGCCTGGACCTGACATTCAACTGTAACGGACTTCCCTATTTCTACACTATAGTAGTTAGATAAGATCTGTACTACAGGGATTTCTGGAAAACAATATATAAATGTAAATGTTACCCATTTTTAATGTACGTGGTTTTACAAACTTGATTTGGGAGCCATATATTAATCATGCAATTCTGAAAATAGGTCGCACATTCTATTTTAAACTTTAATTGTACATTCTTTAATGAACTGAAATTTTTTTTAACAAATATAGAGTTTACAAAATATTTGAAATGCATCCCATAGAATTTATCTCCTGTGGACAATATGTTTAATTTTTACAATATTTTGACATATTAACAAAATGACAGATTAAATCGGATAGTTGCATATTCTGCTTTGACATCATAGACATTTAAACAAAACCACCAAACTTTACCAATAAACTCCCCATGAATTAAAATACTGACCTCCAACAACATCAAGATATGTTTGTGAACTTTGACCTGTTCCAACAAGGTTTGTAGCAGAACAAACATAGAAAGCTTCGTCATCATTTACAGCATTGGTTATAGTCAGAGAAGGTTGTGCCACTGTACTGCCAGAGTATTTTCCAGAGGTTCCAATGACAATGTTGGTGGAAATGCCATTTTTAATTTTTGTCCACGATACTGAAGTGTGCAGTGGATTGGCTGCTACAGTACAGACCATAGTAATTGTGTTTGCATAGTTGACAGAGTATGAAGTTGAACCAATGTTCACGATTGGCCTACCTGTAAAATAGAATAAATGTAGAAACATAAAATAAATTCTTGAATTGAAGTTTGGTCCAGTTTGTGTTGAATGAAAATAAAACCATAAATGTGGAAAACATATGGACCTTAATAATTTAAGAAGTAAACAATTCAAAGTGGAATATTAACTTAAATATATGTTTCTTTCAAAAATTGGATTTTCAATTATCATCTTCCAAAAATATTGCATCAAAGGTTACTCCATCAATAATATGTAGACTCATTTTTTATTATGAATGCTTAACCAAATTGAAGTTTAAAATGAATGTGAATCCAGCTTAATTATGATTGGAGGACATAAATTACTGGATATTTTATGATACTAGATAACAGAATAAAAACAACTTACTTCCTACAACATCCAAGTAAGTCTGAGCACTCTGACCAGTTCCTACTTCATTGGTAGCAAAACATACATAGTAAGCTTCATCAGAGAACTCCACACTGCTGATGGTCAATGACGGGACAGTAACAGTTGATCCTGAGTATCTGGTTTGACTGCCGGCTGCTATGGTTGTGGCTACACCATTCACAATTCTCTGCCAATACACAACAGTGTGGACAGGAGAAGCAACTACGGTACATTCGAGAGTGACTGGCTGGTTTATGTCAACTGTGTACAAACTTTTTGCAACTGTTACTGTTGGAATTGCTGTAAAGAAAAAATATTTTGAAACTGAATGATAAAAAAAACTAAAACCAACTGTGTACGATGTGTGATAAAATAAAACATTCAATAAAAATGGAAATGGACACTAAGTTGTAAAGCACATTGTCATTAATTATTACATTTTTGAGTAACATATTTATAAACAATGCTAACATTTTTAAATGTTACAAAATGGTGTAAGAAAAAATAAATTACATCCAGTAACGTCCAAGTAGGTTTTCTGACTGCTCCCTAGACCGATCACATTCTCAGCATAGCAAATGTAGTTCCCTTTATCACTAAGAATTGGATTGAAAATTGTCAATGATGGATTTGACACGGTTGAACCACTATATTTGTTGTTGTTCATGTTGATCTGTGAGGTTTGTCCATTAGTGTCAACTTTCGCCCAGTAAACTCTGGTTGCTGCAGGGGAGGCAATTACTGTACAACCCAATGTCACTGTTGTTCCTTCCTTTGTAGCATAATTTGGAAGAGAAATTGTAACAGACGGGATATCTGAAAGAAAGTACATAATATTTACCTAAAACGTACAAGTAGAAAAAATCATCATTCTAAGGGAACATCAAGGAATACATTTATGTCATATATATATATATATATATATATATATATATATATATATATATATATATATATATATATATATATATATATATATATATATAATTATTAAGCTCTTAAAAATGTAATAAATAGAGCATTAAAGTGGTATGTTCTAAAACTATTACAGGGCTTACTTCAACATAATCGAATCATGCACATATAACATACAACACTGAGCTTTTATTTCGTTGGTTGCGAAGGAAAAATAATTAATTTGCAAATGGTTTAAGATCAATTTTCCTGAGTGCGGGTAGGTTAATGTTCATCAAAGTTCATTGTAAATTAATAAAATACCCGAAAAGCATGCTTTTTTAGGAAATGAATTTTAATTACTTTTAGTGAAACAACTGTTAGATTGATAGGTAATATCATAAAATATCACAAAAAAGTATTAGTTGTGTGATGGATTAGAAAGAAAGAGCAACAAAACTGGTCTGGAAATGATTTTATTTATTAAATATTCAAATACATTAAAATATTATCCAAATACAGACAATGACTTACCATAACCAACAATTTTTTTAAAAAGGCAATAGCAACTTCATCAATACAAATAAAAAAATTGGGCATTGCCTTAGTTTAAAAATTCGAAAATTTATATATGCAAAAACAAATTGTGAACACGTACTTCCAGTGACGTCGAGGTAGGTCTGGGCTGAGGATGCTGTGGCGACTATGTTAGTGGCAGAACAAACATAGTATCCTTTATCACTGCTCTGAGCATTGTAAACAATCAAGTTAGGACTGTTGACTGTAGGAGTATTGTATTTTCCTGGTGTTGCAGTTACTGCCTCCTGTTGACCATTGACCACTTTGTACCACTGAACAGACGAAGCTGCAGGGTTAGCAGTGATGACACACTCTAATGTAGCAGTTTGTCCAGTTAATACAGCATAGCTGTTGGACAGTACCTTTACATCTGGCTGACCTAAAAAGAGTACAAAAATCATATACTAAACCTTTAATATTTTAAACATTGAAAAAAATATCTCAACATTTATTTCTAAATTATTAACATAATTACTTTCACCAACAAATTGCAACACAAATCAAAACTTGTATAACATATTTATCAACATTTTCGATAAATAAAAAACAATCATCAACTTCCCCTACAAATAAGATATGTTGTTATGTTGTTTAACATTTTATACTCATAAACTTACTTCCGAGTACATCTAAATAGGTCTGTGAACTTTGCCCTGTGCCAATAATGTTTGTAGCATAACAGATATAGAATGTCTCGTCATTTGAATTAGTGTTTGAAATGGTAAGTGATGGCGTAGTGACGGTTGATCCACTGTATTTTGATGACGTCATATCTACAGGAACCTGTTGACCTCCCTGCACCTTTTTCCAATAAACACTTGTGTGTAGGGGTTGTGAGGTTACTGTACAAGTTAAGGTGACAGTATTTCCATAATTTACAGTGTAGGTAGACTTTTCAATTGTTACAATTGGAGGATCTGCAAAATTAAAGAAAAACATATACTGAATAAGCTGTTTCTATAATGTCATTAACAAAAGTCATTTCTTAAGTTTTATGAGTGAGTTGCATTAAATTTTGAAGTATATAACACATTACTAAAGAAAACTTACTTCCAAGGACATTCAGTGTTGTCGAGTTACTATGACCAATGCCTACGGAGTTTTCAGCAAAACATTTGTATGTAGCTATATCAGATAGGTCAGTCTGCATGATGACAAGGGATGGCGAGTTCACAGTTGAACCAGAATATTTTCCACTGTTTGTGGTTGTTATGAGTTCTTCTGCTTGGTTGCCAATTTTACGTGTCCAGTAAACATTGACCTCTGGGGGTGTGGCTGACACTGTACAGAACAAAGTGACTGGATTTCCAATGTTTACACTGTAAAAACTCTGGGCAATACTGACAACAGGTGGACCTAAAATACATTATTGTTATTTACTTTAATAAATTTATACTGACAATGTTAACTGTTTTTACACGATACATTTGCATTACAAGATTTTGAACTTTCTTATAAGTTGAGTTTTAAATATTAGAATCTAGTTCTGTAACATGTTCCTTATGTGTAAAACGATATATAATTGGTTGAAATCGCTTTTATACTCGAATGAAAATAATTGTAGTTGTCATGATGGCACATGCAAAGGAGGCACGATTAATTATCTACTTTCTCTATTTCTCTTTTTTAAGTTCTTTAGAAGTGTTATTTTATTTAAAAATCTTAAATAATCAGATTACCAGGACTGATTTGTTTATATCAACATCAGCCACTTTATTCCAGATAAACGGAAAACGGCTTTTCAGTCATAACTTGACTTTCTTGTAGATTGGTAAAATATAAAAAGGTAATCAGTTTTTTTTTTCATAATTGTTTGTATCAATTTTTTATCTAATTTTCTGCTTTCTTTTTTTTTTAAATTTGTAGTACTTACTGCCGACTACATCAAGAAATGTCTGACTACTAGAACCAGATCCAGCCAAGTTTGTAGCATAGCAGATATAATTGCCTTCATCAGAATTCTGGGCATTGGTAATGGTCAGAGAAGGTGTTCCAACTTTAGAGCCACTGTACTTGTTGTTGTTATTGGTAGCCAGGTCAATGTTTGTTAATTGACCGTTGATCAATCTTTGCCAGAAAACAATTGTTTCCTTGGGAGTGGCATCCACCTGACATCCAAGTGTAACAGTATTTCCAACAATAACATTGTAAGCATTTGATAACACTTTGACTGTTGGTATATCTGAAAGAGTAATGTTGTTCTAAACTTCATATCATTTTATTGCATATTAAAACTTGAATCAAAACCAGCAAAAAATTTGGATTTGTTAAAGGCTTTCAAATTAAATGCTTAACAACAGAATAGCTTATAACCAAAAAACTGTTCAAATTTTGCTTTTTTAGGATTTTAATCTTTGTCCAATTTGTGTCCAGAATAAAGCATAGGCTATCCAAGCAGAAACAATATTCAACTTACTTCCAAGTACATCCAAGAATGTCTGTTGACTTGATCCTGTTCCGACACTATTGTCTGCGAAACATTGGTAAAAACCCTCGTCACTCAGGTTCAGATCTGAGATGGTCAGAGAAGGTGAACCCACTGTAGATCCGGAGTATTTTGCTGTGTTTGTCAATGATATATCAGTCATCTGACCGTTCTGTAGTCTCTTCCAGTAAACTTTTGATGCAGTAGGGGTGGCTATTACAGAACATACCAAAGTCACAGACTGTGCATAGTTTCCTTGGTACAGTGACTGGCTGACCGTAGCTACTGGAGGGGCTGAAAAGAAAATTTTCAAATATTTCAATATTTATTAAAGTACCTAAAAAGGCCAAGAAAATTAAGCAAATTAGGACTATAACAAAAATGAATTTGATTGGCACTTCAATAAAAATATATAATATTACGAACAATTGAATGTTGTGCATGTAACAGTCGTTGTGCAATTATTTCTGAAATGACTACAAATAAATATCTAGATACAAATAATAGACAACTCGAATAGCAAGACAGTGTGAGATCTAAAAATTAGTTTACTAGAGTAGTTTCCTTAAAAATTTGCTCATTCTATAGTTGAAATATTCTACATTCCAGAACAATAATATAAGTTAATATTTTGCTGTAAACATACTTCCTGTAACATCTAAAAATGTCTGTTGACTGGTTCCTGTTCCAACAGGGTTAGTAGCAGTACAAATATAGTTTCCTTCATCCGAGAAATCTGCCTGGCTCACAGTCAGAGATGGTGTGCTTACTGTTGATCCACTCAATCTGTTGTTGCTTGATAAAATTACATCAGTTATAACACCATTAACGATTTTCTGCCATTTGACAACTGTGTGGGCAGGGTTGGCATTGACAACACATTGTAATGTAACAGTACCACCAACAACGACACTGTAACTGTTGGACAAAACAGCTACTAACGGAAGTCCTGAAATTATTCAAATAAGCATTTAAGAAAAGGGAATAGCTAAAATTTAACGCTAATATTTATAGGCAATATTAACGTTATTAAAATCATTTCTTATTGCCTATTCAACAATAAATTTAAACTTGTAGAGACATATACGGGTAGAAAGGTTTGCTTAAACCAAGAGACATTCTGGCAAGTTTTTAATAAATTACTTTACTGAGTAAGAATAAGATCAAAGAATAATCAATAAACAATTTTGGCTTAAATGGACGATTAGAGATGAACATTACCTCCATTTACATCCACAACAGTCTGTGCACTTTGTCCAGTACCGACACCATTGGTTGCAAAGCAGATGTAAATAGCTTCGTCGCTGAGGTCAGCATTGTTGATGGTTAGCGAAGGAGTGGTCACTGTTGATCCGGCATATTTGTTGTTGCTATTTGCAACATTAATTGTGTTTGTGACACTATTTTGAATTTTTTGCCAAAAGACAATGGTGTGGATGGGGTTGGCCGTTACTGTGCACACAAGTGTAACACTTTTGCCATAGTCTGTGTTGTACTGGGGCTGTGCAACCACAACTTTTGGAATTTCTGTAAACATAGACAACATATTACATTTTTTTACTATTTGTGTTCTATGATTTATTTCTCTACTGCAGAATTGACAATCTTTTATATTTTTCGTTAATAGGCGTGGACTTAATACTGAAAATCATAATCGATTGGTTGATGTTTCAAGTCCCGTTCAAATGTGCACTATTTATTTCAGACACATGTAATATATTGTTTAGTAGATTTGTTAAGAATTTTTTCAGATAAACGCCGCTGAATCCATAAAAAAAATTCCAATAAATACTATATAATTTCTTAGGCAATTTAAGTGCCTATACTTATCCTAATATAATAGTAAAGTGTTACCTCCTAAGACATTCAGAACAGTTGTGGTACTTTGTCCCACACCAATACTGTTCTCTGCATAACAGACATAGGAAGCGCGGTCATCCAGATTGGCATTGTTAATCACCAGGGATGGTGAAGATACAGTGGACCCGGAGTATTTGTTGTTGCTGGTTTGCATATTCACATTTGTTGTTACGCCATTTATTATTTTTTTCCAATAAACAGTGGTGTGTACTGGATTAGCAGTTACTGTGCAACCAAGGGTTACCGTGTTACCGAAATCAACCTGGTAATTTGGTAGGGTGACTGCAACAGTTGGTGGCACTGAAAAATGAATAACCAATGAACTTTACTTGTTAGTTGTAAAGTGTTGAAATATTATAGTAAATTAATAGAATACAAAGAATCTAAGGACCAAACATATAAGATTTGTTATCCGTGACATATTTACTGTCAAATAGACAAGTGTATAAAGAGCATTAAAATTATTTAAATGCCTTAACAGTTGCCACATATATAAAGATTAAATAAAAATCTTGTCGATTCCATGAGGAAAAAGACCAAACAGAGACGCAATTGGAGAAAAATCGTCTCGTATTTCATATTTTAATTAAATATTGTATACATACGTCCATTAACATCTAAGAATCCTTGGTTACTGCTGCCAGTTCCAACAATATTTGTAGCAAAACATCGATAGTTGCCTTTATCGCTGAAATCTGCATTGTTGATGGTAAGAGACGGGTTGACGGTTGTAGAACCACCATATTTACTAGGATTTGTTGTTGGTCCAATGGTTATAACAGAGCCACCAATATTTCGTTCCCAGTAAACAGTCTGGACAACTGGATTAGCTGTGACGGTACATCCTATTGTTATTGTGTTACCAACCAAAACTTGGTAGTTGGGTGCTCCAATTATGGCAACTGGTGGATCTGAAAAAACGTATGTATTTTGTTTTAAAAAGATACACCTGTAACTCTTAGAGCAGGGTTGACAAGCCTGTGATTAACTTTAGATGACTAACTACCTAACCGATCGGCCACTGAGTTTCCTTATAACAATAATAACAAAAAGAAAAAAATCTTTTATAAAATTAATCAAACGAAAAAAACCAAACGTACTATTCTTCATATTTGAAAATAATGGAGAATGAACATGCATGAACAAGTAAAAATTAAAGGTAAATCCAATTTATTTGATAATTCTATAGACAACTTTAAAAACTATAAAATTATTTGTAAATATGTGACATTGTTGTTTGCCCAACATGTGCCTTCCTTTAATATTGCACATATTTAAGTTAAGAAGTATCTTGTAGGTGTAGATATCGTAACAAATTGTGTTATTCCCAAAATGAGCCTTTTGTAATTAGAGCTGTTTAAAGACACTATGGTAAATAATAAGAAAATACAAACCTTTCTGTGTATATAGTGGATTCGTGTGTTTTATATTTTCTTGTGATGACACGCTTGATGTATCGTATATTAACTCGAAAATAAAAAGCTTGGTGGATCATTTTTATGGCAATGATCTCACGAGAGAGATAGAGTGTGTCAGGCGGTCATATCAAGAAAATATGGCGTAAATACATCGAGTTAGGGATTGTTTACACTGAAAGTGGTAAACATCTAATACTTTTTAGAGAAGCGAAACGACCGAAAAAAGCGCGCGAAAATTGCAAGACGTATGGTTTAATCGTGTAATTATTATACATCAATTCTAAATGGCATTCTTTGACATAAAAATCATTTTCAAAAATTTAATTATGACCATCAATTGTTTTAGAACTGTAATATGTGGGAATAATAATTGAGAAATGCAAATGGGAAAGCTTTTAATAGCACATCCTCACAAGTCAGGGTTTCTGTGTCCACATGTGTACACGAAACCCTGACAAACTTAGCTAGGAAATTCCCGGGCTAGAAGATTTTCATATGACGTCAAATTAATGAAATTGCTTGAAAGAAGCAAGTGTTCGGCAGTATTTATTTTTACTCATTCTTGAGTGTGAAGAAAACGTAACGAAACTAGTAAATAACGCGGTAATAACAAACAATTAACACTAGTGTACAAAATACACTGATTTTCATATGGTCTATGCAACACATCCGTTTCGACATCGGGATATCCCTTACCCAAGTCGTGAATGAAAGCGAGCTTTTGATTAGCTACATCAAGGTATGATGAAGCCAATCAAAATAGTGACTTCTAGCCCGGGAATTTCCTAGCTAAGTTTGTCAGGGTTTCGTGTACACATGTGGATGCAGAAACCCTGACTGGTGAGGATGTTAATAGCATAAAATAAAGCAGAAATTTTTAAGTAAGTGTCCAATCAGAATGCAAGTTCAATTTCAGTCCGCATTTGTTGCCATGGGTAAGTGTCATTTAGTTCACAATAAGAAAATTTACCGACAGGGGACTTCGTTTTTATCAAGAATGATATGACATCTGATTATGATTCTTTGCCTCGAATTTTACTTTTCACAGAGCAGTGACATGTATAATTTATTGCAATACATTACACTATTTTACTTATTTAGTGGCACAAACATGCCATTTACCTCCTACTACTGTTAACGTTGTGGCAGCACTATTTCCTGAACCTATGAGATTTTCAGCATAACATCTGTACTGGCCCTGGTCCTTTATGATCGCAGAATTAATTGTCAAGGAAGGGTTTGCTGGGGTACCACCAGAGTAGCCTGGGTCTCCAGAGTTTATTATCAGAGTGTTATCCTTCTGCCAGTATACTTTGGTTTGGAATGGAATAGCCGACACTGTACATACCAGGGTAATAGGGTTTCCATAGTTTACACTGTATGTAGGTTGTTGTATGGTTACTGTTGGTTTAACTAAAAAGGAAAAAAAAGAAATCAATGGAAAACATGGAACTAGAATGTGGTGTACTTTAATCAGATTATATACAGCCTGCCATTAGGAAATTAAATTTATTTTCTCTTTAAAAAAACAAACTCTACAATCATAAAAAGGCAAAACAGACAAATTCAAATTAGTTCTGAGTCCAGAGTTAGCGTTAAGCAATTGTAAACAAAATCTACTAAATCAGAAAAATGAAACTGCTTTTGCAAGTTACATTTCCAGGTCTTTTAGTTTTTAATGTTTACTTTTCTAAAATTAAAACCCATTTTGAATGGTATCAATCAACTGCAAAAATATATATAATAAACATAATATACATAAACAACTTACATTGAACGGTCACATTTATGGTATTGGTATTAACGGTTTTCGTTCCATCAGTTGCTTGGCAAACGTACTGTCCAGAATCAGAGGTTTGTGCATTGCTGATGCTGAGAGATGGGATGTTGACATTGCCATTTGACAGACGGGCATTATTAGCTATAATTATAGGAGTTGGGCTGTTGTCTTTATACCAGCTTACACTGGTGGCCACTCCAGTCACATTGCAGACCAGGACAAGATTGGTACCAAGTGTCGGTGTATAGGTAAGCTGTGGTGCATTGATTGCCAAAGGCACTGAAAAATAACATCAAAATTGCATAACTGTTACTGAACTGAAAATAACATTGTTACTGGATTATAAAAGATACCTTTTCATGAGCAGATCTGAACACAAATACATATTGTGTCAAACAAAAATATTGTATTTATATTTAAATGTTCTTTTTCTGAAAGATTTATTGAAATTTATATCCAGATCAAGTCAATTATAAATGTATTGTGGCTGGAATTTGTTAACAGCTGACAGAAGTCATCCTGTTTGGTCAGTATCCAAATATATGGACAATTAATTCTTACACTGAATACATCATTTTAGTTATTAACATTTACACTTCTATTCTGCATATTTATTTCAAATAACTAATAATTCCATATAACAGCTAAATGTTTTCTATTGGTGTTTATCTGGAACAATATTAAAGAAATAAAAGCTCTTTCTTCTACTCACAGTTGACTGTAATTTTAAGGCTTGTAATCTGAGGCTTGTTCGGTATTGTTGGGTGGTTAACTTCACAATATATTGTAGCACCATTATTTGCTGTCGTTGGAGTCCACGTGACCACCTTTGTATTATTATAAGCAACGGCAACTGCATCATATTTGGTAGTTTCCGTTATACTAGTAGTTGGAAAAACAGTAGTGTCGTAACTCAATTTCATTGTTGGTTTGGGGTATCCACCAAGACTGACACATGTCCAATTATTTGGGGTTCCGGATATCACAACCGGTGGACCAGTAAGTACAGGTGAATTTGGCACGGCTGAAAACAAAATATTTAAATGGTATTCGATATGCAAGAGGCTATAATAGGCAAACTACTCTACTTCGGTATCGTGTACAAAAATGTTAATGATCGACTCAGATTTAATCAAAACTTTGTTTCAGCTTCAGAACTAGTTATTTATCTAGCATTGACCCAATTTTTTAGCGTCTCATTATGTAAATCTGACATTTAATGGACCTCATATATTAATTAGTACGTGATGACTTTGGTATTTTTTAACACAAGTTGCAAATTGTCTTTGATTCTATGATATCGCAAACGTCGTGAAAGGGCCAACAAATATAAGCTGACGATTTTGTTAATAATGTTTTGTTAGACAAGGTCCTTTTCTTTGATACAAGTTACATAACATTTTAACTGATTAAACTAGTATCAGGTTGGAAACAGAGTGTTCAGAAATAATATTGATAGAAAACATGCATCATTAAAATTGAATTCAATTGCAAGTGTAGAATGTAAATGTCTGAACAAATTTCTTCTGAAAAACACAGATTTCAGTTTTAATGATTGAATAAATACTTACAATACACTTGAATGAACCAAGTAGCGGCCAGTGGATTCTGGAGAACATTATTATCAACCCGACATTCGTATACTGCCAAGTGATCATTTTTTGTGACGGTGAACGTGTAATCATTCGTCGATACACCACCGGCATCATTGGTTTGAGTATCATCCAACAGTACGCCTGCTTTATACCATTTAACAGTTGGTATTGGGTCACCTCCAAACGTTGTACATATTAATGTAATGATGTCGCCCGCTGTGATAATGTTTGGTCCAGTAAGTATAGGTGCGCTTGGCGGAACTGTAAAAATCCAACACATATTTTTTAATGTTACTCTTATTGACACGTGTTTTATTTTAAACAATAAGCCGCGAAATAAAAAAAAAGAATATATACAACGTTTTTTTCAACAAGAGAACTGCAAAAGGTTTATAAATTTGTTTAACATTTTACATAAACACTTTTTTAGCTTTGCATAAAATTATATAACACTCTTGTTTATAAACCTACAAAATCATTTGAAAAAAATAGAAAAAATTATCAGTCTTATTTAGAAAGCTAAATAATGCAGGCCTCTAAACAGAGTACAAAATGTTCTCAAACGAAATTCAGAGGAAATTACATGCCTTTGTCAGAAAAGAGAACAAAAAATAGTATACCTTTGTAGATGTGCGTGTTATGAAGTATATGTATACTGGAGACATTACCATATACTCTTATTAATTAATCTCTGTATACTAGCAGGGAAAACTATCCTATAATTACGTTAACAGAAAAATATCGACATGTATGTTTAATCTAACAAAATGCAATAGTTGTGAAATTTAATTGTTGTTGACCATAAATAATTAAATGGGAATATTTGTGTTACAACTCGACTTTTTCGTATCAGGCAATCTGAATAATTACCTTGAGCCAAAACTGGTACAATTAAAGTAACGAATCCGAGGAACACCGCAAGGTTATGCTTAGTGTCCTCCATCCTGTCACGTGATGGAAGGTCCCTTAGTCTTCTTCTTATTCCACGACAGTTATATCTAAAAAAATAAATAGGTCATTGTTTACTATGTTGGTTTAATTCCATCACAGGTGTGATATCTAATATGCATACGAGTCTACAACGCAGATTCAAGTAAAAAAAATTTTCGCAAGGCTAACTGAAACTCACCAATACAACAAACATAAAAAACAACACAGCTATATTATTTTACGGTAATTCAGTAACTTGGCAAAACTATATTGCGAGACGACTGCACCTTACCTGCGAAGACTGATGAAGACCTCGTATTCAATCTATGTACCAATATGTGGACATAATTTTACTCGTACATGTAATTTTTTCTTTGTTTGATTGTTGTTTAACGCCACTTTAAGTATTTTTCAGCTATATCATGGCGTCTAGTTTTTATTGAGGGGAGCCGGAGTGCCGGGAGAAAACCCGTGACCTTCTGTTGGAGCGCACCCTGCCACACTGAGACTCGAACCCGCAATCTCAGTGTTGACAGACCACGTGAGCAATAGCAGAGCAACTACCTTAATGACTTGGCAATCTAGTACCCTTCGTACAGGTATCAAGTTCCGTATATACAGCATGCAAAACAAGCAGATTTGTTGTGTGGGTGGTTTAATCAAAATTATTCTTTATTATTCAGTACTTATTTGTTGTTTGTTTGTTTCTGAAAAGGTTTTAGCACATTATTAAAATACATTCACACATTTACGTGAATTTTTATTTCTAAAAACTATTAATAGCTTTGATCTCTCGTTAGGAATGTATTTCCACGGGGCATATCTGAATACAAGTATCGCCGGGAGATCTCAGTTTTGACTACAACTAAAAATTACAAGTAATTAATTAACTGTAATTTAAATGTTTGTAATCTTATCAAATATTTGTATATTAAAGCCGATTGTTAACTTCATTTCCGGAACTAAACACTAGTATTAGGCTACAAATAACCTCGTTAGGTTAATCCTATTACTTCTTATTGTTCTTGACCGTCAATGTTCTTGTATGGAGAATTTTATGTTTTATGCCTGAAGTATTCGGACCGGCTGATACAACGTGCATTCGGACTATACGTGCTATTTCGTATGCTTCATACCTTAAACGAACGGACCATAACTAAAACGGTCCATTACTAAAACGGACCATAACCAAAACACGAACTACCGAAAAAAATTTCTTACAATTCGATTTCAAACTATCATTGGGTCTATCATATCAACTAAAATTGCAATATATATTTTTGATATATCTGCTTGATAATCTATCATAAAACACTTTAAGGCAACTCATCAACACGTTTGCGAACGAAACGGGTTGGATATGATAATTGTTAATGCTTTCTGGTTGAGGTTTTAAATTTTTACATGAGCCGGTTTTTCAAGTTAACAAGGAGACACGGAAAGCGTAAAGTTAGTCGTCTTTATTTTTAAGATTAAAGCATCTCAAAATACTTTGTTAGTATTAGGTATCTATTTTATATTTGAATTTGACTTTCCACAGTGAAAATAACCGGTATTGTGTTATTAGTTCCTAATAATTGTTTATTTTCTGTGAAATTTTTTTTTATTAAATTAATTCAATTAAACAAAATTTATGTAAAATAAACTTACTTTCACAAATAATTTGTTTCCTCTTCTGTGTCCAGTTGGTCACAGATATCTTAATGAATTATTAAAATGTATTTATATAACTGCACGGTTTTTTTTAAAGGCGTGTCTAAATCTCATTCTCAATTTTCATTGGTCGAAGATTTGATCTTGACTACAGGTACTAATCCGAAGCCACGAATTAATTAAAGACCCATGTTATTGTATTTAGATGTCTAAAATGTGTGAGTAAAAAGAATAGAAATTGTTAAGGAAATTAAATATCTATCTTACTCCAAATGTTTATTGTTATAATTTAGATATGTTGAGCATTATTTGACAATTGTGTCTCCGCAAAAGAAAATTATAATTCTGAAATTTTTTTTACTTAGCAAGTATTTACTTGATTAATGGACTGCTGGTTGTAAAACTTGAATACAAATAACAGACACGTCCTATCAACAATGATATAATTTGATATTAAACTTTTTAGTTAAAAGATAAAACAAGGCGTCAAAGTTTTTGTATTGAACATTAACGATTTTTTATACCAGAGAAAGGGCAGCTTATGTTAAAAAGTCCGTTTGGTTATTAAGATAACAGTGTGATCAATTTTACGTTCGACCAAAATAAATTGCTGTGTTCTTTAAGTTTATGCTGCAACATAACACTTTTTGGGGTTATTTGTTGAATAACATCTAACAAGGCAAATAATAAACGTAATTTATACTTTAGTTGCAAGTCGAATATACAATCTTATTTTAAATTTTGTTTAATAATGATATGAACCGCAACCTATAGACTTGCTACATTATTACAGCTACATTGAGGCGAAATCAGTATTTAAGGCTTCTGCTGAATTATTTTATGGTGAAATAATATACACGTACATAAAATGTTGGCACGACGCTTATTAGTGGTCCCTGCTAAAACATAACTACACTACTGTAGGTTATGAGACAAATGTATGCCAATTTATTTTAGCTAAACACTACAAAAATGACGGAATTCATAAATGATATTACAGAAATAAGTGGTAAAGATATAAAGGACGATATAAATTATATTCATTGAAATATATATCAAAATTTATTTGTATTTGCATACTTTACGCGTGTACATTGTTCTGTAATTTTATGGTGATATTTCTTTTACTTTTGAAAAATGTCTGTACAGTTTAATAGATAAAATTTAAAAAATAGTCAAGGTTTGTAAGGGCTGTTTACGCTGTTCGTTTTTTAAATATACAAGCGACAATTGTCTGGGTTTTTTTTACAATATTGTTTGTCATATCATGTATAACTTTGCGTCCGTTGTCTATTACAATATGAATGTATGGGTTATACATTTTTCACGACCATTTCGTAAGATCGACTTTCACACGAATATTTGACATGTTAACTTCACTTTTATAACATTTTCACTAAAATAGGGTAAATATAAACCATTAAACTTGTTAAAACTCCCCAAAAAATATTATTGTAATGTTTGTTAGGGTATATTTTGGTAAAAATTCACACCC
The DNA here is from genome assembly GCA_944474755.1 of Limnoperna fortunei. Taxonomy (NCBI): domain Eukaryota; kingdom Metazoa; phylum Mollusca; class Bivalvia; order Mytilida; family Modiolidae; genus Limnoperna; species Limnoperna fortunei. The sequence goes on along the minus strand of OX104112.1, from coordinate 89,205,892 downwards.
TATTGAAAATTGGTAAATACGGCAAATAAATCTTCACAAAATAGTGCATGTAATGTATTGTTTATTCAGTTTTGTTTAAACTTTGCTTGCAGTTTTAATTAAGACTATATGAAACAAACACTATAATATAATTATTTTGTCCGAAAATTACATAAATTATTGTTCGTTTTTTACTAAAGAATGTTTATCCCCTGACCTGCTGTCCTGACGTAGGTGTTAGACATTTTTATCTCTAATTAGCCTAGTGTTAACTGTAGTTTTCAGGTGACTGTTAATTGCTTGGGGCACAATAAATTGTTTATTCATCGGACAAAAAAGAAATTTGTAATTAACCTATTGTCCTCTCAAAGGGATTATCCCTGTTTGGTTTACTCCGGTGTCAATTAACGGGATTAAGACTTTTTATTTCCTTTACTATTGCACAGGTTAAAATAAATCCTAAGAAAATTACTATTTATATACAATACCATAGACAATTTGTATAGGGTATCTTATTGATTTTGTAAAAAAAAAAGTCCATAAAATTCCCTTGTGGCGTTAATCTTTACTGGTTAATCTTTACTGGTCTCAAAGTTTTTTTTATAGTAAAGCTTAACTATCCTCAAAATTCTACCATCTTTATTACAATTTAATTTGCCACATTTACGCAACACTATTAAGCAGTTTTTCAGCTACATGTATATCAAGGTGTATTGTCTTAAATGGTGAGGGGAAGGGGACCGGTTAAAGAACGGACGACCTTTGACAAGAAAAATGGCGGTCTTGTCCGTTAAGTCTGTAGTTGAACTTTCTACTTGGCGAACTCGGACTCGAACCCAGTCTAGTCAGCGGGACATAGGATTTTAATGTCATCCTCACGAAAAATGACGAAATGGCTAATCTTAAAACTTGTACTTTAAATAAAAATTTAACATTTACGCAAAACCTATGAAAGTTACAAGAGTAAAACTAAAAGAAAAACTGACTGAGCTATTGACGATGAGTATATGTCATAAATATGGTATCTGTATGAAAATTGAAAGTATTCATTTTCTATATCAAATATCATTTTAATAGCGACATAGAGACAATCGGTAATAAGAATTTTATTGTCAGTTTACACGGCACATAATATAAGATATCGCTACAAAATAAAGGTAAATTTTATGAATGTCCAACGAAGCAATACCAGAAATTACATATTTATATGTGTAATCGTATAACGTTTAATAAAAATAGCAGAATGACAGCAAACATATTTCGAAGTTAAAGTACATAATAATTTTATAACGAAACCAAGCTAACGACGCCCGGACTCGATGGAAGTAGTGAGATCAATAGCGTTGACAGGTTCAAGTAGCGTTGACAGGCTCAGAATTTCCCGTTTTCGTTTTAACTCCCGTCAAATTAATGTAAATCACGTCATGTTTGGGAAAAGTGGACTGTGTGGCTCGATCTGTATAAAATATTCACTGATTAGCTATTTTATCGAATTGAAAATTAAGTTCAACGCCAGAATGGCTTGTTCTGAGATCTAAGTATTAAAAAAAGTGTAAATACCAGTCATTAAACAAGGCATAAATTTTGCTTAGCTTACACCAATAGATGACAGGTTGACTTTACAATGTTAACATTCAATGTATCAAATGTCTGTTTCTTAGCACAGAAACATAGCAAAACTGCAAACAAACAAAACACTATCTTACTAAATATCTGAAGAAATCAAAATATTCTTGTTAGACAGCAGAGCTTACAGAGGACTAAAACCTGACAATGCTGTTGCATATTAGTACAGTAGTCAATTGATCACATGATATTTACATTCTCAAGTATGAAAAACTAGCGTTTTTTTATATTGACGGTCAATGTCACATAAAACGGTCCGTTTTATGTGATATTGACCGTCAATATAAAAAAAACCGCTAGTTTTTCATACTTGAGATAATTTTAAATAAGTAAATAATTAAATAATTTTAGAGTTATTTCCCTTTAAAAAGCTGATGATTTTTGACAGACGACACTCATAAACATTGTAAAGGAGAGTCTTTTCTCGATTATTGTTAAAAAGAAATCATATGCATTCAATACTGTTGATATGTACTTGCATCTGGTATTGTAGTTTTTAATTCAATAAACAAAATATTAAATGATACATAGGCAATGCGAAGAAATTTTGTCTACGGAGAAAAATATATAGAGAAGCGATTTATATGTAGACCAACGCACAGTACAATGGATCAAAGCTTTTTTGATAGGTAGATCACAGACTGTAATCCTCGATGGTGCTAATTCCAAGGAATTACCAGTAATGTCAGGTGTGCCCCAAGGTTCAGTACTCGGCCCACTAGTTTTTCTACTTTATATAAATGACCTACCCAATCATACAAAATCCCAAGTCCGCCTATTTGCTGATGACACTGCAGTATACTTAGTCATCACAGATAACGCAGACTGTCTTGCGTTACAAAAAGATTTACAAACCCTAGAAGCTTTGGAGAAATTATGGGAAATGGAATTCAACCCCGGAAAATGTCAGGTCCTAAACATTACCAGAAAAAAAAGAAAACCAATTTTGATTATAAATTACACGGACATATTTTAGAAGTAAAACCCAGTGCAAAATATTTAGGCGTTGATCTCTCAAGTGACTTGTCATGGAATCAACACATTAACAGAATTACACAAAATGCTAACAAAACTCTCAGATTCCTACGCAGAAATATTCCCTCTAAGGATAAGAAAATCCGCCAACTTGAATACAAATCCCTAGTCAGACCACAACTTGAATATGCATCTACTGTTTGGTAATCCCACACACAATGTTACATCTATAAAATTGAAATGATCCAACGGAGAGCAGCCCGTTGGGTCAAAGGTCAATATTCCCATTATGACAGTGTTACAACAATGTTAAAAGACCTACAATGGCAGACTCTGGAATCCAGAAGATCAACTGCTAGACTTTGTATGTTCTTTAAAATTGTTTATGGTTTTGTTGAAATCCCAGTCCCGCCCTACTTTGTACAACCATTGAAAAGAACTAGACATATACACCTCCCTCACATATAGAAAGATTCATTCAAAGATAAATACATATAAATACTCATTTTTCCCGAGAACTGTTGTTTTATGGAATCAGTTACCTACCACCGTCGTTCTGCAGCCTGATCCTGATCATTTCAGACAGGCATTAAATAAACTAAATACTGTCTGGATAGCAAAACACTGTTCTTTTATCCAGTTTTTAACTCGTTATCAATTCCAATACTAAATCTAAAAATTAAATTTCCCTGACTTTTTATTCACCAACAATAAGTCTCTAGATGTCCCCTTGTCATCTTTCATTTTTATCTTTTATTTTTTGCACTGACGCGCACCTGCTAGTAATACCCGAAAGGGGAGTCAAGCAGTATTAATAGATAGATATACTGTAGTTGAACCAGGCGATTTTTTTTATAACATCGGGAAATTTTGAAATGTACAGACACAAACCCGTGTCGCAAATTCGCTGTTGTGTCTATGAAGAGCCCTCTGACGTCCCACGCTCCCATCAAAGTCTACAAAAGAGTTGAACAAGTTAGTCATCTTTTTTATCACACAGTGTATCTACTCATGTTCTGCGGGTTCGAGTCTTGATGCGGGCAAGGTGCACTCAACTTCCAATCGATTGCAAGTTTTCCTACCGAAGATTAGGGGTTTCTCCAAGTACTCAAGTTTTCTCCTCAATAAAATAAATGGACTCCACAATTTACCTGGACAATTTTTGAATGTAGCGTTAAATAAACAAAACCAATTACTAGGCCTTTAAAAAATTAGTTCTTTAGCTTTCAATTATTTTCAACACTTTGGCGCAATAACAGACGTACATTTTTTTCATCTGCTTATAAAATATTAAAATGTGTCTTAGAACAACTGTTGAGACCATTGAACGCTGTTAGTAAAAATAAACAATGCAATGTTACAACATAAATTTTTAAAACTACAAATCTTTCCTTTCTGTCAATCTATTCTCTACATCATGTGCCGATCGTTTATACCATGTTTTAAGCCATCTGTACACCAAATCAAGTACCCATCGTTTAAACCAAAATAAAAAGTAACACTTTCTCTTGTAAATGGCTTAATTAAGAGCCCGCCACTTAATGACGCACGCCCTATCAGTCTGTTCGTCTTTCCGTTTAAAACTAATCGTGTCCGAGCTTTTTTCTTTCTTGAAGTTGACTTTGATATTTGAAATGTGGATAGATAATTTCAAACCGATGCGTAGCATGCCATGGTCTGACGTTGACCACAAGGACAGCGGGCCCACAGGGATGGATACCATCTCATTAAGTTCAAGATTTGTGGTTCTGATTTATGTAGCATTGGTCTTTTTCCTTGCCGCCATAAAACGGAAATTTCTACAATGCCTAATATTCATTTCATCTTACAGAAGTGTATAATCCCGGTCAAAAAATATATCCAGATAGTGCTATGGATATTACTAAAATAATCCAGAATAACATTATTACCGAATCTATTCCGAAATTATACTCCTGCGAGATTAAAAAATGACCGGAAAATTAGGTGCGAAAACGTAGCTCTGATGGTAGCTCTTTTTTCTATGGTCTTAAAAAAAGAAAGAAAAGAGAACCACTAGAGCTACGTTTTCGCAGCTACCGGATAATATGCTTAAAAACAAGGGGGGGGGGGAGGTTGAATTATTCCCGGGCTGCTCCATAACGAGTAGTTGGACATAAAAAATCAAAATAGTTATATTAATTTATTGTCATCAATTCTTCCCTGTTTGATTCCCAAGAACGCAGATAGAATCCACCAGTTGCAAAAAACGACTGCATGTCTTAGAAACTTCCTTGATACGATGTTGTCTACATAAAATTTACTGTTCGCATTTCGGATCGACCTGAAATTCGTGTTGCATTCCGATCTTCTTCACCACACCCACCATTAAGAAATCCCTTTTCGATGTTTATTGAAACACTATACTTATACATCCGAAATCTTAAAAGAATTGTTGTCTTCAACTTCGTTGGAACATCTTGTAAACTATCGTTCAGGCTTCCGGTGTACTGCTACTGTTTACAGCTGCATGCATACTATCCATGTAGGCGTAGTGGATGATTTCCCTCGTTTTCGTCTATTCTCTTGACGCATCATCGGTACAGTTGCTCTTGGATGGTTTCACCATATTTTGGAAAAGTTGCAGTTCTCAGCATAAACGTCGAATTACGTTTTCTGTCCCACGTAAAGCAATATTGTCATTTGTAGTTAACGGTTGGTGGTCAGCCTTCCAGTGTAGGTTTGTAACGTATCTATTGTTTGCAGACGAATTTTCATTTGACTCCCTAGATGAAGCCTTCTATCTTTATTTTTTTGGTGAATGAGTTGGTCCGTTCATACCCGATGAATGCAGTTGAAAAATGTATTGCAAAACGGGCTTAAACTACCAACGCAATGTATTTGAAAATGACTTTAGAATTTCTTAATGTCCGGAGTAATTTGACTATAATCAACTTCAGATAGTCCGTTGTTTATTCCACTGAAAAAAATAACATAACTATACATAATTGAGCAATTTCTTTTTGTGAGTTCAAGCTCAAACATAGTACCCAGAGGAGACAGTCAATAAAAGTACAAAAAATATCTAATATATGTGAATAAGAAAATGCGTTTTAACGTGGACATTGTATCAAATCTGACAAGTAAAAGTATTTAATGTTATAAATGTTGTCCATGTTATATATGAGATAGTTTAACTAAATCGCAGTCATAATTGAATATAGTATTTCAGTATTTGCAAATTTAACTTTTGATAGACCATAATGAAAGGGACACAACTGTAGCATACTTCAACATACTAGCATGTCGTATACTCGTAAATGTAAAATATTATATAATAAAAAAGTAATACTTCTACAGAGTACGCATATTTCAGTAACTTAATGTTCGATTCTATCTTTTTTCCTGCTATTGACAAGGGCATGATAACAATTTAACAAAATCAGAATGATACTTATAATGTAGAGATAAGAAAACACAAAAATCTCGTTAAAACAAGAGAGAAATCAGGTGGAACAGAAGGGTAAAACAGTTATTGATCTTATCTGTTTGTATTTTGTCCGCAATAAGTTTTCTGTTGATAAAACAATCAGTAAGTAAATATTTATTTAATAAAACCGCGTTTGTGCATTAAATGAATGTCTCTGATTGAGGGTTGGGTGAACTGTTTTCTATATTTATGTTCTGTGAAGGGACACATAGTCGCCGATTCGTCCGTTCATTCTTCAGTTTTGTCCGGAGCATATCTCAAAATCCTTAAACAGATTGACTTCAAATTTGAGTGTAGTGTACAACAACCATAACTCAACCTACGTTAATTGTGGAGTTAATCTCCCTTAGTTTATTTTTCCTGTCATTATTATACTATTTTTGGAGTTAATGTACGGTGCTGTTTTAATGCAGTCTATTATTCACATTCAGTCTTTTTTTTTTTGGGGGGGGGGGGTAACTTAGAGCAAATAATATAGTCAGACGCGGTGGGGTTTTTTTTAAACTTACCATGTAACACTAAAAAGATGCAAATCACTCTTTTTAAAATTTGATGTCATTTAAAAAAACAGCCATATTTCTATTTTTTATAAATGATTTAAAGTTTAAGCAACAGAAAAGAGAACCCTGTTTTCTCAACTTACATTTGAATGTTGTAAATTTCTACCTATTAAATAATACTATTTAGAGATTTTCCGTTTGGTTATGTGTGTTTTTCTTTAATAACTGTTTAACTTATTTTCAAAAATGTATAAGAGATATCCGGTATACTGTGATAGATCGGCGACCCCTAGAACAAGCAAGAAGTGACTGTCCCAAACATAGTTAATATACATTTACTCCACATTGGTTGCTTATATAGTGGACATTCTCATGATAAATTGAGTCCACAAGGCAGTAATAAAATTGATAATGCCCGAGCTGCAAAATGGCAGAATTTAAATATAATAGAGTTTTCACGAAAAACTACTTATCTGTTGTTGATGTCTGCGATTTGCTTTTGTTTGTTTGTTTGTTTTGTTTATTTGTTTGTTTTGTTTTTTTGTTTTGTTTGCTTAATTTTTTTTTTAATTCATAATGTTGTTATTGAAGTTCACATCATTCACAAATTTATATCCAGTTGTTTTTGGTGGGTGTAAATGAGACAAGCAGCCATTAAAAAGAAATGTTTTTATTACATTTGCAAAACGATGTTTTATAATCCAAAATGTATAATATTATTACAAACATTTATGGTCAAAGCGACCTCTAAAGGTTTAACATTAGCACATACTATGCTTTAGCACCAAAATAATAAAATAAAGTTGTAAACAAAATGTTTATAATCTACATTTATAGCTTTCTCAACGCAGATCATGACATCAAACCGACGACAAGAATAAAAAGTCGTTTCAGTTTTATCAAGAATCATATCCTTCGAAAGATGTTGACAATTATTTATTGTTATACATTGCAATCTTGTCTTTCGTTAATTTTGAAGATGTGTTGATTTTTTTAGCAAAATCACCGATAGCAATCTTCGATATGACTTATTTGCACTTTCTCTACACGTGTTACTGTATATCTGAATTAAAAATTAAAACATGTCAAAGTACAGAACCTGTTACACACTTTACACACGGCAGTGATTTTTAATTAACTATTACGAATGATCTAAACGAGAGATTTTTATAAGCTCTTAAAATAATTTCTATTTAAGGCTGCACGAGAAAATGTTATGCTACACATCACGTATCATTTTAGTAATAATTTGCAATAAATATTGATATTGCGTATGATCAAGCAATTTGAGATGATTGCTTATATTTTATGTCTTGTGATTTTTATCTTTTGTAGACACCTTCGTATGCTGGGAACAATAAAATGCCAGGAATTCAGAATAACAGAATTTAGAAATAGAACAACTAAGTTTAGAATTATATACGAATAACTTAATTCAGCTTAACAACAAATGCATTATAAAATGTAGGAAAGCATAAAAGCTTGTACCTTCACGAAAACTAAAGACAATTATTCTCTTTAAATTCAAAAGTTTTTGGTCTATTGCTTGTTGCGTTGTGACAAGTGGTAACATATATACCATCGTAATTAACTGTTTCATTAATTTGACTGAAAAAATATTTTTTTAACAATTTAAAATTAATATATACGAGTAGTTTTATTACATTGTTAAATTAATTGTAATGTTTTTTTAAATTAAAATTATAATAGCTTATACAGATATATACAATACTGCGTGAAATCACTCTTTAAAATAAAATGCAGAAAGTCTACAATCAGTTACTTCCGAATAAAATAAATAAAACAAGCAAATAGTTTTCGAATGCATTACGACAAGTTTTTCTTGTTTTTTTCCGTGAATAAATTTTTAATTATTATAAATACTACCGGTATTTACAGAAAAGATACAAATGAAGGAATTTATCGCTGGAAAACCTTCAAGAATGCATTCCGAAACGTAGATTACACACCAATTGTTGGTATATAATGCATTAAGCGAAGGACTATATCTAAATGAAATTTATGGATCACAGTATTATAAAGTGCATACTAGTTACACAGATCTGTTAGTCTGCATGCTGTTACCGCCAGATATTCAGCTTTATCAACATAATATTTACATTTAATATAATTATTAACTGAAAGTTTTTGCAACATTTATGTACGACCACTTTTTAACGGTTAGATTTATATGAGGATTGGATACAAATCTAGGAAAATATGAACATTTACAGATAAAAATAGTAAAATTCAATCACACTTATTATACTGCAGAATTTTAATGTGTGTAGAGTGAAACATGCACAAATGTATTAGAAATGATAAGTGCTCAGTTTTTTTACATTTAATTTATGCATAAATGTACATGTATATTTGGTACGATTATCATTATGTCTTCTTAATTATTGTAAGAAAAATTAACTACCATTTCTTTACTTTTACTAGAATGCGGATGGGAAACATTAGAGGCTCACAGGAAAAAACATAAGCTCATATTATTTCATAAAATGGTACATGGAAATACCCCTGAGTACCTGTCAAACTTGGTTCCAGCTAGCTTTTCTCAAACTCACCATTACAGAACCCGAAATGCTAATAACCTAGTCCCCCCACCCACCCATAGTATGTTGTATTATAACAGCTTCTTACCATCAACAGTTCGACTTTGGAATGACCTTCCTGCTAACATAAAAAACAATGATTCTATCAATAACTTAAAATCATTTTTAAACAAGCCAATTACAGTTCCGTCCTATTTTTATGCGGGTTGTCGTATCGGTCAAATACTTCATGCTAGAATAAGGACTGAAAGTAGTGCCCTAAAAGATCACCTTTTCAAAAAGAATCTTGAGCCTGACCCCTATTGTAAATGCAAACAAATAGAAAATTCTGAACATTTCCTGCTCTCATGTCCATTGTTTAATAGACTACGAAATATTCTATTTCCAAACTTATCATGTCACATTAATATTAGAAACCTTCTATATGGTGACTCAAACCTCTCCGATGCTGAAAATACGCAAAACTTCTTAATTGTTCAAAAATATATCATTAAATCAAAAAGGTTTAACACATGAGGGTTTAAAATTTGTAAATTCTTTGTATGATAATCTTGCTCTAAAGTTTCTTATATTGTTTCAAAGTATAATGTCAACCATAGTAAAAGTAACACTAATGTTATGTTACTTTAATATGAAATTATGATTATGTCACTGTATGTCATGCATTCTACTATGTATTTTCTTATATTCTGGGAGAAGAATTTATAAAAGTGCTTGTAGCACTTGTTTTCTAATCCCATATTGTATCATACCTACATGTATTGTGAACTATGCATTTATCAATAAATAATGTTTACACTAAAAAGGGTTTATCCTGAACATTTTATCAATATTAAAATCAGTATTACTTTGTTAGCTAAATTTACTACAAAACTTCTGCTTTTGTAAAGAAAATATTATTGGTTGTATAACTATTTTCGATAAAGTAGTTTTTAATACGAGTTTCTGTTAATGTTGTTTTCGAATTGTCAAAAATGTAGAATTTGAAAAAATAATCAGAATAAAAATAGAAAAACTTTTATTTAAATTTAATTTGAAACATACAATTATTAAGAATTTTTATCTCGCCAACGATAGTTGGGGATATATAGAGTTTTCGTCCGTTCTTCCGTTCGTCCCACCCCAAGTTTACCTTTGCTTTGAAGCTCTTTTTAATAAAGATGACTTCACATCTTTTTGAAACTTGATACACAGTATTCTGTGCGGTTGCGCCCAATACTTTACGCTTGAGTAAACATGGAAAAAAGAGGGTTGCTTCTAGTAGTTTACGTTGGCGTTGAAGAATTTTTTTTGATGATAGGTGACACCACATCTTCTTAAACTTTGAACACAGTTGCAACATGACGAGCTCTCTTAACTGGCAAAATTCTGTAGGACTGTGCATAATATTTCACACTTGTGTATTTATGTGCCAAGCGGGACATTATTTCATGTTTTGTTTAAGTATTCCGTATTGAATTTACACATGTTTTTATCATCATGGATTCCTTACAAAACTAAGCATGACGCTTTTATGAAAACCTTTTAATTCTAGTAGTGTCCCACTTTCTTATTAAAATATTTATTGTTAATATATTAAAGTTTAAAAGTGTCCTTTAATAATCTTTTAGTAAATAAGTATAGACAAATATCTATTAAACAACAATCAATCAATCAATAATTTTTTTATATATTCTTAAATACATAAATATCTTTTAACAGAAATTAATAAGCGACTAGAATTAAATAGGAAAAGTATCAGGAGATCGTAATAAACAACACATACCCCTACCAGCTTTTATTCCTATATACAAAAGCCAAAATATGTTCTTTTATGAGATCATTGAGCAGCTTTAACCTACATTTGATTAGAATCTGACTGTTTAACCTGGTTACTTTACAATTGTATTCGACGCTGCTCTTATCTTGTCTAAGACTTATCTTTTTGGGAAAAGAGGCTTGCAGAGGCCTGTTATTTCAAAATATATCATATATTTTGCCTCCTGTCTTCTTAGTGATCCAATATTTATTATTATTTTTCCTTTTTGTATATAGAGTATCGAAAATTTTAAGAAAAACGTTCGAAATCTTTAGAGACAAATTTTACTACACGTGAAATTGGCGTATTACTGTGTTCTACGTCAATTGTTGTTCCGCGGCTGCAAAACCCGCTATGAAGAAACAGTTCCGTGGTGTGTTTGTAATCGTATCACATTTTGAACAGTATTTTAAGTGATCCCCTCCCCTAAACTTGGGAGGATGATGAAATAAGGTGGAATGAGATTATCCTTAATGTGTGAACATTTTAAAGTATTTTTTTTATAAATAATTTGTACAATAAGGAATTTATTTTTGTTCAAACTTTTACGGCATAGTATGATGTCTATATTTAGTGGCTAATACGATCATCTAAAAGGTATTAACTTATCGAACATAAAGCAGGATTTAAAGACAGAAATCTTTACTGTGTTTGTTTTTCTCTTCATTGTTTTTTTTTCTTGCATATAAATTGTTGTGTCCACATTTTTTCCCCATCGGAACACATGGTACATTTGTTCGACTGTCTGTTAACTTTCATCAATGCCAACTATTGACCTTCCCTACATACTATGTCTGTATCTTTTCTTTAGAAATGTTTGTTCGATTTGTTTTTTTTTTACTGACATTACCCCACAAGGAGTACGTAAATTAGCGAATGCTTTATACAGCAACACGGATTTCTGATATGAGGAGTGTCTGTCTTTTAGAACAAAATTCTCATAACAATAGTGCCTAGAGAGTTCCACTGACCTTGACCTTCTTAGTACTTCAAGACACAGACGAGTTACGAAAATTTGTGGAAATTACTTTGATATGTTACTATTTATTAAAAAAATTATGAAATTAACCAAGCACAATCCTCATTATAAATTAAAAACTAACCTGTAAATAAACAATAAATCTCCAAACACTCAAGGCAACAACAAAAAAAAAAAAAAAGAACAAAAGGGCAGCTTTTAGCGGAAGGTTATAAAAAAAAACGTAATCTAAAATCTAATAATGTGTATAGGAATCCTAAGTAAATTTTAAAACGCTATTTGCTACAAGGATGTAGCAACAGTTTTTTTTAAAGATTTTTAACTACCTGAAAACAAAAACAAAAAGCAATTAGAAAAAACATGTAGACTTGTAAGAAAAATACCTAAAGCAGACTTTCTCTAGGCTCATTGTGTAATTGTATATATCATTTGTATATATGTCAGGTATGTTTGTGTGCACATGTGGTATGTTTGTGTTGACTGTATGTTCCATACACATGGATATTTCTCTGTACCAGTGTAATTGGTTTATGAGAATAAAGATTTGTCTTGTCTTGAATGCGGATCGAAATTGCAGTAGAAATAATGGTAGGCTCTGTGATTAAAATAAGAGGATTCACAACAGTTATATATAATAAAACTCGATCAACAGGTATACAGGTGTCAAGAACAAATAATTGAAATGTTGCTTATTATGTGAACAAAAGATACACGTGAACCCAGAAATAACTAGAGCACACTTGTATTTAAAAGTGTTTGTCGCGTTTTATTAACATACGCCATATTTACTAAACCTGAAATATAATCTCAATATTCTCAATACTACATATAAAAAAGAGCGAAACAAAATTTCTGAATATTAAAAGCATCGGATAATTGTTTTGTTTTTACAGGCCAATTTCATAATAATTGTCATCTATATAAAAGCGTCCATTTATTATCGGAAGGCGGTGGTGGATCCGGGAGGAAACCCTCACTTTTTGGAAGGGATATCGAGCGCACCTATAGCCGTAATTCAGCTAAGATTAAAATGAATTTGGAGACTATAGTATAAAACATTGGTCAGTCTAAATTTGCGGGAAGTGTTTCGCGAGTTTAAATGATATGATAGTTTTGCTATTATAATACCAACGATTTATAGCCGTTTAATGCCGATCATTATTTAGTGCTTATTAATACAAAATGATGCATTTTTGACAAAACCCTAATATAAAATGAAAACTCCAAGTTATCCTAATTTACAAAAAAATACAGACAATTTAATTATCGCGTAACTATAGTTTTATACTTCATAACTGTGCACACGCAATATTTTTCTGTACACAATTTCTATGTACCTCTAAAGACCTTTTCACAATTAATAGATTTTCTAATCACACTATTGTTGTGCACAGATCATACGAGCCGTTTGAAGGTGCGGACAAAATGGGGATGTGAAGTAAACATTCAGTGAAATTTTTCATAACTCCTAGCCATGCCTTTATACCACGCCACAAATAGTGGCAGGATATTATGTGACACCCTCCGTATGGATATGAGTGTCCGGCCATCTCTCTGTCCGTACCTCGGTAGTTTCCAAAAGAAGGGTTGAAAACGCGTGAACAGATTTTGTTTAAGTTTTACAACGCGTGAAAAGATTTTGTTTAAGTTTTACAACGCGTCAACAGATTTTGTTTAAGTTTTACAACGCGTTAACAGATTTTGTTTAAGTTTTACAACGCGTCAATAGGTTTTGTTTAAGTTTTACAACGCGTCAACAGATTTTGTTTAAGTTTTACACAGCTGTTATGTTATCAAGTTCAATTTTCAGCACAATCCCATTTGTAGTTTTTGACTTCGGCCATTCATTTTTTTTGTTGACCATCAGTTGGTGGTTTCCAGATAACCTTAAAACTCGAAAACAGATTTTGTTTCAACTTTGCACAGCTGTTAGATACGATCAGCACAATCTAATTTATAGTTTTCGAATTAGTCCAATTCAAATTTCTTTTTGGTCAACAGTTGGTTGTTTCAAGAGTATAACTTAACGCGTCAACAGATTGTGTTTAAATTTTGCACGGATTTTAAGTTCTATAAGATTAAGATCAAGTTCAATTTTCAGCACATTCAATTTATAGTTTTCGACCTTGGTCAATTCAGTTTTTTGTCAACTGTTTCCAAATGATAACTTCAAAACACGTCAATAGATTTGTTAAAACATTGAACAACTGTTAAGTACTATAAAATTTATATAAATGTCAATTATCCCATTTGGTGTTTTTAAGTAAGGCCAATTAAAAATTGTTTCTGTAGGTCCAATGTCAGGTAAAAATTCTCATTTGAGATGATCGTTTTTCATGCTCACAGTGTTACTATAGACTGATTTGTAATTTAGTAAATTGTGTTCATGAATTTGAAAAGCAATGCAATGTGAGTGGGGGGGGGGGGGGGGCGGTGCATCATTTAATGTTCCATTACCTTTTTATTTCAACCAAGCTATGTAAATTATATATGCGATGTCAACACTCTAGCCGTAGAGCTAAGTCAAACTAGTACTAGTACTAATGGCTTGCGTGTTACCAACCTGTTAATTATCTCCTAACATGCCAGACAGATGGTGTTTAACTTACTGGTCTTTTCTCTTTTACGTTATGCAACACCGATTTCGACCATAACTATAACACGACGGGCGTCACAGGTGAAGCAGGACATGGTCACCCATGCGTAATACCCGATATTACCCTTTGTTAAGAGGCCGGGACTTCGTTTTTGATTGTGTGTTGGTTGTATGTTTTAAGCATTATTACTTATTGTGTCCGTGAGTTTTGGCTTTGAAATTTCGTACTGGTGCACAGATAGTCAAGGCAGTCATCTACTACTATCACGTGGCCTTTCAAAACTGAGGTTGCATTTCGAGTCTAATTGCTGGCCTGCTGTGCTTGACTCCAATCTTAACTGACACAGATTGCCAGTTTCCCAACCGAAAGTAGGGGGTTTCTTTGTGTACTCGTACCCGAATAAAAACTAGACCCCGGGATAAGCCTGAAAAATTAAAAGTGTTGTTCAACTCATTCAAATAAACAAACGAAATTTCGTACTTGGTTGAATTTCGTATTTAGATTACTCACTGTCTGCTGATTTACCTTGACAGACACAAATGAATATTAATATGTCACGCTTTTTCAATTAGATATAAAAGTACAATCGTTAGTTTCGTTTTCTTTGTTATTGCGAGATTTTTGACTGCTCGAATTTTGTATTAATCGATTATTTCGCCTAGAATAGCTAATATCATTCCTAGCCATTACAGATATAATCTGTGATGGCAGACTTGGCAAGTGTCACATATGTGACTTGTTTGCCCTGGGCATACTTTATTTATATATTTACGACAGATTTGTATGGGTAGCTGAATATATATGCGTCTGGTAACTACTGAAATATATTCGACTTTAATGAATGTTATTATTTCGATTTGTTTAACTGAGGTTTAATGGAACAAGAGATGAAGAAAAGAGAATCTAGAACTATATTAGGTTTGAGGCAGCTAGGTGTGTTGCCACATCACAATGTAGTATTTTAAAGACTATTTAAAGACATTTACTCCATATTTAAAGACATTTACTCCATATTTAAAGACATCAGTCACATAAACATAACATTTTGTAAGAAGATGTCTTTAAAGGATCAGGAAGAATTATGTAGATTTGACATAAGAAAAATTAACATTTAGTCTGATATACGATTCCGATTCGTCCATCATCCTTATCAAACGCTGAGACATTCAAGGAGTGTTGAGCATTAGCTAATGCAAAATGTCACGTATATAGTCTATATAAATCTTCCTAATGTGTCTATGAAAATAAAAATCATCACGTCTATTAGGACGACAAGGATCCGGTTTACAAAGGCATGCGCTGGTTTAACGGGAGTTAGGATACCTGCAGACGATACCATTTGATATCTGCAGACGATTACCGTACTGAATCAACAGGACTTTGATGTCAAGATAATTAATGGTTCAAAAGCGCTGACATTGTTTTTTTTTCATCACAGTTATCATTAAAACTTTGATGAATATAAATCTTAACACTATATTGATTGATTGACTGATTTATTAAGAGCAAAAAAAATTAATAACGATTAATCAATGAGACAGCATCGACGTTGTTGAGTGGATACATTTGGCTGCCCGACAACGTGCAAATATTATTACATTTAATACTTTTGGCTGCCATTTAAACAATGGCATTTCTCACTAAAACGTTACTTTATTTTGTGATCGCAATATCGCATGTAATCGTGCCTGCCGTGCAATATCCCTTTTAATTTTAAAAATCAAATATACTAAAAGCGGAATATTGAAAGTGAATTATGACTGCCCGGTGCATGCGATATCATGTTCTATAGAACACATAAAACGGCCGAGGTCGATATCATTTTAAGAGTTCCATTATGCATGTTGGTACATAAATAATTTATTTATTTATTGTATTTAGTTTATTTTTGTATTGGTCTAAACACTACTTTCAGGTCTTGTTAACTCGCAACAGTACTAAAATTGGATAAAAACATTGTTATCCGCACAGTTCCACTGCACAAGATTCAATATTAACTTGTCACAGTTTCGGAACTGATTACTGTACCTGTTTGTAACACAAACGTCTTGCAAACAACAATGGACGCGTCTCCAGATAATAGATAAGCTACGAAACACAAGGATTTGTTAGTTTATTCATGTAAATATACTGTGACTTACTTTGATATGCAGTCGATATCTTTATTTCTCAATACTCAAAATGTATATTAGCATCGTCTGGCAGCTCGGTAAATATTGTATTTTCTGTGTATGAGAAATCCCAATAGCGACCTCTATCGAATTCAGTAATTGTATATTATTACATGAATAGAATTACTAGTGTCATCCCGCTGTAAAAATCCCGCAATAGTTTTATCCCGCAACAAGATAATCCCCACAATGTATAAAGCTGTCACGTGACATAATATCCTCAAATATTCTTGTTTTTAATGAAAATCAGTATTTTGCATTCCCAGCAGTGAAGAAATTACAAAACTGCAATCAAGGTGGCATTGTAAATCTGTCAAAGTCAGGGTGTCCTCTACGACGTCCGCGCGAGTTTATCCGAACGCACCTATTTTATTGCGGGATAATCTTATTTCCGGATAAAATTATTGCGGGATTTTTACTGCAGGATGGCTTGACAATCGTATACATTTTTCTTGTTTTTTATTTGTCTAAAAACTACTTTAGGGTCATGTTAAATCCCAACAGTACTAAAATTGCATCAAAACATGGTTATTTTTCCGTTGCACAGTTCCGCTGTTAAAGCGGTCAGCGGAATCCAATAATGACCTGTTTTCTGATCTGATTCATTCATTTACACAGCTAACGTCGATCTATTATCAAATACAATTTTGTTATTACATTAATAGAATTTTGCGTGTTTTTGGTTGGTCTTAAAACTACTTTCGGGTCATGTTAAATCGCAACAACAATTACATCAAAATATGGTTATTTTAATTCGTTGCACATTTCCGCTGCCCAAGCAGCAAAGCGGAATCCAATATTGACCTGTTTTCTGATGTGATAAATTTACACGTTTGTAACATAAAAATAATTACGAGTTTGTAGCTAATAGATTTGCTACGATAGACGAGGATTTTATGGTTATAAAACAGTTGCTGCCTATGATATGTGGTCTATATCGGTATTTCTCAATCCTCAAAATGTATAATACGTCGCCTAGTGAATATTACATTGAGAATCCAGATAGTGATACTAGTATTATCAAAGTCAGTAATTGTATAATATTGTATGTACTGAGCTGTCATAATTGTATATTATTGCACTATCACAAGGTTCTAATTGAAGCATCCTGTGCACATTAAGAAGACATTTCCACTGAATTTATTCAATATTGACATTAATATTGTTCATCGAGCTTCATAACAAGCTGATTATATCACTAGACTATATTATCCTAACTTAATGTGTCTGAGTTATCACTAGCTAGATGAAGGGGTAATATTTCCTGCAGGTAATATAAACAGTGTATGGTATACTAAAGTTATTGATTGTCTAAACATACATGCTTGTTGAATACTCCTCGGTATCTTCGATTTCTTGTTCTTGTGATATTCATTGAGCCAACTGTTTTGAATCAAGCTCTTTAATACCCCGCTTGAAATGTTGGTTAAGGTGGTATATATTGTCCGTTACACTATATTTTATCCATTACTCCTAAATTACCACTGAATGGAATTTTAATAACTTCACAGAATCTTTGTATTGATCGAAATGATATTGCAAAACAGGGACTTTTGGCGTACCCATGCATCTCTTATCATCATCACTAAATAGAATTTGATGGAACAGAATATTTATCCTATAGTGCATTGTGACGAGATATTATTTTGATCGGAATTATACTTTTGGTTTCCCGTAGCAAAACATGGACTTTCAGTGAATAGTGTAGCGAAGGGTATCAATCTGCGAACATTGCTCAGTTTTTTATTTTGTTTTTTTTTTCATCATTAATGAGTAAATATATATATATGCATTATTTTTTAAAGATATTCCCTGCTGTTCATTTAACAACAAATTGCAATACGCAATTCAGTTAATGACGGAGAGCTTCGGTAGATTTATTCATAAGCGTTGTCTACATAGATGGCAATATCGTCCCTAAATAGTGACAGTTGTATGTTTATTTGTCAATTTTTGCATAAGGTACTTATATGGGATCGCTTCGCTTTAATTCTTCATATTTCTGAGCCCCGTGCGGGATCCGGGTGGCCAAAAGAATAGACCGCAGTCGCGCTAGATTGTCGTAAAAGGCGACTAAATAGCACC
Source organism: Limnoperna fortunei (assembly GCA_944474755.1). NCBI lineage: Eukaryota > Metazoa > Mollusca > Bivalvia > Mytilida > Modiolidae > Limnoperna > Limnoperna fortunei. The sequence goes on along the minus strand of OX104112.1, from coordinate 89,187,173 downwards.
CAGTACCCTGACCGGCGTGTCAGGTCGGTTTGCCTAAAGACCGACTGGGATGTGTGCCCTATGTGGTTGAATGGGGTACCCCTGGCAAGCTGGGGTTGTCAGGCCATAATACGGAAAACCTGACCGCAAACCATATTAGTGCACCGTGTTGGGAAAAATGCCACGTTCCTCGCACGTTAAAGAACGCTGCTGTAGTATTCGCTATGAGTAGGGAATTCGATCCCGCTACAGGAGGCTGAATTGCCTGACCCTATCCATCCTCCCATTTGCCGGGGGCAATCTAAAATCCGTTACCCCTATTTTCCTTGTGCCTCATCCCATTTTCATTCATTATCATTTCATGTTCATTTTATCATCCATTTCATGTTCATCGCCTGAATATAGCTGAATTAATGCTGCTCGGCGTTAAACACCATTAATCAATCAATCAATTCATATATCTGATGATTTAATGAATTTCCAAAGTCATAAATTTTATTATTTAGGAGTCAATTGGTTAGAGCAATAAATGCACGTTATTTTTAAAGTAATTTAGCCCTTGGTTCATTGTTAACATTGCTGAATGAAGAAAAATCGCTGAAATTCGAGTATGGACGAAATTCGAGTGTGTGACCATAGTGTATGGAAACTTTCATTAAAATAATGCAAAATTGTATCATCAGAAGCACTAGCAACAGGGGCAATAACTCCTACACCGAATGAACAATTTATGGGCACATACTTGTCTTGGTAAAGAGGACAACTGGAAACTTATGAAAATTGTAAAATTGTACAAGTAATAGCTTAGACAATCTTTTTTGAACCAAAATCCCTAAAGGAACCATATCTCCTGTAATAAAAATTGATGCAAAACTGTGAGAGAAGAAGCTGAAACAAAGTAGGTTACAAGTCAATCATACTTAATAGAAAGACAAAAATGAGGACAAACTACTGCTGGAACAAGTTTAAATGATTCTAATCCTACTCATTTATTATAACAATACAGCCATACAGAACATGTTCAACTGACATAAATAACTGATATAATTCTGTGTTTCTTTCATGTTTTCACAGACATTTATGACGGAATTTGTCAATCATGTTATTTCCGATATTAATCTTTTACATTTCACTATTCTATGTCGTTCCATATTTTCTCATGTTTGGTATGTGTGTTCCATGATAATTTTGTTTAGATCTCTTATTATTCCTCATTTTGTTGCTGCTGTTACTACAAGGTGTAAGAATATACATCATCGTCCAATTTCTTCTTTTTGTATATAATTTTGTTTGGTCATTGCCATCCTCACAAATCAGGGTTTCTGTGTCCACATGTGTCCATGAAACCATGACAAACTTCGCTAGGAAATTCCCGGGCTAGAAGATTTTCATATGACGTCAAACCTTCAAAATATCAACTAATGAAATTGCTTGAAAGATCCAAGTGTTTGGCAGAATTATTCTTACTCATTCTTGAGTGGGAAGAAAACGTAACGCAACTATACAAAATACATTAATTTTTACATGGTCTTTGCAACACATCCGTTTGGCTTATTTACAATCGACATCGGAATATCCCATAACCAAGTGAATGAAAGCGGGCTTTTGATTGGCTACATTCAGGTATGATGTAGCCAATCAAAATAGTGACCTTTAGCACAAATTTGTCAGGATTTCGTGGACACAGAAACCCTGACTTGTGAGGATGCGGGTTAACTGTCACTAATGGTACGCAAATGTACTGCTGCAGGTGTACTGTCACTCATGTTACGTTAATGTAACTGCTGCAGGTCACTAATGTTACGCAAATGTAACTGCTGCAGGTGTACTGTCACTAATGTTACGTTAATGTTACTGCTGCAGGTCACTAATGTTACTGCTGCAGGTGTACTGTCACTAATGTTACTGCTGCAGGTGTACTGTCACTAATGTTACTGCTGCAGGTGTACTGTCACTAATGTTACTGCTGCAGGTGTACTGTCACTTCTGCAGGTGTACTGTCACTAATGTTACTGCTGCAGGTGTACTGTCACTAATGTTACTGCTGCAGGTGTACTGTCACTAATGTTACTTCTGCAGGTGTACTGTCACTAATGTTACGTTAATGTAACTGCTGCAGGGCACTAATGTTACTGCTGCAGGTGTACTGTCACTAATGTTACTGCTGCAGGTGTACTGTCACTGCTGCAGGTGTACTGTCACTAATGTTACTGCTGCAGGTGTACTGTCACTAATGTTACTACTGCAAGTGTACTATCACTAATGTTACTTCTGCAGGTGTACTGCCACTAATTTTACTGCTGCAGGTGTACTGTCACTAATGTTACTGCTGCAAGTGTACTGTCACTAATGTTACTGCTGCAGGTGTACTGTCACTGCTGCAGGTGTACTGTCACTGCTGTAGGTGTACTGTCACTAATGTTACTGCTGCAGGTGTACTGTTACTGCTGCAGGTGTACTGTCACTAATGTTACTTCTGCAGGTGTACTGCCACTAATTTTACTGCTGCAGGTGTACTGTCACTAATGTTACTGCTGCAAGTGTACTGTCATAAATGTTACTGCTGCAAGTGTACTGTCACTAATGTTACTACTGCAAGTGTACTGTCACTAATGTTACTTCTGCAGGTGTACTGCCACTAATTTTACTGCTGCAGGTGTACTGTCACTAATGTTACTGCTGCAAGTGTACTGTCACTAATGTTACTGCTGCAGGTGTACTGTCACTGCTGCATGTGTACTGTCACTAATATAACTGCTGCAGGTGTACTGTCACTAATGTTACGTTGATGTTACTGCTGCAGGTGTACTGTCACTAATGTTACGTTATGTTACTGCGGCAGGTGTACTGTCATTAATGTAACTGCTGGAGGTGTACTGTCACTGCTGCAGGTGTACTGTCACTAATGTTACGTTGATGTTACTGCTGCAGGTGTAATGTCACTAATGTTACGTTATGTTACTGCTGCAGGTGTACTGTCACTGCTGCAGGTGTACTGTCACTAATGTTACTGCTGCAATTCTACTGTCACTTATGTTACTTCTGCAGGTGTACTGTCACTAATGTTACTGCTGCAGGTGTACTGTCACTGCTGCAGGTGTACTGTCACTAATGTTACTGCTGCAGGTGTACTGTCACTAATGTTACTGCTGCAAGTGTACTGTCACTAATGTCACTGCTGCAGGTGTACTGTCACTAATGTTACTGCTGCAAGTGTACTGTCACTAATGTTACTGCTGCAGGTGTACTGTCACTAATGTTACTGCTGCAGGTGTACTGTCAATAATGTTACTGCTGCAGGTGCACTGTCACTAATGTTACTGCTGCAGGTGTACTGTCACTAATGTTACTGCTGCAGGTGTACTGTCACTAATGTTACTGCTGCAAGTGTACTGTCACTAATGTTACTGCTGCAAGTGTACTGTCACTAATGTTACTGCTGCAAGTGTACTGTCACTAATGTTAACGCTGCAGGTGTACTGTCACTAATGTTACTTCTGCAGGTGTACTGTCATAAATGTTACTGCTGCAAGTGTACTGTCAGTAATTTTACTGCAGCAAGTGTACTGCCACTAATTTTACTGCTGCAGGTGTACTGTCACTAATGTTACTGCTGCAAGTGTACTGTCACTAATGTTACTGCTGCAAGTGTACTGTCACTAATGTTACTACTGCAAGTGTACTGTCACTAATGTTACTTCTGCAGGTGTACTGCCACTAATGTTACCGCTGCAAGTGTACTGTCACTAATGTTACTGCTGCAAGTGTACTGTCACTAATGTTACTGCTGCAGGTGTACTGTCACTGCTGCATGTGTACTGTCACTAATATAACTGCTGCAGGTGTACTGTCACTAATGTTACGTTGATGTTACTGCTGCAGGTGTACTGTCACTAATGTTACGTTATGTTACTGCTGCAGGTGTACTGTCATTAATGTAACTGCTGGAGGTGTACTGTCACTGCTGCAGGTGTACTGTCACTAATGTTACGTTGATGTTACTGCTGCAGGTGTAATGTCACTAATGTTACGTTATGTTACTGCTGCAGGTGTACTGTCACTGCTGCAGGTGTACTGTCACTAATGTTACTGCTGCAATTCTACTGTCACTTATGTTACTTCTGCAGGTGTACTGTCACTAATGTTACTGCTGCAGGTGTACTGTCACTGCTGCAGGTGTACTGTCACTAATGTTACTGCTGCAGGTGTACTGTCACTAATGTTACTGCTGCAAGTGTACTGTCACTAATGTCACTGCTGCAGGTGTACTGTCACTAATGTTACTGCTGCAAGTGTACTGTCACTAATGTTACTGCTGCAGGTGTACTGTCACTAATGTTACTGCTGCAGGTGTACTGTCAATAATGTTACTGCTGCAGGTGTACTGTCACTAATGTTACTGCTGCAGGTGTACTGTCACTAATGTTACTGCTGCAGGTGTACTGTCACTAATGTTACTGCTGCAAGTGTACTGTCACTAATGTTACTGCTGCAAGTGTACTGTCACTAATGTTACTGCTGCAAGTGTACTGTCACTAATGTTAACGCTGCAGGTGTACTGTCACTAATGTTACTTCTGCAGGTGTACTGTCATAAATGTTACTGCTGCAAGTGTACTGTCAGTAATTTTACTGCAGCAAGTGTACTGTCACTAATGTTACTGCTGCAAGTGTACTGTCACTTATGTTACTTCTGCAGGTGTACTGTCACTAATGTTACCGCTGCAAGTGTACTGTCACTAATGCTACTGCTGCAGGTGTACTGTCACTTATGTTACTTCTGCAGGTGTACTGTCACTAATGTTACCGCTGCAAGTGTACTGTCACTAATGTTACTGCTGCAAGTGTACTGTCACTAATGTTACTGCTGCAAGTGTACTGTCACTAATGTAACACAAAAGAATGTAAATGTAGTTAAACCTTGGTTTCACTGTTTAGTGACTTCAATAAATATATCATCTCTGCGTTGAAAAAGTGTCCAGTAAATAGGAATAGCGTCTGCCATACTATTGCATCTGCTGCTCCTCCTGTAGGTCTCGTAAGAATTTTCTCTCAATTTGTGAGTAACTCACAGCTGTGCCCAGTCTTGTATTCAGTCATTGTAACCTACATATGTGCACAGACTTGTATTAATTTACAGCTGTGCGCAGACATGAATAGGGTCAATGTAACTTATATGTGCAGACGTGTATTGGGTCATTGTAACCTACAGTTGTGTACAGATATGAATTGGTCATTGTAGCCTACAGATGTGTCCAGACATGAATTGGGTCACTGTAACCTACAGATGTGCCCAGGCTTTATTGGGTCATTGTAACTTAGATGTGCAGACATTAATAAAGTTATTGTAACCTACAGGTGTGTGCAGACATGTATTGGGTCATTGTAACCTACAGATGTGTGCAGACATGTATTGGGTCATTGTAACCTACAGATGTGTGCAGACATGTATTGGGTCATTGTAACCTACAGATGTGTGCAGACATGTATTGGGTCATTGTAACCTACAGATGTGTGCAGATATGAATTGGGTCATTGTAACCTAAAGCTGTGTCCAGACTTGTATTGGGTCATTGTAGCCTACGGATGTGCCTAGACATGAATTGGGTAACTTTAACCTTCATATGTCCCCAGGCTTGTATTGGGTCATTGTAACTTATATGTGCAGACATGAATTGGGTCATTGTAACCTACAGATATGTGGAGACAAACAATTGGTCATTATTATCTACAGACAGAAGCAGAAATAATTAGGTAATTGTTACTTACAAATGTGCGCAGACATGAATTCGATGTAACCTATACAGACAAGAACTGGGTCATTGTCACCTACAGACTTGTGCATACTATCAAATAAGGCTGGCTAAAATTTTTAAAAGAGTTTAAAGTTAACAAGTCTGTTTTGCGATTTTGAGTCACACCAGTCAGCTAGCAAAGTAAATTACATTTAAGCAAACCACATGTAGATCGTTTTTCCAACAGGCCAAAATTTAAGACTTTGTAAGGCAACCAATAACCCATCTCCACAAGTCAGGGTTTCTGTGTCCACACGTTTCGTGGACACATGTGGACACAGAAACCCTGACTTGTGAGGATTACACCTGCAGCAGTTATATTTGCGTAACATTAGTGACAGTACACCTGCAGCAGTTACACACATTAACTAGATCTTATGATTCTTCACATGTTTCACCAGGCCACTGAAGCGATTCTTTTGCATCAGAGACAAAACAAAACATAACATTTATGATACCACGTATTCTTTTTCAATTTTATACTGTTAATAAATTATGCATGCATGATACAACAGTGGAAGAAATAAGAATACATTTATTGCATTAATCCAAAACTTTAAGTAATTTATACTTGATAGACAAGATCAAAACATGTTACCATAACACTCTGAGAAATCCATTTAAATGTGTTAAATCATTGATTTGTATTCAAATAAGTTTTATTATTTTCACTGTAACAATAATTATATTCCAACGAAGTTTGTGCTTATATTGCAAAAAATTTCCCACCATTCGCCAATTTTTTAGAATGAATAATCGTGCCCTTACATTTTGTTTGGCGAGGGTACACATTTAGTACCATTACTCGTAATGCAGCCAAGTTGTGTGAAACACTTGCGTCACAGTATGTTCGAAGACGAAAACTAAATTACTTCAATGTATATTGTTTCCGAATATTATGTCTGAAGCTTTTTATAAAGTAAAAGAGATGTATACCAAGTTTTAATTGTGTAAAAATAGATTCGAATTTTGTATTCGCTACGTTATGGATTAATGCTAAAAAATTCTGCCATTATTTCGACAAAACAAGAAAAGTAACATTGGATTATTATGGCAGTAAAATTTTGCATAAAATTTCAAACATGTTTTTATCTTTAATTGATTTGGTGATTATACATTGTTGTAACAGGGTTTCTAAAAATTATTTGAGGTAAATTGTATTGAAATATGATGAAATTCTAGCAAACAGAAGATTGGTAATTACAGCAATTATTTTATGAGCCTCATGCTCTATTCTAAGAACGACCCTCAAACTTGATATTCTTAAAATATACTTGGATGGAACATTCTTTTGGCTCCGCACAGTAAATACTTAGCATATTTAAAGAGGTGGCACAATGCTATGTCATTGACAACATTTAATCAAGATTGAAGATGCATCAAATTCAACTAATTTAATAGCCGTTCAAAATAAAACAGCAGAAGGAATAGAGGATCTTACATAGGTACGAGGGGATTATCGGATTTCTACAATCGAGTTGGTTAAATTATGGTTTTTTAAGTCCAAGCCTTGGCAAGGCTTTAAATTCCATAATTATACTATCGATATTGGAGACACCTGATAATACAAGTGTACTAATGCAAGCTTCTATTTCTCTAATTGTAAAAAAGCAGTAAATCTGCGCAATGAAATGCAAATTCTCTCAACCCTAATTGTAGGGACAATATGCGGTAAATGGAGGTTGTTTTGTTTATGACACTGTTATTTCTGTTTATGATATTATTTTCAACCAATCAACAGAGAACCACATTTTCACTGTAAACTGTAAAGTCTATACCTACTTCTACCATATCTCAATGCCCTAACTGAGCATTAGCAAGGAGCCTGTGAGCTACTGTTCACTCAGTATACCTCCGCTATTCACATCTTTGTATTAAAAAAGTCGGTAAACAGCAAGTAGATAGGTGACAGACCTGAAATCAGTACTCGCAATATAGGACAACATGGTTAGGTCACATATAAAATTTCAAGTGGTCGTGATAAGTAGTTGCTGAGAAAACTGTTACGAAATTTATTTTGCAGAGAATGGACAATAGGATGGATGGACAGAGGTAAAACAGTATACCACCTCTTCTTCGAAGCGGGGGTATAATTAGCACTTGCATGCCAAATAGAATATCCAGTATTAATGGCTGATGAAGTATCACCATGACAGGAACGTGCCTTTAAATAATTAATGTTCATGCCCGCACTAATAACACTGCTACTCTTGTCTGTACAGAATAACTAGATATCAGTGGGATGGTACCCATCTCTGTGGACCCCGCCGACCTTGAGGTCAAGGTCAAAGTTTATCAACCATGGTATGGGACACATCGCCTTGATATTACCTATCCACATACCAAAAATCAAAAGCCTACCTCAAAAGATATAAAAGTAATAACTCTGACCCAATTAGCTTTCGATGGACGGACGCACGGACGATACGACGGAAGAACGGACAGACTGATCACTAAAGGGTGTCCGTCACAAAGTGGCGGGCCCTAATAAATGTACTGTTAACCTAAAGCCAACAGAGTTTTAGCCCTGGCAGCTGTCATCAAAGCAAATTCAGTGTCGAATCTTTCAAAGAAAAAAAATTCAATACTATATTTACATCCCACATATATGAAAACATCACTCTAGAAACATTGTTATTGAAATATCTTTTCAACATCCCTAAAATAAAGTAAACCTTCACACAGAAACACTGTAAGGTTTCAGTCTACATACTGATTGGAAATAACCATCAACTATGTCAATTTCTGACATTTGAGAAAATGAAAAAAGTTCAATTAAATTTCCTATGATGGACAAAAAGGGATTAAATGATGAAACCAAAATATAAACATCTGCCACACACGAATGTTGTAGGTCGCATGAGACAATGATGTCATCGGCAGCTTCATTTCAAGCTCTCTATTACCAAGTCTTTTCCTGACTTCAGACGTGCCATTAAGTTCAGTCATTCTTATAAGATGGAGCTCCACGGTATCAGGAAACCTAAGTAATATCCTCATGTCTTCTTCAAGTTCCATCAAAAGCTTCTGAAAGGCTTTCTCAATCTGATTAAATGGTGTCAAGATATAAGGCTTTTTTGAGGCAATGATACACTAAATGTATCTGTAAATGATGCAATCTAATTACAATTAAATCTTTCACTTGGTTCCCCCTTTTTAGCTCAGCTGGCCCAAAGGGTCAGTGTTAACTATTCTCATCACTTGGCGTCCGTCGTGGTCGTCGTCGGCAGTAAACTTTACACATTTCTATCTTCTTCTCCAAAACCACTTGGCCAAATAGAACCAAACTTGGCAGGAATGTTTATTGGGTGGTTCTTAACAAAGTCTGAGTTTTGGTGCTGATCAATTTTAAACATGGCTGCCATGGCAATTAATGGTGATTTTCAAATATCTTCTTCTCATAAACCGTTGGCAGATTGATTTTGAAATATTTCAGAAATGTACCATAGATGGTCCTCTACAAAGTTTGAGTTTTTTGTGCAGATCCAAAATCCAAGATGGCTGCCATCGTAAGCCAAAGTTTAACATAGGACTCTGGGAAAAACATATTAACATCTTCTTCTCGAAAACTGTTCCACGCAATGAAGACAAATTATGGAGAAATGAAGGTTGGATTCCGATTCCGAGCCAATTGCAAATTCAATATGGCTGCCAGGGTATCAAAATACTTTTTTAGAGAAACTAAATGAAGTAAACTGGCACACATGTACAACTTCAAATTGTGTTAATGATAATTGGAATATTTTTAGAAATTTATTTACTGGTGTATTAGATCAGGTTGCTCCTAAAAAGGAGATTATAGTGAAACAACGAACTGAACCATGGATGACGGCAGAAATTTTGGAGTTAATTAAAGAAGGGGATTATTTTTTATTTTTGCACAAAAAGTATAAAGGTCCTGAAAATTATGAAAATATTTTTTATCTCAGAAATAAGGTTCAAAGAGAAGTAAAATCTGCAAAATCTGCTAAATCTGCTTATTTTCCAAACAAGATTGAAGAAAACAGAAATGAGCCTAAAAAATTATGGGAACAGTTAAAAAACCTTAGGTATAAAAACAAGGCTCAAGAAAAATTGTTTTGAATGTAAATGACAAACTTTGCCATGATTTGAAAACCATTGTAAACCATTTCAATAGCTTTTTTACCAATGTAGCCTCAGAATTGGTTAAAAAATTACCATCAGCTAAAGGTTTATATGACACAACATCCAGTCTTTTTGTAAATTTTTATAGAAATAGGAATCCAAGCAACAAAAAGTTTATTTTGAAGGAAGTCAGTGAAGATTTTGTATTTAAAGAGTTGTCTGCTTTGAATGTAACAAAGAGTACTAGGTTAGATGAAATACCTGCCAGGTTTATAAGAATAGTGCACATGTAATTAAAACAACTATTACTACAATTATCAATCAATCTATCATATCAGGTGTTGTACCTCAAAGCATGAAATATGCAAGAGTTAAACCATTGTACAAGAAAAATAGTCCACTAGATGTGGGTAATTATAGACCAGTCAGTATTTTGAGCATTGTCTCCAAGATCTTAGAAAGAAGTGTTTACAAACAACTTATAGATTTTTTACAAGTAAACAATATGTTGTATGATTTACAATCTGGGTTTTGGAGTAAATACTCCACCGATACTTGTCTTATATATTTACTTGATTATATCAGGAGTAATAGCACCAAAGGTTTATATACTGGAATGATCATGTTGGATCTGCAAAAAGCCTTTGACACTGTAGACCATAATATCTTGTGTAATAAACTAAAAGTAATGGGTATTGAATCCATAGATTGGTTTAGATCATACCTTTCTGATAGAGTTCAATTAGTATCTTGTAATGAGGTTATGTCAAAAGCCATGAATTTAACTTGTGGAGTCCATCAAGGCAGCATATTGGGACCACTTTTATTCTTAACATATGTAAATGAAATGTCTATAAGTATAGATAATGACTGCAAGCTTATTTTGAATGCTGACGATAGCGCCATCTTATATAGTCAAAGAGACCCAAATGTTATATCAAATAAATTGGGCAAAGTTTTAGAAAGCTGTTCGGACTGGCTTATAGATAACAAGCTTTCACTCCACCTAGGCAAGACAGAGCATATGATATTTGGTCCACCAAAAAAGATCAAACAATATTCTAATTTTAGTGTAAAATGTTATGATCATGTTATAAAATCAACTGAGTTTGTAAAATATTTAGGTGTTTATATAGACAAGTATCTAAACTGTGAACATATTGTCTCAAGTATAGTTGAAAAGGTTATAGGAGACTTAGATTTTTATATAGAAATGCAAGGTGTCTTAACAGCAGATCAAGGATGACCCTCACAAGTGCTCTAATACAGTGTTACTTTGACTATTCATGCTTGTCATGGTATAGTAGTATGGGGAAGGGGATGGCGAAGAAATTACAAGTATTGCAAAATAAAGTTGTGCGGTTCATCCTTGGTCTGGGGTCAAGACATAGCATTAATTGTAATATATTAGAACAAGTCAACATGTTACCTGTTGAAAACAGAGTGAAACAACTTAGAGTTAACCATGTATATAACATTTATCATGGAATTATATGTCAGCTGGTTTTCATCTCAACCAAACAGGTACTAGAGGTGCAACAAACTTAAATTATTTTGTTCCAAATACAAGAATATGTGGTTATAACAGCTTTTTATATAATTATATTTTAGATTGGAACAGTTTACCAGCATCAATTAAAAATATTACTGAAAAATCATCTTTCAAATCAGCAGTTAAGCAACATTTAAAGTTTTCTGCTAGAGGTTTTGAAGAAAATGAATTTTTATATTACTAAGCAAAGTTAAAATATAATTTTAAAATAAGCAAACTTTTCAGTAAGTGATTTTAAATATATATTTTGATACTTTTAAATACAAGGACCCCATTGGAAATAAGCTTTTTTCATAGCTTTATGGGTTATCCTAGGTAATTCAAGTGCCAAATATGTATTTATTATATGTGTATGATTTTAGTTTGGGTATAATTTTAAAACGTATGATTTGTACGATTGTATGTCTGTATATGTATACTTGATTTTGCGTAAATAAACATTATTATTATTATTACAGGGCCACTAATGTGCTCTGATTAGCCGAATTTCGAAATTCTTTTTCTCATAAACTGCATGGCAGATTGATATGAAATTTTGCATAAATGTACCTTAGATAGTCTTCTAAAAAGTTTGAGTTTTTTGTAGCAATCCAAAATCCAAGATGGCCACCGTGGGATACAGCTTAACATAGGACCCTATGGGAAAACCATACAGACAGCTTCTTATACGAAACTGTTCCACAAAATTAAACCAAATAATGCAGAAGTGAATCTTTCGAGCTGATAGGAAATTCAACATGGCTGCCAGACCTCCAAATGCGTTCTGTCTGGCTGAAATTCTAAAATTTGTTTCCATACAAACCGCTTGGCAAAACGATGTGTGATATATATTGTACAGTCCTCTATTAATTTTGAGTTTTTTGTATCGATCCAAAATACAAGATAGCTGCCACCATGGAACATCACTTAACATACTTACCTATGAAAAAACATAAAAACTGTGTCTTTTCAGAAACTGTCCTACGAATTGCTGCTGATTGGCAATTCAACATGGCAACATTCATAGAAAAAGCATCTTCACATAAACTCTTGAGCATTTAATATCAAAATTTGCAAGAAAAGTCATGTCTCTTAAAAAGTTTTTTTGTAAGTCAGGTGAGCAATACAGGCTCTTTAGAGCCTCAAATTGTTATTGCCACTGTGACAATAACAAAAGGGAGCAGCATTAATTTAAAATTTAAAATTAAAATTTTAACTAGACTGTTAATGATGTCATTGATATAAGTAATTGTTGACATATTATCACTTGACAGACTGCACCTGCTTCCATAAGCACTATCTTGGAATGTACATCGCCAGTAAGTAGTTTACCTCCACCAAGCAGTAACGTAGGCGGTTGTCTCAACCAATCTATTAATGGATAAAGATCTAATGTATTTTTAAAATTTACATGTTTGAAAATTTTTATCCAACCATATGAAATCAGATTCTACTGAAATTTGGATAAATGACTCACATTTATATGATGCACCAAAGTAACAACTTTTATAGTGATAAGGTCAAAGGTGACAGCATAAAATGCATGCTGACCAATAAAATATAGACTTGCCACAAGTCCCTTTGGATGTTTTAGCTATTATAGAGATATATCTTCATTATCAACATGGTAGCTGGTCAAATCGCCCCACAGTAAAATCGCCCCCGTCAAAAACGCCCCCACTTTTTGCAAAATCGCCCCCACTGTAAAATCGCCCCCTGTAAAAACGCCCCCACCTAAAGCAAAATCGCCCCACTTGACAAAATCGCCCCCACCAAAAACGCCCCCACTTTAAGCAAAATCGCCCCCACTTAACAAAATCGCCCCCATCTTCAGCAAAATCGCCCCACTTACCAAAAGTACTATATTATAACATTGTCAACTTGTATAAATATTTTCTACTTTCAGAATTTAATTGTCGCTGTTTAAAAGTTAGAAATGTTTTGTTAATAATGATCGATTATGTCGTTATTTTGCTTTAATAATTATACAATTATGATAATAACCTTAATGAACTCCATCAGTAATGATTCTTTTGTAATTACGATTAAATAATCAAAGATTTGTTAATCTTAATCAACACATCAAAATGTATACAACCTTACAAATTAATAGTTAATTATGGTAAAAAATTCCGATAAAGGCATTTGAGTAAAGTTTGTTATTGTAAGCAAACAAGCCATAAGCTTGTCCAAGCTGAAAACGATGATATATAATATGTTCCTTCCTGAACTCTCATTAGTATAACGCCAAAGAAATCAGTACCAACAGGTTGCTACAGCTGTGCAGTGCCATCAACGGACCAAGTCAAGAATAGACTATACAATTAACATTGTTATTGTAATATGTATCTACCTAGCTCATGTTAACTAGTGCATTTTAAAAACCAATAGTGCATAATGTATTGTTTAATTTAGCTCATGTTTAAAAGTGCATATTATAAAAACAATAGTGCATCATGTATTGTTTAATGTATTGTTATCTTGTTATCTGCTAAAATAAAAAATAAAAAACGAAATTGTTGTTGTCGTATTATCTTCTTTTCCTAATATAAGAAGAACGATTAAAAACTTAAAACATACATAACAAACAAACAAAAGACAACATTCATCGTTTCTGCAGCTTATCTTAACTGAGATCATAACAAAGAAGAAAAGAAATTATGCACGCACTTATTAGCGGTTTCTGTCAGTGGGGCGATTTTGCTAAATGTGGGGGCGTTTTTACACAGAGAGATTTTACAGTGGGGGCGATTTTGCTTAAAGTGGGGGCGTTTTTGGTGGGGGCGATTTTGTCAAGTGGGGCGATTTGACTTTAGGTGGGGGCGTTTTTACAGGGGGCGATTTTACAGTGGGGGCGATTTTGCAAAAAGTGGGGGCGTTTTTGACGGGGGCGATTTTACCGTGGGGCGATTTGACTTGTATTCATCAACATTTATTACACTTTATACAAGTGGACAGTGTAATGTTGATAAAACATATCTAAAAATTCAAAAGACTTGTGGCAAGTCTAAATAAAATGTGTCAAATATCTTAACAGTTATCTCCCTTTTGCACAAGAGAAGCTTCTTTTACTTGTGTCAAAAACACTTTATTTAAAGAATACTAGATCAGTAAAAAAATAATTTGGTTTAAAACACATTGTTTCATAATTCATCCTGACTCCTAATGCACCAAGTATTTGTGTTAGTTATATCTAGACATTTATTAAAGTATTACGATAAATGTCAATGTAATAGATATATAAAACTGTGAAAAAATAACAGGCTTCAGAATTTTTTCTGGAAACTTGTAGAGCAGAATAAATATAAGTTATACAAAGAAATTAAAAAATTTTTCCATTCCAAGAAAAAGGTAAAATATTTTGTTGTAATCATTATGAATACCATCACACATATCTATGAATGGTAGATTTCTTTTGAAAAAGTAAAGAGCAAATGATTGATTGATTGATTGATTGGATGTCTGCTTTACGTCCAGCGAGCAGTATTTCAGCTATATTTAGGACGGAAACAAGTTAACAAACAATAAATCAATGGAAAATGGGGGTGGGATGGGTCACAGGGAATACAATTTTGACTGCCACTGGACAAGTATGGAGTTTTGGGTAGGGGCGGAAAATTTTGCCTTTTGTAGTGGCTACAATGAGCCTACTCTTTTTCAAAATCTACAAAAGGGGTCTTTATCGTGCAAGGAGCGTGGCATTCTCCAAACATGTTACCTACTACGGTCCGCGGTCAGGCTTTCCATATTATGACCTGACAACCCCCAACGAAAGGGTCTCCCCTATCTGCCACCCGGGGACGTGCTGGGCTGCTCTGTGGGTCGAGCACTGGAACCCTCCCAGTATGGTCCCAGAAAGAGCAAATGAAACATTCTCTTGATTAAAATATTGATATTTAACAAACTGATTACTGATCAAAATTTTAACATCAATGATTTAGTATAGTTTATTTGAAACATAATGGCCATCAAACAGTCTAACTGCTTACATGTTAAACTTCTGCATGTACTATTTCTTCCTTCTCTATTTGGAATATTACAACTCATGCAAATAACCACACAAATTAAGAAATATACTATATTAAAGTATGAATGAATGAATACATAATGGTTATGATTTGATTGTTGGTTTGTTTGTATGGATGGAGTTTAACGCCTATTGGAAGGAAGTCTGACCACCCAAAGAAAACCCAACCTTCAGTAGGAAACTGGCATCCTTGTCAATTAAAATTGAGTCGAGCACATCCTGTCTGCAGTGAGACATCAACCTCAGTTTTGACCGGCCTGCGCTTCACATTAGACTAACTACCTCAATTACTTGGCCAGAAAGACTGGCTGACTTCCCCCCCCCCCCACTTTTTATGGTTTGATGAATCCTATGTTGGAAATGCTGAAAAACTGTCCCTTCTGAAGGTGACTATAAATGTGTGTGTGAGAAATGTCTGCCTTGGTAGATTTTTGATTTATGGCAGTATAAAGGTTTTGCCTTAATTTACAATTATCAATATAATTTTGATGAAATTTCCAAAGACCAAGGCCCGTTATTTCCATAAAAATCAGCAGAGCAAAACAAAACATAAACTTGATCTGTAACTTATGACTGTAGACTCACATACCAAAAATCAGCTCAATTTCTTCAAAAGTTTACAAAAAAAGAACCCAAAAACTATTATTTTAATGAAATCTCCCAAGTCCAAGGCCCCTAATTTCAGTAAAAATAAGTTTATCTGAACAAAACATAAACTCGATATTTTTATTTTAACTGTAGACCAAAAATCAACTAAATATGTACAATTAAAAAAAATGTCTGGAATACTTATTTAAGGGACAGGAGTAAAACAATATGACCTTCACCTTTTAGTTGCAGGTGCATAAAAAAAAACCCAATTTTATATCAAAGTCATAGTATAGCTAAACACCATGTACACTTCCCTGCTATAAATGTAAAGATGACCAGTAGGTAACAACTTCATAGAACCCCTAAAGGAGAATGTAAATTAGAATAAAGACAATACTTACTCCAGTTTGCCACTTTGACTCCACTGTTTGTTGTTATTGTCAGATATGCCTTAATCCCAAGGCCAAAACCTGGGACTTAAATAAACGTCACAAGTTATGGTCTCAGGGAGAGGGCATTTGACTTGATGTAGTAGTGTTAGCTAGAAACAAATTAAAATAGATCAATGACAACAAAATAAATCCCATTGGAAAACATTAGATGGAAGATGTTTCATGTTAAAATGACATTATGGAGTACTGGCAATATAGAAACAGTACCTTACTGCAAATGAACACTAACAGGCTGCAGATTGAGTTCTAATTATTGATTGTGTCAGATATGTCCATTTTATACTAGTTAAGTTGAAAATAATCACAGCATTATTTAGCTTACTTCATTTGCATTCACTAATATTTAAATTAACAATAAATAATTAAGTTTAATCTCAGTTGAAATTTAATCGATTCTAGCATGGTTTTTTTTAATTTAAGGATAACTTGCTCTACAGTTAGATCTGAGATACATTTGACCAGTGCTGGATACACTTTGATAGAAGTGTTACATGTAACATACCCAAAACTACTAGCTGTTGGCCAAACAGTCATCGTTCCTTAACTTTCTACACTACATGTACAGGCTAAAGTAGGAGACATAAGCTTCTTTTTGCAATCTACATCTCTGATATGTTAACAGTGACTTGGATGCAGTAGCAAGTTTCCCTTTATCAGCTGAAAAATATATGTAACATTGCATAAGACGTTATATCTATAAGATATTACATGTATACAAACAATATTATAAGAATACTAATTATATTTACTTTTGAATCTTTTAAATGCAATTAACAATTAAAATTATCAAAACAATCACTTATATAATTACGACTAATTATTTCAAACTTAAGTTGAAATCTAAAATATTACGGTGGTTTCATTTATATTCGTTGGATATCACTTTTCGTGGGCTCTATCTACCCACAAATTCAAGAATTCATCGAAGTATTGTATTGCTGGGTGTTTAATCTACACGTATCATTTTATGTAAAACAACAAAGATCACGACCAACTTTATGCTTTAAGTAAACTTTACACTTTATTCTAAAAATTTAACGGCATTCAGATTTTTAGGTCAATAGGAAAGAAGCAATGCAAAAAAAAATGTATTATTCTAACAATATCCTGTACAAATGTGTACTTAAGTAATCACACTGTTAACTTCCAGTTGTGTATTTTATGCTTATTGTCCTCCAAACAAAGGACAATCATGAGCTCTAAACCAACAATAATATTTTATATTTATCATTTTTATAGTAAATTTATCATGAAAGAAGTAGAGATAACAATTGAAACCAGTGTTTTGTGGTCTACATAGTCTGTAAAATGATCATGTGAATCTTGAAAATGACTTCCTATTATATTCCTAAATAACTCGCAAGTACATATAAGCAATATTTTAATGTTTTCTGTCAATAGTTTTTCAGTTTTTAATTACTGTAAAAACATCATGTCGTGCTAAGTAACACCAGTCCCATTAATGACAAGTATATTAATGCCCTAAGGATCATACTTTGTTTTCAAATGTCGGGTAAACTTCACACGCTTCCCGATAAATTACAGGCAAAGCAAGCCAATCAAATAACAATTGGATTTTCTCACATAATAATTCTTTGTTTTCACTAAAAGAATCTACAACAATTTCACCCAAAATAGCGATTTTAACATTTAGTCTACATTTTATCTGGTGATGCACATATATAAAAAAAAAAAAGATTTTTTCCTCAATCCACGAAAATTGATACTAACGATGTTCATCGAAGTATTCAATACTATGTGTTTTTTCTATCAAGACAAATAATAAGGTATTTATGAATAAAACAAGGACTCATCATCAGAAGGACAGACCAAACCTATTAAAAAATGCAACTAAGAAGAAAGACGGCATGACCAGGTGCTCAGGAGGAGCGAGTATTTCCAACATTATTAAATTTACCAACATGGTTGGTACAAGTCAATTTATAGTCCAAGAATTCTCTGCTGTTCAATTAATGCCTTCGTAGATTTTGATGGTAGTGTGGGACATCAGAAAGCTCTCCATAGACAAAACAACAGATTTTGTGACATAGTCAGCACATTTTGACAATCTCCAATTAAAAAAAGTTGGCTGTTCAACTATATATAAAATGCTTCTCTACTACAGAAAAAAATTGCAAAAGTCTGAAATGGGTTACAAAGCAGGTTCCTTCACTAGTAACCTGTGAGCTATGTCTGCTCACTCAGTATCCGCTGCTATTCACACCATTGAATTGACAAAGTCGGTAAATAGGAAGTAGATATCCGACAGACCTGAAATCGGTACTCGCAATATAGGACATGGTAAAGTCACAAGAGGTGTGATAAGTAATTGCTGAGAAAACTAATACGAAAATTGTCATCCATTGACCACTAATGAAAATTTGAAAATTGACCAAGTACAAATGGGACTTGCCTGAAATTGTTACTTGCAATATAGGACCACATGGTAAGGTCACATATAAAATAACAAGTGGTTGTGATAAGTAGTTGCTGAGAACTGTTTTGAAAGTTACGTTGCGGTCGGAGGGAAGGACGGACAAGGGTAAACCACCCCCCCCCCCCCAACTAATTCAAAGCGGGGGTAAAATAAGTTAATAATGGTTTACAATTTGGAAGGTTTTGGGCATGTGTTAAAAAATGTAGGAGACTAAAGTAGGTACTGTCTTCTGCAAGGGTTCTGAAAAATGACCAAGTTCCCACGTCTTGAAAATTAGGAACAAAATCCGGGAACACTTCCATAATGGCAGGTGCACAACACTAATTTATGCACAATCTGAGAAATTTCAGAAACCGGTAGTAAGAACTGATTACACTAAGTAAATACCCTACTTTTCCAGCCTGTCCAACTTCAACATACTATACCACGTGGCATGCTTCTTTTACCAAATATTAATATACATGATTCTTGTTTTTTTTTAGCAAAGTACGAAAAAAGATTCCTTTCACTTCAGCCATGTTAAAATGATGTTTTCATCTCATTTGATGCTTCAAGAGTGCGACTATCAGACATGCCAGCTAGGTTATGAGGTTATAAAACTCTAATTACTCTGATTATTGTATAATATATGTCAGCTATTTTAACTATCATACTAGGTATACTTATAATGTGATGGTAAGGACTACATTTTATCATTAATTATGACTGATATTTTGTTTGATCCTTATAGATCAATACCAGCTGTGTCAAAGACCTTATAAGAAGATATATAGAGGTTGCTTTGTCTAGATGCACATCATTGGTAATTTGTATTGAATTAACTAATGTTAGTAATGACTTTTTGACAGCTGCTTGTGACTTGATGGCACTTAATGTGAAGTCAGTCACAGTACGCTACACAGACTAAAAGCTACTAAATATATAACTTTAAAACATCAGTCCATTCTAACCTTCAAGTGTGAATGCACCCTTTAGAAAACCCATATAACATACTATATATAGTAAGTTTACCAGCATGTTTGCATTGCCAATTCCACACATATAAAAATGAAGCAAATGTATTAAGCATGAGGTTACGATAGTCTTCCAGCATTTCTACTTATTCCATGAAGCCATGGTTTCAGAGAGAATCCCCATGTGTCTACAGTACATTTAATTCTACTGCAATAAATTTTTCATAGTTAGACAAATGGTTTTCTTTACTTTGAAATAAAACTGAGTACGAATATATCATATGATATCAGGAAAAAAACACAATCAAACAAAATGTAAAAAACCATCTTAATCAAATAAGGTACAATACAGAACTTAAAAATAAAATAAACACAACACTTATTACAGAAAATATTAAATATAATAGCAAAAAGCTTCCGAGCTGTAAGTTGACAAATATATTACTAACAGAGACATGTAATTAACAACGGACAGCCTGGTTTGATTCTATCCCTTAGTAAATCTCTAATTACTTTCACAACAGGCATCTATTCAATTATTTAAAGGCCAATAACAGTTATTCAATAAAATGACACAAACCTTATCTGTGCAATTCAAAACATCCAAATCAGCAGGTTCTACTTCCTAATGATTTGTAATCGGCTGTAGTGGTCAGCCATCACTTCTCGGTCAGTTACCTGAGTGATGAAGGATCAATACTGTCTGGACACAATGTTCTAAAGGTCAATATAGATCAGATAATCATATAAGCGTCAGACAAAAAAAGTCTGTAACAGTTGTATGCGATGACAAGGTGCGTGTTTGGATGGATTATAAAAAATTGATTGTGAAAATGGATTGTCTAGTTATTTTGATGTACATCCTGTGGCCATGTTTTTCAATGAATAGAATTATTAATAGAATTATTTATGTCTTCTGTATCACATACAGCTGCAGACAATTAAGTCTGAAAACTGTTACAGTAAAACTTGATTAAAATTACTTAAATGAAATGGATTAACATAATGTAAATGTAAACATTGGCCAATGTACCAGTATTTAAATCTACATGTAAGGAATACTTTAAAGATTAGGAACAAGATCAAACACAGCTTATTTGTTTATAGGGGCCTCAATGGTAGAGTGGTTAAGGTAATTAGTCAACTATTTATCACATGGTCTGTCAATGCTGAGATTTCAGGTTTAAGTCTAACTGGGGGCAGGGTGCACTAAGACTCCAATCTTCTGGTACTCTGGCTTCCTCCCCCAATAAAAAACCTGGCTGCCATAATATAGCTGAAAAATTGTTCAGTGGCATTAAACACCATTCAAACAAATTAACAATATTTGTTTATATTATAATAGTTTTAAATCTAGTCCATAAATGACACCAACACATCCCTTTTTCTGGTAAAAAATATATCAATATAAAATTGGTCTGTAAACAGTGTCTCAACTGGAAATATGTAGGGAGGTTTGACTTTCTATGTAACTGTTCATTGATACAACATGTTAAACAGCAAAAAATTTAAAAAAAAGTTATCACTAACTTGTGCACAAAAATTTGAAAGCAATGACAACCAGTAGTTTAGTTTGGTACAAGGTATTAACATTTAATTCTGTAATATTAAATGGAATGTGGCAAGCCGTCTCATCTTATAAATCACTAATGTACGACTGTTTTTGAATGTTTCCTTAAATATTGACAATATTTACTGTACCAATAGAAAATCTTTATATGTTGGATGTAATACAACAGATATGTACTGGCTTTTTTTTTATGTACCACCATTCAGACTTGGGAATAACAAAGATTATGAACTTCTACACGAAACTTTTTTTTAAGTAGAAACTAAAAACGGTTGCCCCTCCCTGTAGTTCATCATTTAGTTAACAGTAACAGCCCTCTGGAAGTATAATGATGATAATCTGTTATAATACAGAAGAAATATTAGGGACACCAGGAAGCACCTGCATATTCACAAGATAACATTATGACCATAGTGTAAATTAATGTCACGATTAAAGTGTATTAATGGATATTTTTTGCTTAATGCTTCCCTAGAGTTTCTAGGGTAATCCCCTGTTAAGGAAAATTTCTTGCTGAATTGACAAACGATTCACATTTTGCAGCAACTAAATTTAGAATCTAGTTACTGTTTACAGCATTGTTTACAGTCAACATTCTGTACCATCATTTTTGAAACCTTGACATATTTGACTTGCATGGCTAAAACTTGACATTAGCATATAGACAAATTAATTTGCAGGTCAAAGTTGGTTTTAAAAATGTTATGTACTGAGAAGGAAAATTATTGGCATATTTGTTGGTGCATATTGTCAGGTGGCAGTTCTATTAACCATAATTCCTCTATTTTTGTGTCAGTTTTTATAATGCCAATGTAAAAGTCATTGTCTTTTAAAAGTCAACATGGACTGCTTCTCCAAATGTCATTGTATTCTATGCTAAAAGCCAACACGACATGCATCTCCAAATGTCTAAGCTAATTAACAATTATTCAGTTAGCTAGCTATCATTGTAATTATCTGTTTGGGTTTTATTTAAAAAAAAAATCATCTTTTGACTTGTATCAATTTACAATTGAAGCAGGACTCCATCTTTTCACTTAATAATCAACCTATCTCTAGTTTTTGTAGTACCAAGACATATTGGGTTAAAACCACCATAAAAGACATTGTCCTACGTATTTCCAGTTTGACTGTTCAAAGTATTAATCAAATGTTGTTTTATAAACCATACAAACTATTAATGTAAGAAATTGGAAGAAAATTCCAAGACCATGTAGTGACCCCTATGATTTGAAAACTAAACAAATGCTGAAAATTTGTGTCCAACATATAAATAAATAAAACACAATTTGACCCAATGAACTTTTGACATATACTTATGCAATTATATATATATATATATTGAGACTGTTAACCTTTTGTGCCAGACATTCAAATTAGACAAGTGCAAAACTTTGCCGGATCACAGCAAAATTTTTTAAAGTTAAGTATAGAACATGACATCATTGTATAGAAGGAAACGTACTTGCTCCTTGTACTTTACTCTTCTTTTTCAATTGTTTTATCCGGCAACCAACTCTATTACTGACCAGGAAGTCAGATCTGCTATAGAAAAAATAATATAAATTGTTTTACCCCATGCAAGTCAACCATCTATTTTCTGGGTTTTTATTTATCATTCATATTTTCTTCAGTACTTTTTTAAAGACTAGTCTTGATGGATTTTTGTTGATGCTGTTTTACATAAATAAAGCCATTTGTGATTTATATTGTATCAAGACACAACTTTTCTAGTAAAGGGGAAGCAACTCAGGAAAACTAAACCCTTTAAATCTTTTTAATATAATTCAGAAATTTGAATTTGAAAACTATTCACCATTCTGATGTGATTTGTCCTCTGGTAATCAATGCAAAATTTAAAGGGAATCAACTCACTCCTAAATTTTTAACAGCGTTCAGCTCATTCAAATTTCATCAAGATATTTTTGAGTCAAGGGTTAGTTTATATTCAGAAAAAGAATTAAGGCACTTAAGTATTTTAGAAGGGAAAACATTACAAGTCTGAAAGCACCTAATGTTTTTACTTTATATTAACACATCAACCTGATGTTAAGTTGACATAATGTATTGATCTGATCAGAAAACCCATACTGCTTGGGAAATATGATGACCTACTAAACAATATTAGCTGAACCTTTTCCTGAATGTCAAAAACATGATGTGTGATGAAAGCTGGAAAAGTAGGGCACCAATTTATATGTAACATACTAGATAAACCCATATCAAATTTGTAACAATCTGTAAATTATAACTGGTTGATAGGATTAATTGGAATAGATAATCAGCATTCTAAAACTTCAATATATAGGTCCATGATCCTGAGCCAATAGCTTGTTGATGCATGGCTGTAACCTTTACATCTTGTTAAAACATTCAACACTATTTGTTTATCTTTAAAATGTTGGTTTTTCTGTGTGTTATCATGCTAACACTACCACTTACACAATAGAGTTTTTATTCTAAATTAAGACATTTTAAAACAGATTTTTTGGGGTACCCTGACATCTTAAAACAAATTTACAAATCTGTAAATATTGAAATCTGCACTAAATCCTAAACATGTGTCAAATATATTTTTTACTCTCCTACGATTTGATTTGTGCAAAAAAAAAGAATTTTAAACACACATCTGTTTGATAGAAACTAGAAAATGTTTAAAAGTACTCCCAATTCAATCAATGCACTTGTTATTAATGACAATTTATAGTGATTGATCCCAGACTAACTAGCCTACTGGGGAACTTTAGGGCTAGACTTAATTAATATTGAATAATAATTATCTGATCGGTTACAAAATGTCAGTTTTAAATAATTCAGAAGCTAAGAAATTAATCCCATAACATGGAGCTTCCAGACCAAAAACAGAGCTAGTACATATATGTGTTACTGAGAAAAAAGCTATAAAAAGACCCAAACGGTAACAACATCTGTGTGAAGTATGTATCACTTCATTATAAAATTGTCAAGAAAGTCAATGACCACAAGTCAGACACAGGTATACATATTTGTTCATGTTAAGATGTATGTAAAAAAATACTTACTATAAATAGACAGACTTCTTTAAATAGACACCAAACTTTAAAAAATGTCACAGTGTGTTCCCATTTAGTTGTCTTTAATTGTCTTAATTCAGTCAAGTGAAACATAAACGACAACAAAATAAGACTTAAGTATAGCTGTTCTCGTACATTATTACATGCATCTTCACAACCGACATTTTGCAGTTACTTACATATGTTACAATATTTTCTATTGGCTGCCACACTGCTAACTAACTTCCTTCTGACTTTAAGAAAACAAAATAACAGTACAACTGACTTCATTGATTGGTCTCTACTATTTCTCAATGAATCACTGGACATCTACAAAAAAAAAATACAAATTATGTAATATGTTAGTCAATGCACACATCCAGTGAAATCATCCTGTTGTAGTCACAAGACTACTGGAATAAGCTGACTCAAGGGAGTATCATTATCCATTATCAATACTCTTTAGTCTGTCATCATCTGTTTCGTTGGTGTTTTTTTTACTTATGGAAAACAGTTAAATTGTGTTTTTTTTTTGGTCAGAATTATATATATATATATGTATATATATATATATATGTATATGTATATGTATATATATATATATATATATATAACAAAAAACAATTACACAAAATAAGTGACACTTATAAGTTATTTTGTTTTTTGTTATATAACGCTGCACA
This sequence comes from Limnoperna fortunei, assembly GCA_944474755.1. Classification (NCBI taxonomy): domain Eukaryota; kingdom Metazoa; phylum Mollusca; class Bivalvia; order Mytilida; family Modiolidae; genus Limnoperna; species Limnoperna fortunei. The sequence goes on along the minus strand of OX104112.1, from coordinate 89,162,038 downwards.
TTGTTTATAAAAGACTTTTTTCTATATATATATATATATATGTATATATATATATATGTATATATAAATTATCATTTGGCTTAGAATACAGTAGCATACAACCACAGAAATCTATTTATGATAATATCATTTGATCTTACACCCCAGGTCAGTATATATTGCTGTCTAGACTAAATAAACATCAGCAAAAAAAACCAAGTTACTTTTCATCCATGTACCCTGGCTGCCTCTGCCAATAAAAATCGTTGCCAAAGCATTGCTGAAAAATGCTAAAGATTTTAAGATTCTGCTTTTACCTCACCCCACCCTTAACCTGTAACAGAACCCATGTTTACATCATCCTACCCTTATCTTGTAACAGATCAATTTTTTAACTCATCCTACCCTCATCTTGTAACATCCATTTTTTACCTCATCCCCACCCATAACTTGTAACAGAATCCATTTTTTACCTCATCCCACCCTCATCTTGTAACAGATCCATTTTTTACCTCATCCCCACCCATAACTTGTAACAGAATCCATTTTTTACCTCATCCCACCCTCATCTTGTAACAGATCCATTTTTTACCTCATCCCCACCCATAACTTGTTAACAAAATCCATTTTTTACCTCATCCCACCCTCATCTTGTAACAGATCCATTTTTTACCTCATCCCCACCCATAACTTGTAACAGAATCCATTTTTTACCTCATCCCACCCTCATCTTGTAACAGATCCATTTTTTACCTCATCCCCACCCATAACTTGTAACAGATCTATTTTTTACCTCATCCCCACCCATAACTTGTAACAGAATCCATTTTTTACCACATCCGACTCATAACTTGTCATGATTCCACTTTTACAGCTCTTGTAATGGTACAAACAAGAGAATTTCCTTGCCAGAAGAAATTTGTTGATGTCAAATGGAACAAAATGATTTCATTGCATCCAAAATAATACTGAATGGTGTAATTACATCAGCTAAGTGTCTCATCACTTGACATGGATTGTCAATTACAAATCATTATCTTGTTACAGTCTGTGAAAGTCTTGTTACAATTAAATTTATTTGAAACCTAAACCAGACACAGAGTTTAAAAGGCATAAACAAGGAGCATTTAAGCCAGCAACAGCTTATCAGACTTCTAGTACTTGTGGATACCCAAGGTGGAATAGATGAATAAACAAAAAAAAATCGATATCATATGTCCTTCAACTTTCTTTGGTGGGACATAAAAATCATGCCAGAGCTTCACCTTCTTGTTGTTTATAAACCTAATACCAAGAAATATTCTATAATGTATTGTATATTCACCTAATGTTTTAAATCCATAAAAATTTAGCAAATTTTCTTTAGTTATTAAGAAATTCATTAGTTTTATTTATATCAATTACAGGGGCCTGGGTGGCAGAGTGGTCAAGGTAGTTCGTCTACTATTGATCACGTGGTCTGTCAACACTGAGATTGTGGATTCGATTCTCACTGCAGGCAGGGTGTACTGGACTCAAATCTTAATTGACAAGGATTGCCAGTTTTCCTACCGCAGGTCGGGGGTTTTCTCCGGGTACTCCGGCTTCCTCCCCCAATAAAAACTGGACGCCATGATATAGTTAAAAAAATTGCTGAAAGTGGCGTGAAACACCATCAAACAAACAAACAACAAACTATATCAATTACAAAAACAATTATGCCATGTACCTTTTCCAAACATTGCAGATTTCAAGACATTTTATTTACAAATAAATGTAACACATAGAACAAAGTAAACTGTGAAAAATCTATTTGTACTTAATATGCAAACAATATAAATTTTTTGAAACTATAATAAATTTATATTTGACTGTGTAAAAACATCAAAAATAGGTCAATTAGAAAAATTCCGAATTTTTAATTTGAGACATAACTTGTCGAAAAAATAAAAAAAGGAGAAAGTATAAAAGCCAAAAAAAAAAAATTGCTTATGGGGTTTTATATATCAATTTTAAAACTCCTGTATGCTCCACTGTTTTATTTTACCTTTTCTATAGTGACTACCTTAGGACCAACATTCCAATCATCTTTCAATACCAGTAAAAGAATGTCTTGGAAATTTAACTACAGCTGGAAACGTGACATAACTAAAACTGCCAACCTGATGAAGGTTTACCTGAACTATTTAAACTGAATAATAAATGACACTTTTTTTACCCAATCTTTTCAGAATATTCATGAAGAGATTGATTTATCTTTTCAGATCAAACAGATGACATTTCTCCAGGTGTTCTATTATTAGGACTTAAAAAACATACAACTTGTGGCCTTTTTATACAATGTATTTTTTTCAAACAAATAAATGAATCCTGTCAGATTACTTTCAGCTTATATGCAGGTCTAGACAAGTAATATATTTTGATAACAAACAAGATATAAGGAATCCCATAGAATGTTAAACACCTACATTATATACATATCAGACAATTATATTGGTAAAGTAATGGTGGAAAATTGTAGCCCTAACGATCAAACATAATGGCTATTGTTGTAGCTGAAATAATAGGTGGCTAGACAAATATATATATGTGTATATATAACCAATTTCTAGGTCTTCAGAAAGGAATTATACAGGGGAATGGCTTTTTGTGGTATGTAGTCTAATAAGCTACTTTGATGATTTTTGTCTCAAGTCTGAATGCTTGATATTTTTTATTCTTCCAAAAAACTCCAATATGATAAAAAGAATGTAGACAAAAATTAAAAACATGAATTTGCATTATTTAGATAAGGTGGTAATATAAACACTTGTCACCAGGCCAAAAATATATAAATACAGTCAATAAAATATAAGGCACACTTTTGTTCAGTTCGGCAGTATACCAACTAGATAATAATTATTTTAGCAGTAATATTGCTTTTCTCTTTTGTAAATTAGCATATGTTATTTAGATTCTTTAGCTGGAATTTACAATGCAGTCTAACGAAGTCTTTGCCTCACATACAGTCTAGCATTTAAAAAAAAATTGTCTTACAAACTTTTTTGGCCAGACACTTAAACAATTTTATTGAGACATTACATTTTTAATATCAGACATTCCAACAGAACTTTTTATGGGAAAACATTTAGATGTTCTTATAACTATCCCCATCATTATCCTTTTTAAAATTTAAAAATACCATCTTTTCTAATATTTCACCTTGTTTTATCAATCCAAGTATACATATTATCCCCAACTGTACCCCAGCCATTGTATATTTCACCTGAGATTCGCCTAGTGCCCCAATTTGATAAGTCAACAGCTGTAATTTATCATTGTAATTGAAATTGAATGCCTACTACTAATATGCTTCTGTCTGCACCTACTGACCCTTCCTGTCTGTGTGCAGACCCTTTATCTGATAATATGTATGCTACTTTAAGCACTAACAACAGAAAGATCAAAGGCCAAGGTCACTTAATCTGATAAAAAAAATATTTAGTTAAGAAACAGTGTGTTTGCACAGTACTTGTGCACAGGATTGCATGCTAATTGTTCTACTTTTGTATTGAGTTACACAGCTGAAGGCCCAGACATTGTCTCAAAAATATTCATATCAGTGGGACAGGTAACCTGGGGTATTTAAATCTACAATACTTGAATACTGTCTGTTTCTAATATTGGAACAGGGCTAGACAAATATATTTGTATTTATTTTAATATTTACTTAATACTGATTGTAGTCACTGACTAGTATTTATTTTGTTTACATTGGAAAATTCTGTTGAAAAAAAGAAACGACTTCCGTAAGCTGCTTGTTGTAGTTTTCAGTAAAACTAAACATTATGTCAATAAATTAGCCCACTCGAAGCAGTTAGGTAATGCAAATTAGACAGTCCTAGCTCCAGCACAAAGCAATTATATTATGCAAGAGATATAGACAGTGCTCGACCAAGTACAACAGTCTGTTCCAAACAATAACATCATCATAATATAGACAGTTCTAGCCTAGTAAAAATGTCTTCAAAACCATAACATCATGCAATTACATGTAATATAGACAGTTCCAGCTTAATAAAAAGGTCTGCTCAAAGCAATAACATCACGCAAGTTATATAGGCAGTGCTAGCTCAGTACAAAGGTCTGTTTAAAGCAATTACATTACGCAAGTAATATAGACAGTACTAGCCCAGTACAAAGGTCTGCTCAAAGAAATTACTTTAAGCAAGTTATCTTGGAAGTGCTAGCCAGGTACAAAGGTCTGGTCAAAACAATAACATCATGTCCAACAGAGTTCAAACAATTATGTTCTTTATTTTCAAATGATTTGTTAACAATGCTAGACAATTTAAGAACACAAGAGAAATGGTAAGGGGGTGAGTATGTTATCATTATATGTGTGCCATCAACATGTGTGCTATAGGTTATGAATGCAATCAGTTATCTTACTATGATTAATAAAAAGCTGTGACCTTGTTGCCATACTACTGTACCGATGTCCACTCATAAGCTCTGCCATCACAAAAAATACCACTCTGAAAATGATGAAATGATACTGAATCAATATAACAGGCAACGTTAATGTTCATAAATTATGTTCGAATTCAACCATATTATTTTTTCATAAAGGATGCTGGTCACAAAAATTACACCAGAAAAAAACCCATTATTATTGTAACCCTTGTAATTTTTTGGTGCCAAGTCAATAATAACTGTAAACAAGTCAACAGGAATACAGCAAAGTTTAGATAAAACAAAATGATAAAAATAACCAAAAAATTCCCGAGAATGAGGTCCATTTTTTACAGCACAGAATGTATTGTATTTACAATCCTGTCAAAATCTCAAAGCTGTGACAGTAAGTATGCTTGCTTTAAGTCTAACCTGTGATTTGGTTATGAGAATTTATGCTTGGCCTGAGAAAGCAAAAACAAGTAAACTAAAAGACATGGAATAATGTCCAGTGGCTGTCCTCACAGTAAGTTCAGTGACGTGTTCTAGTCCACAACAAGACAGAGACCTCATAACTGATCAAAATGAGGATTTCTGACTTGTTAAGCAAACACAACTCCAGCCAGTTTTCAAATGAACATGTGCAACTAATGCTCGTTTCTTTGATATTTAACTTTAAATACAAAACATACTTGTTCTGAATGAGGTTTAGATCTCATGGAGACAAAAAATTTATTGTACTGAACAAAACTGAATTTCACATTAATGTACTCATGATTTGGAGTAAGTTGCATCTAGATCTAGAGCCTTTGTCTACTGAACCCTATTTAAATGTAAATTTAAGACAAAATGTTGTACTTCATTGGTTCCTGCTTTAACTAGTATTTCTGATCAAATGTTCAAAACATTTAAAAAAAAAAAAACAATTGGCTTTTCTAAGAGAATTAATTCACACAGCACATTTTAGTAAAAGGAAAATTTAAGCATATACACAGATTTTATATTAGAATAATAATCTTACCCCTACAATTTCACTATAAGTTCCAAACACTAACTGTAACACAAATCTCAAAGAGATGTTACATGTGAATGTAACAATTGCGTTAAAAATCTACTGCAAGCTTCATTTCAACAATTTCCAACACAAAAGTTACAGTTATATGTAAATTTAGACAACTGAAAACCAACATTACCATATACAATTGATAGTGACATTATCCACAAGCCTCTAGTTGTTTCTACACAGCCAGCGCTGACAATTCGATTCTCCCACTAACAAAATCTATTCTGCTTCTATCCACAATTTTACAACTCATTGACAAAAATTTACTACAACATGAAACGAAATTGGCAATTACAGTAATCTTAAAAAATCAAGGCCCCCTAGACATTTAAGGTTATTAGGATCAAATTGAAATGAATAAAAAAACCATTGCATAAAAGTCAGGAAATTATGGCATTAGGTGAACTGATTTATAATCCAGCAAAAGTTTAATGTTCTAACAATAAATTTTTCTTTGGAAATCTATGAGAACTGCCCGTAAGTAAAACTGTTAAACAACAAACTAAACAATTCATGCCTTTACAGGAAGTCATAAGATAACTGATATTAGAAAATGAGACTGAAGTTTGCAAATCTGCAATTTGCCAACACATTGCACTGGATAGAAGAGTGAAAGAAACTTGTGGGTTGATAACAGAATGCCGATTGGATAGAAATAAACAGACAGAGAATCATCAGATAATGCCCACTGGAAATAGCTCAAGTAGACTAAGCTGTCATATCTGGATGTCAACTTTAGCTGTGTAAATAATGAGCAAGATAGTGCACAGTAAAACAATACCAACAATGTATCTATAATACAGCATTGGCTTTGATCTTGTGTCCAGTTTGCTGTTTTACATCTTTTATTAAAGAAAAGGGTGTCTATCATTAATTGATCTAAAACAAGCAAATTTCAAATTAAAATTTTATCCCCCCACCTTGTAGTTTTTGTAAAAGATGAACAATTATAGCCTTATATTACTGATAATAAATCCTTTATTTTAATGTTTTCTACACAAGTTACATTAAACCACAATTGATCAATCACTTACTCACATCAACTAAAATAATCATTCAATATTGATTTAAAATTAACCAATAAAAAAGAATCAAGACAATTTCTTCACATTCATAAGCGTAATTCTGATTGCTGTCTGATGTCTGCAAGTTGACACTATTGATATTACTGCTAATAAATAAAGGCAATAAATTTTTACAACCATAAAAAAATTGTATTGAACACTGTAAAATTAAAGCAGTTGAAGTAGAAAAAGCCATTTGTGGATATTTTAAATGTAATAAAACTGTTTTCTGCATGTTATCTGCCTGATGGAATAACTACATTATCTGCCCTATGTGCATCAGGATCTGTAATATCTGCAGAATGTCTAGATCTGTTAAAAAGCACCAGACACATTGATCTTCAATCCAGACAGTTTCACAACCATTATTTTAGATGATAAAATTAATGAAGAATCGCAGCAACGGAAGCATTTTATTAATTCAACTTCTTTGTGATCTGCTGCAATTCTATGTACACAATGTCTGTCACACAGGAAGTTAGTTGTCAAGCCAGGCGAATGAAAGGATGTCAAAAATAAACAGGGTTTGTATATGTCCCAGACAGTTCAAAACACAGAAAATTAATAAATAAATGTAGAAATTTATAGAAAACTTACAGTAGTACAAAAAGAAAAAAATTGAATCATTTGAAATGATGTCTTGCTGTCTTGAAGCTACTAGTTTAAATCTTTAATTTCCAAAAAAGGACTCATTACCAAATCCAGTAACAAACTGTAAAATGCATCTGTACAAAATTCCAAAACAAAACCTTTTTTTTAAATTGGCAATATTTTTTATCAGCAATGATGAAAAGCACTGTACAAGGCATAATAATAAGAAATATTTTAAATTAAATACCAAGATTTCTCAGAGCAATAAATTCCAGTAATTCACACATGAAATAAATCCCAGTAAGTGATACATAAAATAAATTCAGTTCTTCTACAGCCATGGAAATGTCCTCACAATGAATGTCCTTAATATTACTAGGAAATATCGACACCCAAGAACATTCAAAGTTCCCAAAGTTTTTGATGACATATAAAATATTCGTCAAAATGATAAACAGGATAATCAGATGTGTATTGTGAATGTAGAAAAATATGATCCCTTGTGCCAAAAATGAAAATGCATTCAGATTTAAATCATGCATTTCCACAAACTTGTTTATTCTGATGCATTCTGTGGCACTCCTGATCACATTTTCAATATTCACTCTGATCCATTAATATCTTATCATTAACAAGAGTGCTGAACACTTTCAGTTGTCAAGACAATGTTACACTTGTATCAACTGACACAATACCATAATACAAAAATTTTGTGCAGTTACAAATAAAACTGCTGCAATTATGTCTATACATGGAAAGTTCATTCTAAAAGATTCCTTGTTCAATCAATACTGACAAGAATAATTCATCTGTCTGTGTAAGACATGGCTCTCCCTCGCTAAGTCAAGATTTACATTAATTAAAGTGAGATTCAAAGCTGTATAGAAATAAAAAGGTCCTTACACATAACAGTTATAGTTGTGACAATTAAAGCTGTGTAGAATTGAAGGCATGCTAAAACAGCACTCTTTTTCTAGCTGTGACCTTTAAAGCTGTATAAACTTAGATATTAGTGAGATGTGGGTACTAAGTTAAGCAAAAAGCAAAGATGTGACCTTCTTCAGATCAAAGTCTAAAGTCACCAATCATGGCTTACCACATACTGTCTTCAAATGATTTAACTACTTGCAAAATATCAAAAGCTAAACTCTCTAAAGAGAAAAAGTTAAAGCCAGGACATGAAAGTTCAAGGTCAAAGGTCACAGATGATTTGAAATGGTCAACCTACATGCAAATTTTTAAAAGCCTCATAAGAAAACGTTGAAGCCTGGACACGGATCTACAAACATGCCAAATAGTAAAGCCCACCTTTCAAGAGAAAAATGTTATAGCCCGAACATGAATTTGTCATTAAAAAAGCAAATAATGTGACTTTGATGTCAAAGCTGAAGGTTAAAAGTCACCAATAATGGTATGCAAAACGTCACCTTGAAATGATCTACAGAATTGCCAAATATCAAAAGCCTACCTCAGAAGAGAAAAAAAGCGTATATTCTAAAAATAAATTGTTATGGAAAGATGGATGGGCATATTGATTGCTCTAGGTTGACAGCCACTAAAAACTGGCCCCAACATGAGATCACATGGTAAGATCACATAAAATTTAAAGTGGTTGTGAGAAGTAGTTGCTGGGAAAACTTATGAAAGTTATGTTGCATATGCAAGGACAGACGGACAGGGGTAAATCAGTATACCTGGCCCTTCTTCTTCGAAGTGAGGGTATAATAAAAGTTGTATAGAAATAAAGACAGGACATTTTTTGTAGACCTGTCATATTAAAGGGCCACTTGTACTTTATTTCAACCTTCAGGATTGAAGCTATGAAAGCAACACTTCAACTATTTACATAACATAAGATACATCAAAAAATAAAATATCACAACACCTCCTCAGACAAAACCATATATATGTTTGATTGGATAACTACAAACACGAAGGATTCTGTTCACTTGCTGACATTGTTAATTTCGATCAGACACTTACTCAGAATGGAAACGACTGTCCAGACGGAAGTTAATCTTATTACAAACAAAACGTCCTATAATGACACTGGCTAGACTTTGGATAATTATTGATTAAGAACGGAATTACCAGGTGTTCTTATAGACATCAAAATTATGGTAAATCTCCGGCCATCTAACTGCTGCAACAATATACGATTAGAAGATGAAACCTGTTAATAAATTTGATATCAATATTAAAAGGAACAAGATATATTCATTCAATTCTTTATATTTCTAAAACTGTTTTGGTATCAATTTTCTATTTGCAGGATTTTCTTAATTGAACAATATGTATTCTGTACAAAATGAGAGTGTCATTGAGCTTTGTTCTAAAAGATTTGGCAATGCCCTCATCTAACATATGAAGATGAATTGTATACAAGAATTTAGAGACGAACATTGCTTAAGCATATATTTATGTAACAAACTGAAAATTTAACATTTTTTACGAAAAAGTCTTAAATCTCTTAATTTTTCTTATCTGCCTTTTTTTCACAACTTTCACTTTTTAATTTGCAACAGAAACAAAATGTAAGTATGAATGAAACTGGCACATTTGATTAATTTCAATATAACTGGTACATCCGTTAGTAACATATCCAGACATTTTCAAACCACAACCACCTTTTTTAAGTCATATTTGTCAAAACAAAATGACAATATTGTCCCATGAAGATTCTGGCATTCATTAAGCCAGACTGCAATAAGGTTAAAAACAATGAAGTTACATTTTCTGTTAAACAATGCAAGTGGTTTTATGGTCTGAAACTGAAAATATATACCCATGATCTTGTAGCCTCAGTGCCAATGCAGTATTGGAAGGTAGACTTGTCAGCAAATGGATCAAATTTCACAAGGATTCCAGATTCATTAAAATGTTTCAGGACATTGTAGAGTAACACAAAACTATAAAGAATATACATTTTCTGAAATAATAAAACCTTCAAAAATTCTGATATTTAAAAAAATTCCAATAAAATTGTCTAACTCCCAAATTAGGAAAAAAACATTCTACTATTAATAAAAAGATTTATTCTGAACATCAATCATCCTTAGTAGATTTTTCACCAGAACATTGTATTCTGTTAACGTTTGCCAAATAGATTTCTCATGTCATTTTATTTTGTACAAGTATCATTTTAGTCATAAATAGCATCATCAAATCAAACTTGCAGACACTATAAAAACCCAGATGGATATATTAGGTGTATAAATCCCTTAACATATCAGTTTCTTCTGTCAGAAATCACTTTGTGAAAATGAGAAAAAAAATCTGTAGGGATGAATTATCACAGGCCAAATTGCACAAGTTGCCAATCAAGACAGACATGTCGAGTCACAATTTACAGCAACAAATTGAAAATCAAGCCTACTGGTGTCTCTATTTTTTCACCTTGTAGACAGTCATAAAAATACCAGTTTACAGACATTGATTTGTCAATACAGGTTGGACTGAAATCTTCTATAACCAGACAACATCAAAGTATCGAACATATTATGTTTAATTTCAATCGATTTTTAGCAATTCTTGTAATGCATAAATTAAAAGAACTCAACCAATAACAGAACGGTTTGCACGGTCAAAGCATTAGAACTGCTGCTCTGTTGTCAGCCATTACTTGTATTTTTGGTACAGCTTTGCAACCAATATTTTCAAACAATTTGAATTTGATGCTCAAGATTATAAATACCTAAACTCTTTTACAACATTAAACAAATATAAATGAAAAAGATTAAACAAGACATGAATAAAACATAATTAGATAGATAAGGGAAATTTATTATGTATACATCATACCTTCATATTTTAATCAGATAATCCAAGTCCATGGGCCATAGTTTTGACATAAATTTTCAGGCCAGAACAACATTTAAATTGATTTCTAATTCATGATGGTTGAGACTTGAAGGAAATACTAGCTCAGTATCTCTAAACATTAAGAAAAAGTTGTAGAAAACTTATTTTTAAGGAATTTCAAAACTCCATGGGCAACAACATCCTCAAAATTCATTGGACCAGAACAAAATAATCTTGATGGTTGACAATCATACCAGCTCAACATCTGCAAATGGAAACAAGAAAAAGTGCTAAGACAACACTGATGTCCAGCTTGTCACATATTAGTAAACACCCAAATTTTTCTAAGTTTGCTCAAATTTGAAATATTTATCACAGACCTACAGAATTTTGCCAGTAAAGTTGTAACTATGTACTAAGTTTCATAAAGATGTTAAGTCCTCTTCATAAAAAATGCCTCAATGAAAACTTAACATGTGGTGGGACAGAAGGTTGGTGACTTATAAAGATGGTAGACTACGGTATTTGATTTATTCCAACTTTATATCAAATGGAATCATTTCAAAATTCATGTTCAGTCCTTAGAAAGAGGTAGATATAAAAATGTGCCAAGACATTACAGAGTTAGTCAAATTGGTTCAGAAGTCTATGACAAATACAGTTTCTTTTTGAACTGTAAACAATATACTCATTTAGAAACAATCTCAACAATCTCATGAGAATGAAATTTAGGAATTTACAGATAACAATAACAACCAATAGATAACATTCAAATAATGTCCTGTTAAGGAACTTTTATCAACAGTGGGCAACTATATCAAGCAATCCCTAGAATTCAAAAATAGGGTCCTTCACAATTTAAGTTATATTATGATATTTAGTGTAAAATTATTCAAAGGTCCACACTATAACAGTAAACCCAACAAAAAGAGATATGATTGGTTGAAAATCTCAGACAAAATATTTCTAACTTCTGCTAATGTTTTATTTCACAATATAATAACACCTAGTATTTCAGTATTACATGTCTACTACTGAAGGGGAAAGTTCCCAAAAATTAAGAATTTTACACAGAATTACCAGTATGAACATTTTATATTGTTAAATTCTACATTTTTTGAAAAAGGCAATAAAAAATTCCCAGGTGTTTGCATAAAAACATGTTTTGAATTTTATACAGGTATGAATACAATAAACTTTAAATTTCTTTTCTGGCATATTAACAATAGACACAGCAGGTGGACCAAAGTTGAACCTCTTCAATATTTTCCACAAGACAAAAATAATAATATCTTGGTTACGTGCAACACATAGTACTAGTGTTTATAAGGAAGAATTCTAATATTTCAGTATATTGTTATTGATGGTTCTTAGTCCTATATTCCTGATTTGACTGGCAAATAGAACATGAAATAGTTTCATAACTGATTGACAGAAAAGTACCACATTTAGAAAAAAGTTGAAGAACTTTTCCCTTTTGTGGTTCTAATATTTCATGTTTTCCATTCATTTAAAAAAACCATGTATTGTCACAACAGTACAAATTTGCTTAAATTAAAATTTTAAACAGACTTCATACACAGAGGAACAATCGGTACAAAATGTCATCCCTTCACTCACTTGTCAATATGTTCAAACCTTTCACTGAAAACATGAATAAAACACATCAACATTACTTTCTCAAGGTCACGCTTACTCCATTAAAGTCAAAGGCAGTTGAAGAACATCAAATTAACACACATTCTTCTAAAAGCATAAACAACTTGATGAGTAAATTTTTGTCATTGACACAAAAGTTCTATTCCAAAACATCTTCAACATGCATATTACTCACAAAATTTGTATGCATTCACTGGCACAGAATGAAAATGTCAGCAATGTAAATTATGTGAAAGTGGTCCAAGTTTTGTCTTATCATCGTCTGACAAAGAAATGGCTATTTTCCAAATGTCTGTCTTTTCTTAGATTTGTTCACACTCTAAGTACTAGACAAAAAAATATAGACCAGACACAAGTTGAAAAACAACTAATGTCTAATTAGTAACCCAGCAAAGATATATATATAGGCCAGACACCTTGAAAAACTGTTTATTTTCTCTAATTAGTATTACAGAAGCTCACACGGTTACTTAATTAGAATAAAAGATGTGCTAACATTACTAAGTATTTGTTAGGACATAAATCTATTTTCTTGTAAATTATTTTTAAAGTGTTCGATTGTGATCAAAATCTGTTGATCGGGGAGAAAAATGTCACAAAACAGCCGATCCTAAATTTTTAATTTTTAATGATGCTGCTTTTATTGAGGAATTTTTAAAACACAATGATTAAACTTAAGATGCAGCAAGAAAAAGCTAACAATAGATCTTTATTTTCAGGAAACAATAAATCAACTGTTTTAGATTTTTTTAACAGCTCATTTGGAAGGCATGTGCATATAGGAAGCCAGTCATCTATGTATATAAAGATATAGGTCTGCATTTTCATAGTCAAAATACTAAATGTTAAAATAAAAAAATATTTCACAGGTGAATAAGAACATATTTTTCATACATATAGTTGACAAATCAAAACTGTATTTTCTTTTTCTTTCAGGAATGATTTTGTTTAAATTTTGTGGATTCAGAAATCATTCAATGTAAGACACAAATTAAAACCAGAGGCTCTTAAGAGCCTGTATCGCTCACCTGATTTTATAGGCAATGAAGATGGCATTTCCCTGATGTTAAACTAAGTCCTGTAATTTTCAATAAACTTTAAATAGGACCATCCAAACAATATTACTAGAAAGCTTTGTTTCATTGGTTAACCGGTTGTATAGAGAAGATTTTTTTTATTTGCCCATAGGGTCCTATGTTAAACTAAGTCCTGCGCCGTGGTGGCCATTTTGAATTTCCAATTGCCATAAAAAACATAAACTTTATAAAGGACCATCCAAACAATATTGCTAGTAAGTTTTTGTTTCCATTGATTAACCTGTTTCAGAGAAGAAGCCTTTAACAACTTTTTCCCATAGGGTCCTATGTTAAACTAAGTCCTGCGGTAGCGGCCATTTTGAATTTCCAATTGCCATAAAAAACATAAACTTTATAGAGGACCATCCAAACAATATTGCTAGTAAGTTTTTGTTTCCATTGATTAACCGGTTTCAGAGAAGCAGCCTTTAAAAACTTTTTCCCATAGGGTCCTATGTTAAACTAAGTCCTGCGGTAGCGGCCATTTTGAATTTCCAATTGCCATAAAAAACATAAACTTTATAGAGGACCATCCAAACAATATTGCTAGAAAGTTTTGTTTTGATTGGTTAAACGGTTTCAGAGAAGAAGCCCTTTTAAACTTTTTTCTCATAGGGTCGAATGTTAAACCAAGTCCTGCGGTGGCGGCCATTTTGAATTTCCGATTGGGATAAAAAACATTAACTTTATAGAGGACCATCCAAACAATATTGCTAGTAAGTTTTGTTTCCATTGGTTGACTGGTTTCAGAAAAGAAGCCTTTCAAACTTTTTCCCATAGGGTCCTATGTTAAATTAAGTCCTGCGGTGGCAGCCATTTTGAATTTCCAATTGCCATAAAAAACACAAACTTTATAGAGGACCATCCAAACAATATTGCTAGTAAGTTTTTGTTTCCATTGATTAACCGGTTTCAGAGAAGAAGCCTTTTAAAACTTTTTCCCATAGGGTTCTATGTTAAACTAAGTCCTGCGGTGGCTGCCATTTTGAATTTCCAATTCCCATCAAAAACACAAACTTTATAGAGGACCATCCAAACAATATTGCTAGTAAGTTTTGTTTTGATTGGTTAAACAGTTTCAGAGAAGAAGCCCTTTTTAACTTTTTTCCCATAGGGTCCTATGTTAAACTAAGTCTTGAGGTGGCGGCCATATTGGTTTACCAATCAAAATAAAAAACACAAACTTTGTAAAGGTCCATCCAATGAACATTATGGCCAAGTTTGGTTTCAATTGGCCAAGTGGTTTCAGAGAAGAAGATTAAAATGTAAAAAGTTTACAGACGCCGACGACGACGACGACGACGCCGACGACGACGACGACGACGCCGACGGACGCAAAGTGATAACAATAGCTCACATGACCCTTTGGGTCAGGTGAGCTAAAAAATACCATTTATGTAACAAGTAAACATAAATACTGATTTTTCTTACTTGAGACTTTCTCTCCCTCCTCTTATTCACACCCCCCTCCCCTTTCCAAAATAGAAAAAAAACACAAATATTTATTGTACCAGCATAACACATTCAAAAGCAAGGATTTAAGCAAGCTCTCTTCTGTTGACCAATATTTTATTTATAGCACTCTCAGACATGTTGACTTTAAAGTGTCCCTATAACAAGGCAAGCTTTCCAATCAATCTTGTGTGGGGAACACAACAATAATGATTCTTTTCATCAGCCATGTAGTTAGACAACGATATTACAATCTGATTACGGAAACCGTTTTTCTTTCATTCTATGCTCATGTGAAATCAGCAAAAAAAAATCCCCGACGAGACGAGGCTTTTGAAAGCTAACAAGAGAATCGGTACAAATTATATTGATTACATGAGCAGTCTAAGACACCGATAAGAATATAGGTAAATCCTTCCTTAACTGTTCTACGTGGACACCGGTAGACAGGTATCATGGAATATGTCTAGATGACATTCCCTAAAGGAACATGTTATATCATACAACTATAGCTGTATATATAATAGGGAACAGTTTAAAATGACATGCATTGCAGCAATATTTTGAGTAAACAACCTTACACCTACTGCAAGTTCTTTGTTAACAAAAAACATTATGCTTCATGCAATTTGGTAAAGGAATTTAAAAAAAATAGGATTTTACTTGAATTCAAAATTGAACTATTAGTAGTGAATATATGTTTTCCTTTACAGGTTTTATGTCAGACATTTATTTTATGCAATAAAATTTGGTAATGGGAAGAATTTTTTGTTTGAACTGGGTTTATATATCAATACCTCCAGTTTTTATTGGTAGGAAGGGAGGAAGGGGCTTGGGGAAGGGGGGGATAAAAAATGTATTAGCAGAAAAAAAACCCCAATTTTTCAACTCTGAAATTTTTTGTCTTCTCCAAAATTCAAATTTCAACAAGGAAAACATTGGTTCCTCTGCTGTAAAACTCAAGTTAATATCGAACTGTGCATGCAATGTGTGCATTCTTTACAATTTTCTTTAAGTCTGAAATTCCAGTACTATATTTCAAAACATTTTTAATGTCTTAATATATATGTCTAACCAACAAAGTATTTCATTTAATCACAATGGTATTTATCTGCGCCGTTATTATTAGCATTTATATTATGCTTGTCAGATACTGTAAAAAGTCATTATTACAAGTAATTTATATAACTCCTTTTTTAGAGTCCCTGTATCAGCGTTTTTATTACCTGTCACAAGACACGTTTTCCCAAAGGTCTAACTTCAAGTAATTTGATCATGAAAGAAATCACGAGTAATCAAAACCATTTCCAACTAACCTAAATCTAATTAAATACAGGTCTGGAAGAATTAATACCAAACAGTGTCAAACATATTTTTGTATCCCGATATGGGAAACAAGAGCCTATATATAAATACATCAGATCAATGTGAAAAAAGTCGGATTAAATTATGAATTCCATAAAAGAACAAATTCAAAAGAAAGAAACTTTCTTACCTGAATATGTCTGGTGTCTAACATCCCGGGGAGAACTTATTTCTCATAAGTACTGTCTGCATACCTCAATTATGTCTTAGGGAGAGTTCATTATTCTCCTTGTCAATCAATTACAAGTATTACGTAACAGTCTATATACATACCTAACATTGCAACTTTAAAAACAAATCTGCCAGCTTGCCAGATTCCATAAACATCAATTTTAATTTGAAAACACCTAATTTAATCGATATAAGCAAGATCTTTCAATAGAAATTGAATCGGCTTTCTTCAGAAGCAGTATAAAATATTATCAAAGGCAACCTGAGAAACAAGGACCATTGTTATTGATTTTATCACCTGATCCGTCATGTGATGTCTGCACCTAAAGCTCGGTGTTGGAAATGCACACTGTCAAAATGGTTGCGGCTTATTAAATATGCAGACTTTTTGGACAACATTGCACATTCCCACTGTACAATAATAAATATATTGTAAAGAATGCTTTGATGGCATTTTTTGTCTGCAAAATTTCTAGAAGTTAAAAAATAATAACAGCGAGCAAACACAGGTGGAGAAACCACGTAAATACTTCATCTATACATTCAGTGGACAACATTCCACATTTGCCTTGTACAATAATAAATCTGTTGGAAAGAATCCTTTGTATATTACTTTTTGTGCCTGTTATTTTAATGCAAGAGCCTCAAGAAGGATACCTTTAGTAAAGTATGAACCCACCTGTTACTGATAGGCCTGACCTTCAATAAGGATCCCTTTAGTAAGAGGATGAACCCACCTGTTACTGATAGACCCCACCATCAATAAGGATCCCTTTAGTAGGAGGATGAACCCACATGTACCAAAATCCTCCATGGTGATGAAAACTTGCAGAATGGTATGTTTAATTAATGTTACAATGATCCTACGAAAAACTGCTTTGGAACTATCACCAAGAGTTCTGTAAAATTACTGCAATATATACTAAAAAGATAATTATCTGTCAATGTTACAGACATGTGTACTAATTATAAATTCTGATAAACAAATGCAAATGATACCTTATGTGAAATAAAAAAGCTCCTTAAATTTTATCTAAAAGCTGAACACCCAAATGTGTGCAATTTTCAAATAAAATGTGTGAAATTTTCAATTTATTTTCTATTTTGACATTTCAGTTAAACAAGTCGTCATATTATCTTAACAACCTCAAGGTCAAAGTTCATCAGCGGTGGTATGCGACACACCGTTTTGATATTATCTACCCACATACCAAATATCAAAAGCCTACCTCACAAGACAACAAAGTTCTGGGTTGGACACGATTTTGGATGGACTGACAAACAGCACAACGCACAGGCAGACTAATCACTATAGGGTGTCTGCCACTAAGCGGCAGGGCCTTCATTAAAAAGTCTATAGATTTCTTTGTCAAGTAGAACAAATACATAGAATATTACAAATATTAATTTTAGTGGAAAAGCAACGGAAAGCTTAAATATAGACAGCATACACACAGTCACCAGTTTAAAGTACATTTGATCCTTGCAGTCGACTTTAGCTATCCATTTTTTGAAGTAATTATACTCAAGTCTAAAACCAGTTCTTAAATTTAGGTCTCTTGTTTTTTTGTTTTTGTTTTTTTTATATATTATTATTGTTTTATATATATATATGCAGTAAATAACCTTGGATAGACATAAGGCACCAAAAATCTTTGCCTGAATATTTTAAGACGTTGACCAACTTTGTAGGATAAGTTTAAGCTGCAACATGTACAAGCTATGCCTATATACACTCCTGATCAATGTGACTTTAATCCAAGACTAAATCACTATACAATGAAAAGCATCAGGTGTGCTGGTAGAAAATAATGAACAAGAATATAATAATCTAATGTAAGATTGCTAATCAAAAGATCTACATACAGAAATATTAATGACAATTTCAAGGATGAAAGGTACTCAGTTACAAAAGTCAGCCATTTTCGAAGTAAGCTGTGTACTTTAAAACTTCTCAATTGTCACTTGATTTCATTTTTTGTTACCATAAACTACTTGTACAAGTTTAGCATACTATATCTTCAACAATATACAGAAAAACATAAACTACTTGTACAAGTTAAGCATACTTTACCTTCAACAATATACAGAAAAACATAAACTACTTGTACAAGTTAAGCATACTATATCTCTATCTTCAACAATATACAGAAAAACAAATTTATTTATGACCTAAAAATATATACAGTTCTGTAGATTAAGAATTGAATCGTGTCTACCTTCAACTTCAATGTATGTATCTGATAGTTCATCATCTACAAAATTTCACCAGTGATGTAAAGACACATATATCTGCATGCATACCAGCAACTGGACACATTAAGATACAATGTATATGATTGGAAGGCTGGAATAACAGTAAATGCTATTTTCAGCTATTATCTCATCTATCTTAACCAGTTTATTGACAGGGATACAGTATTTCACCTAGTGTCCTGTATGCTCTCAAGTAATGACCAATGAAAATCAAGTACAGTCAAAAGTGCAGTTAGGTCTTGAAGAAGTCTAATTAGTTTAGGATACAAGATTTAAAAATTTGATAGGCAATAGACAAACAGTTTGATTAAGCTAAAATATCAACTGTAATGAAGCTTTGGCTTCCAGTACTTCTCAAATTGACAGGTAATTTGAACAGTTATTCTGACCTCATAATAGAGGAGCAACACAACAACATATGGAGGAATATCTGAAAAATCTTTAAGCAGGAATCTACACTGGACTAGGTCAACAGTTAAACACTTCAGCGAGCAGAACATTCTACTCTAGTGCACAAAAGCATGTCAGAAGAGTTCTGACACGGATGAGGGAGACTGAAAGCCAAGGGTCACACTTCTTTAAATACTCAAAGAACGAAAAAATCTTATTTCATACTAGAATCAATCTACAAATTTTATTCTTTTGACCTAAGGACATAAACATAATGAAACCTTATCAAGAGAAACAAATTGATTGATTGAATACTTATTATCCAGTAATATTTCAGCTGTATACAGGATGATTACATATATTATCAAACTAACAAACACATTGAGACCTGCTTAAAATAGACAACACTACCTATGAACAAATCCGTCTTATAGTTAGATCCTGTGTTGTAAATTTTATAAATTAACCTTTTTTAAAGACCACCTATAAACTTCCTTCCGAGTGGCTTATTAAACCAAGTCTGACTGTATGTTTTATTTTGTTTGTCTGAATGGTGTTTAATGCTTCTTTTAGCTATATCATGGCTTACAGTTTTTATTTTGGGAAGCTGGAGTACAAGGAGAAAACCCTTGGCCCTCAATAGGAAAACTAACAATCTGTGTCAATTGAAATTGGAGTTGAGCGCATCCTGCCTGCAGTGAGACTCGAACCTGCAATCTAAGTGCAGACAGAATATGTGATCAATAGCAGACGAACTACCTCAACTACTCAGCCATCAACTGAATGTAAAATAATGCAAAATATTTAAACCTTCTGTGCTGCCAGATATGTCTTGAATAAGAATTTAATCTATATACCTGGATTATATTGTCGTGGTATTTATTCCTGATATTAAGTAAGAAGTGCCAACAATACGGCAGTAGGTTTATGCAGCGTTAACTATATCTGATCCAGGCAGACTACAGCTGATATCAGTCCAGTATGTCTCCTACTTTTGATGGATTCTCTTTCAGAAAACCCATCTAAGTAAACCTCCATTGTAATTATTGATGAAATATTCTTCAAAGAAATCACAAATAACTAAAGGTATAAAATGAACAGTTGGCGGTGTTAGGACACATATCACTACGCCAAAACAAATCAATTCAAGCAAAAATGAAGAATTTCTGTTATTAGAAATACAATCAAAGACACAGCAAGTCAATAGCTGGAGTCTCTAACTGACGATATGATCGAGTGACCTAGTCAAAGTATTACCCCATATACAATGTTTTCTGGCAGAAAATAAATGTTTTTTGAATTAGAAATAAGAGAACCAAAAATCAGTAAACTAGCACTTCATTTTTCATTTTCTGTCATTTTCACAATCATTATAATGTTTCAAACTATACATCACAGTTCAATATGTCCTGTCATTAAGCTGAACAGGATAAATTTATCATTTTATGTTTAAAGATGGAAGATCTTGTAAAATGATTTTTTTCCGTTGTACATGTATGAAACAGTAGTGAATTACATGTGATAAACCACATTTGTTCAAAACTTTGATTTTAGTTAAAGTCTTCAGAATTAAAATATCTAAATATCAAAAATCTGATTGTCTATGAAAATTCCAATTAGTGCGACATAATAAGGCAATATTAATATGTTAAACTAACAGTGAGGTTATACGTACTTTTACTGAAATAATGATCAACTTGCTTATCCCGGATGACAGGAAATTTTTTTTTAAAATCCCCTATCTAGAGTTTCTGTTAAATGTTAAAGCACCCAAACACTATAAGAACAGGAAATGAATTAAAAATTACCAGACCAAAAATCCTATGCAACACATTTTTATCAAAAATATTACATGGTATTAAAATTACAGTGACAGGATGGTAAATCCTGATCAATACCTGGAACACAGCTGTTACCAGACATTCCCATAGTATTATTTATAACTTTAAATTTGGTTACATATTATACACGTAATACACATGGGGGTTATTTCTAGACACTTTTGTTCCTTTTTCATTAAAGCACAAATACTTTTATAAAATAACGTTATGGAAACTACACAACATTAAAAACACGAGACCAACTGAATATTAATTGACTGTTATTGATTATTGTATAATATTTTAGGAATGGATAAAGAACTCGGAAGATGAATACTATGTACTGGGACTATTGTCGCGGTCCTGTTCCTGACAAACATTTGCTTAACCATGGCGAAGTTACTTCAAAATACAAAATACCATAATGTGTGAAAAACAAAGAAGATTAAGGAAGATTACTGACACAAAATAAAGTAAATAGAAATAAGACAAGTACTTCCTGAATGACTTAAATCATCTTACAACTTACTTTTTATACCAAGGATGGATCGTCATGCTGCACATATTTTTAATTTGTCTCATAAATCACTTATATAGCTTGTATTATTATTATTTCTTGCTATTTTCTAATCTCTCTACTATTGTAATATGGATATATTTTCCTTAGTTTCTAAGGACAATGTGTCCGTTTTATTGAGTGAGAAAGCTGGAGTGTAGGAAAAAAACCCAATGCTTTGGTAGGAAAATGCTATTCTTGTCAATTAAGATTGGAGTTGAGCACACCCTGCCGACACTGAGACTTGAACCTGCAACCTCTGTTTTGACAAGCAAGTGAGTCATTGTATACTACTATGTGGAATATTATTCAACATATCATTGACATTTAGTTTGTTTGTCTGAATGGTATTTAACACCAATTCAGTAATTTTTCAGCTTTGTCATGGCATCCAATTTTTATTGGGGAGGAAGCCAGAGTACCTGGAGAAAACCACCGACCTGCGGTAGGAAAACTGGCAATCATTGTCAATTATGATTGGGCCTGCCTGCAGTGAGAATCGAACCCAGAATCTCAGTGTTGACAGACCACGTGATCAAAAGTAGATAAACTACCTGAACCACTTGCGCACTGATCCCCTCATAGAAATTCAGAATAGTGTGCTGATAAATTAAGAGTTTTGCTATACAGAAATAGAGTTATTAGATATTGCTGCATGCTGAGTATATATTTCACTCACAAGTTCGTGCCTTAAAATATTCAGCTAAAACAATATTCCCCAGATCTCTTGCAATATCCTTATATTATACTGCAGTTATTGAACTTGTCCATATAAATAAATACACACAAACTTGAGCTTGTATGTCCCCGGTCCACCAGCCATAAAGCATTTCACCAAGTATATTAAAC
Source organism: Limnoperna fortunei (assembly GCA_944474755.1). Lineage (NCBI taxonomy): Eukaryota > Metazoa > Mollusca > Bivalvia > Mytilida > Modiolidae > Limnoperna > Limnoperna fortunei. Next base: position 89,139,533 of record OX104112.1, on the reverse strand, counting down.
CCAGAACCAGGCTGCCTCAATGATATAGAGTAAATAGGTATGTAACTATCAAAGTCAATATGGCAGTAAATCTGGCAGCCAATATTAAAAGCAAGCCAAATCTTGTTGGATGAAAGCAGTAGCCTGCTTTTAAGTAAGTATAATGTCAACTTGAAAATCTGAATAGACATAAATAGTTTTACTGAATCAATTATCACATTGAAAGAACTCGTTTTTTATATCTACACAATTTATTAATGTATCACTGATTGATTTAACCAGCCTAAGTGATCTATGTAAAGTAAATTCTCAGGGGTGACAGTCAGGACTCCCCCTAAGTCACTACAGTAGTCCCCCTCTTATACGATCCCCTCACAGACGACCACCCGCTTTATCCGGTCAAAATCCTCGTGCATTAAGTATTTCTAACGTTAAATTACCTCTCGCGAACGACCACCCCTCAAACACAACCAGCGACCACGTATTTTGGACACAACAATGTAAAATCCCTTCCCGAACGACCATTTTGCCTGACCGGATGTTCAGTTTGGAAGTCTCGTACGGAATGAGATTTTGTATTTAATTATCGTGAACCAGTTCGGAACCAGTTGACCGCTGATTAGCAACAAGTAAACCTGTCTTCGCGTATCTGTGTAATTACCCCCTCCCCTCTTTTTTATATTAAACCATTCTCATAGGAGTAGCTGTCATGACCCCCTATAAAATACCATTCTTATAGAAGCAGTTGTCATGACCCATATAATACAATTCTAAATATTCTGGGTCAAGTGGCTGTCATAACTCCACTATATAATATAGTTTTAGAAAGGTGGCTCTCTTTCAGTCTTGACTGCAGGATATAATACCATTCTCCAAAAAGAGGCTGTCATGACACAAGGAAAGCTAGTAGGTTGTAAAGTTCTCCAATATTGTGATGTAGTTCTCAACTATACAACCTACTACCTCAACCTGTAAACATGATATCTTTGTACGTCTTCATCTGTGACCAGCAGTTTATCACCATCAAACATCGATATTATTTTGTCTTGTTTGATCCTTGAGGTATCATCACATATGGTTAGACAGTTTTAATATTCTTTGTACATGCGCTAAAAAAATTCTTAATTTTTTGTAGCTGAACAAATTTACCTTAGAGCTTAACCATCAGGAATTGGACAAGTAGACATGGATTCTATTTGTAAATAGAAGCTCTATACAAGCAAAAAACTATGAAAGCAATTTTGGGGGATACCTTGAAAACCATTGTACAATAAGTAGACTGTAATTAAAAGTACCAGAACAACACAGACCTATAGACCTGAGCTTGTGACCAATTAAAACACAAGTTCGGATCTACGGGTTTGTGTAATTTGGCAATTTGTGATAACTAGATATAAATATTTCCAACTACTACATACATACATTTTTTTTTTAAACAAAATCTTCATTTAGGTATTACTTCAGAAATTAAAAATTGCAGTTCAGACTTAACATTTTTTCACCCAAATTCACACAAGGAAATAGGTTTCCATGTTTTTTTTTCCTGGATAAAAAATTGCCACTGGGAATAAAGAGACAGTCACTGAAAGACCCGTTATATAGACAATTAAAGTCTTTACAACTCAACTAAGATCTTTCCTGAATTTCAAATAGAAAAAGCTGTCCATAATGATTATTTTCTGTGTTCGAGTTACTAATGTCTCAGATGTAAGTATTGTGACATTTCCATGCCTGGCTTTGACACAAAGGGAAATCGACTCTGGTATAGATTACTATTATTAATAAATACAGGGTTACTTACTGCAATCTCTCTTTGTCAGACACTTAGTCTGGAAAACAAAGTAAAATAGATACATTAACATATTAAATGCATAAAATGACATTTTATTGAGAAATTTCCATATCAAATGTTTTCTAAAGAAAGAAATACCTAGAGTATAATGTTTACAGAAATTTTTAACATTTTATATTTTAAATTTTTAAGTAGGTAAGAATGAATTTGAAATAAACCATTAGCAAACCGTTACAACATGTATTGTTGTCATGGTCATTTTTGAACATTGACTTGTCAACATCTTCTAGGTGATGTAATTATTACATACAAGATAAAATTATCAAAGATAATATTATCAAGTGCATTCATAGAAACTACAGAATATTTAGATTTCCCAAGAGGAGAAATGATAACATTTTATATATTAGTGTATTCAGAATAAAAGACTAAACATTGTATTGATATATATTAAAATGCAACACCTTCTCATATTTGTACAAACATTCCTTCCATATATTTGTTTTCTAAATTTAATTTTACCAACATACCATATATTATTTGGGTGTTCTATAACTGACAGTAAACTTGTGGAAACCTTTTGTATATGTTCCCCCATGGACAAATTTGACATAATTCTTATAAACTGTGTCCATATTTTGCCTCCAAGGATTTTTAAAACAGTTAAATAACTGAAAATGTACGATTCCAACATTCAAGAGAAAAACAACATATGTGCAACTTGAAATGTTCAAACTTTCTAAAAATAATGCTCATAAAATGAATGAAGTATTTACAGTTTCTGTAAAGCAGAAATAGGGACATTTTACTCTTTCAAAACGCTTCTGATGCCTAAATATTCGGTACCATATAGTAATGTTCATCATTTATGACCTCCAGTTTTTGAAGATACATATTTGTCATAAACACTGATTTACACATGACACTGTCAAAAGACGAAAAATCTGTGTAAAACCTAAGCACCATATAACAAGCGTACAGTCTAAGTAAGTAGAAGTGAGACCCTGAATGACAATACACCATACATCAAGTACTCGGCCAATGTCAGCGGTCAATTATATGACTTAATTGACCATTAGTTTTCCAACATATTATTGCCTATCCACGACTGTTATAGTCCTATCAGATGTGTCTAGACATTTTCAAGTTAATCAGATACTGGAGTTGAGTTGTTCCTATGTCTATTAATTGTAGTTTTCTGTCTGAAGCTTGTAACAATTTGACATATCAATAGAAATAGCGGCACTGTGAATGTCGCGATAGATAGAAGTATTATTAGTGGTAAGTACTGAAGAGGTTTGGTCTTTCCACTGTTCATCAAAAGCAGTCAGACTAATTTGTATCAAGTCTGCATGCTAAAAAGGAGCGACTAGTCTTTCCGATTCTTTGACATGAAACAAATCCGAGTCTGCTGCTTCAACAGATTTTATCTCCTCCTACTGACAGAAATGCTGGTATAATATATTCAAAATTTACTTTTCAGAACCAACCATTTTCTTATTTAATGGGGAGGGTGTTGACTCACTTTTATATTTTAACTATTTCATAAGTATAAGGGACAATAAAATAAACAGCACATGTTGATCCTTGTTGCTTTTAAAATAAAATTTAAAAAAACAACATGGAAGTCTAAAATGGCTTTAATGCAAAGCAAGTGCCTTAATAAATAGGGAATAGTTTACAAATCGTTGGAAAAATGTTTAAGGTCGGTGTAAAAAAAAATGTAAGAGGAGTTGATAACACAAATTCTGCAAATGTTCTGAAAAAAAGACTTAATACCCATGTCTCAAAAACTAGGAAAAAATTTTCTTGCACAATTCCATAATTGCAGGTGCATAACTTCAATACATCTGCAATCTTTCTGAGAAGTTTCAGAGATCTGTGTTGAAAACTGTAGGAGTAGTTGATATCAAGAAATAGATACCCTATTTTCCCTATCCACCTGAAATCACCAAACTATATACGGGTTTTTTACAATTTGTGTAATGGCGAAAATTAAAAAGTGCCAACTTCATGCACACATAAAAGATTTTGAGGACCACATAAGTAAATAAACAGTTTTTCTCCTGATAAAAAATGCATGCCATAAAAAAGCTAATTCAAGTTGGGTCTTTAGATCAGGAGTACTTTTTAACATCTCAGGAGAGAATTATATCCTGGCTTATATCTACAATATTACATCCCGTAATCTAAACTGTATATAGAACTGTTTTACGGAGTCCGTTAACAATTCCAGTATTTTTTACGACAACATAAAACTGAAATGATTGGGTCTTCTAATTTAACAAGATATATATTTGGCTTTGATCAGTATCAGCCGGTTATATTACAATTATAATCCGATGTCACAATCAGTTGGGAAATAGCTTCCTTAATGTGGTCATCCAGTTTAACCCGATGGACAACACTGTCTAGACTTTTATCATCGATTCTCATAAATGTGATATATTGGGGACGTTATGAAGTATTATATTGGCAGGACATTTCTCCTCAATGATTGACTTTTTTAATTCATTTATTTTTGTCACGTTGACTAGACAAATAAAATAAGTGGCTGAATATGAAGTTGGATAAAAGAACAATTTCAATATCTGGTATCATCCAACACAAACAATTACAGACAATAAATTTGTCATCTAAATAACTAGAATTGTTGGAGGCTTGAGAAAATGACATTAACAACACTGTGATTGGGAAAAAAAGAAAAATGAACAACTTAATTTTGTGTCTCAGATTAAGTGATGATTTATAAATAATTGGATGATTCCGAGTGTAAATAATTTACACTACAATTTTTTGCAAATTATGATTGAATCATAGATCATCATTTCTTAATCTGATTTTGATATCAGTTTAAAGTACTTGAAGTTTAAATTTCAGTGCCAAGGGAAACAACTCTTTTGACAATGACAATTTTTTTTAATCAACTACTAAAAATTACCAAAAAAAAGCAGCTAACTTTAATATGTCTTCAGATTTAAAGACCATTCCTTTTTTCAACAATAAATTTGTATATTTATTAAGACAGAATTGTTTAACAAATACCCTCAACGACTCTAGTCGCAAACTAATACCCTCAACGACTCTAGTGACTGAATTAATAACCTAAAATCTAATTTCCATCATACCAAATTATAACTCAGACAAGGGTTTATTATTTTCTATATCTCCTGTAAAGGATATGATTCAAGAAAAATAAGGTTTGCTAACCTGGCAGGAATAGCCCGCCATTCATATCCAGACGATGGAGAAATATCAATATTAGCTAATCAGTAACTGCGTCTCCATCAGACTATGAAATCATTCTTTTCCTTGCTAGTTAATGTAATGAATATTGCAACATCCAGTTGTCATAAAAACGTCAAGTGTTCAATAAATATCTGCCGGGACAATGAACACATTTAAATACATCAATTTAAATGAAACAAAATACCTTTCTTCAAATGTTCCAGTTCAGCGAGTTGTGATGTCAAATTTAGATAGTATTGTTTGGAGGTGTCGAGTCAGAATAACACCAACAAAACACATTTCTTAACAACTTCCATAGCACAACTTTGGTGGTTATAAGAAAACTAATAATAGTTCTATTAATAATTATATTTAAAATCAATAAACAAACAAACTGGCAAACATTGTATTCACTTTAACTAGAGGCTCCCAGGAGCCTGTATCGCTCACCTGAACCTGAAACCAAACAACCCTTTTTTATCCAGCTTTTCTTTGCTATAAGGAATTGCCCAACACTTCTGCAAAAATCATTAATTTTGACCTTTTAAGGGAAATAACTCCTATAAGGAGGATCTTTTGATGGTTAGAGGGAGAAGGGAGGTTCACTTCAAATTTGCTGTACCTGTTATACTTTTTTAACTATCAGTCGAAAACTCTCTCAACCCCCCCCCCTTTTTTCATTTTTTAATCCAATGTAGCTATGTAGGTAGTCATGATTTGCACAATTTTGGTAGAGGACATCCTAAAGATGATGTGTGCAATGTTTGAAAGCAGTCCTTTCATTGGTTTAAGAGGAGAAGATTTTTTAAAATCAAGTAAAATTGATTAAAAAAATGTTCAAGGAGAATAATTCCTAAACGGTTCATCAGACAATCTTGACCCTAAAGTCATTTTTGTAGCCCTCATAGAGCCGAACAATTAAGCAATGCTAACTTTTTCTCTAGTTCTAATAATTTTCAAGATTTTGAGGCAAAAATGTCAAAAATAATCAATTTCGACAATTAAAGGGCAATAACTCCTATAAGGAGTCATCATACAACTTCAACACAATGGAGTGTTTCTTAGAGCTTTTGATGCAGATGAAGGCATGTCTCTTCGGTTTTCCTGTATCTGTTACACTTTTTTAAATATAAGCCAAAAACTGTATTTTACCGCCCCCCCCCCCCCCATCCTATTTTTAGCCATGGTGGCCATGTTGGTTAATCTGCAGCCATGGTAGGTGCAAACTTGGTTGAGGACATTTGACAGATGATGTGTACAAAGTTTCAAAGCAGTACTTTCAGTTGTTTCAGAGGAGAAGATTTTAAAAAATCAATTAAAACCGATTAAAAAAAACAGTTCAAGGGGAATAACTCTTAAACGGTTAATCAGACAATCTTGACCTTTAAGTCATTTTTGTAGCCCTCATAGAGCAGAACAATTAAGCAATGCTAACTTTTTCTCTAGTTCTAATAATTTTCAAGATTTTGAGGCAAAAATGTCAAAAATAATCAATTTCGACAATTAAAGGGCAATAACTCCTATAAGGAGTCATCATACAACTTCAACACAATGGAGTGTTTCTTAGAGCTTTTGATGCAGATGAAGGCATGTCTCTTCGGTTTTCCTGTATCTGTTACACTTTTTTAAATATAAGCCAAAAACTGTATTTTACCGCCCCCCCCCCCCATCCTATTTTTAGCCATGGTGGCCATGTTGGTTAATCTGCAGCCATGGTAGGTGCAAACTTGGTTGAGGACATTTGACAGATGATGTGTACAAAGTTTCAAAGCAGTACTTTCAGTTGTTTCAGAGGAGAAGATTTTAAAAAATCAATTAAAACCGATTAAAAAAAACAGTTCAAGGGGAATAACTCTTAAACGGTTAATCAGACAATCTTGACCTTTAAGTCATTTTTGTAGCCCTCATAGAGCAGAACAATTAAGCAATGCTAACTTTTTCTCTAGTTCTAATAATTTTCAAGATTTTGAGGCAAAAATGGCAAAAATCATCAATTTTGACAATTAAAGGGCAATAACTCCTACAAGGAGTCATCATACAACTTTGACCCAATGGAGTGTTTTGTAGAGCTTTAGATGCTGAAGAAGGAAGGTCACTTCGGTTTTCCTGTATCTGTTATACTTTTTGAACTATAAGCAAAAAACTGTATTTTGACCCCTCTGTTCTATTTTTAGCCATGGCGGCCATGTTGGTTGGTCTGAGGCCATGATTTGGGCAAACTTGGTAGAGGGCATTTTACTGATGATGTATGCAAAGTTTCAAAGCAATCCCTTCAGTGGTTTTGGAGGAGAAGATTTTTGAAGAAAAGTTAACGACGACGACGACGGACGACGACGGACGCCAAGTGATGGCAATAGCTCACATGACCCTTCGGGTCAGGTGAGCTAAAAACAATTATTATACTCCAAATTTTTAAATTGTTATAACACCGCTGTGTTTGATTATTAATACCAAAGAAAGAGGTCCCAAAGTATACTTCAAAGCCCCTTATAGACTTGTAACCTATTTTTGTTGTACATGGTCCCAAGTTTACTTTAAAGCCCCCTAAATGACTTGTCACCTTTTTTGTTGTATGAGGTCCCCAAGTTTACTTTTAAGCCCCCGTTATAGACTTGTCACCTATTTTTATTGTACTCTGCCACCGATAAGACCCTACTGTAAATTTTTAAAAATGGTGTATAGAAGGCAAAAAAAAAAGTTTTTTATTTTTTAGTTAATATTTTCTTGTCAGGGTGCAGTTTGGATTTCAATCTTTATATTGCTGTAACTTCAGAGTTATTTCCCTTAGATCTGTCCATTAAAAATGTCAGAACCAGTTTGATGCTTATACCTCTTTTTTATAACTAACATACAAACTTTCTGTCCATTATTTGCTAAATAAAAAAAATACCTGGAAAAATTTGGTGTTGGCAAAACTAATGTACATTATAACATAAGCTATTTTTATGAAGATATGAAGTGAATTTGAATAATGCCTAAAGTAACAGTTTTCAATCATAACAAAGACTGTACTTGTCCTTAATCAATGATTCCTTATTTATACAAAATCATTCAGAAATTTTGATTTCACATCATTTCATTCTAAACATATTTGTCCCATGGTAATACCCTACATTTTAAATACAAAACTGACAAGCAACAACAAAAAAATGAAAGTGAAAAATGTCACGGAACCATTCTGTACGACTGGTATACAAAATTTAGATACAGTATGTCAAAGAAGTTATACCATATAACATCAACAAGTATACAGCATCCTTTTACCACTTTGTTCTCCGAGAAAATCTAGCAATCTACAAGTCATATTAAAGGGATTGGGAAAAATTATCTTAAACTCTAAATTTCCTATATAATAAAACACTAAGTTCTATTTAAAAAAATTATATTTAAAAAATCCATTTGCAGATCATGTCATAAGAAGTATATTAAAACTTTTGAAGTGTGACCATTAAAAACCAGACCTGAATGTACTTATACGTACATAATGATATGGATACATGCCACAAGACAACCTACTTTAACTTATTCAAATATATCACGATGTACATTATCCATAAAAATGCTTACCATAAGAGGCATCTGAACTTGGGAACTGTTTGATAACAGAAAGTGGATTAACTCCCTTTCTGATATCAAACGACTAGACTTCCGATATTTACCCTGTAAACGTATTAGTTGTCATGTTGCAATTTAAATAAAAAGGTAGACCTAGCAAAATCAATCAGACAGTTCGATCGGTATTGATCATTAGAGCGAAAAAAGAACCAACTCTTTAAAAAAACTTGTCTGGGTCAATGTGAGGCACTAACAGGTAAAACACAGGTGTGATAATGAATATTACCTGTATAGGTAAAACTAATGAGTCAACACTGCCAACATTTGTAAAACAAATGATGTTTCTGTAAGATGAAAAATACTTTTACAGGTCTCCTGGGCAACAAAATACAGGGATTATATGTAGTCCACAGTGACACAGAAATGTCATGGCTTTGAAGGTTATCCTAACACAGACTCAAATACAAACATAATCAAAAGTATGGATTAATTATAAAGTATTTTACAAATGAAGTGGTATAAAAAAAAATATTTATTGTACACAATAGAAAAATATTTTTTTGTCAGTAATAAAGTTTTCAGATTGTACATCTTATTAATATCCAGGGTACATTTATGTATTTTGAAGTCTAGACAATTATTACTTTTCAAAACAGGTTGAACGTGTTGTACAAAATATTCACTACAATTAAATATGTAGTCTTTAAAAAGACAAAAAAGATTCCCTAAGAATAATGTATTCAATGTAAAAAGATTGACGCTGTGATAGATACAAATGAAAGAACCAAAAATCAAGTGTCTGCAATTTCCACTTAAAAACAATCATAGGATTAATTAGTCAACTATTGAATGCAAGGCTATTTCCAGCTATATGAACCACAGTATTCCATGATGTGACCTATTTTTAGTTATATCAGCCACAGTATTCCGTGACATGACCCATTTCCTGCTGAATCAGCCACAATATACTTTCTTAACATGGCACCAAATAACTGTTCTAACTCTCAACCAGTCCAACATGGCACCAAATCACTGTTCTAACTCTCAACCAGTCCTTACCCTACTTTCTTAACATGGCACCAAATCACTGTTCTAACTCTCAACCAGTCCTTACCCTACTTTCTTAACATGGCACCAAATCACTGTTCTAACTCTCTACCAGTCCTTACCCTACTTTCTTAACATGGCACCAAATCACTGTTCTAACTCTCAACCAGTCCTAACCCTACTTTCTTATCATGGCATAAAATCACTGTTCTAACTCTCAACCAATCCTTACCCTACTTTCTTAACATGGCACCAAATCACTGTTCTAACTCTCAACCATTCCTTACCCTACTTTCTTAACATGGCACCAAATCACTGTTCTAACTCTCAACCAGTCCTTACCCTACTTTCTTAACATGGCACCAAATCACTGTTCCAACTCTCAACCAGTCCTTACCCTACTTTCTTAACATGGCACCAAATCACTGTTCCAACTCTCAACCAGTCCTTACCCTACTTTCTTAACATGGCACCAAATCACTGTTCCAACTCTCAACCAGTCCTTACCCTACTTTCTTAACATGGCACCAAATCACTGTTCTAACTCTCAACCAGTCCTTACCCTTCCTTCTTAACATGGCACCAAATAACTGTTCCAACTCTCAACCAGTCCTTACCCTACTTTCTTAACATGGCACCAAATCACTGTTCCAACTCTCAACCAGTCCTTACCCTACTTTCTTAACATGGCACCAAATCACTGTTCTAACTCTCAACCAGTCCTTACCCTACTTTCTTGATGATACATACTAAGTGGATGAGCAGCAAATCCAAACTATATTATTGAGTTATGCAGTTATATCATGGCAGAGGACTCTCAGATAAGAACACAATGACCTCAGCAGTAAAACTGACTATCCTTGTCCATTCTCCAAGGACCTGCTGCACATAGTATTAATTCTAATACTGTTAATAGTGTCCACTTAAATGTTTATTTTAATGGATCATGCCAAAGGAAGTCTCATGAATTGTCATATCTGACTAAACAACTATTGTTATGAATAGAGAATAAGTTTGTTTTAGAATGCTCTACATTGTCAGAAGCCAAGTAACAAGTGGGATAATCCAAGCAAGGGAAGTTTCCACTTAATCTGACTTGTTCAATACAACACAAATTCTAGCTGTAGCTTACTTCATTGAAACAATAAATAATTTGCACATCTGACTTTCCAATATTTTATTACTTTTTTTATATTTCAGACACTGCCACATCTTTAAAATAAAAAATCAAGATACATGTACTGTTCATCACATTGGAAACCTTAAATACACAAGATGGACATAAACAATATTGTATACAGAGAAAAAATTACAGACATTTTGACTAAAACAGATTGTGACAGAGCTTGTTAATTTTGAATGACCCTATCTTTGTTTACTTCAGTTTCCTGCCATTACTCAATCTATTTTCTTTGCTTTTCCTACATAATATACCAAATTACCCTGTCAGAACACACTACAGAGAGAAAAAAATCCAATAAGAAAAAGCCATTCAATTTACAAAGAACCTGATCTTTTGTTTCTCTTTCAATGTGGGGCTAATGGATGCCTAATTCCACATCATATTTCTGTATGTCTATTACTGATACACCTATCATTTCCCAATATCAAAGTGATAGACTTCAGTTGTAGAAAGTGGCTTTTAAATAGAGATTAGTTTAACCTGTGTCAGACAATTGAATCTCTGGGAAACACCAGAAACATTCAATGACATGCTATTCTGATAGCTGGTATTAACAATGTGTATCCTTCCTCGGTGAATGATGTATCGACTAGTAAAAACCAAACATTACAATACATTTGTTCTTATTTGATCAGACACGGATTAGATTTTTTTTTAATGAAATTGAGTATTTTTTTCACATTATTTAATTCTTTAACAAATTCTCTTAGATTTATTTACAGCATCAACTTCAATTATTGACATTTCAGAGTTGTTTTAAATAAAAAACGTTTATAGGGTAATATTTCCTGACTTGATGTCATGACTTTTTGTCAAGTGTAACAATATTAACTTCCCACTAGACATCTTAAAACCACATGGGTATACACCATAAGGTTTCCAGACATATGCTTAATCTGATTACTGAAATCACAGAACACAAAGACACATCTAGCATAACTTCTAGTTCTTAAATCTTGTTTCAGGAAGTCATGATTATTTCCGTAATCAAATCATGGGCTTTGGTTCTCATTTTCATAAACCAAGTACATACATATACATGTGAAAAGATGAACAGAACAGAACCTAAAACAAATGGATATGCATTTTTCAAGGATTTAGGTAGACTTGTCACAATTCCCTTTGAATTTGTTTGCTATAAGAGAGATACATCTTTAATATTAACATTTCCTATACTATTCACATGTACACTTTGAACACAAGTGGATAGTATTAGTCTAGCATTTAGGTATTGCATGAAGATAATATACAATTAAAGCACTCATTCATATTTGTAAACCAGAATAGAGAAACAACACCCATGATGTTTTAAAAATCTGAATGTTTCTCTCATAAGGAGAGGGCCGTAATTGTTTTATTATATTTATATTTTTTGCCAACACCAATTATGTATTGTTTAATGGAACAATGTGTCATTTTTATTTAAACTCCTGCCTTGTGCAAATTACTTTCTTGTCTTTCTTGTCAGGTAACAGTAAGGTTGTTTCCTGCAAGGGTATTTTGTAAAAGCCAGTTGAATTACTAGATATAATACTCCTCCTACTGCAGGTGTTAATAGTAAGATTCTTTCAGACTGAAGCTGTGTAAAAAGGGAAATAACTTAAAATGGGTTGCACCTTATAGTTTCGGTAAAAATTTTCTAAATTCAAAGGTCTTTATTTAAGGTACGTTACTTGTGGTCCAGACAGACATTCTATGTGTATTATTCTGTTAATTCTATTATTCAGACTTGTCTGCATACAAATATGGCTCTAACAAAGGTATTTGGTCTCCCAGAGGTGTAATCAATAAGCCATGCATTTTTTAATACAATTAGCAATTCTACGTCAAAACACTCAATATATTGGCCGTGGAATATATCTAGACTTTTTTTTATTAACAAGGACGGATCCCACAGGATTTTATATAGCTTTTACCACAAGGAAGCTTGTACTTAATTTCTGTTATTTAACAATTGACGAGTACAAAAAATGAATGACCTAGTTCTACCATCAACATCTAGAACTTTGCTTTCCTCACTTCAGCATTTTTCATATTGATTCAATTGTTTAAAGCAGTTCAATTAATGAGAAGAAAACTTTCATATTTTCATTTTGTGACTTAGTTCTTACCCAAATCTTAAATTTCATTATCTTGGCAAAGTAGTTTCATATAAATTCACCTATAAAACATCTTAATGCACATTAGGGAACACAGACCTGTTAAGTCATATTCCTTATATACACCTTAGGTTAGGGGTTTTCATGAGAACTCAGGTTTTCCCACAAGAATTATATTGCTGAAAGTGGCATAAAACACCATTGTTTTATTGTTTTAAACATATTTATTCAGAAATAAATCTGAAATGGAATGGGTATCAGGCAGAGTCTATATTTATCCACTCCACCATCCACTATTCAACAAAACAAAACAATCAGACACATTTTATGTCGCCTGCTAGTTATTAATATTCAATAAAACATTTTAGTGAACCTGTTAATAAAGAACTAGTATATAACCCTAACCAAACTGTTTTTGGAAAATAGTACTGATAAAGAATTATTCAGTACACATTATACAATAAACATAATGGAGGATGAATTCCCTTATCATCAAATTAAAACCTCAAGCGAAATCAATTCCACACTGGGTGACTGATTGATTTTTGACTCTGGAAAGCAGCATTTCATTTATTTTTAGGAAAAGTTACAAAAAACTTTTTACTGTAAGGCAAAATCCTGATTTGCACTGTAAAATGAAGATTTTTTAATCTGATTTTTTTATAGTTTTAAACAGAAATAACTTGGAAGAGACAACAAGGAAATTCATTTTAATTTACTATAGTTATTGAAATTAAAACTTAAAAAATTCAAAGGTAAATATATAGTGATGTTTAATCTTTAGAATGTTAAGTTAAACTAAAATAATCATTTTAAATACTTGGCAATAAAGTAATTCATCTGTCTAACAACATTTTATTGAAAAATACAGCCAACTTCAACATCAATCATATTGACATCTTATTTATACCTGTATCATCTATCACAAATTATGTCACATTAGCACAATGAGGAAATGAGACAGAACATTTAAAACCAGACAATATTTTATTTATTGAATCAATATGTCTGTACATCAGCTTAAAGTATTTTTTCATAAAAAATCAATTTCCTACAGTAAGATGAAAAGCAATTTACATCAAGTGATGAAGTTAACACCTGAGTTGCCAGGTATTTCTGATAATCAAAGATTTATCTCAGTATTGAATATAAAATATACTTAGACACTTGCTCTGACGGCTTAGGTAGAAAAAAATTTTTTTCCACTAATCCGTTTTTCATTTAACTTAACACAAGAATCAGTTATAAGTTAACAAATCCTCATTATGCTGTATTTCAAGTCAATATTTAACTACTTATTGTATCAAGTAAAAGCCTACTTTTTTGTGTTTTGATATTTATGTATCACAATAAATCCAAAATAAAACAGAAATACAGATTCAGCATGATGCCCCAACAATTATAAATAATTTCACTTGACACTTCAAAAATTAAAGTATCTAACACCCAAAGTGATTTTTGTCTTTTGGATCTTTTTTCTTTGGATCTTAGTTTTAATTTATCAACCAGTGTGTATTGGCTTGTGGAAATAGTCACTGATTTACTGAAAAAATTATTCTCACTATTTAATTTTTTCTGCAATTGAACTTGCAGTAATTAAATAAAAAAACATTGAACATACTTAAATTCTACACTGATTAGAAACTACAGTTTACACATCCTACCAAAAACCACAGCCATGACCTAAATAAACCTCCCTAATCACCTAAGATACTGGGTAAAACAGTCAGTATTACCCTGTAACCTTAAGATGACCTTTTGGTACCAGTGACAATACACCTACAACTTGTATGTGTCATTGACCTTGTATTGGGTAATAAGGATGCTTCTAACCAATTATATGGGAGGCCTGCCATTCATAGATCACTGTTTATAATATTGCAGCAATTATTCAGTAAAACAGAAATAAAGGAAAATGTGCCTTATCCTAGATGTTGTTTTTTTTCAATTTATTGTGGTAAAAACAAGCTTTAAAAAAAACAGTGCACAACTGTAAAAGTAAAGTACAGTCATAAAGCAACTGTACTCATGTCAATCCAAACTTACTGATGAAAGCATCAAAGGAAAATTATCTTACCTTTAAAATCTGATGTAGTCTTCTGTTGCTACAAAACAAACAAAAAAATACAAATAAACTGTCACACATCCTCACAAGTCAGTGTTTCTGTGTGCACGAAACCCTAACAATGTTAGCTAGAAAATTCCCGGGCTAGAAGTCAAAATTTGGATAGGCTACATCATACCTGAATGTAGCCAATCAAAAGCTCACTTTCATTCATGATTTGATTAGGGGATATCACAATGTCGATTGTAAATACACCAAACGGATGTGCTGCATAGACCACGTGAAAATAAGTGTATTTTGTACAGTAGTGTGGCCATATTTTGTTATTACTGCGTCATTTATTATTTGAGTAACATTTTCTTCCCATGCAAGAATGAGTTAGAATGACTATGCCAAACACTTGCTTGTTTCAAGCTATTTCATAAGATGATATTTTGAAGTTTTACGTCATATGAAAGTCTTCTAGCCCGGGAATTTCCTAGCTAAGTTTGTCAGGATTTTGTGGACACATGTGGACACAGAAACCCTGACTTGTGAGGATGACTGGCACATTTCACATTTATTTAGCACAATTCTATGTTGAACCCTTTTTGTGACTTGAAAGATTTTGGTGGCCCATCAGTTAAGGTAGCATGTAATCTTCCATTTATCCCATGATATGTCAACACTGAGGTTTTGGGTTTGAGTCTCACTGCAGGCAGGGTGACTCCAATCTTAATGAACAGTGATTGCTAGTTTTCCTACAGAATGTTTAGGATTTTCTAAGGGTACGCCGGCTTCCTCCCCAAATAAAAACAGGACACCACGATACAGCTGAAAAATTGCAGAAACATTTTTGAAACACAATAAGTAAACATTCCTATATCAACTGTTTACTATAATTAAAATCATTACATTTTTTTTTGCAACAACTCGTAAAATGTATCATGTTTTTTTTATTCAATATAAGACAAAGAAAAACTCATTATTATCCATATATAAAGTACAACTGTACTTAAATTTTAAACAGATTTTAATGTGAAACATGCATTATTTATTTGATTTGAATTAACATTTGCACAGGTGAACATTACCTTATCTCGCACATAGTTATTTCAAAGTGAAAGAGACGAGTGGCACTTCTTTATGGGTGCAAACATACCCCAGTAAGGCATATAATAAAACAATAAAATAGTAAATTTCAGTACAATCTAACTCAGATTTCAGTACAATCTAACTCAGACTGGATAAAATAGAATGACTATTAGTTGATCAAGGTTTAAATGTCCAAGAATGTGGGACAAGTATATAAGGCTGAAATAGTATAACTAGAGTAAAATGAAGGCTGTTGTTTATCATTACATCGTTGTTTAAGAAGCCTTTTTATGAAATGATTACTCCAATAGTTTTCTCTATAAGCTCATCTCAATCCTAGATCTAATTTTTTTCCATTAATGGTTTTTGGTTCCAACAGCTATTAATACAGATAAGTTGCTTAACCTGATATTGGGAAATAGCTTTCAACTTTAATAAATATTATAGATTAGCTGTGGAAACTTGATCCCAATAAATTCTCCATGATTTCTCTCTATCTGGCAGAAAAGTTGAGACATTGCTACCACTATTGTTACATTAAATATGAGGGTTATTTCATTTAATAATTTTACGTCCATTTATTGGAGCAACTTTTGTTGAGGTTCTTGCAGTGATACATGTCTACTTAGACAGATAATTGAAATCTAGGGAGGACAGGACTTGTGAATGTGAATTAAATAATTTTGTTAATGCCATATCATGAACGCCATAAAATATTTATTCATTACAAACCAACTGTCATTAAAAAAAATACTATCTATTATTGGACATTTGTTGATGACCAGTTGGTTATTAAACAGAGGTGCCTTGGTGGCAGAGTGGTAAAGGTATTTAGTAATCAACAATTTATCATTTGGTCTGTCAACACTGAGGTTGCAGGTTTGAAACTCAATGCAGGCAGGGTATGCTCCACTCCAATCTTAATTGACAAGGATTGCCAGTTTTCACACAGAAATTCTGGGTTATCTCCGGGTTTACTCATTTACTCATTTTAAACCTTTGAAATTAATTCAGATATTAAAAAACCCAATGTTCAAACTCGGTTGATCTAAAATGCTGAACTTAGACAGGCTCCAAACTTACGTAATTACAGCCTGCAAACTACATTTCAGTATAAATTACGACACTTATACATAAAATGTAATTCCTTACATGGCTTCAAACTCAATCTTTCAACTACAAACTGTTATTTTGTAAACTTCTATGAATTCCTATTCCAAACAACCAAAAGACTTGGAAAACAAAAGTCCATCTACCAAATAAATTTGGCTTCTAACTTCTGTGCTTAAAAACAAATGAATTGTCTGAAAACCTTGGTGATTCCATGTCATGCTGGCTCTTGTGTCTTTACAGAAAAATGTACAGGTGCTACAAGTGAGAAATCCTCAACTGTGCCTCATAACAGGTACAGCTGATAATGAGGTGCAGACAGACGAAACATGTCTGGCCAGCATTCACAACCATCTGTTGAAACAATAATTTGTATGAATGCAAGGTCAACAAATAAAACAGTTATAAACAAGTCTTATCATCAGAAACACAGGTATTGATGCAGATCATATTTTGTGAAGAATGGTATGACAAGAGGATGTTCAACAATTTATTTCTTTATGCAATGTCTTCTTGCCTCTCAGACTCGCATCTTAACTGACAAGGATTGCAAGATGTCCTGCAGAATGTTAAGGTTCTCAATACACAGTACTGTTGATACCCCCACCACCACCCCTAAACACTACACGCCATGAAATATAGATAATAAGGGCTAAAATTGGCATAAAAATTCAAACAAACATCAGCAAATATTTTGTCTAAATGTAAAGGAATAAAGATGGACTTATTATGGCAACATAGGCAATCAGAGATATAACAGTAATCAGTAACATTATAAAAATCTTACCAACCCCTGCTTTTCTTTTAAGTCCAATTAGCTCCCCTTAATCGAGGTCAAATAAAATTCTTCATGCACATCTACATATAATGTACTTCATTTATGCTAAGTTTCATTAAATTTCATTAAGCGGTTTAGGAGTTGCGTTTACAAAGAATGTGGACAGACGGACAGACAGACAGGGTGATTACTATATACCCCCCAATCGGGTATAAAAATTATAATATCTACATTCTTATCATTTGAAAAAGACAGTTTGTAAGTTTGCATGCAAGTGGTAAGAAACACAATCCTGAAAACTGCTGATAGGCTATATGAAATGCCTCTAGAAGTTAACTTTTGACATGACATGCCAAATTTCAGTTCAATTGTTTCCCTTCACATGCTTTTAAACTAATTTAGAGTTAGCTGAGAAAATTGTAATTTTCTAAAAGACAAGACAAATCATTCTAAGTGAATGCAGTCAACCCTATAGGGCATTAGAAGAGGAAAAAAATCTCATCAGGCCTTATAATTAGTGGAACGATATGAACACTTGCATTATCAAAGCTGTCAGATTTGATACCATGTCAGCATGATTCCGTGCTCCATATTTACGTTTCTATTCATTATGTTACAATTCAGGCTTGGGTGATTGATGTTTACTTGGTTTGTATTAGCTCTTAAAGACTTTTTCCCCCACAACAATTTTTCTTTCTTTTTTCTTTCTATTGATTCTGATGACCCTAATCCAAGTGTAAATCATGTTTCCAGCAATACTGCAAATGACTTGACAATACATACAAGATTGCTTGAATTTGAAATCATATTTTCTTTATTGTTAACACAGACCCGTCAACAAGGCTTGAAGAAAAGAAATGTGAGGATGATTATTCAATAGAGGATTAACTAATTCTGTCATGCAGAATAAGGAATCGGTAGCACTTGTAAGAATTAGCCAGTAAAGGTTAAATGTAGCAGCAGATTACGAAGCATGTCTCTATTTGTTCTTGCACAAATCACCGATTTTATATCATTAGATGGCGTACATCAAAACTGTTAAATATCTTTTAATGAAAGCACCCTGTTATTTCAGCCAATTAAAGTTTAGATCAAGGTTTTTAATGACAAATAGTTTGAAATACATACTGATGCTGTCAGTGTTTTACAAAATATTTGTAAAAGAAAACCTTGATCGTGTATCGCTATGACCATGGTATCAATGGCACATGTATCACTATGGTTATGGTATCAATGGCACATGTATCTCTATGACCATGGTATCAATGGCACATGTATCACTATGGTTATGGTATCAATGGCACATGTATCACTATGGTTATGGTATCAATGGCACATGTATCACTATGGCTATGGTATCAATGGCACATGTATCACTATGGCTATGGTATCAATGGCACATGTATCACTATGGTTATGGCATAAATGGCACATGTATCACTATGGCTATGGTATCAATGGCACATGTATCTCTGTGACCATGGTATCAATGGCATATATATCACTATGGCTATGGTATCTATGGCACATGTATCACTATGGCTATGGTATCTATGGCACATGTATCACTATGGCTATGGTATCAATGGCACATGTATCTCTATGGCTATGATATCAATGGCACATGTATTTCTATGGCTATGGTATCAATGGCACATGTATCACTATGGCTATGGGATCAATGGTACATGTATCTATGGCTATGGTATCAATGGCACATGTATCACTATGGCTACTGTATCAATGGCACATGTATCTCTATGGCTATGGTATCAATAGCACATGTATCACTATGAATCAATAGCACATGTATCTCTATGGCTATGGTATCTATCGCACATGGATCACTATGACCATGGTATCAATGGCGCTTGTATCACTATGGCTAAGGTATCAATGGCACATGTATCTCTATGACCATGGTATCAATGGCATATATATCACTATGGCTATGGTATCTATGGCACATGTATCACTATGGCTATGGTATCTATGGTACATGTATCACTATGGCTATGGTATCAATGGCACATGTATCTCTATGGCTATGGTATCAATGGCACATGTATTTCTATGGCTATGGCATCAATGGCACATGTATCACTATGGCTATGGGATCAATGGTACATGTATCTATGGCTATGGTATCAATGGCACATGTATCACTATGGCTACTGTATCAATGGCACATGTATCACTATGGCTATGGTATCAATGGCACATTTATCACTATCGCTATGGTATCAATGGCACATGTATCTCTATGGCTATGATATCAATAGCACATGTATCACTATGGATCAATAGCACTATGGCTATGGTATGGACGGATGGCCAGACTGATTACTATATGTCATTGCCAGTTAGTGGCGGGCCCTAATTACACCAGTCTCCATATAAAATTAACCTCACCTAAAAGGATTGGGAAATTTCCCATCTTGACTGGTATTTTTACTAATATCCCTCCAAGGCAAAATATATCTGTTTAATATGCACTGGTCTCTTATTATATATATATATGCCATTCTTGATTCAATTTCCATTTTTATTTTAATTGCCACTTGGAATATACTGTCATGGAGGAAGTAATTCCTGTCACCTTATGCCACAATATGGCCATATAAACTACAATGAATTTGACAATTGGGAGCATTGTTGCAGCTCCTATATTGGTTTGACTGTTTCTGATAAAATAGTTTGTCTCAACTTTTTCCCCATTTACTGGCATTTGTTCAACTAACTAAGACTTTTATGTGTGAGAGACAACTAAGGAAGATTGTTGATCTGTATATTCAACTCTTTCACAAAGATTCAAGTCAAATTCTTTTTTACCAAGCACATTATTTGGCACAGTGAAAGTACCACTGGGAAGGATAAAATCTTACATAAAACATTATCAATAATTTCTGGTATTAATCATAAGGTATGTCACTCCAGTTGCCAAAGCATAAAAATTGTGATTTTCATCAATCTGTAAAATTGAACATTTTTATTTGTCTGCCATTAAAGTAGAGGTTTTATTTATGGCTAACCGAGACAATAAAATGATAGCACTATCTAAATGAAAAGATACTATTATCCTATTGAAAAAAATTCATCAATCATATTTTGTCTAGATGTAGTCAGAAAGAACTTAGTACTTATATAGTTGTCATTCATAGGGTCATTCATGATAAATTGAAACAAACGCCACAGGCTACCCAATCCTTATATCAAGTAACATTTGTGTCACAAAAGTAAAAAGATACAACCCATAAATTTCCTGACCCTCTGAATTTGCTGTTGGTCTTATTATTTGAGTTATCACAATATTATGCCACAAATGGCTATTAAATTTCCTTATTTACCAAATAACCAAGTATTTTTAAATTGGTAGGAGGAGATGACCAATGTCCAAAATTGGTAGGAGGAGATGACCAATGTCCAAAATTGATGCCGACAATAACCTAACTCTGTAATTTTAATTTTCTCAAGTTTTATTGCCGAAAACCACCGATAGTGGAATAATTATTTTGATTACTTCTTAAGCTTTTATTGAATTGTACGCTATTTCCAAGACTTTAATATTTAAAAATATTCAAACCACAAATTTAAATGGAGACCTTTGTATAACTAGGCCATAGCCTTTTATATGCCCTCACCTTGGAGTATCAAACTCTAATCTTTGTTTTGTATGAATTGGAAGACAGTGGGTCTTTACATGTCTGACTAGTAAATTCTTTTTTAAATAATGTAAATTAAGTGATCACGTTTCATACTGTGTATATTTCAAATGTACTTTATCCCTAATAAGTTTTTATGTTAACATTTCTTGAACAACTTTTTAAAAAAAATCTGAACTAAAATAATAATAAATGAAGAATTATCCCAAAAAAAAGATAATGACTTCAAGTTTTCATTTAACAAAGAGAAACCAATTATATTTACAAACATTGTTGAAGACCCCAAAGGCTTACACAAGCAAAAGCATAGTCACATGCTCACTACTGCTATTTATCTTCGACAATTTAAGTTAGTATTAAAAACACCAAAAAAAAAACTAATTGCAATTCAAAGGTTTAATGCAGAAAGTAAAGGGAAATAACTGTAAGGTATTGCGGTACCCACAAACTCAAAAATTGATCTTGAATTTTTTTGGACAGGTAACCTAATAAAATTTGTCAATTACAGACCATGCTATAGATTATATGGTTTTAAAATTTACCATTTTCTAGTTCTGATTTCAATGGCATTTAACTATTTTCTTACACAAAACAAAATGTCTTTATCCTACAGTGTTCTGTTGCTACAAATATACCCCCCCCCCTTAAAGTTTCCTGGATTCTATATAAAACAAACTTTGTAGTGGTAAATCACTGCACTCTTTGTTATAAAAGGTTGTGCATAAGCCTACGTTATACACTATAAATATAACTATTTACATCTAAGATGATGATCAATTTTTTTCACCACAATTTAAGATATGATTTTTATTCAAATGAAGAAAAGCCTTTTTATACATGTTCAGTTTGATAGCCACCCCCCTCCACCTCCCCAACATTTCATTCAAAAGGAAAATGGGCAATCCTTGTAAATTAAAGTAGAAGTAAAACATATGCTCCCTGATATTGGAGTCAAACTCTCTAAAATATTGTTGATTTGATGGGCACGAGTTTTAACCGAGTCATCAACAGTAAATGATCAACATTTTTCAAGATACATTTTTTAAAATATGTATTTGACTTTACACACATACACAATGTGTATAAAAATGCAAAGTTCTTGATAAGTATATCTTCAATGCAAGTGGATTTGTTCACAACTTTCATCAGTTTACAAAGTCATTTTTTCATTAGTTAAATATTTATATAACATATTTTTGAGTTTGAAAAAAAGATGGGATTCTGGAATTTAAAATAAGTCTCACATTCAAGAAAACATTTAAACTAGTAACACAAATCATTTTTTCAAAAGTATATTCATTACACGTGACACTCGTATCAACTATCAGGAAGGTTAAACAAGCGATATATTTTAACAGGCTTAAAAAAACATAAAGAATGGAATGTTGCTGGTTTTTTTTTTTTAAATCTCCTTTCATAATTATGTTTATAATGTGTTTACATATTTCTACTAACAAAATAAATTCCACAAAAAAAGTAAAGATCCACGTCATATACATATCAGTATTGGCGGTAATGGTAGGATATGGAGTAATAATTTATTTCCTGTTGGAAACTATGTTATGTTTTGTGAATTGTGTGCCAAACCTCAATTTAACTTGAAATTTTTATGATGTGCTAATAACTTAATAGCTCACTGATCATTTATATATATATATGTGTTATCAGTGATGGCGAATGAAAAATTGATTGTCTTACCTATGCAAACATGCTACTAGGCGGCGTTAGGAACGCCTGTGACCTTTCTTAAAACCATGTGGCTTTCTACTTCTTTATCCAATTCAACTTGCACTGAAAATAAATATTTCCAATTAAATTAATCCATACTGAGTACATCCAAAATAATTTTTTATATCAAGTCCACATTATTTGATCCAGAAAACACATTCATACCACCGAGAGACCATCTATTCAGTAAAGGTTGAGATATATATGGTTCATTCAGGTCACACTAAAAGGCGGGGGAAATCTATTTCCCTATCTTACATGCTGCACAGATGTGTTTTCCGAACACAATTTTTAAGTCCTTCACAAACTAATTCCAACATATTTCACACAGATAAACCACCTCTGACTGAGATATCAGCCTTTTTCATAATTTCACGGTAGAGTTGATTTAACCCTTACCTGGCCTCAGTGTGTCTCGACACAAGCACTATACACCAAAAAATATAGACATGTTATTTTTAGAAGCGTCTGTGGTTAGAAACTGTCTTTGTGTAGTTTTTCCATGATTCATACACTTTGTCAACTGTGGTGTAAGATATACACTCAACAAGTGTAGTATTTATCGCTAGTTAAACAATCCATTACAATCATTATAGGTTTTTTTTCTTTCTAATACAAACAAAGATTTTTCCCAATATGATATATATATTTCCAGTGTACAGGACAGTTGTTATATCCGATGGCCAGTCACTAAAAGTCATGTAAGGACAGGGTCAGTCTGTTGAATCTGGACAATAAAATATCACTTACATGCAAGAATGACCACTAAATGATGGCCAGTTAAGGTTATGACCTGGCCTAGTTCAACCTCTACTGTGCCTAGTGACCCAAAAAGCTATACACCTTGGTTTAATATATTATTCATATAGATATGTGTAAACTACAACTCAGCATTTTATTCAGGGGTTCTCAACAGGAGAATGATTGATACTTAATTACGGAGAAAAAAATACACAGGAATTTGTCAATACTGCAATTACTGGATGATTCATACAACAATCAATAATGTATTCTCTGGTCAACTCTTTTATCAAGTTATTGTTTAATATATTGTTGGAAACTCTTAGAAGACCAAGAATTTTAATTAAGGAATTGACTGCAATTATTTTTTTAGGTAATAATACTTGTCAGTCTAGATTTTATATATATACTTTCTAATTAATATTTTTAATAGTCAATCAAAAATATACTTTTATATTAACTTTGTTGTAAAAATGACAATTACTGGCATTTTGATTAAATATATATCAATAGGTAAATCTTAATTTTATTTATTTCATGTCCACATTTGTATATTTAAGAAATTAAAGATTTTACAAATGAATATAAAAAAATCATTTTTGCCTTCATAATTGTAGGTATTGCTTTTTTCAGTCTACTTAACCATAACTCAAAACACAACTTATTATTACAACCATATTCTCAACAATATTGAAAAACATATGTACAATAAATGCAACTCCAAACTTTCTAACACACATAGACCAATAGGTTATATCAATGTTTCTTTCTTTACATTCTACTATTGTCAATAAATCCAGATTATTTTAAGTAATGGAACTAAATGATGACAAGAATGACAAGTACTAAAGAGGAATAAAATGTAGAAAAAAAAGGAGGGGGAAATAACTTGCAAGATGTCAAAAGTAAAATAAATTTATAAATTTATATATTCTGTTGTCGAGTTTGAATTAAAACCCAACATCTCCCTCATCCCTGTTCACTGAAAATGTAGCTCTATGTTTCTTCTTTTGAACTTTGATTTCTCAAAAGCACTATAGAAAATTACAAAATAATAAGAATAATTACAAAATTGTAGGTAGTGGTTGCTGAGAAAACCTGACCAAGAGTCTTTAAAAGTGTAAGAATAAAGTAACAAAAAAATTTTATGTTGTTGTTCCTTTAGAAAACCTGATCAAGAGTCTTTAAAAATGTGTAAAAATAAAGTAATAAGAAATTGTAGGTAGTGGTTGCTCCAGAGGAGCCGACCAATAGTCTTTACAAATGTGCAAGAATAAAGATTTAACCAAATTTTAGATAGTGTGTAATAATAAAGTAACAAAAAAAAATTTTAGGTGGTGGTTGGTTTAGAAAACTTTACCAAGAGTCTTTAAAAATGTGTTTAAATAAAGTAATAAAAAATTGTAGGTAGTGGTTGCTCCAGAAGAGCTGACCTAGAGTCTTTAAAAGTGTGCTAAAATAAAGTATCTCATCCAGTTTATAAAGTTGTCATATTTCAATTATTTCAACAATGACCAGACTCAAAACTAATTTTAAAGTTAAATGTCTGTGACATACATAATCAGCTACAGTAGATAGTTTATATTCAAGAGAAAAAATACTCTGACCTATCAACTTGCTAGAAAAGTGGGTCTTTAACTAATGCCTTATCCCTATTTGTTTTTAACCCCTAAAAGGTACATTATAATAGTACTGAATGCAAGATTTTCCTGATTAACTTGATTCTGTTATAACCAAAATTAATGTTGTTTTGAGTATACAAACAACTTTGGCTCCATCAATCCCTTTACTTACTTACTTAAGGGGGTTTTTAACGTCCTTGACTACCATAAAACGGTCTCGCACGGACTTAAATCAATCCCTTTTACCAGCCTAACCCATCTATAAGTAATGCAAACAAACCAAAAATTGGTAAATACAGTGTTCAACATTAAAGAATTTACAATACAGTCCCAAGAATAATTCTTTGCATGTTGCATGATAGGTAAAAGGTGCATGATGAAACTTGTTGAGAAAAAGAAAAGTAATTCATTATAGTATCCCTAATCAATAACCCTTTGTTTTAAACAAAAAAAATAATTTAAATTCAAGGGAGGGAATTCTAACAAGATTATAATTTTAGCTGACAAATCACATACAGTAAAAAAAACTAACACTGCGAGAAGGCATAAACAAAACTTATGGACTTATAATTCTATTCATAATTCTATTCATATTTATATTAAGTGTTTTGATTGGATAAAAACACTTAAATGGTGTCATCTCAGATAATTTATACATGGATATTTCCTCTGAGCGGACTACTTTCAGTATCCAATGTAAACAAGATGGTGTCCTCCTAGCGTATCGTCAGGGAGAGGGGACAATGTTTTCTCTGCCCCAATGATTTCCAATTAAATCAACTGAGATTTCTAATAAAATATAATATATAAACAATTTAGTGTTTAATTTTGTTTTTATTCCTATAAATATCTACAGAACCGTGATTCTTCTGGTACTATGTTTTGCATATCCCTACGCTTACTGGCCTATGTACGTTTTAAGGTCTAGATGGGTTTCGGTAACCATTTTTGCTGTTTTAAAAATCGCAACGATTATTTCACATAATTATAAGGATTAAACACTGGGTTTGAGGAAAAACAACTGTCTGAAGTTAAACATCACAGCACAAAGAACAACAAAAAAAAAAGGTTTAAATTGTAGATCGAAGTTAAAAAGACTTTTAGGTTTTCATTTTAAATAAAAAATGTTTATTCTAAATTTATTAAGAATATACAGTATTCGTTATTATACATTTTTAGGGCCATTCAATCTAGTCTGACCCTGCCACCAAAATCGGCCAGATCATATAAAAATTTCATTCAGTCTAAAACAGAATTTTGAGACAAATAAATTACCAACTAACCTACCCACTTTAAAATCACTAGTCAGGAAACAGCACCCATCTGTTAAGGACGGAGCTATGCAGCATACAGCCCAACCAGTATGTCTATGGCCATGACAGCCATACCAGAATAGCACCTTTTAATACAGGTTCACATCAGTGAAATCTATGCTAGATCTTGTATAAAATATACCATATCTGACAACCCTGTCTATTTTGTTCTTGTGCATTTTCTATATATACACTGGAGAAATAAAACATGACCAGCAATGTAACCTAAACCACTACAGAATTAGTTCAATTTAGTCAAGGTGTTATATGGGGATAATGTTACTTAAACTGATATAAGTTGAAGAAAAATAAAAGGTTAATGCCCTTCATAGTACATTTCTAGATACTCCCAAAAGAGATAACCCATGAATATACAATGGCAACAGTTTGACAAGTCATACACAATTAACCCAAACTCCTAAAAAGAACTCTGTACTAATTATATTTTCACAAGTATAATGATGATTTTTTCCATTTAAAAATAGCATGGTAAACACTAATACTCTCACTGGGAAAATGTCCGTCTATGATAAAGTGCTGCGATATGATCTAGTTTGGAGAAACGAGAATCAATCTCAATTCTGTACAATAAATCCACAATACAGGACCATTATATCTATCAAAATATATATTACAGACAATAATATAGACAATTTATTTAATGTATCGTATGTCCAGTAACTTAATTAGGATGTCCTTTCGATATTATAATAGTTGTATTGAATCATGAATAAATTTTCAATTACAGAAATCAAATTACTGTTACTGTTTCAAGGAAAAGTATCCGATCGAAAAACTATTCCACTATCGCATTACGTAATCATCAATTATCCAATGCATATCAAATAAATAAACTGATGCAGACAATGTCTTTTTTTATTTATCAAATATATTTTGCAATTGTTAAAATAAAGATATGATTGTCATTTTTGTCAGATAAATCAGACAGAAAATACTAAGGTTTTCAAAAGTAAGATTATAATGATATGAATGTCAACTGTTAAGTTTCTTATTGTTTCTACACTGTAAAATGTTATATCACAAATGTATCATGTAATTTCATTTTGACTTGTGATTAAAAAAACCTATATTTTATCCAACTAAAATATTTAAAAGAATAAGATTCACTCCTAGTCAGAATATAGATCAATAACTTCATACATTGTACTAGTCCCTACATACATAAAATACAATAAAAATGACAAGCCTTTTTAAAAATTCTCTCTTCTGCTCTTCAGTAATTAGCTTAAAATTAAATTCTTAGAATTAAACTAAACTTCCTTTCCTAGAGTTTTTTTTAATTTTTTTGTTTGTTTCGACAAAAGCTGTTAATAATAATGTATATTGGCAAATCACCGTGACCCTGTGTACATGTCATCTTAACTTTTCATAGAAAAAAACACAAGGTATGGGTGAAAATTGTTAATGTTCTCGGTAGTTCTAATCACTTAATTATGATGAATCAGCAGTTTTATAATAAAATAATAAATTAAAACTTGAAACTAAGAGTTATACCAAGTATTCAGACAAGTTAAATTTAGTCTGATTGATAGACAAATATTTGTTTAATGATTAAGTTCAGACAGGCCTTTGGAGATTTAATACAAAACTTTGTTAACTTGGTATATATTAAAAACTTGCAGACATTTGAAAGCTTACCTGTCAGAATCAGCTGATATCTGTCCCAGACAGATCGTTACCTGTACTGTCTCACCTATATATGTACCTATTGATTTTTGGAGACATTCACTATGACAACTCTGTTAAATTTTTTTTAACTCTTTCTTAGTCTGTTGAATATATTATATCAGGTTTTTCTATGCAACAAGCTTTTAAGTCAATTGATTAAGTCTGAGTTTTTATAAAGCTCTTTTTAAAAATTGCTTCAGTAAATAGCATATAAATTAAACACAATTTGAACATTCTTATTAGAATACCTGACAGAAAATCACCATTTACAGACCACATATATGTAATACAGACTGCTGATAGGATTTTAATTATGTATGAAAGTAAAATTGGCAATTTATTATACTTTTTTTTAACTCCTTGATTTAATTGTTTAACTGTTAAAAATTTAATTTGAAAAATCAGGGAAGTATCTCAAAAACATATCAAAATGATTAAAAAAACGTTTTAAAATTATGTAGATGCATAAGCAATTGCTATTGTTGAAAATAATCAGAACAATGTTTTAATATGGAAATTGAGCACTGAAAAAGGATTTTTTGTAATCTGGAATAAATTGAGTAAATTATACCCTTCATAGGCACATGTTTTCTTCTTCCATTTGTTTTTCAATGAACTTCTTTGGATGAAACTTATATAAACTTGACCTTAATTTCTATAAAACAAGTTTTGAAATTTGAAGTAAATGATCAGTTCCCCATTTAAACATCTTTCTGTATCTGTTCACAGCTAGTTCTAAAACTTGAAGTCAATCTAATGTATAGACTTAAGTTCTGCATGTAATAAATTTAAGCATCATTTTGAGCTTAATCTGGCCTACATAGTTAGATATCTACTAACAATCAACGGCATATCAGTGCTAGAGTTGTAGGTTGGAGACAAGACGTACTGTACTCCAACCTGAATTAACAAGAATGACCAGTTTTCATGACAAGATGCAGCTAAAAAAGGCATAAATTAAATTCAGTCAATCATTAATTAAAGGGGCATATGACAAACATCACACATCTCAAATTTTAATTGACTAAAATTTATTTGTCTACATCTAATTAAAATTCAAGTCAATAGGACATCTACATCTTAAAAGAATAGCAAGAAACCAAAAGCTGATGATGCTGGTCTTCTGTCCAGCAAAAAATGGTTGAGTTTAATTACATTGCAAACTCTGCTAATAATTTCTAATTAAACAGAAAACTCACACAAGAAAACTGATAGGGCCAACTGAAAGCAACCCACTCTAATGAAAATTCTGTAACAGACAGCAAGAAAAACCAAAATAATAAGGTCTTACCATAACAAAAAGCTGAAGCCCTCTTACATTAGCTACAGATCAAGGTTTCAGTATCTAATTTATAGTAAAGATTTCAAAATTAATTTTGAAATCTAAAAAAAGTTACCCATCTGTGAAAGCCTAAGGTCATTCATTTATACAGTAGATGATATGTTTAACATATCAAAAGGTCAAATGATAGACTGTGCTGAATCAGCCATGAAGGATTAGAAACAGAATGGCAACTTCAAATTTTTACATTGAATTAAAAATTAATATTTTATGTAGACTTGGAATTAGAGTAATACACGATAATGTAATGGACAAATTAAATAAGAACATACACCTTAACTTTGTATTTATTTTACCCACTTTGCTGAAAACCAACCTAATTTAATCTCTGCTGTTTGTGAAAGGAATCGTGAATATTGCAACTTTTAACATAAACTGATTAATCAGCTTCTTTATGAGCTTACCAAGAGTTTCATTATTTCAGATTATAGTGCTCTCCTATAACTAGGGCTAAAATACGAGTTAAACTTTAACTTTCTTTAAAACAGACAACTAGTGTTTTTTAGTTAAAATGAAAATATAATGATAATAGACAAAATTTAAAGAATATTCCAAAATATAACAGTAAAGAGAATTAATATTCTAAGACCTTAATCAGATATATGGTGGTATTCAGTGAACTAGAACTACATAATAATTAATGACATCTTATCACTGTTCAGGTAAGAACTATTGGAAAACTTAAAACCAACTTTTAACATCTTGCAACATGCAGGAATTTCAGAAAATGTGTATAGAATTTAGATTCTAGGCACTTAACTATTCTTTCCTCACCTGTGACTGATTAAAGATAAAATAAAGTCTACAGGTATTCAATGTAATGTTATCATCAGACATAAGATCAAACTTCTACTTCAAGTTCTACGTGTCAACACTTATATTGTTTTATCGGTATCCTTTTCCAAATTACTGTTGACTAGATACTGCTTTATTGTTGGTATTGTAGAGCAAATGGTTCTAAAGTTTCATTAAAAAAATTCAGGTTTAAAAAGACATTTTTTCTTCAACCATCTTTTTTACAACATTTAAATGTATTGCAAAACAAGAAAAATACATATATTGGAAATAGAAATATAGCATGTAATATTTAATTAGCAAATACATTTCCAAAATGTTTATTGTCCATCTATATAAGCATGTTTACACTTGGGGTAAAACATTATTTAAAAGTTTTGAAGGGATGAAACTGAAAAAGACGAGATCTTTTTCATTCAAAGATGGCACAATGTACCTTATATTATAGTAGTTTTAAATCCTATATAATATTAAAAGTTCTGGTTTTGATAAGAAACAATATACCAAATCATGACCACTCAACTACTGCAGTGAAAACAGAAAATCAGTGTTTAAAAAACAATGGCCACAAATTAAACTGTTTAAGAGCAATAAAATGGTGAGGGGAAATAAAATAATGGAAGTTTCTCATATAAAAGGGAAATTATTCTTTGACAAATTAGTTTCAGTGCAAACAATGAAAATTTTTTTCAAAATCCTTTAGTTTAATTAGCAAATATATTTCCTAAATGTATACCCTACATCAATTAGCATCGCGATGTCTATTTCAAACAAAAGGTTAATACAGCATTAAAAAACAAACTACCGGTAAAAATAAACAGGGCCCAGCACCATATAACCTTAATAAACAGGGCCCAGCACCATATAACCTTAATAAACAGGGTCCAGCACCATATAACCTTAATAAACAGGGTCCAGCACCATATAACCTTAATAAACAGGGCCCAGCACCATATAACCTTAATAAACAGGGTCCAGCACCATAAAACCTTAATATACAGGGCCCAGCACCTTAAAACCTTAAAATACAGGGCCCAGTACCAGTAAACCTTTTGAACAAAATGGCACTTTAAAGACAGTGTACACATGCTATTTCTGATCGGGCATCAAATTTTTCTCAGAACCATAGTAAAAAAATTGCTACATAAATTTACTTCTAAATCAGAGTAAATATTAGATATACTAAATTCATGACTTTAGATACAAGAAACCAAGGAAATCAAACCCATTAAGCTGGAACTTATACAAATTATTTGATCCAATTACTAAAGAGGATATTTTAGTAGTCATCCCGATTTATAGGATTGCTTGTTCTTTGTTTGCAGATTTAGTGATCAGTGTCAATTTTTTTCATGGATTCAGTACACTTATAAAATCAATGTAAATTATTGGAATAGTTTTATGATGTATGAATGTAATTATTTAGTAGAAGTGTGGAATGATAACAGTGATCTATAAATGTGAACTTATGTGTTATTTTGTTTTCCTTTTAAATGTTATTTTGGTTTTTTCCGTTTTTTGTAAATTTCAGTAAACTTTAAAAAAAATTAAGTATAAAGGAAATACCAAATTTTGTTTATTAATTTAAAATTTAAGTTTTTCATTTGCAACTTTAACAAAATAGTTCCATCTATGTTGGGGGCTTTTATTCTAAATAAGCAATATAATAAACACCCTGTATTGCCTCCCCCCTTTTACACCAATTCCAAAATCTGGCAGAAGTAGACAATTCACGGTAAAATCAGCCAAAATATAAACATACAAATAAATTAGGAAGTTTTGTAGTAAAATTCTTTGAGTGGTAGGTTCTAAAGATAGTTTATATCTACTAATATTTTGGGGGAGTAAATATCTTCTAAAGAACAGTGCTCCCTCAGAAATATTGCAACCTTATAACCAGTCATAAAGTGAGGATGGTGGTATATGGTTTGAGAAATTCAAATCAGAACTATTTTTTTTAAGAGCACTTTGAAAATTTTTAGCAATAAGTTACAGGTTCCCAGATTTTACAACAGCTCCTAACTATACAACACATATAATGTTACGGTCCAGTAGAAAATTTAGTTCATAACAATGCTGATATAGACTATTATGACCTGTCCTAATTCTATGATATAATTGGTGAATAGAAACGCTTCTCCTATTTAAAAAGTCAGTTACAAAAAAAGGTTGTGACCTAATCACTCATAAAAAAATAGCTAATCACTCATAAAAAAATAGACTACTTAACACCAGCTTTATGAAAATAATACTGTTGGATATATTTAATGTTTATTAACACTTTATATTATTACAAGAATGATTTACTAGACATGTCTGCCTTGGCAGTTTATACTGGATAATAACTAATGTCTGAGACAGACTTTAAAGGTGGATAACTTGAGTGTCAAATATTACTAAGGAAACAGATGCTTTATAGAAAGGAAATTAATCTGATTTTTTTTCAATTTATATAACGACTGATATTTGGTACAGTATTCCAGTTTAAATCAGAAATGTAGCACATGGTCATAGGTACAGGACCTTATCCTCATTATTATGCTGACATTAAGGTCTCCCTTAGAAAAATGGTCCAATACATTGATATTATTGTTATCATTCTAACGGTATTACTTTTATAAAGTTTTTGACAACAAAAAATTAAGGAAGAACATAGGTTCACAAATGATTGGGTTTTTACAAGTCACATTCAATCTTAACTTTTCACAGAATTTTATATATCTGTAAAGGTTACTTTTCTAATGAAGTTAAATAAGAATTTAAAGGCATTTTATGATATAGTCAGACTTTAAAAATTAGTAATAATTATTGAAATTTCCTCCAGATCAGCTCAATATCTGTTTCTTTTATCCAGATCAAGTCTCGTGACTCACATCTGTATAGTTCTATTTTCCTCACAGCATCAAGCAGTAAACTTATAAACAGTGCTGTGCATTAATTCTTACTGTGTCTCTAGAAATGTTTTTTACTGATCATTTCTGACCCATAATTTGCAAAGACCCAGGAGAAATCATTTCGTCACATGGCCTTGATCTAGATGTAAAAATCAATTGATATGAATATGGATAAAAATCCTCAACCAGAATTTTTTACTGCATTGATAGGATAAAACAGTCAGGCTTGTCAAGATTTTTATTGAATCGACATTTTCTGACCTTTGTCCAGAAATCAAATTATTCTGTTGTGAATAACAGTTATAGGAAATTATTTTAAAAAGTCACATTTACAAATATTTAACTTAGTAACAAATTTAAAATATCAATATGACTACAAATTTATCATTATTGTTTTTAATGACAAAGGTAACTTAAACATGGATTAGCATGATAAATGAATGCAAAAAAATGTAAAACACTTACAGTGTTAACATGTAAGGGTGGTTACGGAGGTCTCAAAATACATCTGACTACATGTCATTAACAAAAGAAGGAAAATTCAATTTTAAAATATTTCAAACAGTTATTTTTCAACTAATTTTTTTGTCCTTTAACCCTCAGAACAATACAGAACTCTAAATTTAGTACAGCATAATAACCACATAATAACAAAATAATAAAGACCTTAATTACTTTCAAAAGTGCCATAAAATCAAACAAAGACATTTATAAATGAATATCCATAAAAAAATCCAATCAATTTTGTTTGTTAGAAATACAGAAAACAAAGATATTCATATAAAGCCTACAGCTGTTTTACATCTGA
This sequence comes from Limnoperna fortunei, assembly GCA_944474755.1. NCBI lineage: Eukaryota > Metazoa > Mollusca > Bivalvia > Mytilida > Modiolidae > Limnoperna > Limnoperna fortunei. The sequence goes on along the minus strand of OX104112.1, from coordinate 89,105,029 downwards.
ATGTTTCAGTTCACCAATACTATGGATCTAGTGACCCAATTCAAGCATTTTTTTTTACTTTCACTTGTACAAATTAACTACAATTCTCATATTCATTCCTGCTAAAATAACACTTTGATGGTTATTATTGATCCCAACCAGCTGGGGTAATATCTTTATCACAGGTCCTTATCATACACATATTATTTTCTAGGATTTGTTTGCTCTGTATTCTAAAAGCTAAAAAAATTCAATACATCCTACGATCATCAATCAAACCAGACATTATTTGTTATTTAATAAGTGTGGATTTGTGTGGTTTGAGGGGTATAATTATTCTCTTGTTTGACTTAAATCTTGGCTTCTCACTCACCACTTGTCAACTAAGTATTGATATTTCAACTGCTGCTGGGTCATCAGAGAACACAGGAATTGTCTCCCTTAGACTTGCATAATAATCCAATATGGCTGACAAGCTTGACCACCATGTGCTACAGAACTGGAGGAAAGAAAATCAAAAGAAAATTTGTAATCAAGTGCATGGGTAAATTGTAAAAAAACACAAAACACCACAAACTCATTCTTTACACATTTGTTTACTATGCAACAGAATACACAGTGGTTGTGATTTATTTGTTGTGTATGTCATATCATCCATGTCAGTTCCTTGAAGCTTTGACTTGTTAAATGTTAGGGAAACAAATATTTAAAACATACAGATTTTTATTTCTGTAAACTTTCATGTCAATCATGAAACTGTTAATTTTTGTTTACAAATGACACAACATGAATAATTAATGAGATCAATAATGAAAACAAAGAAATGTTTGACAACTTTGCATAATGCATATGGAACCAGTCAATCAAATAAACCTCTACTGGAATTTCAATTCTGATTTGTTCATGCTGACCTTGCAATGGTGACAGATCAATATATTTACAATAGTAAAAAAACGTTTAAAAAAACCATTTTACCATTTTGATCAATACCTTTGCAAGTGCTTATGCACTGAACAGTGTATTGATCACACCAAACTTTTAACATTATATTTAGCAGTTCAGCATTATATTATGCTGCAATTAAATGCTATGTTCAAAATTTGAGATTTGTGTTAAAAGCCAATCTAATTAAAATTAAACCTTGCACTATTTCCCCCTTTTGATATTGTCGATATAAAGACAGCAACAATAACAAAAGGGGGGGGGGGGGGGGGGATCTAGTCAAAGATCAAATTTTAATTAGAGTGTGTAAAAATCAAATATTCACCCCAGAATAACTTGTCGAATCGATACACAAATAATCTTTCCATCAAAGTATTAAAATAATATTAAACAAAATATTTAATCAAATCGTTGACATTAAAAGCTTACAAATTTCATATCGAATGTGATAAAATATCTTTAGGCTCAATTAATTCCACAGCCTAATACTATGGCAACATAGTTCTAGTAAGTACCATAAAAACAATTAATTTATTTGTATTTGTTCGATTTTTTACAATCTTCTAAATCTTTATAAAAAGTTTTCATAGATTATTGTTTAAACTTTAATAAGAAATATTATTAAAATATCGTCAAGCTAATAATTTTCAAGAACACAAGACAAATATCTATTCCATATGTACAGGATTTAGAAAAAATTAGTTTTAAATACAAAAACATAAATTCATTTTTAAGCCAGAAATAAAAATGAAAATACATTTAATACACACAGACTAGCTCCAAAGCAAAACTATTCTTGTGATTGCACAATTTTCTAAAGAAATAAACTTTATATGATACAGTGTGCTTATAATTTTATGAATCCATAGGTAAAATATAATTGAACATGTCATCTTTGTAAATTTTCCTTGATGCTTCTCAGGGTTTCATTGACACTTAAAGTAGGAAGAAAGAAAAACAATGAGCAATTTTCTACAAAACATGTTCAGCAAAATTTATTTATTATGTAATTAATTGGTGATATTTTTTTATCTTTGCATTATACAATAATTTTCATTCAGTAACTTACCAAATATTCTAATTTCAGAATTAGTTTCAACAAGCCTCCAGTCAATCTAAAAAAAAAAAGAACAAGTTATCCCCCTTTGAATATCCATGTTAACTGTAATAAGATCATGACTCAAAACTGATACTGCAGATTACTTTTGTAATTTTTATCCCATGACAACCATTATTAAAAATTCATTAACAAATCATAAAATACATGAATATCTTGGGTATACTTTAGTGAAAGATCCATTTTCCTTCTGTATTTATCTTTAAAAAGATGGTCAATCAATATTTCTAGTTCAAATTCACATTTTGAAGTTCAGTTTCGGATTTTATAGTTTTTAAAATTTAATTCACTCATAATGACAGTTTAATTCTACCATAAATCAGCAAGGGGAATGTACGGAAATACACAAAGTAATTAAATAAACTTCTAACCAAAAGCAATCCAGAAAGGATGACCAATTTTTCAAAATACTTATTTAAAATCATTGTTTTCTTTTCTGTCAAAAAAATGTCCTTTAGTCTCCAAATATCATAGATTATTCATGTGCAATATTTTTGACTCTGATCACACAAATATGCACCACTTGCCAAAATCTGTCGTACAATCGAATGTTATATTATTAACATTAGACTACTTTCTTTCATACTATTTAAGTTATGATTAATTAGCTTGTAAAATATGGAATTTATTGTTTAAATAATATCAGATTTCTATAACAGTTAACTATTCTAACTAGATATCAGTGAGATGGTAACCATCTCTGTGAGCCCAGACGATCTTGAGGTCAATTTTCAATGTCAAAGGTCGTCAACAATGGTATGTGATGTATCGCCTTGATATTATCTACCCACATACCAAATATCAAAAGCCTCTCTCAAAAGATAAAAATAGGCCTTCAGCGACTAAGTGACAGGGCCCTAAAAATTTATTATTTTAACACCACAAAGTCTAACTAGAAGTCTATAGTGCACCAATTACTGTACAAGGAATTTTAGCTTACAAATCTGTATAATTTTCAGAAAATCTGTCACGATTACTCCTTTGACAGTTCATTTAATCCCGATAACTACGTTACATTAGATTAGACTTTATACTGCATTAATCATCAATTTAGTTAAATTCTAAATTTCTAGTTTTTAGATTATTTAATGTATTGTTTCCCTTACAAATAGAGGGTTAAATCCTTTAAATAGTCCAAGTTATTGATAAGCACAGCCCTTTTCAACAATGCAATAAATTACCCAAATCTTTTTTTTTGAAAATTTGCATGTGTATCAGGATACTAAGCATTGGTTGAATTCACAATTTGATAGTCTTTCATTTGTAACACATGTCAGCCTCAGGAACATATATGTACAATCTTTGTTTTTAATATTGGCCTCTTGAAATGAATTGTTCAAGACATACCCTAGACAATTAGTGTTCAAGACCTACCCTAGACATTAACTTTGGTTTGATTGGATGATAGATTCAACTGGATTATGTCAGACAGGATTATCAATTTAGCTATTTAAAAATTGATCCAAGATAACTGTTTGTAACTGTAGTGTCCGCAATTTTATAAAAATATACTTCCCATTAATGCTGTGAACAGGGATGATAAAAATCTTTGATTTGACAAAACACTCCAATTTCATTTAATCTGATTTACTGTTGTTCAAATTGTATCTAATCAAATGCTTACTCAGTACAATAGAGTATAGTACTGGATAAAAAAATTTGTCCGAGATCGAAAAAATACTGGCTGGAATGGATGAATATGTCATGTGTGACTTGAATAAGGAGTTGACAACTGAAATATATTCCACTTTTTTAAATCAAATTTTGCAAGTTAACTATTTTTACAGAATTCAGTTGTTACCCTATATCCAAGTTAAATAAATAACTAATCCAAAAAGAGTCAAAATGGTAGTAACGCAAACAGCATCAGCAGATAATTAAAATCAATTGAAACCAGTTTTTGATCAATTAAAAAAAGGAACAATATTGCAAACGTTACTGACAATAGAAACAGGAATAAATTGGGCAAAAAACTGCTGTTGCAAGTATTAAAGGGTCCAATTTCTTTTTGTGGTAGAAAATTTAACAAATTCTTTCATGAAAAACACAAAATTATGATATTACATTTAGACTATTACAAAGAAAACAATTCATTATTATTCAACAGGAAATTGTGCCTACATTTTACAGGTATAAAATCTTAAAGGTTTTCGTTTTTTATCTGTTACTGTAATGTGCTGAGCATAATGCATATCCAAGTATATATGCACCTAGTCCATGTTTTTTTTTAAATAATTCAATCAATTTTACTGTAACCCATTCTCACCTATGCTTATCTTTAAGCAAAAAAGAAAGTATTATACATAACTTATTACAACTATCTGCTTTTTCCTTAGAAAAAACTACTTATTTTGTGCAAATGACTTGCAATGTTAGAAGTAAACCTGCAAAGCTGAACCTGCAATCTCAATGTTTTAGAAATTTTTGATTCAATCATTTTAACAGTAATATTAAGGCTGACAACACCATATGTCACCACCAAAAGTACATTTGTTTCCAAATCCTTACATCTTCTATCTTTGATGAGGTTCTTCTCCATTCATTCTTGTTCTGCAACTTTAAAACTCTTGGTTGATTCAGATATGTCCATTTATACATTTCTGCATATATTCTATAAAATAAAAAGGAAGTTTTCTAAGCAAACTATAGCATGTAGAAGCCTGATATTTTGTATATTGCTTTATCCTGTAGTGGCATATGGTGTACAGGGATTTCATGCTCCTTTGTCATCTTCCTGTTTACCAAATACTTTTTAGCAGTTATCACTAGTGAGCATTAGCTCACAGATTCACTTGTTATTCATATAATAAAACATTTTTCGTATATAACATGGGTTGACATCCGTTTTTTTCAACCTATGTCAATAACTTTATTCCCCCTTTTCCCTCCCTCAGAGGGCACTGTGGATAGAAAATTAAAATGCACAAATTTTGTATGTACCATAAGTAATATGGAGTAATTTATTACCTGTTAATGGCGGGAGTTAAGACCAAGTGTACGCATAGTGTATGTGTTGTCAAGAAATAATATTTCCAGAAATTCTCAACAAAAAACATGTATGTCACTGCATAATTTATTAAAATTCATTTAAATACATGCAATATTTTATTGAAATCAAGAGGTTTTCACTTTTCTGGACTTGTAAGCCTTACCAAAACATGTTTCTTTCTGTATTTTGTGGAACCCAGCTTCCGCCATGTACATATTATTCAGTGGCAAAATTGCTGAAAATAAATAGAAAGAAAAACATATTCAAAGTTCTTTACAAGAAAACCTTTGAATATTATACAAACCTTGTCCAATGTTGGTAAAATGTGTGATTAATTAATTTGACATTTTTCACTTATTGTGTATACTGCCCATCTACGGTGATCTATTAATCAACCAAGTCTGTATTATACACAACTGTTTACTGTAAATTCTTTCTGTTTATATTTTGTTTGTTTTGTTTTTTTATTTAAATATTGATATGAAATACAAAACAGAGTCTTTAGTCAAGCAACGAAAGCTCAGAGTATATACCAGGCCGGCTAGAACTGGTTGACATTTGAACATGCAGATTGTTGTGCTCTTCCAGCACAGACTAGATAAACATATGTATCAAATCTGGTTTTTGTATTGATATATCTAACAAAAACTTCTTACTTAGCATAAAACAAAATGTGCTCAATCATTTTATGTAGGCCTCTTTAAAAATATTAAAAGATTATGAATTTTCAAAGGGTAACGAACATTTTTTCAACCTGTATGACATGTAAAAACTTATCCTAGCTGTTGTACCTGTATATCTAAATAAGTTTTATAAAAAAAAGATATCTTTTTTAACAAAAAAACTGTTAAGTATTGTCTGGCAGCTCCAGAAGGTGTATGAAAAAGGTCAGTTTAAAGATATTATCATTAAACTACTTTTGATCAATGTGGAGAATTTTTTTTTTTAACTCTTAAATAAAGCTACAAATATGTTACAGAAACAACAATGGTTGAAATGACTTGTACAAAAACAAGGAAAATAAAAACTTTATTTGAATTATTTAAATAAAAACAGTTTTCTTCTTTAAAGAAAAGTGAAAATACATATATTTCATGAGAACTTCAGTAAATGGAAGGAATGCAGTGAATACTTAATAAACTTGATTATATTTAAACGTTACCTTAAAAAGCCAATGCAATATAGTTACATATAAATCGACCACTCTTGTTTGGAAACATTTTAAACAGTAAAAATCTGCAGTTAATACTCAATTGATCACATTATGCAAAATGTCTCTATTAAAGTTAACAAACATTTGTGCAACTTGGTAGCATAATTTGTTTAATGTGTGTTCTTTAAGTCAAGACCAACTTACTCAACTTAATCTGTACATGTTCTGCAATTCTGCCATGGACAGTAGAGGGATTCTAAAAAAATGAGAAAGTAAAAGATGATCTGTATGTGTGATGTTAGGGGTTATCCATAATTATCAACATTTTTCGCAAGTTTGCACTCTTTTTGAAATCAGCCACCCCCCTTTCCCAAGAGAACACATCTTTCAAAAAGTCCAACCATGAGATGCTGTGATCAGAAGGGCAAACAAAGAACCTCAGATAGAACCTCAGTTCTTTGTTTGCCCTCCTGATTACAGTGTCTCATGGTTTGCCAATACAATTTTGACAGTAAAGCTGATTGACAAAATGGTCCTACACAGTTCTTTGATGTTTGTAAATATGTTTTTTATCCTTAATTTTAAATCCAAACTAACACTAGTTTTTGGAGGGCCCTATAGATTCAGATTTATCTTTCCAAACATTTGGCTGACTTTGACAGTATTTCAAAAGAAGAGAACAGTTCTGGAAGTAAACAACAATAACGTGCAGAAAAAATGTTGAAACTGAAACCCCCTTGACCTATCATGCACTTCGTAAACTTGTAAAAAATGTTGACAATTATGGATGACCTCTTAGTAAGTATTCATTACAGACATTTAATACAGTGCTTAACATCAAGTCTTTGTTTTGTATTATAAGGTCCAAAAAACAAAATTTCGCATAGTGATATCCATAATATTTTGCCATTTTAATGCAAGGAAGATAATCCTCTCGACTCTTCAATCATCTTCCATACATGCTCGTAAATTCAGAACCAACTGAAAATGAACAAAATACAGACTCGGCACACATCCCATAAAACAAGCAAATAGCTGGACAATTCCTTTTTCATCGAAATTTCAGAAGTAATTAAATACGATGAAAATGTTATTTTTAATAATGATGAACTGTTGCGTTAATGTCCAGATTTTATTCCTAATTAAAAACATTCAAGTAAAAAAAACCTTGCCTTCTGCTATGCATTTCGTATCTGGTCTTGAAAGTCTGGATTAGACAATGTCCCTCTGAAACACAAAAAATAAAAATTATTAATACTTGTAAAATTTTGTTCTGCGCTTGCGCAAAATCCGTGCTCCCAAAATTGTATTCCCCCAAAGCACTTCAAGACGTGGTATATGACAACATGTCTTCCAGTTTTTTAAACTATACGTGCGCAAGCGCAGACCATCAAGAATTAACTGGATGCATTTTCCAGACAGAAAAAATATAGGAAATCCAGTAGACAATTAGTTTTTGTTAACACAAACTGCACAAACATGAAGAACAAATGTAAAAATTGTTTACTCTCAATGAAAAATTCTTCATTAAAGAATAATATACTTAAAAATCCTGCCGCTGCAAAAGCATTTATATATTCAAATTATATAAAAATGAAAATACATATGCACGGATGATAAATTACAAAATATAGTTGAATCAAAAACGATAAACTGTTCTTCAGGTAGCGTTATTTAAAACAAAATAGACCAAATTTAAAAAGATTTGTTTTGTTAGTCATAGGTAAAATGTGAGCATAATTTACCACAATACAAAAAATTCTTACTTTATGAAAAGCAAAAGATGCATCCTCAGAATTCACGAGCTGCGCAGTCGCGTGCCTTCTGTGTAAAATTTGTGATCCCCAAATTTAAACATGAACATTTCATGTCCGTGGTCATCCATAGGTGTTCCCCAACTATATCCCAGACTTGCAATAAGTTGTTTTAAGATGACGCGAACGGTAACATCTCAAACTTGCGTAGCATTGCGCAGGCGTGCATACGTTCGCCAAGAAAAACATGTCTGTGAAAAATATATTGTGAATTTTTTTTGTCAAAGTAACAAATAATGTACAAAATCAATTTATAAAAACAAACAAATAAAAGTTTTAAACTACACTAAATATGAATTGTACTTACAAGATTTGTTCAAAGTAAAATTCCGTACTGATGCGCAGACGCGTCACCTCTGCAAGAAAATCTGTCCACCCCAGCACAAAAGGAATCTAAAAATATTATATTTGATGAACAGAAAATTAATAAATGAAACTTAAATCCATTGTAATACATGTAGAATATCCACACACACCTGTTGAGTATATCTGTGTCACTATCATTAAGAATGTCTCAATAGTGCCACAAACGAGACATTGAATATTGAGCCATGTCTGGAAAAACGTGTCTTTGTATGAGGCGCATGCGCAGTTGTCCTTCCTTCAGTTGCATTGGAATGTACAAAATTTGAAAATAAAAAAAATTTAACTGGTGTGCAAGTAAATTAATTCAGTGACGCTTTGAACCGTGCATGCGCATCACCTTTAATGACCTAAATTTGTGTAATTCCCACTTTTTTCAGAATTGTATATTTTGACTTTATAATAAATATTCAACCAACCCTTTTAAAAAAACTCTTGCTAATGCTAAGAATCCATGTTGAATATCTTAAAAATTCTTAATTTTAGTTACAAAGCGATCTAAGACAGATAAAGACAATCTTGTCCGCCATTAAAGTCTATGTTACAATCGCGTAGAATATTTTTAATGAAAACCCTCCAACATATATGTATATATAAACTTAATCAATTAGCATTTTTTCTACAAACCAGTAATATAAAGTTCCATAATCCATTTCAGTAGAACAGTTCCCTAAAAGCAATGGTTGAACATGGGCAGTATAGACTTCCCCAGACAACCAAGATGGCGACGACTGGTGACTACCGCCAGAATGAATTTGACCTTTGGCGGGAAAACAGCAGAATAAATTTCTTTTCTACAAACCAACTTTTCTTCCTAGAAACAAGAAAAAAATTAACAACATAAGAAGAATCGACCACTTGAGTATAAGGTGAGTTCATATAACTTACTGCTACATCATTTAAATAGGAACTAGTACAAAATACAACATGCATAAAAAAAAATTAAAGATCATCAAAACTAGGACAGTATGATATTACATTTAAAAAAATTCATACTGCACAGCTTAGCTACACAACAATGTGTAAAGAACAGTCATGATGTTTAAATATGCCTTGTGCCCCAGACAAACCTAATGACGTATTTCAAATATATGTCTGTAACACTCTTTTTATCTGGTCGATTCAAATACATGTTTTGTCTGTCTGGTTTAAATATAGTTATAAAACATGTAGAATATTTACCTATCCTTTGCATATACACAACAGATACACTTCACTGCCCACCAATGTGCATTCAATATGTGCAATCAAATGCAGATGACAGTGCATTTCTATTCCGAGACGCTTAAGATTTTCACACGATACATAGTGCAAATCCCTATTAGTTATGCAGTTCACACTGCCACATGGCACTTGCCAAAAAACGTTTTTAATTATGACAGTAAAATCCTTGAACTAAAAACACCAAGAAAACATTTCGTCACAATAAGATATCCTAGTATTTTGGTCATCAAGTAGGCCTTTCAAAAAATTGGAGTATGTTACCGCCCACTGTTTTTGCGCCAATATAATTGGGTTGTGAAGTCACACAAGCTTCTCCATGAAATATATACCCAAATTTGCAATGCACACGGTGCATATACAGATGTACAAGATGCGATTTGCGCATGCGCTTTTGTCATTTCTTTTGATAAATTAAAATTTTAAATTTTAAAGAAGTTTAAAACGCTTAGTATATCTAAATTATTACCCTTTTATCTAAATAATCAGTACAGTAAAACTAACTTGACTTCTTGTCATGTCATCAACAGCACAATCTACATCCGCCATATTGCTTTTTTTTCAACCAAAATTGTTATGTCTTGCAGTACGCAAATTTCTCATTGGTTCTTTTTTACCATATTTAAATTATGATTTAAAGTGATGTGGAAATGTGCAATCCACATTAAATTCAAAATAAAATAAAATCACAATATCAATTTCAACTTTAAAAAGTCCTTTTTTTAAAATATCTTAAACAAACAACATACAAAACTGCACATGAACGAAAAATAACACATTATCATTAAATTTACACAATTCAAAGTAACTAGTTTTAAATATGGTTGCAAGTAATTAATTAAAATGCAATGAATATGTTTTCACCTTTGCAGGTCTCTTTTTTTAGAAAAGGGGAACAACTCTTTACAGCCTACTGAAGAAACAACCATTTGAAAATTACAGACAAATTTGAAGGGCGGGCAAATAAGAGTGTATGATGTCATAGATTAGTCTATGTCTGGTTTATATGTAAAACAGTCTGAGGTTCTTTACCTGTTTCATACTTGACAGAACACAGATTGTACAAGCACATGCCATTAACGAATAAAAAGTAGAAGTTATACACAGAATTATCGATCAATATTTACCAGAGAAAACTATATAAACATATAGGAAATTAAATGGACACAATAGATATAAAAATTTCCTACCCTTTATCTGGCCTCTAAAATTGACACATTTAAAAGATATAAAGGTGGTGCATAAAGCAGTGTCTGGTCACATTAATACACCGGTGCACACATATACACGTCCCGCCAGAACAAGTCTTAGGTCATGATGCACAGCAAATAAAGGATTTTAAATCCATCGTTTCCATTGGAAGTTAAAAATGAGGCGGCACACCCATACTGGATAAATTCCATCATTGGTTCGTTTATATAAAAACAAGTGCATTATCAATATAAAGTGTCATAGGTAAAAAAAAAACATCAAACACTTGAAATAAAAATATGAGATTCACAATACAGGGAATGTTGTTTTCCATGTAGTGGATACCTTAAAGCTTACGAATTTATATGACTAAACCTGCGCACTGCAACAGAAACTTCATACAACAATATGATCTCAAGCTTACTGACCTCCTTGATAAAAGAGTTCATATCCCAGGGAGACTTTGCCACTAAAACTTTTGGCGGGAATAACATGGCGCGAAAAACAAATTGTGTATTTTATCCCTAAGTCGACAGAACATTCGGAGTAAAAAGTGGATTTATTGTTATATGGAGTATTAAATGTGTATTTTTTTTCAATAAATTACTTTTAAAATTCAATTTGGATTTCCTAAAAATTTTACTGGATTACAAGAAATATTTTATAGTTGTCAAAACCATGGAATTTTACGCAAAAACAAGATCCAAGTGTTGAAAGTTCACAAGTATGATATGCTAAGATATTATAAGTTGAAACATAAGAAATGTATACATTATTAACGATTACATAGTATGTTGAAGTACAGGGAAGAGTAAATTGGGCTTAATTCTACAATTTAAAACTATTATTTTATCAATTTAATTTTTCTTGAGTGAACCTAAAATTTTAATTTACCAATAGAACATAAAGTGTGCACGATTATAATAGAACTGTATAACAATGTATTGCAAGAAATGTTTATCATGTACATATTTTTATTGTCATGAAAATAGAAAATGTAAAAATTAATCCCCCCCCCCCCCCCCAAATTAATATTGATAGATTTTAAGAAATTGTTGCCCTTTTTATGTTATTATCAAGTTAACATATCAAAACAACAAATTGTATTAAAATACATAGAGCAACAGGAACACTTTTACAAAATTTTATTTATGATGTGGTGAAAAAAAGAAACTTTTGAACTTTTGAATTTTTAAGTTTTTCAACTAATAGAAAATAGTTATCAAGAACAACCAAGATGATAACACAAATATAATATCACCACTCCTTGCAGTGCAAATTTTATTCTATTGTCATTAGTACATATAAGCTTCCTGTACGATATTTCAATTATTTCAAAATTACTTCTTTCCAAACACTCAGCTAACTTCCGGAAGTTATTTATCTGGCCTTATCATTTTGTCAAGTTGTGTATTATCATGCATGGGTGGAAGTATACACGTGGTTGAAAAGTGGATATCAAGGAAAACCCAACTATTTGTATGTAAATGTAAATGTAAGCATTATCATGCGACTAATATTTCTCAGAAATCTAGATAAACCAGTCAATTCTGGAATAAACTCATATTATATATATAAAAGATGAGACTTGGAAAACATTACTTCAATAAATTTATAATTTTAGTTAAAAACAACCCTAATCTTTAGCAAATTTATTATTTAAATCTCAGTGCTAACATTTGTGCAAAAATTGTCCAATTTGATAAAGACTGATTATCAAAACATTTTTCATATAAAAAGAGATGCAATGGCCAGGTTGCAAAGCAAGTGCATTAAAAATAAGACATGCCTTAACTAATAGGGAGTGGATTAGAAAGTTAGGGTCAGTGTTGAAGTCATCATGAGAAGATGATTACTCAAACTATACTGTATTTTGTACAATTTGCTGAAAAATTAAAAAAAAATCTTCAACTATTCCTTAACATCAGCTTACATGTTCATGCAATCTTTCAGTGAAGCTTCAGAAATCTAGTTTAAATATTGAAGGGGGAGTTAATTACACAAAAAGGTGCCCTCTCCTGTAAAATTTGCTGGAAAAATTACTCGATTCCAAAATCTGGAAAAATAGGACAAAATTATTCAAACAATGCTATTAACAGCAGTGCACAACTTTAGTACGTGTGCAATCTTTCTGTAAAGTTATATGGATCCCAGTTGTGAGCTGTAAGAGAAATAGGTAAGGTCTACTGTCAAATTTGTAAAGTCAGGAATAATGGGGGAAACTTCCTTAAACAATAGCAGGTTCGCAACTTGAATATGTGTGCAATCTTTATGTCAAGTTTCAGAGATCTTGGTTGAAAGCTGTAGGTGGACTTGATCACACAAAATAGGTACCCTTTCTTTTCACCCCCACCCAACTTCACCATCTATAACCCAGGTTCGCACACCAGGCAACCTGGCCAAAAAATTAAATTTAAATAAAGAATTTGCTGGGTTTTTAAAAACACTGCCTTAATAAATAGTGAATGGTTTACAATTAGTTGGAAGAAGGTTTCAGGTCTGTGTAAAAAAAATGTAGGACGAGTTTATTACACGAAATAGGTAAGTTCCCATGTCTGGAAAATTAGGAAAAAAATCCTGGAATAATTCCATAATAGCAGGTGCACAACTTCAATACATGTATAATCTTCCTGTAAAGTTTCAGAGATCTGGGTTGAAAACTATAGGAGGAGTTGATTATACAAAATAGGTACCCTATTTTCACAGCCCAACATCCCACCCGCCCGACTTCATCATACTATAACCATGTGTTTGCACTTCGTGCAACCTGGCCAAAAATCATACAACCTGAACGAACAAAGTTCAAATATGATCTGTAACTCCTGGCGGTTAACTAAAATACCAAATATCTGAAAGCATTTGGAAAAAAGTTGAGAATTTTTTTTATTTTCCCAGAAATTTCTATGTCAAAGGGCCATAATTTAGTCAAAAATCATTGGACCGAACAAAAATTTGAACTTGATCTGTAACTAGTGCTGGTTGACTACAAATATAAGCTCAATATATGGAAGCATTTAGAAACAATGTCTGGAAACTGTGTGCGATACATGGTTGGAGTTAAACGGCAAAGTCGGTAAGAACTAAAATCATCAAGATTACTTGTCAAATGCACCTCACCTCAAATGTTTGCAAATGAAATATAATATAACCCTTAGGTCTTCGATTGTTTTTTTGTTTGTTTGAATTGTGTTAAACGCCACTTTCAGCTATATCATGGCACCGAGTTTTTCTTGTGGGAGGAAGCCGGAGCGCCAGCAGAAAACCCTGACAATCCTTGGAGGAATTTTCCTACCTTTATTTTGAGGCCAATATTCGGCTCCATTCCCAACAGCAAAAACCAAATTTTTTTCCCAATTATATAAGTAAAACTTCCCAATTCAGAAGGTTTTGTAATTCTGATTCTAAAACATAACTTCAATCACGAAATAATACAGAATGTAAAGTTGTTGCATTGTATCGAAAACTAGGAAAATTTGTTTTTAAGAAATTAAATACTGGCCGCATCCTTGATGAATAGAAAATAAGAGTTTTCTTAAACTTCAAGACCCATCCATTATCTGCATTCAGACGAAACTAACGACACTTATAATAAGAATAGCATACAAATCAGAGTTAACTAAAATACAAAGCAGTGTACATTTTTAGAGTTTAGTATTTCTGATTTAGTTTTTATCCAGTAATTTATTTAAACTCCAGAACAAACTATAGACTCTTAAGAGCCTGTATCACTCACCTTACAAAAAAATTTTGATATTAAATGCTAAAATGTTTATGTGAAGATGCTGTTTCTATGAATGTTTACATGTTGAATTTCCTATCAGCAGCAATTTGTAGAACAGTTTCTGAGAAGAAGCAGTTTTTGTCATAGGTTAGTATGTGAAGTGATGTGCCATAGTGGCAGCAATCTTGTATTTTGGATTGATACAAAAAACTCAAAATTGGTAAAGGACCTTACAATATCACATATACATCTGCCAAGCAGTTTGTGAGAAAATGAATTTAGAAATTTCAGCCAATCAGAACGCATTTGCAGCTCTGGCAGCCATGTTGAATTTCCTATCAGCTCGAAAAACTTAAAAATATTAAGATAACTATCTAAGATTCACTTCTGCATTATTTGCTTTAATTGTGTAGAACAGTTTCAGAGAAGAAGCTGTTTGTATTGTTTTCCAATAGGGTCCCATGTAAAGCTGTGTTCCATGGTGGTGGCCATGTTGGATTTTGGATTGCCACAAAAACATCAAACTTTGTAGAGGACCATCTAAGGTACATTTATGCAATATTTCAAATCAATCGAAAATTTTAGCCAATCAGAAATCATTAGTGGCCCTGGAAGCCATGTTCAATTGGAAATTGGCTCAAAAAACTCAAAATAATAAGATAAATATCCATCCATTTCTTCATAATTTGGCTTCATTGAGTGGAACAGTTCCTGATAAGAAGTTGCTTGTATGTTTTTCCCATAGGGTCCTATGTTAAACTATGTCCTGAGATGGTGGCCATCTTGGATTTTGGATCGGGACAAAAAACTCAAATTTTGTAGAGGACCATCTAAAGTACATTTCTGCAATATTTCAAATCAATCTGCCATTCGGTTTATGAGAAGAAGATTTTTTAATTTCAGCCAATCAGAACACATTAATGGCCCTGGCAGCCATGTTTCATATTTGAACAGCACCAAAAAATTAAACTTGGTTAAAAACCACCCAATAAACATTCCTGCCAAGTTTGGTTTCAAATTGGCCAAGTGGTTGTGGAGAAGAAGATTGAAATGAAAAAAGTTTATGGCCGACGACGACAGACGGCAAGTGATGATAATAGCTCAAACTGACCCTTCTGGTCAGGTGAGCTAATGAGAGTAAGAGTGAATGTAAAATGTTCAAAAATTATGTTTACAATTCAGTTTTTTAATAAATTCCACCAAGATTCCAGGAAATTTTGCTCTTTAAGAATGATGTCAGCAAAGTTGGCTACATATATATTTTTTCCAAACGCTTTATAAAAACTGTTTTTAATTTGTCAAGTTAAGGGTCAGGCTTCTAGATTCCATCTTGTCATTCTTTACTAGTTAACAGACAAGAAACATTTTCATTAAAACATCCATGTTAACAAGCTATATTTTACTTTATTCATATTTAAGTTTTTTTCCCAATTTTAGGTCATAATTTTCCCAATTTATAGGGGCCCAGACTCCATTTGAAAAAAGGTAGGAAAATCCCTGACTTGTAAATTTAGATTGGAGTCGAGTACACTCTGCCTGCAGTAAGAATCGAACCTGCAATCTGAGTGTACATATCACATGATAAATAGTAGAGGAACTACCTTAACCACCGAGGCCCACACAGGTCTGTGAAGCTAACTATATATTTTGGCATTTAAGCAAACTTTACCATGAGCTTCAAGTAAAACATTCTGTTTGGAGGAACCGACATACAAAAAAGTACTTGTAACCATACCCATATCAGAATCCCGATAGCCTTTAAGAAACACTTTTGAATAAACAAGATATCGGTGAGATGGTATCCATCTCTGTGGGCCACACTGACCTTGAGGTAAAAAAACCATCACCTTGATATTAACTACCCACATACCAAATATCAAAAGCCTACCTCAAAAGATAAAAATGATTACCCGGACACGATTGTGGATGGACACACAGACTGACCACTGTAGGGTGTCTGCCATTCAGTGGTGGGGCCCCCAAAAGTTACAAATCATTGGCAATATTGCTTCATCATCCTGAAGTTAAATGTCTACTATATTAAGAACTGTTTGTCAAGCCACATAAAACTCACACTCCATCAACAGTATTAAGATTATTACTACATATTGTCAATCAAAACTGGAATTTGCACAAGACACTTCTTTCAGACAGATATCATTTTTTCCTCAGGTACTATCAAAAGTACATGTGTACTTGTCATTAATAATATTAATATCTTCACATTTAACCAAAGATACAGATTAATTTATTCTTGGATAATTATTTCTCATTAGCAAGAGAATTCTTCAGCATTTTGACATTTCTACTTATCCTAGTACAGCCATCTTGAAATAGAATGTGACAGATGTACTTCAGTATGTTTCAAGATTGAAAACAATTAGTACTGACAAGGCTGTGCCATGGTATTAATTATATACCTAATTATTCTAGAAAAAGAAAACCCGAGGGATGATATGTTTACTAACTGTACTCTATATGCATGACTACACGACTGTGTCAGTGTAACAATAGTCACCATTAAAATGCTACTGTATTTAATACAAGCCCATTAGGGATGTTCTAAATATTAATATGACCCACCCCAGGGAGGCAGTTAAATAATATGTGGTTGGAAGGGTTAAATTAATTAATGCTTACCAATTTACTTTTTAGATGATCAAAAGCTCATTAAAGCTTATGTTGCTTTGTTGGCCAAAATTAAATAAAGCTTATTATTATTATTATTATTTTTTATTACCATTACTATTATTATTATTCTAGACTTCCTGGGGTGTAAATTGTAACATAAAATTATGAAACAGTCCTAAATTTGTTTGCATGAGAATGAATTCTTATGTTGCAAATATTAGTTTACATACAAATTCCCATTTGTGACAGTAAAATTATCAATTGATGTCATCGACCTAACAAAAACAGTAACAGCTTTTTCACTTAATCATAATATCAGTCTAGTTTTATGCTGGTCCCTATAGAATCCTATTTTACCAAGTACCATAGTGGTAGGAACCATTCAATTGGCATCAATACTACAAAAGGCAGGCAATCAAATGATCATTCAGGCAGAGGAACAAACTATTTAGTTTCAGACTTGGGTTTGTACATATTTGTCAACTTGGTAATGTCCCTTTTAAACTTCTGGGGTTCAACACAACTACACATTTCAAAGATAACCTGCATATAATTACGCAAAATAGGTTTAAGGATTTAAGTTCTTGTTTTCAAAACGCACTGTTTGTGGTTATTTTTAAATATAGTAAAGTTTATTATGCAAAGAAATACCAATGGCATATTTTAAACTTCGTGTTTGAAAGTTATCTGAAGACCAATTTGTAACATATAACCCCTTAAAACATACAGACAACTTTTTATTAGGTCAAAAATGACAAACTAAACATTGGACAATTGTGCTGAATGCATGTCCAATTGAGATAACCTATACTGTCCATCAACCCAACCCCCCCCCCCCCCCCACTTTTCCCTTTTACACACACACTTTTTCTTTGCTTTTCCATCACTGTATGTGACAAACTAATTACTCAGAACAAATAAAAATAAAACAATCTGTAACTATGTACCTCAATATTATCCCTTAAGCTTCCTATGACTAGCTCAAATACCAAGTTTCAAATAAGCCTATTTATCTTGGAATTGTTTACATACTTTTAAGCATGTTTGTTTTAAAGCATTTGCTATAAAGTACATAATATAAAGAGATGTAACTTGAATACACCAAGACAACTAAAAGTGACTGGTCTACAGATATCCTTCAAACTGCTCCCTGTTCATATGTCAGATCTTACGAAAAATGCAGGTGCCTGGAAAAAGGACAATTGTAAACTTTATTTAAAAATAACTGATGCAAAATTGTATTAGTAATAGTTCAGACAATCTGTAAACTGAAATTTTGTTAAAAGGGGCAACAACTCCTGCTATATTCATCTAATTGTAACAAAAATTGCAGATTCACAGGGTTCCGTGATAATAGATAAATTATTAGAATTGATGCAAAACTATTGGACAAGAAGCACAGACTAAATTATGTCCAAAGAAAGACAGTTTACCCGATTCCAGAATAACACAACACCAACTTTGTTGCATGGGTATAACAATAAAATCATGACTATACCAGTGTTGCAAAATAACATACTACTAAAGACATTTCTAACATTCATAATAAATATTCCCCTGTAAATATGGCATTATGGATTTACAGAAAATTACTGGCATACTTAACACAGAATGCAACAAAATACCCTGAAATATTTCTCAATTTCTATGTTATCGTTCTCATACCTGTCCCCAAAACAGCATGAAAGCAGGAAATTTATAGTACACTAAGTACATCTAGACTTTAAATAATTTGACACTAAGACACTAGATCAATGTAAAAATCCCCTACCTGACAAGAAAACATAGCCCTATCTTAGATAGAAACTAGATCAATGTAAAAATCGCTTACCTAACCAGAAAACCGAGCCCTATATTATATTTAGGGACTTAATTCTATACAATTCTATTCTAAAAGGAATAGAATTTTCCATTTTATTTTGCAATAATACAAACATACAATGGAATATAATTACAAAACACCACACCAGGGGAGAGAATCTTGAAATACCCTGCAAGACCCCCAACATCCAGCAAAAGAGCTGGCAATCCTTGTTAATTAACGCTTAAGTCAAGCACATCTTGTCAAACTTTGAACTGGCATCCCTTGTGTTGACACTAATAAATCAGTAGATATGAAGTACTACCTGGACTAGTAGCCTATCAACAGGAAATTGGTCTACACATCTTTACAACATTATGAAAAGAAAAGTAATTAATAAGGCCTTAAGTAAAGACCATCTCAAAAGAAAATGGACCTTAAGAGTAGACACAATGATATAATAATGAATAAAAAATCCTTCAAAGACAGAAATGGACATATTTCGTTAAACAGGAAGTAGGTGAGCGACAGACCTGAAATCGAATCCCATGTTATGGAAGGCCATGCTGATGCTGCATACCAAATTTCAAGAGAATGTAAATTGGTAGTTACTGAGAAAACTGTTACGAAATTTTTTCCCCGCCTGCACCACATTCACCACCTTATAACCCAAATTTTCACTCTGAAATCCGGCCAAAAATAAAACATGTACACAACAGGAGTAAAACTTTGATGAATTACTGCAGATATTTCATTTCAACAGAAATTAAAAGAGACCAATATTTTAATCAGCATACTTGTTTAACCCGGGAAATTGTTTTTGCATAATTTTCTGTTATTAAGGACTTTGATGGTCATGTTTAGTGAAAAGTTATGGTCAGATTCTGAGAATTGATCTGTTTAAAGTTTGGTTATAATTGGCACCTTGCAGAATTTATATAGATATAAATATCGTGTCATAGATAGTCGAACTATCATAGATTCCTCAATATTGTTTCAAACCAAGTAAATTTCCCTATATTTTCAATTCAGTCATATTTTAAAATTCTTTCCTTTTAAACATGCAAGTATTATTCCATATATTTGTGATCATCGCACATTTGTTCCAATTATAAATGTTTTACCTCTAAAATCACCAAAGAATACATTGAACACACTAAGACATGACAGTTCAACAATTGCCACATGATACATGAACCAAAGATTATATCAAACATACCAAGACATCACTTAGTTCAACAATTGCCACATGTCTGCATGAACCTTTTTACAGACCATAAAATCCTTTTTAAACCAATAATAAATCATCAAATTCTTCCAGAACCAATCAAAATGATCCTATAAATGCTCATATGCACAGGCTAGTTAATTTTTACATTTATGAACATTTTACAACTTAATATGAATGATATCATAAAAAACAAACAAACTGCAGACAGATTTCATGTAATTGAGCAAACAATTTAAGATCCTTCCAAAATCAGACTAAACAATAATTAAAAGTACAATAATGTTTATTAGACTCTCATGTTTAATATCCAAAATTCAAGAATGGTCGAAACAAGAACATGAACTTTGTCCTTGATTCACATGTTTTGATTGGATGATGCAACAAGCAAAGATGAGTGAGTGCATCTGAACTCATCTGTACTTAGTCGCACTCAACCCAAAATCGGCCGTTTACTGAAAAAATTTCTGTAATCAAAAGAAATCCTCATTGTATTCAATAAAAAATAATACCTAAAGACACCAAGAAGGGTAACTCAACAAAATGTGGTCTCCTATCTTATTAATTCTCCATTACAGACTCTACTGAAATAGGGATTATCA
The DNA here is from genome assembly GCA_944474755.1 of Limnoperna fortunei. NCBI lineage: Eukaryota > Metazoa > Mollusca > Bivalvia > Mytilida > Modiolidae > Limnoperna > Limnoperna fortunei. Next base: position 89,084,277 of record OX104112.1, on the reverse strand, counting down.
GGTAATCAGGACAAATGTCATTCTAAGGACAGATTAATGGAAACTAAAACTAATCCCATAAATGAAAAATAGCTACATATATCATCAATGAAGTTATATATCCCATATACTATGTTTTACAACTTAAATCTAATGATGTTCATTTTTGTTTTTGTTTGTTTTTTTTTCAATGAAGATTTTTGTGTATTGAGTAAGTTATGTCCAAGGTTAAAATAAGTAGGATTAGACGGACACATATAAAATCTACCATGAATAGAAGCCAAATAATTTGTGTAACTGACAAGCCATGCATGCTAAATATCAGTTCTTGCAATTATTTCATTCATAACAAAGTCTTTCCATGGATGACTAGGCAATTATTGTACTCTTATTAAAAGGTTGAGCTTTTCATTTTAAGACTCCATATACATCAATTAACTTTTTTTAATGCAAATTTCAAAGCTATCTATCTATCTATCTGCCAGTAATGTCGAACCCTTGGTGGGGACCTAGACATATTGCGCCTCTGCTGGAAGACTGTTAGTAAAGAGTAAAGACTAAGATAGGATAGAGTTTAAAAGAGATATAAAATAAGGAAGCTAGAAGGGTTATGTTAAAAAATAAAAATGTACTATGCTAGCTTATGGGGAGACATGTCCAACACAGCCTGCAGCTTTGTAGAACTGCTCAATCGTTTTACATGAGACAAGGTCTGGTGGTAAATTGTTCCAATGAAATATGGCTCGAGGGAAAAATGAGTATTCGTAATAATCAGTTGTAGCAGTGATAAGATGATAGGTCAGTGGATGAGAATGTCGTCTTCCTAGTCATTGGGGTAATTTCTACGAGATAGTTGGGTATCAACATCATGGCAAGACGACTGTCTATGCGCCGTTGATCTAATCTGTGCCAATGTAGAGATTCAAGCATCTCTGATACACTGGAAAGTCTCCCGTATTCATTCTTGACCACCGTGCTGCCCTGCGTTGCACCGCCTCGATCTGGTTTGTGAGCGTGTCTGTGTATAGGAACAGGACAGAGGAACAATACTCCAATTGAGGCCTTACTAGCATTTTGTAGGCTGTTGCTTTAAGGGGTTCAGAGTGAGTTTTTATATTCCTATGTAGGAAGCCTAAGCTACAATTAGCTTTTTGAGTTACTCTGTTGATGTGGGTATCCCAGGTCAAGTCTGATGTGATGTCTACCCCTAAGTATCTAGCCGAGGAGGTTGAATCCAGCTGGATGCCATACAAAAAGTATTTGTTGTGTACCGGTGTTTTAGACCTAGTAACATGGATCACCTGACATTTGGATGAATTGAACTCCATATCCCAGTCATGGCTCCATTTGTAAAGAGTGCAAAGATCATTTTGGAGGACTGATTGATACTTGGATGTGAGTTAGATAAATGGCTGTGTCGGAGTGCGCCATCTTAAGGAGGAAGATAAGCAGAACACTTTCGGAACCCCTCTAGTTTCTCGAACCGTCTGAGCCACTTGTAAACTGCCACGGAACTGTGAAGACGTATTTTTGGACAGAAGACCTAACAGTTGCAAGTCTACGAAGTAGTCGTTTATTCCTGACGACTTATTTTAGAACAGGTAATGAATATTGTTCCCTGTCGTTGGTTATAAGTATCACCGGCTCAATTTCTGACAGCTGTCATCAGCAAACAGCCTTACTTTGGACTGTATAATTTCAAAGCTACAAGTTGAAGACAACACTTCCCATAATGAGATCATGTGTTTATATTTACAGAAAGGGTACCTGCTCATAAAGAGGAAGTGTTGTTTTAAGTGTCATCTCTTTGTAAGCTAGTAAAGGGAAGACTGTATCAATGAAAATACAATATGCCCCTACACTTTGGTTATGTATTTCAGTCTATTAGTTTGACTCAAAATTTGGTTTCTAGTTTCTGATCTACCATGATTTTACTAGTTAATACCTTTCTGTGTTACTAGGACTGGGGCTGTGCATTTCTGTTTTATTTGGGCTGTGACTGTGCATTTCTGTGTTATTTGGGCTGTGGCTGTGCCTTTCTAGCAACTGTACAATATCTGTATGAAGCAAGCTGTGCTGTGAATGTTACTACATGCTAACTGTTAAGCACACATTGTATATAAGCTATGATATAAAATAAAGCAACCACATATATTAAGCAGTCCACACACAATAATGTATAAAACAAAAATATTCAAAATAGTTAAAGTTCATGCCCAGTAGCATAGAAATTGATGTGTAAAAAAAATAATACATGGAATTTAATGTCTGTATATACATATATACATATATCTATATCTATATATATATATATACACGAAAATGCTTCAGTTTAAATGAAATGTTGCCTTATCCGTGTTAATTATGCTTTATTGCAGAACGCAAGTTACAAAAAACGCATCTCTGAAGCACACTCAAAGTCTTGCAACCATATCTGTCAAATTCTGAATACTGTAGTAAAGTACCATTATGTGCCTATTAATATTTTCTGAGGTGCCAGTCATGCTTTTTTAATGATAGACAAAGAAGCACCACAATTGATAACTGACAAGATAAAATTTATAATGCAACTGCACAGGGTCAATGGTTTTTCTGGATTTCTCTGGCAATAAATATAAAATATATGTATTGCTGTAGTGTCAGCAAGAGTAAAAGCAAGGATCTGCAGAGGTTATCTATCCTGTTGTCAAGAACAAATAAAATTGATATTTTTTGGACTACTTGCATACACGAACTGAAATATTGCTCAGTGGATATTAAACATTTTAACAATCATATAATTTTATTGTTTTTATTGTGCAACTTGATGCAGACACTAACATATGCCTTATTTTTACTGGGGACAGCAAAAAGATATCTTAATATCAATATGGACTGCAAAGAGAACAACAAAAATGAACTGCATATATTAGTGCATTGATGCTCAATCATGATAATTTGGTACCAACAGAAGTTATTTAAATACTAGAAGAATAAAGTAACTAGAGGCTCCCAGGAGCCTGTATCGCTCACCTGAACCTGAAACCAAACAACCCTTTTTTATCCAGCTTTTCTTTGCTATAAGGAATTGCCCAACACTTCTGCAAAAATCATTAATTTTGACCATTTAAGGGAAATAACTCCTATAAGGAGGATCTTTTGATGGTTAGAGGGAGAAGGGAGGTTCACTTCAAATTTGCTGTACCTGTTATACTTTTTTAACTATCAGTCGAAAACTCTCTCAACCCCCCCCCCCCCCCCCCTTTTTCATTTTTTCTATTTTAATCCAATGTAGCTATGTAGGTAGTCAGGTGTCATGATTTGCACAATTTTGGTAGAGGACATCCTAAAGATGATGTGTGCAATGTTTCAAAGCAGTCCTTTCATTGGTTTAAGAGGAGAAGATTTTTTAAAATCAGGTAAAATTGATTAAAAAAATGTTCAAGGAGAATAATTCCTAAACAGCTCATCAGACAATCTTGACCCTTCAGTCATTTTTGTAGCCCTCATAGAGCAGAACAATTAAGCAATGCTAACTTTTTCTCTAGTTCTAATAATTTTCAAGATTTTGAGGCAAAAATGGCAAAAATAATCAATTTCGACAATTAAAGGGCAATAACTCCTATAAGGAGTCGTCATACAACTTCAACCCAATGGAGTGTTTCGTAGAGCTTTTGATGCAGATGAAGGCATGTCTCTTCGGTTTTCCTGTATCTGTTACACTTTTTTAAATATAAGCCAAAAACTGTATTTTACCGCCCCCCCCCCCCCCCCATCCTATTTTTAGCCATGGTGGCCATGTTGGTTAATCTGCAGCCATGGTAGGTGCAAACTTGGTTGAGGACATTTGACAGATGATGTGTACAAAGTTTCAAAGCAGTACTTTCAGTTGTTTCAGAGGAGAAGATTTTAAAAAATCAATTAAAACCGATTAAAAAAAACAGTTCAAGGGGAATAACTCTTAAACGGTTAATCAGACAATCTTGACCCTTCAGTCATTTTTGTAGCCCTCATAGAGCAGAACAATTAAGCAATGCTAACTTTTTCTCTAGTTCTAATAATTTTCAAGATTTTGAGGCAAAAATGGCAAAAATAATCAATTTCGACAATTAAAGGGCAATAACTCCTATAGGGAGTCATCATACAACTTCAACCCAATGGAGTGTTTCGTAGAGCTTTTGATGCAGATGAAGGCATGTCTCTTCGGTTTTCCTGTATCTGTTACACTTTTTTAAATATAAGCCAAAAACTGTATTTTACCGCCCCCCCCCCCCCCCATCCTATTTTTAGCCATGGTGGCCATGTTGGTTAATCTGCAGCCATGGTAGGTGCAAACTTGGTTGAGGACATTTAACAGATGATGTGTACAAAGTTTCAAAGCAGTACTTTCAGTTGTTTCAGAGGAGAAGATTTTAAAAAATCAATTAAAACCGATTAAAAAAAACAGTTCAAGGGGAATAACTCTTAAACGGTTAATCAGACAATCTTGACCCTTCAGTCATTTTTGTAACCCTCATAGAGCAGAACAGTTAAGCAATGCTAACTTTTTCTCTAGTTCTAATAATTTTCAAGATTTTGAGGCAAAAATGGCAAAAATAATCAATTTCGACAATTAAAGGGCAATAACTCCTATAAGGAGTCATCATACAACTTCAACCCAATGGAGTGTTTCGTAGAGCTTTTGATGCAGATGAAGGCATGTCTCTTCGGTTTTCCTGTATCTGTTACACTTTTTTAAATATAAGCCAAAAACTGTATTTTACCGCCCCCCCCCCCCCCATCCTATTTTTAGCCATGGTGGCCATGTTGGTTAATCTGCAGCCATGGTAGGTGCAAACTTGGTTGAGGACATTTAACAGATGATGTGTACAAAGTTTCAAAGCAGTACTTTCAGTTGTTTCAGAGGAGAAGATTTTAAAAAATCAATTAAAACCGATTAAAAAAACAGTTCAAGGGGAATAACTCTTAAACGGTTAATCAGACAATCTTGACCCTTAAGTCATTTTTGTAACCCTCATAGAGCAGAAAAATTAAGCAATGCTAACTTTTTCTCTTGTTCTAATAATTTTCAAGATTTTGAGGCAAAAATGGCAAAAATCATCAATTTTGACAATTAAAGGGCAATAACTCCTACAAGGAGTCATCATACAACTTTGACCCAATGGAGTGTTTTGTAGAGCTTTAGATGCTGAAGAAGGAAGGTCACTTCGGTTTTCCTGTATCTGTTATACTTTTTGAACTATAAGCAAAAAACTGTATTTTGACCCCTCTGTTCTATTTTTAGCCATGGCGGCCATGTTGGTTGGTCTGAGGCCATGATTTGGGCAAACTTGGTAGAGGGCATTTTACTGATGATGTATGCAAAGTTTCAAAGCAATCCCTTCAGTGGTTTTGGAGGAGAAGATTTTTGAAGAAAAGTTAACGACGACGACGGACGCCAAGTGATGGCAATAGCTCACATGACCCTTTGGGTCAGGTGAGCTAAAAATGCATTTTTATACTGTTATTGTACTCATAATGTAATGACTTCAGAATAAAACTGTTTGTTTTAATGATGTTTAATGTCACTTTCAGAAATTTTTCAGTTATCATGGCGTCCAGTTTTTTTGGGGGGAGGACGCCGAAGTACCTTGAGAGAACCCCCAACCTGCGGTAGGAAAACTGGCAATCCTTTTCAATTAAGACTGGAGTTGAGAACACCCTGTCTGCAGTAAGAATCGAACCTGCAATCACAGTGTTGACAGACCATGTGATCTATATTAACCACTTGGAAACTGGGGCCCCCTTTCAATATAGCTGAACACTTGCTGAAAGCATTGAAGTCTATTCAATCCTACTCATCATGTTCATTATCTCAGGAACAGTGTTATACAAACCAGTTCTAAATATTTCAGTACTATTAATACCTGGTATAATTTAAATTCTTTCACTTTGTCTTTCTTGCAACTGTATAATGGTGAAAGCTGTAATATGCTAACTGAAGATAGAAGCATGCCTATACAACACAACTGTGGTAACAAGTAAAGCATGATAAGCATGCAAGATATGCTTAAAATGATATTATGCAGATATGTTGAAGATTATATACACAAGCTACATGATAAGTTAAAAACAGCTTAGGTATACAATAAACTCCAAGCAATATGAGATAAATGCTTTGTCTTTGAACATAGATAGATGTGTACTGAAACCCGAAGGCATTTTTTTTTAATACAAAAGTTGTTTGCTTGTTTAAATAATGTTTTATGCCACTTTCTGTAATTTTTCAGCTTTGCCAAGGTGCCCAGATTTTTTCGGGGTAGGATGCTAAAGAGCCTAGAGTAAATCCTAACCTTCTGCAAAATGGAAATTTGTATACTTATTAATCCAGCCCACCTTGCCCACAGTAAGCCATGAACTTCTGTCAGTGTTGACAGGCTAGGGATTAATCGTAGTTCTCGAAAAAATTGCAGAAAACCTTTTTATATGGTGTTTGGAACAATAATAAATTCCAATTATAAAACAATATGTTTTACATACAGAATAGGCAAATTTTTTTTTTAAGTGACAAATAGTTCTCGAAAAAATGGCAGATTACCTTTTTTTTAAGGTGTTTTGAACATTAATAAATTCCAATTATAAAACAATAAGTTTACATTTAGAATAGGCAATTTTTTTTTATTTAAAGTGACAAATTTTACCTATACTGATAAATTACCAACTTTATCCCATAGCACATCAAAAACTCTAAAATATTTTTTTTAAATGTGAGAATTATATAGTTTTATCCACAAAAGGCTTTATCACAGCAGATGTTAAAAAAACAAAAGACAAAATGTTCAGACTGCAACACATAGCCGTAAAAGAGAAAAACAAAAATTCTGACTTAACATCCAAACAAATTTCTATTTCTTCCATAAACCAACAACTTTCACATCGCTATAACCTATAGACGCTCCATTGTTTTAGACTCCATTGTCTCTGACGTCCAATCAGAACGCCGGAAATAATGAACGTCATAGAAGAACGTTGTTATGCTTCCATAACAACGTTCTTGTTTCTGGCGTTTTGATTGGATGACGCAGCAAGTACAGATGTGTGCACGTGAGCTCATCTGTACTGGGTCATCTGTACCAGAAATTGGCCATTCACGGAAGAATGGTTAGTGTTGTATTCTATCATGTGTCAAAGGATCCGAACTGAAAGATTGGGTTAGTGTTGTATTCTATCATGTATCAAAAGAATCAGAACTGAAACGATCCAACCGTCATGTTGTAATCTATAATATGTCAAAGGATCCAATCTGAAAGAATGGGTTAGTGTTGTATTCAATTCAGTTTTTTAAAGCCATACATGTGAATGACCAAATTTTTTTGTTTTCTTAATACAGAGTTTTCTAACTTTAGGTGGTCCTATACATTTAAGGTCCCACTCCTCTGTTAGAACAATAAGCATTCTTAGGTGTGTCTCAACACGAATGAAGGATCAGAATACATTCAGAGGAGACAAATATTAATTCATGACTACTGTTATGATACTTGTTACACGTATCTTTACTGCATGTATTTTACACCAAATTAGTTTCAAAACTCTTCATTTTTTTAAATTTTACTTTTGTTTCTCATTTAATTCAACAAAAATAAATTCCTAACATCTAAGTAAGTATACTGATGCACAAGATCTCATACTGTCAAAGGATCTCAAGTATTAGCATGGTTGAACTTTTTTAAGTAAGAAATGAAATCAAATCCTTGGTAATTTTTTATTAGCAGTATTCATTTTTGATAAACAACCTGTTAACTTTATTTATCAAAAAATTTTACTACTAAACAAGAGAAAGCATGTAAGGATCTTAAATAAGTTCATGTTTCTAGAGGACTGTTTATTACACAATCAGTGTCATGTTTATAAAGAACTCTTTGTTATATTCCAATTTGTTATTTTTTTAAAGAAGTAAAAGTTTGCAATAAATACTGTGAAATATGAAAAAAATTTTGTATTCCACTAAATATCCGGACTCTGAAAACAAATCCATCCTTTGAATATCTGTTTCAAATTTAATCTCTATTATATTGCTAATGCATAAAAATAAACCAAGACAGTTACACAATAAATGTATGGTAACAACAGCAGACATCCCTGGACCATGTATACCTAAATAACCATGTGCCAGTCGTGTGACTACCAACATTCAGAAAACATCATCTTTAAAATATATATGTACACACAATCCAAATGAGGAAGAAATCCTCGCAGGCGCAGTAGAACTAAAAATGGCATCAAACCCTCGATAAATCGACACACAAAAAAATTAGGCTGAAAATGTGTTGGTGTCTACAAATCAATGAATGGAAAAGCCAGAATTAAGACTGTGACCTATGAAGTACAAATTCTTTGAAAGGATTGCTTGAGAAACTGTAAAAGCTGTGAAGATCGGATTCTAATTATTGCCATCTCAAACTACATCTACGGATCTAAATACATGCGTGCATTACATTTTCAAGCTTAAAATTGTCTATACCTACTGTTGTGTTTCTGATCTGATGAAGCTAACCTTCTCAGACATACAGCATGATGTGGCAACCTGTAGTTGGATTTCCTTATGACAAATGTCGGCTAAGTGGGGCTTTAATGCTACACCTTGATCACTTCTTACTGTAAAACAAAAATATTAGCATAAAAATCTGTGATTTTTCCTGATTATATGTAAAATAAGTATAGGGAATACAGCAAACTTCCATCTTTGTTGTAAAAACCATTTCAAATCAACAAAATGGGATAAAATACACTTTTTGCAATGGCAATTTGATCCTATGACTTGTCAACAAAATGGGATAAAATACTTTTTTTTTTGCAATGGCAATTTGATCCTATGACTTGTCAACAAAATGGGATAAAATACTTTTTTTTTGCAATGGAAATTTGATCCAATGTCTTCACATGCCTCTTTTATAAATGTTTGTTTCAGAACTGTCTGGAAATTGTTTCCAAGACAGTTTACAAAACATACATACAGAGACAAAGTTCTGGACTTCCAAACAAGGCAAAGAAACACAGAAGTTTTAATTTTCTCAACTTGTTTGAGAAAGATTCCTTCTTGCATAATTTGTCTCCATTTATAATCATCTTAAGTCTGCTCCCATATCTGATGTGTTAAAACCCATAGTCTTGCATAAATTATCTGTCTAGAGTATGAGACTTTTGGAATTTATGACAAAAGTGCATGCCATCAATTTGACTGACAAATTGTGATGCAGTCAGCAGATTTTCACTTTAAAAACTAAATTTTCTGGTTTTTCCTACTCAGATCTGCCTAAGCAGTGGTTAAATTATTTTCCTAACATGGAAATCCATTGACGAAAATGTGCCAATTTAATAAAAAATGGATTTTCCCAATCAATGCTGGGAAAACCGGGATTGTGAGGGAGACATTGTCCTTGGGTACTAATGATGTGTCAATACATCCTATACTAATTAACATACATCATCTAATAAATCATGCTCAAGACCATTTCAGCAACATCTCTTTTCAGAATACTAAAACTTACACATGCACCAGAAAAAGCCAGAAGCAAAGAAGTCATAGTAAACCATTACCAGGAAAATCCTAGAACAAGAAGGTCATGTGGCATGGACTAATGATAAAGGGTTAGCTTGCTAAACATGTTATACAAAAGCTAATTCTATCAAAACCCTCTAATTAGTGCATGGTGTCAAACAAAAGAAGGAATTATTAATGGGTTTGTGAATTATGGCTTTAGGAATTTATGTGGAAGCATGTAATTAACATTACAAGTAAATATTGTAAAAATACATAAAATATCAAATTACTATTCAGTGGAAATAATATTGACAATGTTATGTTCAGTTCATACACCCAGACAATAAAATGAGATTAAAAAAATCCATGTTAATAATGAAGACTTAATCTGGAAGTTAATTAAAAGCATTTTCTAAATTGTCATGGCATATTTCAAAAAGAAAGTTTTCCAATAAAAAAAAAAATACAGCATTAAAATAATTAAAAATATTAAGTCAAATTGCTGCAATAAAATAAGCTTATAGAACATAGAACATAGAACATATTTTATTTTCCAATCAAGGGCCCAACAAGGGGCAGCATGAGTACAAATATACAACATTTAAAGAGAAAAGAACAATGATTAAAGAGTTACAATAACACATCAATGTAGCAAGACAGATATCATATGAATATTAATTCAATGTAAATTTTATAAGTATTTAAAAATAAATTCACCCACTGCATTTAACACCATTGGATCTTCAGAAGTAAGTAAAAAAGTAAGTTTTTGTTCAGAGTTTAGACTTTCAAAATTTTTATTTTCTTTCTTAATAAATGTAAATAAAATTTCCCTTTCCTGCTGAAAATGATTACAATCAATTAAAAAATGAATTTCATCTTCAATTGCCCCGTATTGCATTTTTTACAAAAACGTTCTGTTCTAGGAATTTTGACATGTCTACCAATCTCAATCATTAATTTATGTGAAGATATTCTAAGTTTACAAATAGCTTTTCTTATTTCAAATTTCTTTGTTACTTGTAAATAATTTTCAAAACCAAAATTGTGTTTAATTTTTAAGAAAGTTTGTAGTTTACCATCTTTTAATTTATTTTGTGATTTATACCATTCAGCTGAGTATTTTATCTGAATTTTCTTTTTTAAAAAATTCTTAAATGTATATGGTCCATAGTTTTTACTTTCTAAACTAATATGTAAAAAAACATATATTTGTCCCCATAAAAAAAAAAAATATATGCATTTTTAATGTTTATCAAGTTTCTTCTTCATTAAAATTCCCCATATAACATCCGATTCCATAATAAAAATTGAAAAGGAATATTTGCCCAAGTGAGTTGGAAAGGTGGGGGGGAGGGGGTTTGTTGTTGCTTTTTTGTATAAATTCTAGAACTTTAAACCCAATTCTTATTGACTAAGTTATCAGCTAACACAACCAAGTCCATTTTTGGGAACCTATCGTAGGAAGTATATGTTTTGAACATTTATTTGGTGTTCAACGTGGCCACGTTGCATCTTTCAGCTATAGCGTGACATCCAGTTTGTATTGGGGGGAGGACGCTAGGGTACCCGGTGAAAAAACCCTGACCTTCGTTAGGGAAATTAGCAATCTTTAAGATTCAACCTTACTTGAAGCGAGACTAAAACCTGAAACCTCAGTGTTGATGGGGGCACGTGACCACTAGTAGATGACTACCTTAACTACCCCTCAGAACATTTTTGTCTGGCTTTATGATTTAAATCATAGAAAAGAGAACATGAAATTTGCAAGTCTGAAAAGTTTGGTTGCAAAGCACATGCTTTTATTAATTGGGAATGGAAAGCAATGTTATTGCTCAAACATTTACGGTTTTGTCTTAAAAATATAGGAGACCATTAACAAAACAATATGTCTGTACAAATCAAACCTAAATACAACTATTGTATTGAATTATTATACCTCATGAATGAGATGGGCAAGTGATATTTAAAGCATTAAATCATGAATGTCAAAATAAAAATGATACACACTTTTCATTAATGCATGATGAACTAGTTAATTACAACATATTTACTGAAAATAACCAACTTCCCAGATATGGAAAATGAGGAAAAAAATCCTCAAACAATTCCATATTCTAACTTCAATACATTTGCAACCCTTTTGTGAAGTTTCAGAGATCTGGGTTGAAAACTGTAGGAGTAGATGATTACACATTCAAATATGCTATTTTTACAGCCTGCCCGACTTCACTATACTATGACCCAGGTTTGCACTAATTGCAACCAAAAATTGTAAAAATTGAAAAATGCACTAGCCATTAATGTGTTGATTGTAATCTGAATAGTGTTCTTTGCCAGGTTGATGAAATTGCCCAAAAATACAGAGGTATTTACCCCAATTCCCTACCCCACCAAATGGGGAAAAATGATTTTTTAAGAACTTGCTCTTCCCCAAACAATACATGTTTTAATTTAATTTTATCATGCATATCTTGAAAATGCCATACATGTATGGGTGACATTTTTAGACTTGATGTATATTTCATTTATGTTTTTAAATGTTTAAAATTCAAATCAGTCTAATGCATAAGATAAGAACCTTTCAAAACTCCATTTTGAACAATTAAGGGGAATAATCATGAAGAGACATATGTCTGAACCTAAGCTTTACTTTGTTGTTTAAATCCAGATTTACAATATTAAATCAACTGGAGAATGATGCAAAATTCTGATTCTTGGCATTTCCTGTCCCCAATTTCTCAAAAGAAGTCTTATATGAGTTTAGTTTAATCCCATGTTTGTTGCTATCTAAGCTGAGGGAGTTAAGTTTGCTTGGAGAAATCCAGGACTTTTATTTACTGTTAGCTTTGAAATAGTTATTTTGGAGTATTTAAAAAAAAATTCATTTTTTTTAAAGTGGTGAGGTCCTCTTGATGTAAAAAATCTGAATTTTCATTTCTTACCTGTATGCAGAGAGTACCCCAAATTTTTATTTTTTTCACAATTTTACATTATAAAAATCGAAGAATGTGTCCATGGGACACAGATGCTCCCACTAAATGAAGTCCCAAACAGGAAGTAGTTTTCCAACAGGTCTGGAAGTCGCTAAGAACGTACAACTTGTGATACTGAAGCACCCTGCCAAATTGCAAATTGTTCTCATGTACAGAAAAGCTGGATAGAAATTCGTACGTACGGACATGAGTATAATTTAATGCCCCCCCACAAGTCGTCGCAGGGAAAAGTAACAATAATAGCCATTCTCTGGTTTTAAATTTTATGAGTGTGTATTCTTCTAACAACTTGATATCACAAACAAATTTCATATTTGACAATATATCATGAACCAGAACAGAATACTTATTATTATATAGATAGAGATGAAATATCAAATTTTCAGAGTGACAGAAATCACGGTAAAATCACATGTGAAAATTATCGCTTATTTTCACTCTCTGGTTTTTTTCCTGTCAAAGTTGCAGTTGGTTTTGTACTATACAGATATTCATCCGATGTTCATAAAATTTAGGATTAAGCATTAAAATTTTACGAAAACAATTTTGATCTATATAATAAATAGGATAATCAATTGGGCATCGTGAATATCCAAAATATGATCACTAGTGCCGCATAAAACATCAGATTAAACTCGTGTGTGAAACAAGTCCCGCGCACTAGTTTAATCAGATGCGTTATGTGGCACTCGTGATCATATTTTGGATATACACTCCGCCCAATTAATTATCCTATAAATATCATTAGATGTGATGACGAGGGTACCAGGAGACTTTATTCCTCACTAGCCCATAGATAGCAAAGTTATTTTGTTACCTTTATTGTACAGAAAATGTAATGATAGTAAGATAAATTATTTAAGAAATTATTCACCGAGGCTGTGGTTTATCATTGTTTTACAATGGGATGACCATTTATGAGGCAATACTTGATCCCAATCGACAGTGAGGGATAATTATAATGACATAAATGGCCATAAAACACAGCCTCAGTGAATAATTTATATTCGAATAAGACAATTATGGTACATTTATTATATTTTATGCACCTTTAGCCAACACCATTTTCGCCATAAACTGGCTGTTCCACCAATGTAACACACAAATATATTGCAATGGATTATTATAGTGTGTGTCGCTATTTATAAGATCAATTTGACATAACACAACAGCTTTTCGGTGGGAGTTACGGTTTTGTAATTGGAACAGCCCTTCAAGACACGCCCCAATTGTGGCATGGTGCTCATACGTAAATGATTTTTTAACCATGATTGTGGTCTCAAAATGTTTAACATGTAATTTGGAAATTTTCTGCTAAAGGCATAATCAAATGTGAACAAGTTTGTGATAACCAGTCCAGAACCTGAAGAAGTGGACAACAGAACAAATCAGATGCCAGACAGGATCTTTGCAACAACATTTTTAGCATCTTTAAGAAAACAAAATGTGAAAATTTTTTGTACAAATAAATAATTAAGTCAACAGTATTAAATTTTTATTCCTTCAAAATCACTACTATGGTCTGTATTTTTAAAAGCCTATAAAAATATGACTTCAATTAAAAACAGTGGATTAAATTGTGCAAACGACATCATAAAACAGAAATTAATGACAAAAGAATGCATTCAAGTCGAGTAAGACTGTACCGGTAGTTACATCCTTCTTAACAAAGCTTCATTACAGAACTATTCCCTAGAGTCCAGCACATTTTTTCATGTCTTAGTTTTCTTATTTTATTTCTCTTATCCAAATGAATAAAAAAGTCAAACATCAAAAGAAAGTCTGAGTATTTATAACAATAAATTCATTCAGACATCGAATTTCAAACGTAATAAACTGAAAGTCTTAAATATTTGGTCCGATTATTAAATTAATCCTCTGTCTAAATTAATATGATGAAATGTAATGAACTGTCTATTTTAGCCACTTTTAACAGAAAAATATTCTGGAAGAATGAGAATTAAGCACTCGGGAGGCAGTACCGTCAGATCAATTGATAAAAGCATGAAGTTCTCATATTGGACTTTACTTTTCATATCAAATAAAAATAGCTGCAATAATAACATCATTTGCACCAAAAAAATCTTGAATGTTTGTAATAATAAACAATTTCTTTCTCATTCACTAACCTTTCCTAAAAATATGGTCTTGGTCAAATAAATGTTACCAAAATTTTGAACACTATTTAATTGACTATTTTAATCCCATAATTTGTCATTATTTATGTATCTACTTTCACCAACACAAATGGGATTTGGTAGTAAAAGGAACAACAACTAGATATCAGTGAGATGGTACCCATCTCTGTGGGCCCCACCGACATTGAGGTCCAGGTCATCAACTATGGCATGCAACACATAGCCTTGATATTTAATCTACCCACATACCAAATATCAAAATCCTACCTCAAAAGATAAAAAAAGTTACAGCCCGGACAGGATTAGCTTTGGACCGAAGGACAGACTGATCACTATATGACATCTGCGACAAAGTGGCAGGGCCCTAATTAATAAGTCCTTTACATTACATATACAATGAAGGTAATAACAAAATAATCAACAAAAAGGAAACTGTCAAAAATGCCTATCCACAAATCAAACTGCAATAAACACAGTCTTTGCGAAATTAGTTCTTGGCTTGTCTGACCTAAACACAAATACTGCCGGGCCAATTTGCCGGACAGGAGTTAAATTTGCCTGTTTTCTGCCGGTCAGGTCCGGCGGACCGGCACATTTCGGGAAGACTGTAAACAGGCAATCTAGAGAACGAAAAACCAAAAATATAGCAACTACAGCTATGGTCCTGACTTGGTACAGGCAAGTCAAAAAATGGTGTGTAATCAAGTGCTATAGTAATTTACTGTTTTACCCTGCCCTGGTTACAAATATCAGCAGAAAGTACCAGTAAAAGGGTTCAGGACACTTACACAGAAAAATAGTTCGTCAACAAAATTTCCTTCAAATTTGCCATATAGTTAGTTTTGTATACAAATAATCATCATACAAATTAAAAATTAGTTTAGAAAATGTTATTTCAAAGGGGTTGAGCACCAAAATTTCCAATTTCCTAAAAGATTGTACAGACCAGATAAAAAATAAGTGTGGATAGTATTGCATTGTCCCTTACTGGTAATTCCAAGGGCAATAACTTGATCAAAAATCATCAGAAGAACAAAATACAAACTTGATTTATAGTAAGTCATACCAAATATCAGCTGAAAACATGTGTGACTGATGGATTGACAAACGGTATGCAAACCTAAACTAAGTACACTTTGGAGTTGCCGGTTCGGAACTAAAAATAATTTATTTTCGTTTGTCTATATACCAAATTTGTTTTATAGAAAATCCTTAACAATTAAAATAATGATTTGATAGTACAACTTTTCCCTTATTATTTTTAATTTTATAAAAATTTTATAAAGAAAGATATTATTAATTTTACTATTTATGTGATAGATTTTCAGAAAAAAATTGTGCATGGTGTCCTGCATACATCTAACTGTTGAAACTTTTGAATAAAGAAAAGACCACAAAAGATTTAAAGTAATAAAGCCTTTAGTGCAAAGTGCAAGCAAGATTTTTCTTGACTATAAATTTTCAGAAATTAGTATTAGGTAATTACCAAATTGTTTTATTACCCTTTGATACTAATTACTGAGAAAAGATATTTTTCAAGACCTGAAATTCTTATGCTACATATAGATGTACTATACAGTATTGTAAATGAAAGTTAGTTCACTAAAAAACACAAAAATATGGCATCTAATGGGACATTAATGATACCCCAATACATTGCCAGCTGTGCAAAGTTTAAACAAAATTCACAGACTGTTCAAGTTATCTGCAAACCACCAGGGCATCGACAGATTTTAAAGCTTTATTAAGATTTTGTCATAAGAAAAGTTAACATAAATTTTTTGGAAAATATACAGAGATTGAACAGTAGGATATGTCCTTATGATTGCCGAGTGGTTAAGGTAGTTCGTCTACTATTGATCACGTGGTCTGTCAACACTGAGGTTGTGGGTTCGAGTCACACAGCACACGATAAGGATTAGCTGAAAAATTGCTGAAAGTGGCATTGATATGATCAATAGTAGGCTATCTACCTTAACCACTTGGCCACCAAAGGCCCTATAAAGTTTTGAAATAGCCAAAGAAATCTTTGGCTACGTTTACACTTGCAGAAAAAAAAAGGGTCTTTATTTGAATCGATTCAAAACAGTTCGCTTGCGTTTACATTACAGCTAGAAAAATTGGATGCAAACGATCTTTTTTAAAACCGATGCGCTTACATTTGCCAATAATTGAACCGCTCAGTTCTATATATAATATACAATTATAGCCTTTAAATTAGGTCGATGTGAAAAAATATCGACATGAGATCATATCGACCGACAACGAAGTTGGAGGTCGATATGTTATCTCATGTTGATATTTTTCATATTGACCGTATTTTAAGGCTATAATTGTTATATTATTAATTGATAGTTTTATGCACATCTGTATATACTGGTATTGTAAAGGAATTTAGTTCAATGTTTCTTTTGATAAGTTTACTGTTTTTATGGTTTGTCTAGTGTATGAAAATTTCACATTTATTTCAATATCAGCAGAAATTATGAAAACTTTCAATTCAAAAGATATATTAATGCAATAAACAAGCAACATATTAAACTGTTTGAAAATTTTCAGAATGTATATACTTTCCTAACTTTCAAACCAGAAATAGACACAAGTTAATTTTAATATACTGTTTAAAGGGGAATTCCAAAAAGTTAAAAATAGCCGTGCAATATCATGTTTTCTAAATATAACCGTGCAACATCACTTTTCTATCAGCCGTTTTCAAAGAACCTTTCAAAATACAGCCTGTCATGTGACAGGGTTTACACAAATCAAATTTATCCAAAAAATATCAATTAATAATATTACAGAATGAAACAAACTTAAAAATATATACTTTTCAATAACAGAAAGAATGGGAGTACTGGGATCATCCGACTTTCGTATGCAGTTATTTTTTTTAATCTATTTATGCATTTGACATGCACGTATATTCAGAATATGAATGTCCATAGATTAAATCTGGAGAGACCTTGACTGCAACGTTTAAAGA
This sequence comes from Limnoperna fortunei, assembly GCA_944474755.1. Taxonomy (NCBI): domain Eukaryota; kingdom Metazoa; phylum Mollusca; class Bivalvia; order Mytilida; family Modiolidae; genus Limnoperna; species Limnoperna fortunei. The sequence goes on along the minus strand of OX104112.1, from coordinate 89,066,682 downwards.
AAAGAAATTGTTTGCAGAAGTTACGAATAAATCGGTTTCGAATATTTCTCCTCGGTTGATTTTCTAGTTGATCTTGTACTTATTTATCCCCCCAACAACTCTATTAATAGATTTGTTTCTTCGCATGTCCATGACTCACCTCTTTTACCATTCATGATAAATACACGTGTGGTTTTCCCGCTAATCATGCGCATCTCCAGTTTCGTTTTAAGAAAGTTTGATTGCATTTGATCTTTGCGTTTACATTTATGGAAAGATCGATTAAAAAAACATCGATGTATTAAAAACCACCTCCGGACCTGGACTTATTAAGTCCGATTTGAGATAGATCTTTCTTGTTTACATTTACCGAAAGATCGATCTTTTTTGGAGAGATCTAAAAATGATCGATCTTTCCGTCTAGTGTAAACGGGGTCTATGAATCATTTCAATATCTTCAGTCCATACCTAGGGTAAACTAAAGTAGTTCTCATGCTATATATTATGGCATCTTTTTGACATTTTTTTCAGAAAATAAGTTCTAAAGGTTTTTACCTATATAACCCAAAATTTTAAATCTATAAAAAAAGTTTGGTGCTTTCATTTTAATTTGAAATATCATGATGATACTTGTAGTTGACATTTAATGTTTCTTTGAGATTTTAAGGGTTTTACCTAAAAAAGCATCAAAACCCTCCCCTTCCAGAGAAAATTGCATTTGAAGTTGATGAAATCCACTTCACACAACAATTCCAGCCCAATTTGGTTTTACAGCAGACTAAAATATTACTAGACAGACAAGAGAATATGCCAGTGAAAAAAACTCACCATAATTTTTAGCCATGTGAACTAAATACTTTTAGACCTCATATATGATAACAAAGTTCATTTTGCTTTTACATGTATTACATTTTCAAGTGAATTCACTAATAATCATTTTTAAATGATGTGGTTTTGGACTTGATAGAGTTGGTAAGATGTTTAGCAGAAAGAACAAATAATATACTAATAGAAAATAAAAATATCTGCCTTGTCCATATTCTGATCTTTACTATCACACTATGTTCAACACTGTAGTTTTTTGTATCTAGAACCTTAAATCAGGTGTTGTATAATAAATAGCTGCATTAACACTGTAAATATCTTGCTATTTATTGATAAAGATAAATTTGTTGTTTTGCAATTCTCTAACACTATTTTTATTGAGTATACAAAGGCACAATTACTATGACTAGGAAATATTGCAGTAAAAAACTGATAGATACAAAGTCCATGACTTTGAACAGTGCAGATAATTACCATTTCCCCACATTACAATTGGGTTAAACAAAATTTTAAAAAATTACTTCAAACAATCAACTTCAATAAAAAATATATAGTTAACCTGCTACAGATTTTGATTTAAATTTAACCTTATTTTTGAACAAGCTAAAATGATAAAATCCAGACAGTCTCACCAAGGGGTTCTCATTCTACTTTGATTGGAAATATATCTTCCACGTCAAAGTGTCAAAACAATGGCAACATAGTTACAAAACTGTCTGAACATGTCTGATGGTGGAAACATCTCCTGCCTGGCACACCATTGTAAATGATCTGCGTTTTATAGAATTGCACTTTTAAAAGGTGATAAATGTTTTTTTCATTGACTTTGTTAAACACCTGAGGGTTGATATTATGCACTCACTGATCCGCTATGTCTGTGTGTGATAAGACAGCTGTGTCAATGTGTGTCCTTGTCTAACCAAGTACAGTTTTCTGAAATTATTAGGCCAAAGTAAAGAAAATCTTAATGGCTGAATCAATACTTTAGCTGATTGTCAATGAAGGTGTTGTCCATTTGGTGATTGTTTAATACTAAAACAATGTCTAGTAGCCATCAGTAATACTTTCTCATTTAAAATTCATTCTGTCTATTTTTAATGTGCTAACAAATGTTCAACTTTATTATTCAATATATAACTTTACTTGCAAAATACACCCTTAAAAGTCGAGCAAACACAAAACAGATGACTGAAAATGTTCAAATTTATTCAAAATGTAGAACTGCCACAAGTCCCTGTAAATCTGTTGTTAAACATCTTTAGTTTCAACAGTCCCTATACTATTCACATGTGTACAAGCCTTTGTAGGTATGTGGACAGTACAGTAAATAGTTCATTTGCAACAAAAAGAATATTGAAGGGACTTGGTGGGATGTCTAACCAAGATGAAAGTTTATACATGTAAATGAAATCAAGTGCATGCATGTCAAGATGTTTAAATGTCAGGGAATGTAAGTAGTAAGTAGTAAGCAGAATAGTCTCGAAATCTCTTGTGAAAATAGTATACTGAGTAAGCTGATATATAAAAGTGAAGGCAGAAAGGCAAGATTTTAATAGGAATAAAAGCTGTTTTAATACTAGTTTGAACAAGACCAACTCACTCAAAAACTAAATGAAGCCTGAAGGCCTTTACCTAAAGTTTGTGAGTTGGCGAGTTCATATACAGACGAATTCTGTAAAAAGAGCTTTCATTACACTGAATTCCACCCACTAAAGAATAATATTATTTTCAAACTGGGTTTTTTAAATGAACACACATTTTTTTTTAATGCATATCAAATATGATAAAAAATTTTAATAACTTTCCTTTTCGTACCCCTTCTTTCTGAATCATGTGAAAAATTAAATGTGCACAATGGTTTACTTTATTTCCTGTGCAAATCAAAGGCTTTTCTGCACATCTCCATTTCACACTTTGATCTGTGCAGGTGAAACCAAGCTTATTATGCAGAAAGCTGTTGGTTGCTAACATTTTCTTTTCTCTCTTTTTAATTTCTTTGTTAAATTTTATATTTTCATTACAAATGTTTAATGCAGATTTTGTTATACTAACCAAAAATTTCATAGACATTATATTCCCAAATGAATTTATTATTCAGATATATAGAGAAGATTGATCAGATCTAATAAAATTGGACAATTGTCAACTAAATCGAGTTTTTGAGCTAACAAGACAGACAAATAATACTAACCTACACTTCTTAATGTGTCAGACTTTTGCTCAGAGACAAATTTAATTTACCTGGATATTCAAGAATTCTTATGGGACAAAATTTAATTTATTTTTCATAGGTTATGATTAGTTACTGTTTCTGCCTGGAATACCTGCAACTAATTTTAAAGCACCCAGACGATTATTGTTACTCTTTCTATTGTTCAACTAATTATATTTCTTCTTAATCTCTCAAATCAAACAATGATTTCTTGCATAGGTTAACAGATCAATGTCGCAACTTTGTCATTTGTTTCAAATGATTTTTTACACTGATAACTTTTCTTAAACTGGAAATGTGCTATTATGAATAACAATGAGAAGAAAAACTAAATATGCCCACATAGTAGTTTCTTTTCCTGTTGAAAAACGGCAAAATCTGATTTACTCTAGTAAAGCAGTCTTTATCTGCATTTTTGTGGTTTCTTGTATGAACGATTTTGAATGCAGTAACCATCCGTGGTTACAGATTATTTGTTAAGTCTACATATTATAATGTCTTAATTGAGTAGGCGGAGTGCAGGTGATGTGAAGCTAGCATAAAAGCAACCACAAATTTCTTTGATATTAATGGTTTATACAGCAAATTAAAACTTAATGTATATAAACTACATCTATCACATAACCCCGATAATTTGTCAATAAAGTAAAAATACAAAAGAACAAGAAAAATAGAACAATCCACTTGAAATTATTTGCGCAAAAATGTAAAAATGTATTACTGTTCAAATTTTCTAAAATGTAAATTTGCAAAACAAAAAATTTTGTTTCCATGGAAATAAAATTTCATGTGCAGCTATTTTTCTTGCAGTTAATATACTTAGAAACTTACCTATAAACATGACAATGCAACCAGTTTGCAAATCTGAAAATAAACAACAGAATTTTATCACATGTAATTTTTGTTCTGAAACTGCATATTGGAATTTTTTATTTTACATTATGGTAATAAACATGATATGCAGTTTTTATAGATGCTTTATTAATTAATTTTTTTTTAGTGAATGTTGTTTTAACGTCACTTACAGCAATTTTTTCAGCTATATCATGGCGTCCAGTTTTTATTGGGGAGGAGGACGGAGTACCCCGACAAAACCCATGACCTTTGATAGTTAAACTAGCAATCATGTCAGTTTTGGAGCTAGTGCACGCTGCCCACAGTGAGAATCGAAACAAGAATTCTTTAGGAATACTTCAAAATACTGAATGTTCTTACTACATTTTAGACCAGTTGCTAGGATTTCTATTGAAAAATGAAAAAATCAAGTAGATATGATCATAATGGCAACAACTGTCCAAGCATGGTTTTAATCTACTTTTTATGAGATTGTCAGGGGACAGGATGTTACAAGAAATAAAGCCCTGCTTTTGAAATCTATATTTTTTCATCCTTTTGCAGAACCATTGTTCCTAGAGGATTTATTAATATCTAAGGATTTATTAATATTTATTTTTAACTAACATTAATATTTCTTCAGCAGTTTCTTCTTGGATCCTTCTACAGTGTTCTTCAAGTTTGACTTTACAACACATATTTCTTTCTTTTTTTAAAATGTCAAAGTATATTTAACTTAATATGAATACACCTGGTAACACAACATTTAAACCATTTATTTAACCAAACTTAAATCAATGTTTTTTTATATATATACACACCTAAGTGATTTAAATTCTTTAACACATTGTAAACACTCTTAGTGAAGACAGTGTAGCAGCTGTGCAGCAAATATTACAAACAGACCATAGCATTTCCCAAAATATCTTAAGCCTAGACACAAACTTCATTATGCCAGACTTATGCAAACCTTATCAATATATGTCATAGGTAAAACTTCTCTTATCTTTTTAGAGGAACACAAGTATTTAATGTAGCCTTGATAGCAAGGTCACACTGTCTGGGTCACACCACACTTACCTACTGGTGCAGAACTTTTAAATATTTTTAAATGAGGTACCATAAAGTTTATATAACTTTTCAATTGTTTTGAATGTAGTGTGTTGACATATACTTGTATATGCCAAGATTTTTGGCAATGATGGAAAATAAAATACAAGTTAGAAAAAAATAATACATGTAGTAATTTATAAAATTACAATTTGTACTCAATTTCATTAATAATTTATAATCATCAATATATACACAAGGGGGAATGGGATAACTGGCATAATGTTCAAAGGGACTGTTTCAACCCCCCCCCCCCAATTTTCTGCTTTTTTTGTTCATTAACATTTGTTACTTTCTTGTCCTGTGATTAGTTGTACTGTAATTTTTTATCATCTCCTCTTAACAAAATCTGAGTATTTTGCATCAAAAAATATATACATGACATTATACTAGTATGCTTAATAATGATGTAATGAAATATTATTTTTCAAAGCTTAAAAAGTGAATCTTAGCACAAGGTTATTCACTTCAGCAGTATTAAAGCCTTATCAATGTCAAGTGACCTCCTGTGGTTTACAATTAGTATGATGGACATTGACCTTGCAAGTCCTTCACACAATAACCTTGAAATGTAAAAGTTATTCAAAATAAGTTATTGACTTCCTGAAGGTATGTGATCTCAACATGTTACACTTATAATGAGATTGACTACAGTACTATATATATTAACCCTTTAGTATTTATCCACCCCTACCCACCCACCCAACCTCCACCTTTATCATTATGTCAAAGTACTTTTTTTCTAGCAATAACTATCTTGGGAAACCCATGGCTTTGGACATGTTCCTCATTCTAGGGTTTTCATACCAAAATCTGATCAGATTGCCTGTTGCCTTTGTCCTTTATCAATATGATTAATTTCCAAACTGCCAATAGAAGGAGATTTCTGATTGGATAAAATACATAATGCATATCAACAAAAATTCAATGAAAAAAGATTATATGTTGGTATAAATTAACCTGTGAGTTATAGAGGGATTAAAATGATTAAATCAGAAGTCAATGTTACAGACAGTGAGCAATATTATGATTATTTCCTCCATAATATTACAAAAGCTTTTACTGTTCTTGACTAAACACACTAGCCTGATATGAATTCATGTAAATACATTTTTGTTTTTATCTTTATGTCTAATGGCCTACTAAACCCAATGTTAGCAGAAATAATTGTTTTCTTTATCATGTAACAAGTACTAGTCACAGCTCCCAGGGCCATGGCGAAGTCTAGGGCTGCCCAGAGGCCTTCAGATGGCACATGGACATGGAGAAAACTTCATCATTTGGAGTTGCCATATCATAATATGGAAATACTGGCCATGAAATGTGTGGATTAAGTTCCAAAGGAGTGCCAATAACAATCCTTGCCTGATAAGGATCCTTTTGGTAGATTAAAAACAAAAGACACATTTACTATTTGTAGCCCTAAATAGTGGCTACATTTTCTGACCAAACCTATCCCTTCGGCAGAAATAAAATTAAGTCCCCACAGGCCCATCTAGTTTTCCAAATTGACTGATTGTTTATTAACTTGTTCTCATTCTCCATACAGCTAAAATACTGTTCTCATTCTCCATACAGCTAAAATACTAACTACTTTGCGTTCAATCGAACACTGTAAGGCTGATAATTATTAGACCATTCAGACCTATTGAGCAGAATATTAAAAGGTACAGAAAAACTGCCTGCTGTGTCAGATCTAGCAACCAGCAATTTTTTAACCAACTGGGACCATCAAACCCAAAATGTGTGCTAGTCTACAATACTTATTGATCCTTGTTTATCATAATCTCAGGAGTCCAACGATTATTTAATTTAAAAAGTTAATAACACATTATAGGCACTATCTTGGGTCAAATTTGCTGACAATGGCTTAGTTCCCAAGTCTGGGAAAAATGTTAAAAATTCTTCAAACAATTCCATAAAATCAGGTGCACAACTTCAATACCAGTTCAGTTGTTCTCTTAAGTTTCAAAGATCTTGGTTTGAAGTTGTAGAATGAGCTTTAATTACACAAAATAGGTACCCTCTCTTCCCCACCTGTCAGACTTCACTATGCACAATAACCCAAGTTTGAACGAGTTAATTACACAAAATAGGTACTTTTTTCCCCACCTGTCAGACTTCACTTTGCACAATAACCCACGTTTGCACGAGATAATTACACAAAATAGGCACTCTTTCTTCCATGCCCACCGAACTTCACCATGTATAATAACCCAGACTTATATACCAGTTTGAATTGAGATAGTTGATAAAAAAACTATGGTAGGCCCTTTTCTTGAGATAAACAATGACTAGCTGACCTGGACTATGAGGCAAGCATTACCCCCACCCCATGTATTCAGTTTCATTTCCTCCAACAGAAATGAATAAATTCCCTTTAGTGTTTTATTTCCTGAGGTGAGGCATGTACGATATTTAGGTTTACAGACACAGGAACCATGTACATGTACTATTTCTGAACATCCTGTTTTCAGCGTCTTAAAATTTCAGTCTATTTTTATCTTAGTCAATTTTTATCCATTGCTTCCGACTTACTAAATTTTGTTTTTGTGGAGTTAACGTACACAAATGTCAATCAAATTCAAATATTTCCGGACTTTAACTCTAGATATTCCTTATTAATGCCAAAGACAGACTTCTCTTATAAGTTTAATATGTCATATTTGAATTGTATTTATTCAATATCTTTCAATATAGAATTCCACGATTTCTAGATGAGGTTACTGGCTTAGTTATCTACCTGTTAAACAAAATGAATAAAACTGACATTGTGTTTTCTTATGACTTTAACTAATAAACCAGAACCATAAAGCAGAGATTTCATAGAGCTATTACAGACATAACACAATATATGTTAGCTCAATCGGAAAAAAAAGTATCTTAGTTAGCACCATCAGAGAAAACGTGTGTTATCTTTGGTATGTAATTACTTAAAGAACTGAGGGCACCATACAAAGGAGAAGATAGCTGTTAAAATAATTCATTATAGTGCAGAACCTTGTTTCTCTAGAGAAACAACCTAAATACTGTAATGAAAAGTTAATATTGGAAAATAACACAGGCAAAGACATACTTGTCCATGTGAGTTAACACCAAGTTTATTTCTGAAATGCTTTTACAAAAAATATATAGCACATGTGATTTGGGAAAATCATTTCACATTCTGGGTTAAAACCCAAGAACTGCATTACATCAAGTACAGTCCATTTACATTAGCCTACCTATAATCTAAGGGGTGTATTAGCGCACCAATCCAATGCATTATTAACTTTACAAATCTGTGAAGTGATCGGTGTAGGTGGGCATGATTCTGGTCCAATACGTAGAGGGGTATCACAGAGCAAAGCGTATCATAATATATCGCAATAAGGCCCTGGCGTATCACAATAATATCCCGATATATTGTAAGGATCTTAAACATGCATTCGAAGTAAACCATTGGTTCATTAAACATACTTAAAACAAATTAAGAAGCAAGAAAACAAAGATAATATATGTAAATAAGGTAATGTTCTATGTTTTTTAGAATTTGGCTACAATTGATGAAGTCTTACAAATTTTCCCAAGCATACAGTTATTTGGGACTGTACCGACGGCATATCTCCAATGTCCCCAATGACAATATACTGGTAGTACTGCCCTCCACTATCCAATACTAGTTAATTTTAAAAAAAACTCCAAACACTCCGATTCTCCAAAAGTGAGGTAGTAAAAAAATAAAAATAAAAATAAAAATTGACAAAGATGCTAAGAAATACCCTAAATATAATAGTTTAATCACACAAGAAAGTAAAACAAATAGCATCCATCACAGAAACTTAAGGCTACATGCAAGTCTTCATACATGTACACGAACAATGCATATTTTACATGTTTCGAGTATTTCAATATGTATTGGATCATAAATGTATTGGCTAGCAGGGAGCATCCACAAAATTCATCCCCATCCTCAAAATAACTTTAAAAAAATCATAAAACTTGAAGATCAGATGTGTTTATTTCCAATAGTAGACCAATTACAGCAATTAGAAACATTAATTTTTTCATGAATATGAATAGTTCTTGTTTTGACATATAAATCTTGTATATAAAAAATCAAAAATACAACAAAGTTCCAGGCAATAAATGTTGCTACGCCTGATGCACATTTCCATGTATATGGTAGGTGTGGAAATAACAAACCTAAACAGTTCTCGTTTGGATAGGGAAGATGACAAACCAACCATCTATTCTCATTGGGAAATAGAATAACAAACCAGCCATTTATGTGAACGGTTCTTTTTAAATATGGAAATGACAAACCAACCATCTATCTAAGCAATTCTTGTTTGGAAATGGAATGACAAACCAATCATCTATCTGAACAGTTCTGGTTGGATACAGAAACGGCAAACCAACCATCCTATCTGAACAGTTCTGGTTGGATACAGAAACGGCAAACCAACCATCCTATCTGAACAGTTCTGGTTGGATACAGAAACGACAAACCAACCATCCTATCTGAACAGTTCATTACATTATGCTTACCATATATCTAAACAGTTCATTACATTATGCTTACCATCTATCTGAACAGTTCATTACATTATGCTTACCATCTATCTGAACAGTTCATTACATTATGCTTACCATCTATCTGAAGTTCATTACATTATGCTTAGCATCTATCTGAACAGTTCATTACATTATGCTTACCATCTATCTGAAGTTCATTACATTATGCTTACCATCTATCTGAAGTTCATTACATTATGCTTACCATCTATCTGAAGTTCATTACATTATGCTTACCATATATCTGAACAGTTCATTACATTATGCTTACCATATATCTGAACAGTTCATTACATTATGCTTACCATATATCTGAACAGTTCATTACATTATGCTTACCATCTATCTGAAGTTCATTACATTATGCTTAGCATCTATCTGAACAGTTCATTACATTATGCTTACCATCTATCTGAAGTTCATTACATTATGCTTACCATCTATCTGAAGTTCATTACATTATGCTTAGCATCTATCTGAACAGTTCATTACATTATGCTTACCATCTATCTGAACAGTTCATTACTTTATGCTCTGTTATTTAATCAATTATCAGCCAAATTATGAAATGATGTTTTAATAAGTTATATTCTCTAAGATGTTACCAATACTCTTGCTGAACTGTCCCATAGTATTAAACATAAATAACAAAACATTTCTTCAAGTGACCACCAAGAAAAATCTCCAATTTCATCATTTACCTGAATGTTTTTTAATAAATTTTACATACAAATTCTTTCCACATCCTGAGCACACATAATTTGCTTGATCCTTGCTTAACCAGGTAAATAAAATTGAATACATGGTGGAATTAAAGAAGAGTTAAATAAAGCATAGATCTCAAAAATAAACATGTTCAATGATATTATGTCAACTGTCAAAAGATCATCCGTCAAAAAACTCCCTCATCATGTGGAGGAGCAATTATCTTTTGTCCCCTGAATATGACACTAATATCATCTAATACTACTATTACTGTTATAACACTGGAGAACCCTTAAAGACAAGCAATGCCAGAAAAATCTATATTTTTTTTCTTTGATGATGATAAAAAAAGTTGTTCATAATTATTCTTAAGTTTACTAGTGCAGAAAACATGGCTGACAAAGACATTAATAGAACAGATATTGATGGATGTTCTGTAAGATATTTAATTGGTACTTGTCTACTGATTTGCACCACCTGCAGATGTTGGGTAATGACAGTTTCCTTGGCAATTACAGCTTGGAGACACTGCTTTCACCTCTTTACCAGTCATCTCATGCATCTGAACCCAGAATGGCAAATTTTTCAATCATTGAACATGAACAAATTAACAATAACTGTTGGTTTCTTTGCTCTTATCAACACTGAGCTTATGGTAGAGAATCAGAAAAACAAGTAGAAAAATAACAATTAATTTAAATGTCTTTAATATAAACTTAAGGTAAATATTACAATTTTCTATTGAATTATGAAGAAAGAAATCTGGGCTTTTTCTGGCCCATTTGGGAAATGCTATTTCAGCTAAATTGGGAAATTTTATCGATGATTTATTTTTTAAGAAAGTCACCAAAAACCTTTATTTAAGAGCAAACAACTATTGTATTGCTCACAGTAGCTCACTCAGTATATCCCCCTGCTCACTCGGTATACACTCGCTATTCACGTCTTTATGTTAGGCCAAACAAAAAATATGTGTGTTGCCGGTTACATAGATTTATAAAATAGGTAGGTTGGTCGATTTTTTTTTTTGGGGGGGGGGGGGGTTTGGGAATCGTGTTTGTTAAATTAGTAATTTAATGTTTAGCTTTAACTTTTATAACTTTGTAGGTGGAAAGCTTGTAAGTTTCTATAAAGCCTTTAAAAGTATACACTAATACAGTCATTGAATGAGCTATCAATTTCGTTACAAGCGTTCATGTTTACATTTCGTCGCCATGCTGGGGCGGAAGTAATAAAATAGAACTAAAACCCGAAACAATACCGGGAGTTTTCTGGTTCGAAGTAACCTCCGTTAAAAACGCAAAAAAAAAACCTTTAGGGTCGGCTTAAAAAAAAATAGGTAGGGTCGGGTAACCGGAAACAAATTAAATTTTTTAATTAGGCTTTAACGGTCAATGGATGAAAATTTTCTAAGTCGGTACACAGTAAAGTAGATATGCAACAGACCTGAAATCAGTATTCACGACATTGGACCAAATGGTAAGGTTACATATCAAATTCCAAGTGGTTGTGGTACGTAGATGCTGAGAAAACTGTTGTGAAAATTTTCACCCATTGACCACTAATGTTGAAAATTGACCCTTGTCGGTAAACAGGAAGTAGATATGCGACAGACTTGTAATCGGTACTCGCAATTTAAGTCCACATGGTACGGTCACATATAAAATTTCAAGTGGTTGTGATAAGTAGTTGCTGAGAAAACAGTTACGAAAGTTATGTTGCAGATGAAATGATGAATGGATAGACAGATGGACAGAGGTAAACCAGTACACCCCCAACTTCTTCGAAGCGGGGCTATAATTAGTCACTAAGAACACGTTGCAAGAGCTTTAATAACAATATTTTGTTCAAGTGTCTCACTGACAATAAATATAGTAGCTTTACAACTAAACATTCAGTCTTACGGAGCTTGGCCTTGAATTTAAATACTGCTATTAGCAGGAGTAGTGGTAAGACTGTTAGAGAAGGAAACAGAACAATTTTTGATTTTGCTAAGATGGAATGACAACCATTCTCTTTGCTGAAGGGGACAACTATTCAGGGAAATTGTTGGCTTTAATTATACATAATTGTTTACAACATTGTCATTGTCTTTCGCAAGTTTCAAACTTTTGGCAAATTAAAACAAGAGTGGACTGTGAGCACACTCACAAAGGGATACACCCCCACTTTGCTTCAAGTCCAATCATCTCCCTGAAAAATATCTGACAGCGACGAAAATTCTTTATGCACATCTACATAAGATGTACTTCCTTCATGTAAAGTTTCATCAAAATCTGTCAAGCGGTTTAGAGAAGCACTTACAAGGGATGTGGACAGACAGACAGGGTGATTCCTATATAAACACCCCCCCCCCCCCCCAAAACTAGTTTGCGGAGGGTATAAATATCCATCAGTTTTATTATAATGCTTCAACTTGACTCTTACAATTTTGGAATATCTCCTGTTATGAGACACCACTGTACAAATGAAACTTAAATTCGCCGATCTAATTTCTGAATCAATACAGCATATTTGAGACTAAAACGCATGTACATACAATGTGCAACAGTTTGGAAAAGAAAATAAATAATTCTTGATTTTAAAAACTGGCATCAATTGAGAATTTCTATTATACATTTCGGTAAAATAATGGACAAAACAATGCCTCCCCTAAAACCCCCTGAGAAAGACCCTAAAAAAATTTCTACATTCACCCAGCAGAAATGCATAGCTTACATTGGTATATGCCATTCACGGGGCAAATTCATGAATTGATATAAAGGGCGTAGGAGACAATGGTAGAGGGTGTTTGAAGGCCACTATATGTCCCCAAAGTCGATAGAGAACATAGTCCCTACATGTATAATGTGGAATGAAAGCCATTGCAAAATTATTCAATCGTTTCATGCCAATATCCACAAATTTTAAGAAACACTTTTTTTGGTTAACATCATTAATAAAGGCTTTGTAGAGAAACTGCAAAGCAACAAGTCTTAAGGTAATTTCATTCTTTGGATACTACTAAAGAAACAACAAGTTTTATGGCAAGCTCATCTTAGGATACTACTAAAGAAACAACAAGTTTTATGGCAAGCTCATCTTAGGATAGTAGTTAAGAAACAACAAGTTTTAACCTGAGCTCATCTCTAGAATAGTACTAATAGTAAAGAAACAAGTTTTATGGTAAGATCCTCCTTAGGATGGCACAAAAGAAACAATAAGATTTATGGTAAGCTCATCCCTAGGATAGTAGTAAAGAAACAATAACTGTTATGGATGGCATCCTCCCTAGAGATTTATAGAGAAAGTGCAAACAACATGTTTCATAGTGAGCTAGCTCATCCTTAGGGTGTTGTTTTAGACAATTTGTATAGGGAGTACATTCCTGGATGTTGGTAGAGAAACCACAAAGCAAGATGTTTTATGGATATCATCCCCTCATTAATGCCCCCAAACCTAAATCTAGTTTGGTCTAAACTACTTAATCTATCATACTTGTGTATGAAAAGATCTTTGATTAGCTACCCTAATCTCGATCAGAATGAATGTTGGAACCTTGCTTCCACACAGAAGAGTTGACAAAATCAGCAAGATATCTAATTTTACAAAACACTGATCTTTTGATTGATCTTGTGTCAAGATGGAGATTTATTAGATAAACTGAACAAAATCTACGAACAATTACTTTAGTTAAACTATTGCAGACACTACTTCCATCATTTTAAAACAAATTCTGCAGAAAGCTATTAGTATGGAAGTAGATTTCTCAAAATTAGATAATCTACAAAATACCATCTAAAACATAGGTACATGTATCAATATTCAATTTTAACCTTTGTAAGAGGTGGCTATCCAGAATTGTCAACTTGCGTGGCCGTCCTGAATATAGCTGAAATATTGCTTGCTGGACGTAAAACAACAAATCAATCAATCATCTTGCGTGGGTTGTCTATCCTGAGGGCTTCAGCTATGATCAGTTGTCGATCATGGTAGTTTTAGTTAACGGGGTTGTCACAGGAAAATAGAGTTGTCAATGGCAAAAATACAATGGTGACCATAGTATTGTCACCTGTTTCAGGTTGTTGATCATGCGATTTTGAGATTTCCAGTTGAAGTTTTATCACCTTCTGCAAGTAAATTTTTGGATATGTCTAACAAGTCATTTTATTTATAAACATGTGATGTTGTCCTGAGGAAATTTTAATCGAGGTTTGTTTTAACAACAATAAAACTCTGTTGTAGTTGTATATAATGTGATGTTTCTTGTTTTTTTATTTCCCATTGAGATGAATAATCTACAATTAATAAAAATGACACCACCATCATGCTAATGTGGGCAATCAAAATTGCTTCAATTTCAAATTTACCAACACAGAGGTAAAAATTTGAAGAAATGTTGTGTTTATGCATACACCACTTTGTCTTCCAACCCTGCCAACCACTAGCCAAGTTTTTCTACCTGGGTAATCAAAGGCTTTGACCAATATACAGACGTGACAACGTGTTTTTTATATTGCCCACTATATACCGTGGTCGTGGTTTTTTCATTAAGAAATTCACCACCATACGCCACGGTGGTATTCTGCGGTACATCGTGTTATGTCCACTACATATCGTGACCCACCGTGTTGACCACGGTGGATTTTCAATTTCCTTTCATGCTTACACAGTGAAAAAAATTAAAATGTTGCGATTTAATTTAGATATTTGTGTTAAAATATGCCGTTTTAATACGTTTGTTTGACAACAAAATTAATCTGCGTTTTGTTTATCTATTCATTATACAGAATACCTTAAAGTTTATTGTCACTGATTTGATTGACAATTATTCCCTTAACGTGTTCTAAAAGTTTAGAACACCGCATTTTGCCCTTAAAATTGTCAAAATCTTTGCTATTCTATCGTCAAAATTTCCCTGTCAGCGCCTCTGATTAATATTCCAACCGTTTGAACTTTTACCGGATGTAAATTGTGTCACACCTTAAATCGATCGATTATCTAAGTATCACACCGTACAACCGTTTTTCATCGCTACGATCATATGCCGACTGATCCGATCATTGTTGTGTGTTGACACGGAACTTGGGTGGTCAGTCGGGTAAGAAATACTAATTATTACTACACATCTATGCATAATTATAAATTAACCCAAGCGTCAATTGTTCACATATATAATAAAGTTTTAATAAGAATTGCTATTTTGAATAAGGCATTGATTTTTCTGGACATTTTACTTATTTTTCTCGAAAGTGTCGTAAGAAAATTAAACATTTTCAACTTCATCCCTCGTTTTCACAGAAAAAAGTGGTTATTGTATAAATATTGATCGGTAGATTAGTAGATAAATCTATCCCCTTCAAAATGGTATATGCAACAATACACAAATGTTAATATGTCACGCGTAACCCGCTCTTGCATCCAAGCATGTGCATTAAAAATGGTCCGATCATCAACCGTCGTATCATTTTTCAATTGTGATCATCTTTTGATCGGATCATGAAAAATGATACGACGGTTGATGATCGGACCATTTTTAATGCACATGGTTGGATGCAAGAGCGGGTTACGCGTGACATATTAACATTTGTGTATTGTTGCATATACCATTTTGAAGGGGATAGATTTATCTACTAATCTACCGATCAATATTTATACAATAACCACTTTTTTCTGTGAAAACGAGGGATGAAGTTGAAAATGTTTAATTTTCTTTCGACACTTTCGAGAAAAATAAGTAAAATGTCCAGAAAAATCAATGCCTTATTCAAAATAGCAATTCTTATTAAAACTTTATTATATATGTGAA
The DNA here is from genome assembly GCA_944474755.1 of Limnoperna fortunei. Taxonomy (NCBI): domain Eukaryota; kingdom Metazoa; phylum Mollusca; class Bivalvia; order Mytilida; family Modiolidae; genus Limnoperna; species Limnoperna fortunei. Next base: position 89,050,672 of record OX104112.1, on the reverse strand, counting down.
CAATTGACGCTTGGGTTAATTTATAATTATGCATAGATGTGTAGTAATAATTAGTATTTCTTACCCGACTGACCACCCAAGTTCCGTGTCAACACACAACAATGATCGGATCAGTCGGCATATGATCGTAGCGATGAAAAACGGTTGTACGGTGTGAGTATTGTCCAGTCATCATTTTTTCAAGCACGTGCTCTCAAACATTTCAATAAACTGGTGTATTGTATAATTTTATAATTAACAGGTGAACACGCGGCTTCACATTTTTAACGGTAAAGAAATAAGCACATTACACAATAAATACGAGACTTGTAAAGAAATACACAATAAATGCGAGACTTGTAAAGAAATTCGTTTTAAAAACGTCAAAATCAATATACGACTTAAAATGCTACATTTTCAAATTTTCTGAATTATTACTTAATATAAATGTCGCAGAATATATTGTTCCACGAATGATTTTATACCCGATTCGTCGGTGTTGAACCACGTGTGTTAAAAAAATACAATCCTGATATAGAATCAACCATAATAGTCGTTTCAGTGTTAAAAGCCTGACACATCATCAACTTTTGTTGTAGAAAAGACTTAAGTAGCATCCTTATAATAATGTTACGACAAGACCCTATGTCCGCAAACAGACATTCGTATCGGCGCGCAAAAAAAACCAACAACAACCAAAAAAAAGAACAAAAGAAAACAAACTTACATACTGTTGAGTAAATTCGGGCAATTATTTTATATTGATATGAGTGTGGGCAAATCAGTTCTTTCGTCTTCAAAAATAATTTTATTCCGATTTGTTTTGTTCATGTTATAACAGACGTAAGTAACTATGCATATTTTATTGTTTGATGTACCACAATACAACAAAATATTAAGAATAAGTATTTGTATTTAGAGAACTAAGGCAAGTCTAAAAGGGGTCTGATCTCGAGAATATTTATCCCAATAAATACTATGTCATGCAAAAACACCGAAACTGCGAGTTAATTTTAACGGGAACTTTATACAAATAACACGTCTGCCTCCATTTGAAAAATTGTCAGTTTTGTATATTTAGCTCAGAAGCACATCACTACTTTTTTTATATAAACCTGTTATATTAATTGTTATAGTTTAAAACGCCATTGTCCAAAGTAAATGTGTATTTAGAATTGTGCGTACGTTAGACTTCATTCAACCTTGTGAAACAGGCGCCTGTGCCTTATCGTAGTTAAACTATATTTTATGTGGCGATTCTCGTTTATAAGCTTTTCACATATTTATTATTCTTGCTGCATGTTGGCTTCAATTTAGTAATTGATTTGTTGTATCCCATCCTGTTAACGAATTTTATATAACTATACGTATACGTGATGTAAACTTTTGTCCGCGTTTGTTAAAACAACTCTAAATACCAAATAAAGAAAAAGATCACCGCTCAACTGCCCGTTTTCTGTCGAAAAGGATTTATAATTGATTAAAGAGAGTTCGCGTACAACTTCAGGACAATTCGTTATACGTTGTAATACACAAAATTCAAATCCGGATAATTTACCGAACTTGTTCAGGGTAATATTTAATGCATAACACATGCATCCGGTTGAACAAATATTCGATCTTCAAGTCTACCGGCACATTAAATCATTATTGATTATCAACAAATAAAATGCATGTACAAATTATTCTTAAGCACTGTTTTAAAATGTTCTCTTTTCATTCGGGTAACGATGTTTAAACCCGCAATCAATTAAATGACAACGTTTATGTTGTCATGTACCACCGCGGAGATATCGTGGCCGGACCCCTGTGGCGACATGCCATGGTAGACTGAACTCCCTCATATGCATCCACCGTGGTAAGATTACCTGAGAAGATTCTTAACCACGATAGTAGGCGTGGATATACCATGGTGGGTGATAGAGAAAAGGATTAACTTCCATGGTGGGTTAGTGTTTTTTATAAAAAACACGTTGTCCCCTCTGTAGATTCTGTTAACTACTAACATACTTGCCAACATATCGGATTGTCTAAGTGGAACAGCAGGGGGTCATGGGATGCATCTCCAGTGTTTTCCTGCTGCAAAATTTTGTTTTACCAAAACCTTCTGGGTAAATTGTGTAATTAACTGAATTAACAACATATCCTTCTGGATGAAACACACAAGCCATGTGTTGTTTTCGTTCCTATTTTCGTGTTGTTTGGGGTTGAAAACTGTATTTTTATCAATGGTGAATCCATGATTAGCCCTTTTTAACCATGGTGTAATTCTGTTAAGGCTTTTACATTAACAGATTTTAAATATAATTATAATGGAAAACTCAATAGCAGAAAAATGGGACCTGAATCCTGAATGCAGAACAACAATGTAAAAATCAGAACAATTCAGCCAATTCAGCCTGGTACATAAGAGGACCAATGTAACAGTGTTCATGTATTAATTTACCAACAACACTTCTGGTCATTACAAACGACGTGAATTAGTCAACATTACAATCTTGTCCCCATATCAGACTAATGACATCAAATGCAAGTAGTAAAAAAAACCCAAGGTTATCAATTTAATGTGGTAAAGGTGTATTGCATCCCATCAAGGTTCATCAGTGGCACTCACAACAAAAACATTGAAAAGCCACATAACTAGGAATTTTAAGATTTCAAAATTTCAAAATATTCTACATCTGGAAAATGCCATCACTGCCTTTGGAATAGACAAATATTAAAATTAAATTTCAAATCAATAAATGTGACCGCTTTGTTTCTTAAGGTAAGCTGTATACAACACTACATGTACAAGTGTCCATCTAAACAAAGAAAGAGCACATTTCCTAATAGACACAGTCATCATATCATTATGCAACATTTTGTGTAAACACATATTAGACTACCGTTTATGTAATTTTTAAAAAAAAACAAAAATTTTATAAAGTATTGGTTATTGTGTGTTTTTGTACTAAAGCTGTCATCTTTGCCACCATCAGCATTTGAAATCCTCTACATCTTTAAAGGAGGGGAAATATTACGTTATTCTTTTCTACCAATTCAGATATTAAGAAAGTTCTAATTTAATGATGTGACAAATACATAAAATAATAAATGTCCTTCTACATGATATAAACTTAATCTTCAAGTTGACACAATATGACACAGACAACATGTGTTGTTTGACATGTACAGCGAAATCCACCTTGAACTATAATGTGAAACAAGTACTCATCAAGAAAACTACCTTGTTGGTCCATATTTAGACTTTTTGTACAAAAATAGTACTTATACTTTGTCTTCAAGGTAAAAATTATATAACCCAATATACATCTACATGTACATGATATCAAGGTACAAATTACAGATGAAAACTGTTGATCGATAAAATTGAAGAAATGACAACTTCAAAGAAATAATCAACTAAAAAGTCACATCTCTTAATTGCTTTTCATTTTGTTTTCAAGTTATTACATCATGTAACTACTGTCTTTTTTAAACAATTAACATTGATCATTACATATGTTAAAATCTTGATTCACCCTTCAAGTTACCCAGTGGAACAATATTCACCTCTTAAAAGTTGCCCATTGGGACCTCATTATCAAATACAAATTTACATGTTGCTTTTTCACCTGTATGAATTTTTTAATATGGACAAATGTAGTCAAAATCAATAATGATGATGTATTGATTACAATAAATTGAAGTTAAAAAAACGTTTAACCTTGCCTTTACTTATTAATACACCTTGACTATCATGTATCTAGGTCAGTGACTTTGACAACTTTTATAACTTGCAAAAGAAAAATCAATGTAGTTTCATTGATATTTAATGTAAAATTTGGTCAGGTTTCCTGTTCATAATCAAATATACAGTGATATAGAACTATATTTATTAATAAAAATCATTTGTTAAAATCTACATGCAATATCAATATGCAATGCGTTTGTTATGCGCAGTGGATTGCATATTACGTCGGCAGGTTGGTTCACCGAGTTAAATGACCTCATGTCATAAACACACACAACTGCAACAAGCTGCACTTTCCAAAGGAATATTACGCAACAAAGTTTATAATGTGTGCAGGTTTAGTTACGTAATCATTGTAGTTGTGATCGTTTGACGTTTATAGTAAATATAACACATTTCACTTTATTATTCGGACCGACAATTAAGTATTCAATTGAATTAAAGCCTCGATTGTTTAGGATTATAGTATGGACAATTCTATAGTGAAATTGTTTTTTTTTCCTGAAAAATCACGAAATCATAGTTTAAAAGTTAAAGGAATTTAGCATTACATTCAGAATTCAAATACGGATTTTTTTCTTCGACAAATTGGCTTTCCTAAATGTGTTATCAAGGACATTTTTTGCAGAACAAGTTGGATGTATTATTACTGTAAATTATTTTACTTTTTTCTGGAAATATCTACCTGGAAACAATTTTAGTGATTCTACAAGAGAAGGATCGTGGACACAACAGTCAAAACAAGCTTTTGAAACAGGCGCGTACAGATGGTGATCTTTTTATCTTTTTTACGACATGCAAATGCTAAGAAAAGTTACCAAGTAATATTGTCTCACCTGTTATGCTTTTCCAACAGACGATGACATTATCGATCCACGTTAACGGTCACTTCAGGCCACGGACAGAGCGATCTGACCTCACGTGCCCCCGCATCCTAGCAAAACGACCGCCAATATCTCCCGCCATCAAAAAGAGAAAACATGACTGATCCAATTTCTAGGCTTATTGTTAACATCCTATTTGTTTTCATTTTCACTATTACTTCGCTAAAAGTAAGACTTATATGTGATTTTTACCAATAATCCAGTTTCACAAAATTCGTATATACTGTGAAAATTATGGTTACTTTGAATGACCTTAACTTTGAGATCCAGACAGATTTCAAATTCTCCCAACTGAGTCTTTAGGAATACACTTGTAGGCGGGCGTTATCGATATAAACTTCGACTTCATTGGTTAAATTGTAATAAAATCGCCCATGAGGAAATTTTACAATAATTTCTATTGGTTTGAAAATCAATTTTGCTGAAATGCTTTATGAGCTATTTTTGGACTGTTAAAGATGAAGCTCAATATCGTCTTACTTGCATGCATTTTGAACTATTATTATTCTATTATTTTAAAAAATATATATAGATTTATTCGACTGAACATAGCGATAAAGAAGCAAATAATAACAGAATCTTTTGCAGCTATAATCAATTGTAAATTAAACAAAAACTTCTTGTTTATGTCTTAAAGCCTCCATCGTATTTACACAAGCACATTAAACTTTCGTACTTTGAAATTTTCTTTTTTTAACGCTTGGTTGTTTTTTTACGGTAAGGGAGCAAATAAATTTTCCACTTAACAATGCTTTAATTACTTCAATACAAAGTAATATTTTTAGACAAAACACAGACATGTTTACGATTAAACAGAGTCTGTCAGCCATTGGATTCGTCTGGAAAAACCAATACTTCTTGTAAACATGTCTGCATGTTTTTGTCTAATCGTATTGAAATAAGACGGCACACTCTCGCAGCAAATAATTCCAATATTTCCATAATTCGTTTAATGATTTTGTATATTTGTGTTCGCCAGGAATAACTGTTTCGTAACAAAAATTGCTAATCCTCATTTATAAAAAGAAAATTTCTTACAATATTTGGCGCATGAAAAAAGAGCGGATTGATGGACGTTTGTGTGTAGCTTCATATTCATCACACAACATGCTATCTAGCCGTGAATTTGAATAGAATTCAGAAATCATGAAATTACTTTTCAACATCCTCCTTTCATGTAATTCATGAGACATTTTTCTTATTGTTTCCTTTAAAGGTTTCATGTATCAATTGTCTTGGGACATAATTTAGGACGTGCCCATGTCGAGTATTCTCCAAAGAAACCTGTGGTAAAATTGGAAATGTATAAAAAGCCAACACAATTTCAATGTAGACGGCACGTAAAAAAGTAAAACAACGTGTTATAATATATGCATCAACAAAATACATAAGATATTTATTTTAAAATTTTTTAATATTTAAATATAAATGTCTCTTTTATATTCATTTAAAAAGCATATAATTTGGCACGAGTTATATAATTGAACAAAGCCATTTTGACTTCTAGAACTTTTCTTTGTTTTGGTTCAACTGTAACCTTACTATTTCTAAAAAAATTATTATAATGGATATGTACACGAGTACAAATTTTACGGAAACGAGCTTCAAATGTTGTTAGAAGAAATTTAAAAGCATACGTCGGTGCTAACAAACTTTCTAATAATATATTAAAAATTAAAAACATAAAACTTAAGTTCTTTAGACCATCTTTGAACACTTTTTTCGTTGTCCTTAAGTTAGTATAAAATAAAATGTCATTAAAGAATCCAAGGTTAATTAGGACAATGATACAGATGTTTTAAAGCTTTTACATATATCATCAAAATACAATTCCAAAAGCTTTGTACTGACTACGACTAAGGCTATCTAGACATAAAACTAAGAATTGAAATATTGTTAGATATTTCAAGGAATAAGGATAATTGCGACATTTCGATGACACGACCCCTGCTTATTTTCAATCATTAACATCTGAATTATTTTTATTGTACCAATAGAATCTTCATTCTTTTTGCCTAAATAAATAAAAACATGTATGTACAAGAATCTTATAATACTAGCATTATACTCTTCCTTGCTGAAGACATGTTTAGAATGGCCATGCGACACGCATACACTATTAACATTGTTGGATGCAGTTATACCAGATCAAATTTATTTATTTTGAAAATGATATAAAACATTTAGATTTTTAAAAAAAATTTAATTTAATATTTAAAGGTAATATGGTAATACTAATATAAATTATTTGATTGACTGTTATCTCTAAAAGGCAGGAATCTGAGAAGCACAAATTAGTAAAACAAAGCTATAACAGAAAAATCATCTACAGCAGGTCTCTCTATTCAGTTTGTAAATAGAATTATCATTCATGCATGTGTTTCTGAATTTTTTATATTGACCTATCTTAATTGTATGTATCTATTAATTTATCACAGAAATAAAGGTTCAAGGTTATCTTCATTCTTTGTATGCATGTTTTTAAAAAAAATAGCAGCCAGAATCATCTTCATTTTCTGTGTGTATCTTCTTTCCCTAATTACAAACAAAACAGTGCAAAAAAATATTATTTTATAATGTACTTCATGTATAACAGGTACAACAGTTCAGAATCACATTAATTTTATGTATGTACATTATCATAGTTTGAACAGTTCACAACCATCTTCTATTTTCTACATGCATTTGAACTTTTTCTACAAAATTTCACCGTACAAGTGTACATGTATTTGTACGTCACAAGTAATCGTATTTCTTCAGTTATTTAACCCATATTTACGACCTTTCTTACTTAATCTACCTAGTTATTTTTAATAACTGTAACAAAGGACCTATTTTAGGCTGGTCTCTCATTAGTCCGAGAACCCTCTGCCGTCCAACGCTTTTTTTGCGTCCCACGCAAAAAAAAAGACGTTGGACGGCAAAGGATTCTCGGACTAGTCTCGGATCAATACATATCAACTTCCAATGATAATTTTTCAATATGTAATTATCCCAATTGTTTTTTCTTCTTATGAATATTTTGAATATTTGTTCAGTTATACTTTAATATTTCATTGGTCGTCATTTCTGCTGTGTTACCATGGTGTAGTCTAGTAGTTTGTTTTGTTTTCTGTTATTTTCTAACCTTTCTGATTGGGAATAATCGACAGACACAACTGGTTCCTGGTCACCATGTTCCACCATTTGTGGTCAAGTTTCTTAATATATTTATTTGGTTGTTCTTTGCTGTTACAGCTGTTTCCATTGATTAAATTGACAACAAATATGTCAATACCTGTCATCACTGTGACTGTATATCTAAGGACTTTTCAATTGATGTTCTGAGTTTAATCTTCTGTACTTTCATGTACATGTAAATTGTACATCCCCACAGTCTTTCTGCAATTTTCATTTCAATAGTTCCTTTTTTCAATGTACACTTTATTTTACATGCATGTCCAATCGTTAACCTTTTCCAGTACACATATGTAAACAAACGATGTGTCAATTAAAACAATTTGATGATGTTTACTTCACTTGCATTTTACTATCATTTTATAAATATAACTTTTTAAATGTACCTGAGTATAATTTATTTGTTTATCATTGATATACTTTTGTGCTACTTCAAGTTAAAATCCTTCAATTAATAAATGTATAGTAGTTCTAAATATAAACAAAGATTTATCAAGTGGATGTTTATGTCATTTATTGCTCAACCTTCCATTTCAATCTGCTGTTACGAAGTTTAGTGCATTTGTGTCAAACCAAATTAAGAATATTACCGATTTAGTTAGTTTTATTCAAGTAATGTAAAGAACTTCAAAATTCAAGACGTGCTAACCGTTTTATATCGATTGTATCATTTTCCATGCATGGTTGTTTCCTTACTTTTTTCTTTTTGGCAATTTATTTTTAAATGTGACTTGATATTTAAAAGGCGAAGGCAATCTTTATTTTTGTGTTTGTTTATTAACGTTGAGTATATTATATATTGAGTTTGTTGTTTTGGAAACTAAAATCAAACCGTATTTAATTATTTTATTTATTAACTCGTAGTAATGGAATTCTCTTAACATCATACTGTAAACTAGCTTTACAGCAAAGCAAAAGTATTTTAAGAGTAATGGATTTTACGATATATTGGTACTCATTAAATTCTACAATGTACTAGTTCAATGCCACAGTAATTACCTGCTTATTAACTTGAATTAAGTATAAACATTTTTACAAATGTGAAAATAAAAACCTAGAGACGCCATTTTAGGAAGGCTTTGGTACGCTGAACCGGAAGTTGTTCAATTAACGTTTTTTGCTTTTTTTCTTCATGTTTATCCCTGATCATGTGAATGAAGTGTATGTCATATTACTGCGCTTTTTATCAGTAAACGTCAAGGGCCTTTTGCACATACACAAACATATAAATGATATTTGAACTTTGATGCGTACTATAATTCGAGGTCTTGCTCAGAACATATGACGAGGACCTTCGATTTGGTTGTTGATGTTGCCTTCTTTAGTTTTACTGTATTAATGTAACTCACCTAGAATCAACTTAAACACCACAATAATGCATTTAAAGTATTTGAAATTAAAACAAATACTTAGGACGTTTGGTTCATCCTATGTGGTTTTTAACAGACATAAAACTGGATTTTGTGGTGTCGATGTCTCCTTTAATTTAGACAAAGTCTTACAAAATAGTGTTGAAATGGGCGAATAGTTAGTAAAAGGCATCAAGTTTGACCACTCATTAATAGTTATTATATTTTAATCTAATAATAAACAGCCACAGCTTTGATTTAATAACTGTTTAATAATATTTCCAAAAAATGTGTTGTCCAGTCCTAGTGTTCTCGTTATCAGTTTTTAGTTCTCAGTATTGTCTATATAGGTCAATCATTTGTTCTCTCCACTATTCTCTGTGAACTATTATTATTATAGTTGTTTTAATGACATATCATTTGTGAATAACTCTTTCGTCCTGTGCATTTCCTTGGATTCTTTTGGCTACATTTCCATTATAGTATAGGACTTTACGAATCTTCTGAAGAATATTTTGACTCCGCTTTGCACCTTCCAGCTGTATATACAGATGACCTCCAAATGTTTGGCTGTTAAGAATAAAACTTCTATATGCAGAAAGTCTCCATTATGTTCTGGCCAGATAATTTCAAAATGTTGCATGATTAGTAATTTGGCTTGTTGTACTTGTTCACGTATTCTGCGATGGCTTACTTTAGTCTTCACCATGATATACTCAGCATCAATCTTGAAAACTGTCATTTATGGGTAGTCGTCTGACTAAAGGTTCTTCAATGTAATCAAATTCATCCAACCACATTTTATCTTTTACTTTCAGAATATGTTTTAACAGCAAAATGCTATTCTCTTACAGGAATGTTATTTAAATTAGATTATAATGACCTTGTAAACAATAATTTGACTACGGGCATTCTGCATGTGTCTTTTCATTTTCTGTCTTTGACCTATGTTGGCAGTTCTTGAAGAGGATTCAGGTCTGTTATTGTTATAGGTCTCTTAAGGAAATTATTTGTTAGAATTCTTTCTCTTTCCAAGTAAATTCTTGGTTGCAGATTTTCCGATTACTTTGACCACAGCGTTATCAATGAAATTTTATGACTTCTGAAGATAATGACACCTAGGAGAACAAACCGATGAAATCCTAGTGCAAATTGTGCATTTTTGTAATTGCATTTTCACGCTTGATGGTAAGGCTATCTTTGATATAACCCAACTACTAGTATTTGTCACATGCTGATGGCCACTTTCAACAGCCCACATATTTTAAAATTCTTTTGTAAGTGTTCGTTGAAGATCCAAGAAACTAGTGACCACTTTCATTGAGCCATGTTGTCCGTTGCAGGTTTGGTTGACCTTTACTGTTTAATTAATTTTAAATAAATTTGGTACTCATACAGTCAGACAATTCCTGATCGTTTGAAAATTGGCAAGTAGGGTATGTAATTAGTCGAGCAAGGTATTATAGCGTCCTTTTTGCCGACATTTAATTTATAGTTCTGCTGAAGTAGGTTGCACTTTGTATCAGCAAAGGTCATAGCTCTGATAGACAGTACACAGTTCATATGCGTAAGCAAAAGTATACTTTACTGCTCACTTGAGTACGTTATATCTGACACCTGAACTGCTTAGTTGAGGACTTTATATCTGACACCTGAAATGCTTAGCTGAGGACTTTATATCTGACACCTGAAATGCTTAGCTGAGGACTTTATATCTGACACCTGAAATGCTTAGCTGAGGACTATATATCTGACACCTGAAATGCTTAGCTGAGGACTATATATCTGACACCTGAAATGCTTAGCTGAGGACTATATATCTGACACCTGAAATGCTTAGCTGAGGACTTTATATCTGACACCTGAAATGCTTAGCTGAGGACACCTTGATACTACTGAACATAATACGGTCAATGCTTTTTTAGAATTAATGAGAGTACGCATGTAAAAGTATACTCCGCAATATTAAGTATATTAATATTTACCATTTTCTTATAGAAAGGGATTTTCTTTCCTAATGACGAAATTTAAAAATAAATAGGAATAACTATTCGTCTTCTACTTTAAGCGCTGGGGTTAGTAAACCTGCAACACAAGTACTTTCGCAGGGGAATATATGGCTTAAGTATAAACTGAAAAATGACATGGGTATAAACTGAAAAAGGGACAACACTTAAATGACGTATACCTTTAAACAGTTAAACATTCTCACGTGGTAACATCGAAATATATCAGTCGGAAATACTATTGCTTATTTAGTTTCTAAATTTGAAACGAAAACGATTATACATTTTCCAACGAAAGTTTTTTTTTTAAATTGAAAGCATTACATAGATGTACACTATAAACAATTCTGTCTTGCATGGAATCAAGGATCTAAATGTTTTTTGTCATTCTAATATTATTACGAAAAGTAGACGGGTATGTTCATTAGAAAAGACATGTTGTGTTTACCAAACAAAAGTCGCCAAGTATATCAGCTGTTATGAAACTTCACTATATAATAATACTCTACCTACCCACTTTTACTTCTGTTTGTTTTTTTTAAAAACTTGACAATAAATGTATATCTGGACACTTTGTATGAAGCGTATATCATTAGAGTACGAAACTAATGTCATACTGGAATATAGTGGGGCTTTCCAAAAACGAAGTTTGGCATTGTCAAATTAGTTTATAAAGGCTTATGTAAGGTTCCAAATAGTTTCAAACAATGTAATAACTTGACTGTTTTCTTCCCTTAAAGTTTTCTTGTTTTCTAAAAAATATTAATCAAAAATATTTTTTTCTTTTTATAAACAGTTTTTGTTAGTATATATAGTACAATAATAAGCCGGGTTTAGAGAAAGGTGTTTTTAAGTTTTTAAGTTTATTTATCTGGCTGACAAAATCATTGTTTTCCAGATATAATAATAAACTGGAAAAAATATATGTGATTTTTTAATTTATTGATAATAATAAACGTATCTTGGCTGCAGATGATGTCCCTATTGTAAGGTTTACTTTTAAGACCCTTTTCCAATACATTTGGGATGGTCCTGTCGTTTTCTTATTACATATACATAGTGATTTCCGTTTTTGGCATGTTTACATAAATTAAAGAATTAAAGTATTATCAGGTTTATAACATTGATCAAGTTTCTTTTTTAATATTTGTAGATTTTTTGGGGGGAAATCAGTGTAATGTGTAGTCAAGTTGTAGTAACTGTTCATGTGATATGTGGTTGGTTGTAGATATTGAATGCTTGCTTATGCGTACTTGCACCTATCTTCATTACGGTCTTTACCAAATTACCGTATCATTTATCACACCTATTAAAAGATATAAATGACTTTCGTTCTATTTTTGACTTTTTCGTCTGTGATAAAACACGACCTTACACTGTATAGTCGATTTCACTCGAAGTAGATATTGTGCTTCTATACAAAAATATAGTTTTGATAAAAGTATTAGGAGACAATATGGCTCTCTTCGCACTCCATTTGCAAACTATAGGAACCCAATTATGTACCGTGGCATGTTCATCTTATTTTTATTTTCTGGTTGTGTTTGATACTTTCTACTTTGTCTATAGAACTGTAAATGTAAATGTGGGAAAGTGTACAGTTTGATATTGTTTTCATACTACATATGTTAGGATCAACGTACAAAGTTCTTTCAATGAGATAAATATATTAATGTACATTTTCTTAATGGCATCAAAGCCAATCTTTTTGCTAATTTTAGTATTAAAGATTAAAATTCGTTACCACACATATTTATAATATGTATAGTCATGATTATTTTGGAATTGAGTATGATGGACATATATTGTTCTTTGTTGTTTATTTATAAATTATCCCTGGCGTTATTCTAAACGTTTATATAGATATAAATAATAGTTGACGTGTCCATATTTAATCTCAATACATCATCAAAAAATTAAATAAAAATGCGAAAGGACGATGAAAAACTATCCACAAAATACATTATGCAAGTCATAAAAGAGGACAAACATGGATGCACCTGTGTGATTTCTTTACTTGCCTTGCGTTACTTGAGCGATTTGTTGTTTTAGAAAACGTTTTAATTATAATATATAGTTCTGAAAATTACAGTTCAAATTCAATATATTATGTTTTTTACCCTACAGGTCTTTGTAAATTTTAATTACCTTCCTTTTTGTCTTTTCTGCTTTCAATCTTGAAAAGGCGGACCGCATGTTCTTCAAAATGGCGGCAATGCAGTCTGCATATTGAATAACATTTATCATATATATACATTAAAGTTGTCCAAACTACATAGGAGGGGACAGACAAGGATAAACACGGAGAAGATTATATGCCGCTGAAACATTTTAATTAAACAATTTACTAGTATGCCATAAATAAGTAATTTTGAAATTTATTATGATTTATGCAGTAATGCAACGTTAAAAAAATTATATATTTTGTACAATATGAATACAAGTACTAACGGGAACACAATCTTTAAAACAAGAAATGTGAAAAGAGACGGCAAAACGACTAGGCAAAAATAAAATGTCTTAAAAAGTATATATTTTCAAATATAAAAATACATGAAGTAAGAATATTTCGTGTAGCTAAAATTTATTTTCTTTTTGTGGTCTCTTTTATAATATATATTTCCTTAGTTTAAGCTAGATTTCTGAAGTAATTGATGATGGACATTATACTTCACTCTTGTGAGAACAGTTTTTATTTGGATTAATATTATTATATATTGGTTGGTTACCTTAAAAATTAAAAATAATTTAAAAATTAACCAATGAAATATATGAATGTGGGGTTTTGTTTTGTTTTGTTTACTTTTTGTTTTTATTTTGTTTTGTTTTCCTTATTTTTCCTTTTAATTTTAAGTGCGGCAACAATAGGCTTGAGGTGAAAACGTTTTTTTCTCAATACAAACTATACAAATGTATTGCATAAATTACAATAAAAATAATTTTTTATTCCTAAATCTATTTACGTTTTTTTTAAACGAATACTTTTTGTTAATTAAAGTATTGGAATTTACTTATTTTTTAATTTGCACTTGTAGTTTTTAAAATATAATTTTGTTTAACTTGTACCCCAAACATAAACTATTAATTTGATATAATAGTTTAATATTTTTTAAATAATTAATCTGTAATTATACCTATAATGTTTAGTTCTTCTTTAAATCATTTTCTAGATTCATTTACAAAAGTTTTATAAAACATTAATATTTTACATGATAACTTTCAGAACATCACTTCCCCTGTTTAATATTAAATATTCATTAATATTTTATAACTAGAAAGCACAAAAATCCAGACAGATAATTCTCTGTGCCATTAATTAAACATCTGAAGATCATTACGAATTTATGTCGCGCCGTCACGTGATTCTGCTTCCAGACTAAATCATGACCCAAAACACTGGCGTGATGGAATGAGGACCCCACATGGGATTTTATATTTTATAATTATGGAAACAGTTTAAAAGTAAACTATTATTTAGTTTAGTTCACATATGTTCTTTAATTTTGTCGTGTTCTTATATCGTTTAAAAATCAATTTATAAATCAATTTGTGTTGAAATTTCATGCCAATTTATTGTCTGCATTATACAGTTTAATTTCCATACGAAAGAATTTTAAAATTTAAATACTTAATATTGTGCAGGTTAGAACATGTTATTATTAACTTTTGTTATATTGTCAGTAGTTATTTTCGCTTTGTCAAAATTCATGATGATTACAAAACATGTTTAATTAAAAAAAAAAAAATACATTTATACAGAACTTCGTAAACTTTTAAGTATTATAATCCGAAGCATCTACTCCATTTATTCTCATTGTGATTTTTTTGTCCAAATAACGATAACATACGTATACGTTCTCTTAATTCATACCAAAAAATTTAAAATTACAAGTACATTTGTATCAGTTTAAAATGTTGATTCTACTATTCCATATCACTTATCATATCTTGGTCAATACAGAGTTTATAAATCCAAAGTAAAGATTTTTTTAAATTTTGGTAGCAAGAGGTAACAGGATGTATTTAGTTATAGATAAAAATTAGTGAATATGTACATTAATAAAATAAACAAGGTACTATAAAATATTATAGTAACTATCAAGACAGAACAACATATTACATAAATTTAACAAAAAAGCAATTCACAGGCAGACCAAATATGAGGAAATAAACTTGTGGCTTGGAACTATACTGGGGGATGAAACAGGGATACCAACCTTGTAATTTTGTTTTTAAAACGTTGAGCTCGAAAGTTGTGTTAAACAAATCTATTTATTTATATTCACTAAGAAATATGATTAATATATATGGTTATCTGTGGCAATTCCTTGCTCTTTAATAGATTTTCTTTTACAATTGGTGCTCTATTACACGATTCAAAAATTGTTTCGTAGTTTTTTTTTTCGTTTTTGTTAAACTCTATCTACTATTCCTTATTAAGACATATGCTTTATATATATTTATACGAGTGTCTGTGGTTCCTCCTTGTTTTTTTTTTCTTTATCTTGTACACTTCTTCTTTCATTCGTACATAGATCGCATTACAGTTTTTAATTTTTATTTAATTGAATCTCATTATTTCTATGTATTCAGGAAAATGAAGTCTTTTCGAATATGGAATTCACTATTTCATTGCTTTCGTTGTTACTGAACCATATAAATCAAGAAAAATCTCTGAAAAAAGTTAAGAAAAATGCCTTAAAAGCTGCATTGAATACAAAAAATGTTGGAATGTTGATAATAACTAACCTTTTTTACATGCTTTGAAAAAAATAACATCTTAATAAAATATAAACTTGGTGAAATATAAAAAAAAATTAAGGATTCGCACTTTCTTAATTATTAAAAAAGTAAACGATTTCTATCAGACTTTTACGAGATTTCCATATAATAATATGTTTGTATAGCAAACAATAAACAAAAAAAAACCGAAACAGGTTAATTACTTAAAGTTTGTTTTACTGAACAGTCTTCAACTTTTTTGACTACTGCCAAACCAGTTCTTTATTTTAAACGCACTGCATGCAATATATATGAAAAATATATTGAGCCTTCATTTGTTTTATGCATACCTATATATATTGATGGGGGTTGACACATTAGTATTGTGTTACAATTTAATTATCCGAAAAGGGTACTAGTAATTAATTTATTGTTTGTTATACTGAACACAATAAATATATTTTTTTTACAAAAATCTTACCAAAAGAACAGTTCTTAATTTCATTGTTTTTCTAAACATTAATATTGTCAACCGTGCACGATAGGTCATAAATTAACGGTCTGTTAAAAAACAGGTGTTCTGTTTTATGTTGAAAATGTTTTAATTAATAAGGATTCATTTTTACTACAGTTAAACAATCTTATCCTGTCGATAAAATTTGATATCTTATTTGAACCTATTTTAATCAAGAAGTTCTGACTGGAAACAAGTAGCAATAGAAGATAAAGTAAAACAACCACGTTTTGAATGACATATCCTTTGCCTTTGAATGGCATATCCTTTACTCTATGATAAATCCATGAAACGTATTTTTTCTCCTTGTTAAATTTAATTGATTTTGTCCGATAAGTCTAGTGGATTATGCAATGATACAAACGAAGATGTTAATAACGCACAATTTTTGACCAACTAATAGCCTTCTTTAGTGTAAAAAATAAATGCATATACACTCTTTCCATCAAAAGCACATTATTTTAACATGCTTATAATAATAATAATAATAATAATAATAATAATAATAATAATAATAATAATAATAATAATAATTAAAGACGATTTAAAACATAAAAACGTATATAATAGCATAGTATTTATTATAAAAAGATCTTAAGGGAACAAATTAATAAAATTATACAGATATACGCACACTGATCCAATATTTACAAGTGAACTATATTATTAAGTGAAATAAGTGATGTTATTTAGTCACCTAGTTTTTATAACGTAAATTAATGAAATTCAAAAGAATGTATACTTTAAAGTGATTGGTAGTTTTTTGTTTTGTTTTGTGTTTTGTGTTTGTTTTGTGTTGCTTTTATTTTATTAAAATTATAGAAGAAAGTTTATAAACAATATGTTACTAAAATGACTTAAATTACGATACAATCAATTAAGAAATTTCGATCTTGTACAAGACCAATAAATATCGTTCGCATTCGTTTCAGAATGCTGTTTGTAACAAAACTAGATTTAAAATTTAAAAAATTTTGAATTTGTAATTAAGTTTAATGTTTAATGACGTAGTAACATTTTATTTGCGTCGAGTTCTTAAAAATAGATTTGCGAAACTGTAGCCTAATAAACTGAAAATCAGTTATTTTTATTATTATTATTTCTCCTGATTTGTTTGTTTCTACTGTAAAAATATTAACATAAAATGATTGTCCTTTTAAAATTCTGTATAATGTTAAGATTTTCCCGCACATAGCCTGCCAATTGTCACATGCGCATACAGCTGTCCATTCAAATTTTTAGATTTCTGAATAAGAAATTACTTAGGGGGAGCTAAACTTGCAGGGTAAACCGTAATAAGTAAATGATGAATACATCGAAATGTATTTAAAGTGATTCGATTTACTTAAAATGGGAAAGAGGGTTTACAACATACATATTTTAATCGATATATAAACCAGTAAATCTGCAGTAACATTTTAGTTTACAAATACGAACAATGTAATTCACTACTTCATTTTGCTACAATATCTTCAACACATATTTGCTTTCAATTATTCATTTACATGTACTTAAGAATAAAAGCAAACAAAATTTTCCAAGTATTTTACAGCATGTATAATTATTGAGGTGCATTTTCGATTGTATCAACGTTTAACTGAATATAAAATATGGGTCTTTAAATTTTTCAAATATGATTAATTTTCTAACAGTAAATTTAAACAAGATTGGTTTTTTAAATAACTTCATTAAAATGTATACAAAGCTTTTCTAAAATAACGTACTTTTATGAGTAAAACGTTTTAAAAAATTTAAAAAATATATACCAAAAATAAAAATAAATGGTATCAATACTCTATTTTATATAACAATTCAAAGTAAATTTTAAATTCAAACTGTGACAAAATTAAGTTTTTAGTAAATACTCATATATTATAGATGCGATTGTGACTTATCGACCATAAAGGCAGAACAATGTATAAAGATCAATACTGTTACATTTTTAAAATCATCAATAATGAGATCACTCATATGGTTGCAAAATATTATAATTATTTTTGAAGATTTAAAATGTAGATTTTTATAGTTAATATTTACCCATCCGCGATTATTATTATTATTATTATTATTATTATTATTATTATTATTATTATTATTATTATTATTATTATTATTATTATTATTATTAAGTCAAATTTGTTGTTGTCAAAGAACAAAAAAATTAACATTTTAGACAACGATTTGCGTGTTGTTACACAAACGATTATTTCAATTACACCAAAAAAGCGATCTTAATAACAATAGTTTCTTTTGCATTTTTTGCAATTTTTTTTTATTTTAAACGTTTGTTCTACGTAAAAAAAAAAGAATAATCGCTTACATGTATATACAATGTTGTTTTTTTTTAATTTAAAAAAACGTAATATTATTGTGTTTCTATTAGAATACATATAAGAACTGTACATAGTATTTACGGACGAAAATTGTTCGAAAATGTGATAAATGTATATTTAACACAATAAAATTAAAAGAAATGAAGTCTTTTTTATTTAGATTTGTTTAAAAGAAAAAGAGTTATGAAATTAAAAGAATAGATATGTCTTCTGCATTTTCAGCGATATTAAATTACAGTTATTGATGACATCAAACTTTTAGAAAAGAAAAGAGAATAAAATTTAATTGATGTCGAAATCTTATTCGGCTAAATAAAATTACATACTCAACGTACAAAGTCGATAGTTGACAAATATTGAAAGAGACAGATGTTACGTTAATTCTTGATCATATATGCATATAATATATTTCATGTATAGCTTCCTGTTTTCTATAAAAGTATAAAAGTATCATAGCTAACATGTTTTAATCGTTATCGATTTTTTCATTTAAAACTTTTCTGACATCATATATTTTTCTTGATCATATAAGCATATCTTACATAGCTTCCTGGTTTCCATTAAAAGTATAATAACTGCATTTTATTATTATAGAAATTGCATTTCTTCATATATTTCACAAGCAATATTGTAAGAGTAGGTTTTTCTTTAAAATTGTGAACAATGAAATCGGTAAGAAAGACAATGAATACTTCCTTGTTCCGTTTTAATTGCATTTTAGATTGTTTGTTGCAAAAAGTAAATTACTAGTAAAGACAAACAAATTGGGAAGAGAAGTGAAAGATTTTGGCATCTTTATATTTTGTGGATTTTGTTTTCGATAAATTTAGGTAAAATTTTATCTCTCTGAATATCACTTAAACAATCTTATAGGGTTAATTAAGATTTGAAACGATATGTTTAATTAATGTTCATCACTTTACTTGATAGGTTTAAGGAAGAACGGCTTACTCAATTCGATAACACAAAGATAATATGAATATACTAAATAGCGAACTTTAATATCCGTTGACAAAGGTTATTTCTGAAAGAAATCCGTATAATAGGACTGACAGTTTTTTGTATTAGTTTCAATATATAGTTACGTTATTTAAACATCATGTTTTTACTTTTGGAAACTTCGCCACAGTCTATTCGTACAATAGAGTTATCCCCCTTTCAATTAATACACTTTATATCAACCAGCCCTAACTTGATATTGATGACAGTGCACAACCTTTTGTCTACTTACCTATTTGTTGGAACATTTACCTTTGAAATTTTGTTGTTATTCACTTAAAAATTGTACACTGCTTTGACAAGAAATATTTTAACATATTCGTTAAAAAATTGTATTGAATGATGTTTTTACATTTTGTTGTCACAATTGACACTTAGATGATTTTGTGTGTAAATAACTTGTAAAAATAGACTGTAGACGGTAGTATATATTTGTGATTGTAATATAAGCATTCGAAATTGTATCAAAGGGCACACTGTCTCCACAGTAAAAATTGTTCTTTAACATAACAGACTTATAGTCACTTCCTGCAAAAGGTTTCAATCTTTTATGCTGGTAGTAAATTATAACGTATCATGCACACTTATAATAATCAAACTAAATCCTAATATCTCACATCAAATTCAGCAGTTTAATACACTGTATATTAAGCGAAATGCGACCGTGTAACGATGTGATCGAAATTCACACATTTAATGCAGTACAAATTCCGTGTACGCTTTTCTTCGTGACTAAGTCGTCGTAAGCGAACCACGCAGTTAAAACAAATACAAATGAACGAAAATAATTTTATTTGAAATTTCACAGGGAAAGTAAAATCTGGAAGAAATCGTTTGTTATTAGACAGTAGAAGTTATAATTTTGATATCAACAATATTGGGAACATGAAACTGCATTTGTATATCTTCTAATTTTAACCTAAATTATTTGAAATTTCACAGAGAAAGTAAAATCTGGAAGGCATAGTTCGTTTTAATATCTACAAAATTGAGAACATGAAATGACATCTTCTCATTTTAACCTAAAATATCTATATCCATAAAATGAAACCTGAATTATTGCAAGGTTGCTCTATGGAGATGAAGTGTTACAGTTATAGTGAAATTTGAGAAATAGTTTTAATGATTTAAGTTTTGTTTTTAATACAATGGGATACAAAACAGACATAGCATCCATTTGTACTATTAGATCTAATTGTGTTCTATAATTGTTATAGAAGTGACTTAATGTTTACGCTCAGTCATTTCTACAAAGCATAGTTGATATTATTAATAAAATATGCACATTACAATTGAATTATAATCAGATACAGTTGCTGAAGTAGTTAGGCTTACCACACGAACCACAGGTATTAATGAGCAATGAAAGAAATTGAACCTTAAAACCACACAAAATATACAAACATAAATTCTTTGTAAACTCGGCGTAAAATTGACACAGTGGTCTGTGGTTATCTCTCTTTTGACATATATTTGGCTTGAACGCTCGTCTACAAACTAAATAAATCTACGGTTTCAAGAGGTTCCAATGTGCACCCCTTTTGTCGTTTTATATACCGATTTTATATCATATTATACTTGTGCTGCAATTACATTAAATCCGCTTTCGTGGTGACCAATAAGACTTTATAGTTTTTGTCGTTTGCAAAAGCTTTATCTTTAATGTGTGGTCGTGCTGACTCAGCAAATCGTTTAGTATATATCTAGTTAATAATTTAAGTTGGATGTTCCATACGAGTAAATCGGATATCTCTATCATCAATATTGGTCTGAAATATTCCTGAATTGGAGTTTAATATCGTACCTTATATCCATCTATTCATTACATATAAAAATAAAACCTACACTGCTGACCACATGTTAGCTTAGATGACAGTAGATGAACAGAATTATCAGGATTAAATACCACTTAACATTTTGAACTGGCAATATTTCCATACACTCCATACACTTTTTGTTCTGTTCACGATATGCGTTGAAGCCTTGACTTACGTGCATTCTATATTTTTTAACTTTTACCTTAATTTAAAGGAAGTGTTCTGGTTGTAAGTCACATATTCTCCAGTTAATGTAAAATGCTATTTATAATAATGAGCACAATAAACTATCGCCTATACTAACATATGGTTAAAATTTTCTGCATGTTACCGTTTAAGGTGTTGTATCTATTCTATAGCGATACTAAGAAATTGAATCATCATCTGGATTTTGTTTTGTTTCAATGCCATCTGAGGCGGAATTCTGTTCAGCTGTTTTGTCCCTGCGTTATGAAAAAGTAACATTAATGGATGTCAACATTTTAAATATAAATATATATATTCTTAGTTACCTTTTCAGTTTTGCAGTCTTCTTTGAGCTGTTCTGTTAGCTAATTGTTTCTTTGATACCTGAAATTGTAATGACAAAAATATTAAGGGAACGTGCTTCAACGAAAACATATACAGGTGTTTAAAATTGACTCATTCTATTGTTTTAGTCGCACATGTAGCTAAATGATTCATTCTTATTTAAAATATAATAGGATCAGCTAGAAACCATAATATATCGATGCTTAATAAAATAAGAACAAATTCCAATTATGAAATTACCGTAAAGCAATTCACGAACACCATTCAAAACATATACAAACTACAACGACGCAACGATAAACGATAACAACCAGAAACCTTTAGACGACCTCAATTGGACTCTTCATAAAGCCTTCCTTGTTCACTTTTGAGTGAGCAACAATCCGCTATCAGTGAAGTTTGGCATCCCATTAAACCTCGTTTAACCCAACGTTTCTTTAACAATACAAGTACCTAGTCAGGACCTTTGCTGCAATTGCTATATTTTTAAAGTTGGTACTCATGTTTTCCGGTTTTTGGACTTTGTTGTCTTTGGACTGTTTATTCGATATTTTTTTTTATTTTCTTAACTACTGGAGAAACTGCAGACTCGGTAGTTTTTTTTAAACGCGACGCATTGTCTCGTCGTATCTCATCGAAGGGCACCAGCCAAATGCAGTTCAAATAACGTTCATAATCCGTTAATCGCTGTTTGGTAACACTGTTATGTCACAATATTTACCTAACAACGTCTTGACAGCGAGGTGAGATGGGCACTTTTTCCGTAAGTGCCCGATACAGATGACCCAATATTGATCAGCTCACGCACACACATCTGTACTCTTTGTGTCATCCAATCAAATGCGTAAAGCAAGATCGTTGTCATAGTAACATAACAACGTTCTTGTTTTGGGAGTTCTGATTAGATGTCTGAGAAAATGGTGTTTTATAGGATATCGCGATGTAAAAGTTATTGGTTTACGGATGAAACCGGCACTTTCATGCGCTTCGCGAAAGTCAGTGTGTTCTTCCACTCGTGATAGAAATTTTGTACTAAGGCTTTACGCTGGTTGGGTGTCTTACACCCGAAAAGACATAAAATTTATAATAAGATCACTTGGACTTTCACGTATGTAAGAACCTATTAATCTCACGCTGATAGAGTAAGATGGGATGATTCGCACATAAAGATCAAAGGAAAATACTACAAAACAGCGATAAAAATATATACATACTCCATAAGGGGGTTGCAGGATTATATCTACACCAAAATAACGGCAAAATATATAAACAGTTATTCCTATTTGAAGAATATTCCTAATGTACCTTTAACCAAATATTGCAGTCTACAGGTTTTTAAATTTGGTAATCAGAGGGAATAAAACTTTTTTTTTACTATTAAACCTTATTCTTGTGTATGTTGATATGTTTTATTTTTGTGACATATTTTATTCTCACATTATTCGAAAATGAAGAGTGTTATAGGACATTAGAAAATAAAAATAAAAACCACGCAGAAAAAATAAAAAAAGGAACCCGATCACGATAATATATATTTTTTTAATTTAAATTCCTAACAACTATTGGTTTTGAGAGAATTGTAAGTACCCAGTTAGCTTCGGACCAATTATATAATACTATATTAAGTTTGGAAAAGTGTCATTGAAGTTCTTTGTTAACTTTTAAGGCATTAATTTTTATTTTGCTTTCATATATTAGTACTAACAGTTTTTTGTTTTGTAGTTTTACAATAGTTGTTGATACTATGACTTGAACCCGCTAATTTTAAATCTGTTTTCCATACAATTCAGTACATTGTTATTTTATACGTCATCTTAATGTATATGAAGTTAAGTGTATTTTTTAAATCTTATAATTGCTCTTATGGTCAAACATACAATTTATAGTTTTTATAGAATCTACTTCGATTTAAAAAAAAATCTATCATATCATTCAAGAAATAGAAGGCCATATGTGTCATGATTTAAAAAAATATTTTCATTAATAAAAATACGCACCGAAACAAATGAAATCTATTTAAATTCAGCTATAGAACGAAATCTATCGGCATCCAAGAGTTATCTCTTTTTCGTTTATATAGATAAAACGTTTTGGAAACTTTTGTAATATTGTTTTATATATGCGACAATGTTCTGTTATATAATATATTTATCCTCAAGGTTTTCCTCATTATTGACTTATTTTTAGTTTAAAGTTGCGTTTTTATGCAAGAATTTGAGTTCTCATTACATATATTATTCTTCATAAAGAACATACCGATACAGCATTTGCTTGGACCATTACTGGAGTAATATAGTTTAAAATTTTGATCTTGACCCATAATATTCGGTTATTTGTTATTTCTTTTTTACGAAGATAAATATAACCTCATATTTTTGTACATAAAGCCAACTTTTAATGTATTTCAATGAGAAACAGTAGAAAATGCTTCAAACCGGGTATTATAACTTCTATTAATAAAGATGATTGTGCGATGAAAACAATATATAAAAAAACTAGTGCAAGTACTAATGTGTTTAGAGTGTCTTTGCGTTGGAATGAAACATAACGTTTCATTGCATTTGTTTAATTTACAACTACATGCAAGATGGAAAGAACAAGTAGACTTATTATGAGCTAAGAGAACGATTCTTGTTTACAAAAAAACCAATTTTGAGTCTTTGTTAAAGGTTCCTCGTTTGGAGAGACATACTTTGGAAGATATTAATTGGTATAGAAATTTACATTTTCTGCACTTAATATTGAACATAAAATGTGACAGTCGGAACTATCTGATTTACTACTCAATTATAAATCAAGCATTTAAATCATTTGTCAGTATTTCTGTAGAAAAGGATATAAGCTAATTTACATACTGAAAATTATCAAATAAAAAAAAGGTAAATTATACTTTAAAGAGAACTAAATGTTATTCATTTCTTTTCGTTGTAATATCTTCCAGTTGTTAAAGTTCTAGACTTGTAGCATTAAGTGTCCGTTGTACACGTTCTACACTGAAAAACTATGATATATTCAAATAAGTAAGGCTTTTTCGAAGGAAATTCCAGTAGTGAATTAAATGTACAAACTATAGAATTTAAAGACAGCTTGAATGAATCATTAAACCGCCTTACCACAAGAAGTACTTTAAGATCAATGTAAATTCTAATCAGATAAGATGACGGGAAGATTTTTATCACAGATAGACCGAAGTCGTGAATTGGAAAATGAATTATATGGCTTAATTGGCAGAGAACCGTTGTTATTTAAAAAAAAACCCACTAAAAGTTCGTGAGAAATAAGGTCAGTTATGATCGTTATATATCTGTGACTGTAATCACACTTAATAATGTTTCCTGGTATTTAAGTGATATTTATGTGTAGTCTATCCTTATGCAAATGGTTATGAACTAATAACAATATCGGATTAAGACTTTACTATAAAGTAATATGCCAGTTTTTTTTATAGAAGTATTAAACAAACCTTAATACAGCCCTCTTCTCATGAAGTTTAGTTTGCATGCAAGATTACCCTAAACTTTATTATAGTTGAATTTATGTAGAATGCTGCAACATACTAAGGGTTCGTTGGAAATAGTGCCAGTTATTATTGTTATGTATCGTATTTGTCATCATAATTAGCGGAATAATAGTTTCTTCTTTAAAATGTTATTTATTGTATGTTCTTGTAAACTTTGTCCTTATGCAAATTGATTAATACTAAATTAAAAACAGCTGTAAATATGTCCTTTCCCCTAAATCCAGATATATTACATAATTCAATATTGACTCTTTAGAATGATATCCTGTAAGAATTTGGATATATGATCTAATTACCTCTAGACATGTTATATGTAGTTTTATCAATCTATGACTATTTTAGACACCATAGTGTCTGTCCCTTTTGATTCGGCCAGTATTTGATATCATCTTATTTTGCGTGTGTGTTCAAAGCAAAAAAAGTACAACCTAGGTTTTCTTATTCAATATGGCAACTGTCATTTTTAAATATGTCCCTTGCTTTTTGCTTTTTTGCCATTATGTTTATAGCATTATAGCAGTATTATATTATTGTAATGCAGCCTCGCCTATGTAAAGAAGAATGAATGTAGGGTAACTTTTATCAAGGATATTGTATTTTTTAAATGTTGAAGTTGTATTAACAGCATTTCCAAAAATCCTTCAGACAGTAATATAATACGTTCTCTTATCCTAAAATCTGAATTAAAAGCAAACTTAAAATTTAAAACATTCAATTTAATATGACTAAACATGATGTAAAAATCAGCAAATTTGATTCGATTTTCAAATGATCATCATATCTGAATATTTATAACATATTAAAGTCTTAGAATTAGGATTTTTTAAGTATAATTCTCACAATTACAATACTAGTTTTAAACAGATCGACTTCAAACACTTGAGTTTAATTTTTATATACTTATCACATCTGCTAGAATTATATTTTCTGTTATATTATATATATATTACTGTTCAATGTTGCTTACCCGGCCTCGGCTCTGTGTGCTTAGACGTCACGTTGTTAAGATACTTGGCACTCGCCCACATCCTCTTCAATAAGCAGAACGAATCTAAGATAGAAAAGTACCATGGAATGATTGTAGCAATGCGCATTAATCTCATTTTAATCTTATTCATACATAATATAAGAAGTTCACGAAGTTGCTTATGTTACAGTCAGTGTGAGTTAAACCTACTATGATAATTTATAATAAATATGTCCAGTGAATTTCCAAAGTAACAAATATACAGCGTAAATTTAAAATATTTATATACTGCTGCATTTTGAATCCTTCACTTCAGAAATTCAATGTATCTTACGCATACCTTAAACAAAATACACAAAAGAAATTGTTAACTAGATTAGTACCAGATTAATTCGTCTTGGTTACAAAAATTCCACAATGTTTATTTCTAAAATTTTCTTAATAAACAAAACAAAAGTATGGTTTTATATCATGGATATGGCCGTTTGGACTGTGACACAGTGCAGGCAAACACCCATGATCAACAGAACTTAGTGTAAGCAGAACTGATAGTAAAAATTCTTATTGTAGCAGTATACTGTTTAATGTGTATAAGTATACTAATATTTGGTATTTAGAAAAATAGCAAGAAAATATTTTGACTCTTTCTAATGCTTTTGTACCTGACTATGATAAGAAAAAGTATGTGGGAGGCCTTGCCAGTACTTAATCAGTTAGAACAAGTACTCTGATGATAGACAGTTTTACTAATTGTCATGTTATCATAACTATTCGCCAGTTGCTTAAGTGCAGTGATCATAAGTCCTATTTTAGCCGTTGTCATTTATTCCTCAACCATCTATCAATATGAGTACAACAAAATGTTCAGATCAGATCAGATGATCACCGTTACCTCCTAACCATTAGCGGTTCACATTATTTCAGCTTTCTATGGTTTTCGTTATTTAGTACGACTATGAACGCTTTTCGTCATTTAAATAGAATGGAACTTCTGGTAATTTATCGCCTTTTATTTTTGTCTTATAAGGTCGATTACTAGTAAGAAGTCTTGTTTTAACACACGCACGTGCACACAATATCGTATCACGGACTTCAAAATCGAAACAAATCATCTTGTAAACAATAAGGTCTTCCCATTGGAAACGGATAAAACCTTAATCATACAATCTCTATTTTTAAAACATTTGTATGACAACATTAACTGTTCATTTCATATTGTTCTAAATATAAATATATGTGTTATATTAGAATTTCTTTATGCTAAAAATCGGTTAAACGTTACATAAAATCAAATTGTTATGTCTAGTATGGGCGTATTACCAATTTAAAGAAGCAAAACAACTAAATATAACTGCAAATAGAATTAGTTAAAAATATTTTTCTTCGCTTTAATGCATTGTCTTCAGGTATGTAATAATAAAAATATTTAATGAATACTTTCACAGCTGATAGAGAAAATGGGAAACGCGAATTTCGTTCCTCTGCTGTAAAAATCAATGTTTATGACTACTGGTCAAATTAAATTGCGAACTTCGTCCAAAAACCGTGTTCGAGACAATGTAATTATATCTTAATATCAATGTCACTCCTTTATATTATTTTAACTAAATTTTCGTTTGCAAATTATCTTTTAAACATGATCTTAACTCGTTTTGCAAAATTATTCCCTTTTTTATTGTTTATTAATTTTTTTTATTTTGTTCTACTAAATGCTAATGTTAGAAAGAATTGCATAGTTTTAATATAAATGGAAAAATACAAATAATTTCCATATCGTTTAATACTATTACATAGCTTTTGTTTTGCCATGTTGTATATATGTTATGTTCATGCTGTCGTCTTTTTGCATTGTATACTGCCAGAGTGTATCAATAAAATCTTGAGATCTTGAAACAGTTTTAAGTGATGAGACAAGTCAAACAAATATGTTCCATATCAAAGACGAATTATGTTCATAAATGGATGTTATAATTTAATTAAAGTTGGCATTTAATTATTACTTTAAAAAGGGGTTCTCACATAAATTTGAGCATACGATCATATATATTTGTTCTTAATTCCAACAGTTATAAAATTATCATGAAGAGTGTTTTATACAAAAGTAAAATTTTCATTGCGTTTATTTATTATTGTTATTTATATTTTGTTTGAGAATAATACTTTTTGGTTGTCAGTTGTATTCATTGTATGGTCTTTTAGATTTAAAAAAAAATATGCCGCTTTTTTGTGCGGTTTTCGATGGAATCTTTCATAGTCTGAAGATGACATATCATGATATACCTTATGATAATCTTCGTGATACTAATAATAATTTGACAATAATATAGTCAAATATTTTCTTTTGGTGGTATGGATTCATAGATTTAATGTGTAAAATGTCATGTTAAAAAAACGTTTTAAAACAAGAAAGGCAGTTATTTCAATAGCATTACAGTCTATACATTTCAACCCCAAACTGCTTACATTATAAAAAATAAATTTTAAAATGTCAGTTATTTAATAGACTTCGAAAACTTACCACGTTAACTAAATATTGTAAACCTACAAGACAGGGACATAAACCTTTCTGATGTTGAAAATAACAAAAAACCTTACAATTGTTCAAAAATATATTATCAAATCAAAAACGTTGAATACATCAGGGTTCAAATTTTTTTGTATGATTTTGTATCTGAGTAAAATGTCAACCATATTAACATAAATGTTATGAATTTGTCAATGTACATAATGTATTCTATCATGTATTATCTGGAAGAAAACTTTATCAAAGTGCTTGTAGCACTCGTTTTCTAATCCCAACTTGTATTATCATGTTAGCTTCTATGCATTTATCAATAAAATAATTTTTACACCAAACTGCTTATAGGCACATAACGAAAGGCAAGACATACCCCTTTTTTCCTTTTTCTTTGTCAATGATATCATAACATTACTCCTGTTCTAAATTTATACATTATGACATTTATTATAAAGGAGATATCATAAACATAGGTAAATGAAATTTTTACACATTTTACTTATACTTTGCTATTTTTGCAAAATTCGAGTACTATGTCATTCATAAATTTATTAAAAAGCACGTTTAGAATGTGTATAATTATGTGACAAATAATGACTTTGTGTCAATGTAGTCACGTATAGTATAAATGCCGTTCACAAAAGCATTTGCATTTACTAGTGCTATATAATAAGGAAGACTTGTTATTGTATGTTTTAGCAAAATATTTTGCATTTGTGCTTTTTATAAAAGGGTTGATGCAATGTTTAAAGTACAAAGTGTACATTAAGTGTAATATTTACATTTTATCTATTTTTTTCATATTTTCTATAATAAAAAAAATTACTTAGAAATATTGTGTCAGTTGTTTAAAATTACTTATCACTTATATATATCAACTTATATATAGTTGTTTTATATATATCAATTGAAACATTCGTTAAAAACAAAACACAAAACACTTAATTAAAACAAAACAAAACAATATCACTCAATTAAAACTACAAACCTAATTTTATACTTATAAGTTATTGTTTTTAAAGGCGGTCATTCGAGATTTTTATGAAAATCTAAGAATATATATCAGTTTTTTCGCTATTTATTCCTAAATTACATAAAAATATAAAAATAACTCTACGTCGTTTACTTCTAATAAAATATAACATTATAAATGGTTTATGTACAAACTTTTAGGTCAGATAAAATCAAATAAAAGGAAGAAAAGTAATTAAGCAAACAACTTTTTGTTTTGACGTTTGTTAGTTTTTACCAGTTATTTTCCAAAAATTTCATAGAACGCACTTTACTGAAGTGATTATAATTGTTCTTTTTAAATTTTCTTTCTTGTATAATATATGGGAAAATTTGAGTTTTCAACGGTCAAACCTCCGAAATAAGCTCTAAGATCACCTGTTTTAATCTGAGTTATAAATTCGTATTCAAGAACTAACTGCATGGGACTTTTCTGAAAATTCACCGACAAATTCTATTTGAATGTACGTTTCTTGAACCGAATTTATTTCTGTTCAATTCTTTTGTTTCGTCTTTCATCTTGCAAACAGTTTACGATTTCTAGGTATTACAATGTGGATATATTACTGCTTGAATTATTATCCCAAGGCTTTTGGTGAAAGTGAATTAATTATATTTGTACATTTCTGATTGGTTGAAATAATATTAAAGACCTGTAGATGGTGCTTCAGTATACTCGGTGTTAGAAAGCTCATTAACAGAACTGAATTTTTGAAGGAATTTGTATGTCTGTATGTTTAGTTTTAAAGTCTCAATAACTTTTAATATAGTAGATGATACCCAAAACATATGTCTGTATTATTGATACAAACAAAAAAAGTCACTAAAACTAAAACAAGAGAAATCTGGAAAACACTATAGAACAATAGCAGTTTCAACTTAGTGGAGCATTTTAAATGCAAAATGATATACGTATTCACAGCGTAATCCCAAAAATGTCTGATATTATACAGGGTATAATGGTACATATATTCAGCATAATTTTAATAATTCGTGGTATTGTACACGCATCATTTCGCCTTTTGATAATACACGCATAAAACACGCTTCCGAATATTCGTAGCAGTCGAATCAATTATATATTAATATGATACACATGTATAACGTGATCCGATTTATGTATAGATTAGCTGGTTCAGATATTCTCTTTAATTTGAAATAATTCAGTTATATTCCTGATAACTGTTATTCTTTCCAAATTGTACATAAGTTATATTGTAATACCCTCCCATTGTTTAACATACTTTTATCCATCTATAATTAAAGCACTTAACCATTTATTTTAAACATGATTATAGTTAGTATTAATAATGTAGATATTAAATATGGAAATAACAATTGTAGCCACATACATAATATATGCTTCAAGTGGATAATAACTCCTGCATTAGGCGAGGGGGCGCTGGTAAAATGTGCAATACAAATAATGCAATGCAGGAGATTCCCACTTTTAGCAGTGTGCTAACTAGAGAATCAAAGACGCGATAAAAAGTTAAAATCGATTAGTAACATACATAAATTGAATAAAAAAAACAAAAGATGGATGAAAGAATCATTGAACACAGACACAGAAAACTAAAGACGAGAAACACGAACGCCATTTAAATTAAGGGTGTGGGATGGGCCCTGGCAGGTTAATTCATGTGCTCCGGAATGATAAGCTGTTCCTGATCCTAGTATGGCACCAGCATTTATGCTAAAAGTACTTGTTAGTCGTAAGGTTGGTATAGGAATGAGGCTTCTGGCATAGGTATCAGGTTATGAAACACTTTCAGCCGCAACTACTTAGCTATTTCGAGTGTTTTACGAGATGCTTGATCTTTGGACACACCATTTTTGTACCTTGTCGCTAAAGTCTGCGAACACAAAAATTCTGACATTGCTTCTGGTCGAAAACACAACATTTTCTTAGTCTCTCGTTATAATTTTCTTAAACTTTCTTATATGATTCGAAATAAATTTAAAAACAGTACAGCATTTTATGAAATACAAGTCTGTATTTTATTTTGCTGTGAAATGTTAAAGTCGTACAAATTCTTACCTTTTAGTGGGCATAACAGTTTATTAAATATGTTCAATGTACGACTGAAATTTATTCTATTATATATATGATGAGAAAAGTAGATTTTTGAACTTGCATCAACCAATAGCGTGAAAACGTCCGGAAGGTCTTGTTTATATGTACTTTTATTTTTGCATAGAAAGTAAATTTCGGTCTAGTCTTGTAGTAATGTAAAGAATGTGATTTTGTTACGCATTTGTAATATAAGAATTCTTTAGAAACAACAGCTAGTTTTCTGTAGTCGATTGCTGTTGCAATCAATTTTCTCTTGTCGTCTGTCCATCCGAAACTTTTTTTACTTTCTAATACTGTCTTTCAGAATTTGCCAAATTAAACCCATTGTGTCTGAATGTTTGGTCATTTCTACAAAGTCCCGAGTCTGAATGTTTGGTCTTTCCTACCCGAGTCTGAATGTTTGGTCTTTTCTACCCGAGTCTGAATGTTTGGTGTTTCTATCCGAGTCTGAATGTTTGGTGTTTTCTACAAAGTCCCCAGCTACAATAATGTTGCTCCGTTTTTATGGACGGAGCTTCAAGGAGGTCTCATTACTGGTAATGGAGCAATCCGGGAGTGATTCACACTCGGGAGTTTTATGCATATAATACGCTTTTAAAATGTTTCCTTAAATTGCTACATACTTTTTAATGTCTTTGAAGTTTAACTGATATTTCTACAACACCTTATTTACTTTAATGTCTTAATAAAGATTTATTTCTGTTAAAAATCTATTCCTCTAAAATACTAGCAAACTGAAGTATTATTTTGTATAAATAAAGCACGGAATGTCCTAAAAATCTGTTTTCTTGCCGGTTGTTCAATCAAAGTGAATATGTTTTATGGCAATTGAAGGTGCAAATCTACAGCCTCTTGTTGTTACTGCAACTTGCACAAGAAAATGGTCGTTAAAGTGCACTGAATCAATTGTATTTTTCTTTAAAAGTGAAGACAAATCTTAGTTTTAGAGATTATTATGAACAAATAAACATATCTTTCCACGTACATTTTAGTCACTTTCAAACCAATTACTGTTTACTTTATAATTACAAAAGACCATTATTCCTATCTGGAATTTTTAACAGGCGCAGCTTTGTAAATACAACATGTTTGGGGTTATAGAAGACCTCTTCTGAAGTCAACACTTAAGACCGCCACCACCAGATTGTAGATGCACAGTACATAGACAATTTTTGTATTATATTGAAGAGTCACAACGACGTGTTGACTTACTTCCAGTGTTTAAGGATTTGTATCTTTCCTTTTACTGAATTTGTACAACGCAACATTTCATGGTAAAATACAATACAAATGCTGTGAAAACAATATATAGGTGCAATCGTTTGAAATTGCGTTTTTAGTTTATTTGTATTGATGACTAAAATACAGAGGTGGTAGTCGGGAGGTGGAACATATACATATTCTGTACTATTTACTATTAAAGAAACAAATTTTCATTTTATTGTACAGTTTGAAAAATTGAACAAAAATTGTAGTCATTTTCTAACTGCAGTGTATCTGTTACCGATTACGATAAATTTAAAAAATACATTTTCTTTTTTTTTTTGTTTAAAATTGTTCCAAGAAAGATTTTTCAAAGTTTCATTAACATTTTGCAATTGTTTGGGTTTCTATCATTTATTTTTAAATAATATTTCATAATGTTTATTACAACATTATTTTTTTAATTAGTGCTTAACTGAAATTTATGCATGGACTTTTAATAATTTTAGCGTATTGCTATGATAAATAGTACAGAATATGTACGAAATGTTGTCGAATACTATATTTTTTGTGACCTCAGGCTAGAATATTCGCCGACAGTTTAAGGACCACCTATTAATACTGAAAGCACTTTTTACTGGAACCGCAACGCATAAAACTACCAACAAATTATATTACATGTATCACTGTACTGCTATACATATTACTGTAATATCCATGTATATATATATTAGTATGTATTTAGTATACCATGTATACATACAATTTAGACAACATGTCTTGAACCAAAAACAAACCAGAAACTTTTCATTTCTACAAGCCTAAAGCGCCACTCTACACCTTCAAGATCTTATGTCCCCTCCCCCCAATAAAAACTTGACGCAATGATATAGCTGAAAAATTGCTAAAAGTGGCGTTAAAACACCATTCAAACAAACAATATAAGTCCCACTTCACCTTAGATCCCCTCATAACATGCTGAGATAACGGACATGACCGTTATAGAACCAGTGTGTGTTAAGACTCATTAGAACTGTGCGAGAACTAACTAAAGCTTACTAGTACTAGGACTGTTATATATAGAACGAAAGGTTTCGATAAATTTTAAATTTTTTACCAGCAGTTAATGCTGAGATGGGAGACGCTATTGTTAAGATTGCCTTAACTTTAAAAAAAGCATTTTCTATGAAATAGTCCGTTATATATCATTCTCTGGTAGTTGTATAATTTTAATAATGTCCAAAAACTTGCAATAATTTAAATTGAAAAAGATTGTTTCATCTCAACAATTTTGTTCGACATTGTGATATTTATTACTTTAGCATTAGATATTAATGACGAAAACGAGTTGACAAACAATGAGTCAGGTTTAATAAATCATAAGAGTGAAATTTCATCTGTTATTCATGATTGCCATGAATATGAAGTTACAGCGCCATCTTAAAATGGTCCAAACACATGACAAACAAACTTTTGTAGTTAGGGTCTTTATCGCACATGGGTTAAAATAATCTGATTATTTTCATTAGTTAACAGACCCGAAATTACTAGCCTATATTCACGAACAGAGCGGTAATAGAAATGATGTTATCATGTTTTGGGTATCTGTTGTTTTTTTCTGTCGAAACTGGAACCATTTCAGTATCTGCCATATAATGCTGCTAGTAACAGAGAGCTTCAACACATGAAAACCTACATTTTCTATTTTCAAACGTATAAACAATAAAATAATGATACAGATAGACCGTGGAATATGTAAAAAGAGACAACAATCTAAGTTCAACAACAACCCATTTCCTGGTCTTAAATAGAAATTATAAAAATATGAGCGTTGCTTTAAATTTACTTAAAACTCAATTGCCGTTTGATAAATATGCTACATGTAATAGGGGCTCATTTAACCTCTTTGTTTCGCATATTTCCTCGGCCTTCGGTTCGGGGAAATAGACAAAACCGTGTTACATATCAATAACCTATACAACTAATATTAACAAGTGATTTACCTAATAAAAATACTTAATGACAACCTGTCACGAATACTTAATTTAATCACAAATAAATATTTTCAAAGGTGTCAATTTCACTGTTACAGCTTTGTATCTTCATCAGCACATCATAAAATTATTTTATCACAAACCGCAAATTTTTGAGGAAAGATAATTTAACGCTATTTTGCTCGCCTTTGCTCAATAAAGTGAGGAATATTAATATGTTATGATGCGGTCTACCAGAAAATTATTCTGTGGTTATTCAACTTTCTTTCTTTGATAATTGGTGTACATACAAACCCCCATCGAAGAACTCTTCATGATTTATCTGCAAGTCAGCACTTTACGGGCTTTCTTGATTTTGGAATGTACATGGATGTTCATATATGATCCTTTAACCCATTGCACCACACTACTTGACATATTGTCAGTATACTAGGCATGTACAATTACACAAGGAAATACAAAAATCTTACCACTGAGCCTTTATACATACATCAGAGACCCAACATATACAAACAGAGACCTTGACACTCAATTTATCGAAACAAATGTTAGCAGTCTAGACAAGCAAAGCAAAAATTAATACAAAAAAAATTAAATAAATAAAAACCAAGTCAGACTGATAAGAAAATCTAAAATAGAAACATTTATCTCTTTCTTGAAAAAATACAATTTAAGATCGTAATGACAATAATTAAATAATATAGCTGTAATATATTATGTATATACTATCTGATGTTCGTTTTATTGAGCTATAAAAACGCAAACGTTAACATATTTTAAAAAGTTGTGAGTGAACGAAGCACAGTTGTTCATGATTTGTTTGTTTGTTTGCATGATGTTTAACGCCACTTCTGTTTCAGCAATTTTTCAGCTATTTCAACGCGTCCAGTTTTTATTGGGGAGGGGGAGCTGGAGTACCCGCAAAAAAACCCGGACTTCGGTAGGAAAAAGTTGTTCATGAACCTCAATAGTATATTTAAAGGTTTCTTAATGAATAATATAACATGGGTTGGGTCTGTTTACGCCAATGGTGTAAACAGACCCAAGCCAGGTTATAGAATATAACCTGTTCAGAACTTTGAAATGTTCCGTATAATGAAATTTTTACTATAAACCTTAACAATTTTTAATGCTAAAAACGTCGACGACGTCAATGAACTATTTGAATTTTAACGGCGTAAGAATAAGTTATAGGTCACGCAAGTTATGTTTTATAATATGGGTTGCTCGATTTGAATTAAACAATCAGATTTCAGCTTATAAAGTTAACACAGCAGTCATGACGGTACGAGTATCGTGCATTCGTGACCATTAGTGAAAATAACAACATAACACAGCAGCCATGACGATACGACCATCGTACGTTCGTGATCACTAGTGAAATTAACTTAGCACAACAGCCATGACGATACGACCATCATTCGTTCGTGATCACAACATAACGGAACAAAAGGACAATAGGACACTATGACACTGGAATAAATAACGCTGTAAACCAAATATTGCACGAATTAACAAATTATTACTACATTTCTCAGACATGTTTCAGTAAGATATATATTTTTTTCTTAGAGAACATATGGAATATATTTATATCTCTGAAAAGAGTTGTATTTGCTGCTCCCACACCAAAAAGTACAATCCCTAACCGAGTACAACCCCTAACCGAGTACAATCCCTAACCGTGTACAATCCCAAACCGAGTACAATCCCTAACCGAGTACAATCCCTTACCGAGTACAATCCCTAACCGAAGCCATCCGTATTTTTTCTAAAAGTAATCATAACACCTTTTCATAATTTGTTGATTCGGGATAGTACTTTTGGGGTGCTATATGAAACTATCCCTGATCTCTTTATTTCGCATTATTGGTATTTTAAATAAAAATAACACAACAAACGTGGTCGATTATGAAATGCAATTGTGTTTAAATGTAAGAAACTGTAATAGGTCAATAGGATTACAATTACAACTTATAAGTCTGCCGAACGTCAGAGAACGTCGGTTTATATATTTGCCCGCAATTGAAAGTCGAACTGTTAAAAGTCGAACAAAAATCGATCTACCGAGAAAATGGCATTTTGTATAAAGGAACGGGAGAAAATCTGGGTCAATGTATATATACCTGAAATTTACATTTCTCAGTGCGGTAGAAATATGCCAAAATAATACTGAATGCAACGCTGTACATACATGTACACCTGGTCATTTACAGATGCGTTTTAAATAATTGTCTGACTTTAGGTGCCCATACAGGAAAAGGTCATATGATTTAACGTTATCAAGACAAACTAATTGAAACAAATAAAACATTAAACTAAGGCCATAAAATTGGCAACTTAACCCACTAATTAATTAACAGCAATGCAACGGTACGAGTTCTGTTATACACTTCATTTGTGTGATTCGAACAAACACCAAGAAGACAATAAAACTGAGTTTGCAACAAAAAACTTAAGCGAACAGACACATTCACCAAGTACAATTAAACAAGCAGAAAGTAGACAACAAGAATATAATAAAACTGAGTTTGCAACAAAAAACGTAAGAGAACAGACACACTCACCAAGTACAATTAAACAAGCAGAAAGTATTTTGCTTATAGAAATTGTATAAGCCCTGGGGAAAATAATTATAAATTATAAATAAAACCAAACAGCAGACAAGACCCAAACAACAGACTAGCCCAAAATGTCAAATGTTCGAAATCAAAATTACCAAGCAGTCAATACCGTGTCGAAAACACAAATGTGCAAGAATGGCATATAAGAAAAAACATTTAACACGTGAAGCGTAAAACGTATTGCAGCTACATTCAGTACGATAACACGTGAACAAACAATAAATCAACGCGAAAATGGGGTGAAACATCCGGAACACAATTTTGACTGCTAATGGAAACGTCATAGATAAGGGCGGAGAATTTAGCCAAATTAGCCTACTCTTTTTTCTATATTTACAAAAGTGGACCTAATCGCGCAAGAAGTGTGGAAGTGTCTAAACACGCTCCCCACTAATGCCCGCGTTAGGCTTTCCGCACTTTAGCCTGACAACCTCACAATAAGAGGTCTTCATCTATATGCAACCTGGGAACGCACCAGGCAGCTCTGTAGGCCGAGCACTGGAAAATTTCCCAGTATGATCCCAGTCTTCAGATATGATGCCGAGGACCCGAAGTATTGTGTAAACTGTGGTACCATATAGAACGACTTTAAGGCAAGACGTAGAGATACACAGACACAACATAGTTATCGAGTTCGAAGACAAATGTTTCAACAATGTGTTTAAACTCGGGACGAACTACTAGCTGATGACATGTTTTTTACTCCTATAAAACTGACTTAATTCAACACTTATACCAGCTGAAAAGAAGAAAACACTTGTACTTGGCACTATAACTTTTATACACAGATGGTGTTTGTCACTGAATGATATTTATTACCTACAATACAAGCATGCCAGTGAACCTGAATAAAGAAGACTACATATACAATTCTATCTCATTTACGCCTTGATTAACTCTGTCAAGTTTTGTTTTATATAAATCAAATAGATGGTCCACTATTTCCGGACTTGACTATACCGAGTTAACCAAATTTAGTACCGTATTGTACAAAAGTCAACCGTTTCCAGGACTTGACTATACCTAATTAGCCCAATTTAGCACCGTAATGTACAATAGTCAACCGTTACCCGGACCTGACTATACCGAATTAACCCCATTTAGCACCGTATTGTACAATAGTCAACCGTTACCCGGACCTGACTATACCGAATTAACCCCATTTAGCACCGTATTGTACAATAGTCAACCGTTACCCGGACCTGACTTTACCGAATTAACCCCATTTAGCACTGTATTGTACAATAGTCAACCGTTACCCGGACCTGACTATACCTAATTAACCCCATTTAGCACCGTATTGTACAATAGTCAACCGTTACCCGGACCTGACTATACCTAATTAACCCCATTTAGCACCGTATTGTACAATAGTCAACCGTTACCCGGACCTGACTATACCGAATTAACCCCATTTAGCACCGTATTGTACAATAGTCAACCGTTACCCGGACCTGACTATACCTAATTAACCCCATTTAGCACCGTATTGTACAATAGTCAACCGTTACCCGGACCTGACTATACCTAATTAACCCCATTTAGCACCGTATTGTACAATAGTCAACCGTTACCCGGACCTGACTATACCTAATTAACCCCATTTAGCACCGTATTGTACAATAGTCAACCGTTAGCGTAAAGCGTAAAACGTATTGCAGCTACATTCAGGACGAGAACACGTTAACAAACAATAAATCAACGCGAAAATGGGGTGAAACATCCGGAACACAATTTTGACTGCTAATGGAAACGTCATAGATAAGGGCGGAGAATTTAGCCAAATTAGCCTACTCTTTTTTCTATATTTACAAAAGTGGACCTAATTGCGCAAGAAGTGTGGTGGAAATGTCTAAACACGCTCCCCACTAATGCCCGCGTTAGGCTTTCCGCATTTTAACCTGACAACCTCACAA
Source organism: Limnoperna fortunei (assembly GCA_944474755.1). Taxonomy (NCBI): domain Eukaryota; kingdom Metazoa; phylum Mollusca; class Bivalvia; order Mytilida; family Modiolidae; genus Limnoperna; species Limnoperna fortunei. The sequence continues at coordinate 89,010,795 of OX104112.1, read as the reverse complement.
TAAGAGGTCTTCATCTATCCGGAACCTGGGAACGCACCAGTCAGCTCTGTAGGCCGAGCACTGGAAAATTTCCCAGTATGGTCCCAGTCTTCAGATATGATGCCGAGGACCCGAAATATTGTGTAAACTGTGGTACCATATACAACGACTTTAAGGCAAGACGTAGAGATACACAGAGACAACATAGTTATCGAGTTCGAAGACAAATGTTTCAACAATGTGTATGAACTCGAACGAACTACTAGCTGATGACATGTTTTTTACTCCTATGAAAGTGACTTAATTCAACACTTACCAACTTAAAAGAAGAAAACACTTGTAGTTGGCACTATAACATTTATACACAGATGGTGTTTGTCACTGAATGATATTTATTACCTACAACGCAAGCATGCAAGTGAACCTGAATAAAGAAGACTACATATACAATTCTATATCATTTACGCCTTGATTAACTTTGTAAAGATTTTTTTTATATAAATCAAATAGATGGTCCACTATTTCCGGACTTGACTATACCGAGTTAACCAAATTTAGTACCGTATTGTACAAAAGTCAACCGTTTCCCTGACCTGACTATACCTAATTAGCCCAATTTAGCACCGTATTGTACAATAGTCAACCGTTCCCCGGACCTGACTATACCGAATTAACCATTGTACAATAGTCAACCCTTTACCGGAACTGACTATACCGAATTAACCGAATTTAGCACCATATTGTCCAATAGTCAACCTTTTCAAATTATTGAGAACAAGTTAAAACTTGTGCGAAATCGATAACGGAATTGGGCTCATTTCGACAACGATATAATTATACCCCCCCCCCCCCAAAGCAAACTTGTTTGGGGGTATATAGGAATCACTGTCTGTATGTCTGTCCGTCTGTCCACATCCCTTGTAAGCGCAACTCCTCCTAAGCCGCTTGATGCAATTTAATGAAACTTAGCATAAAGGAAGTACATTATATGTAGATGTCCATGAAGTTATTGACCTCGGATATCATTAAGGGGAGATAATTGGACTTGAAAGCGAAGCTGGGGTATCGCTTTGTGAGCCTGCTCACAGTCCACACTTGCTTTGATTAAGTAAATGATACGTTGACTTGGAATGCTAAATTACTAATCAAATTGACTGAATAGATATATAGAGTGCGAAAACTTTGGAATGGCACTTTTCACTTAACCATTTTCTGATTTAACACGCATCCTAACTTAACCATAACCTTAATATATCCTGATCGAACCCGAACACTGACACTCAATCTAGAGACAACCCTAGCTTTTTCTGATAACCTACCTCTATTTTTTTTTCAAACACTTAAAATAACCCCATCCTAAGCTTTAACGCTATATCTGTCCTTAACCTAAGTCTAACCATAAATCTAAGCCTGGTCCTTATCTAAACCTAGCCACAGCCTTAACACAAACCCTTTTACCTTTAGTCTTAAATTAACGTTAACATTAACCCTAACACTTACCGAGCTATACGTGCACATTTATAAATATATTTTCGACTCTAGTGGTATTTCATCCAGTTACTAATTCTTCCATGGACATGAACTTAAACCCTAACAGTAACCGAGCTATTCACTACCATTAACCTCATCAAAACCAAACAAGAACTCTATACGCTAAACAAAACTTTAACCTAATACCTTTAACATAACCATAACAATAATATAACTTTACCCAACCATAACCATATACCTAAAAAAGCCCTTACCTAACCCTCACCCAAACTAAAATATATAAAAATATCCGACCACTGTTATTGAAAGGTTCGGGATTGAGTTAACGTTTATGTTAGCGTTATGGCTAGAATAGGGGTTAGACAAAGGTTAGTAATAATGTTACATTTAGGGTTTACATCTAGTGTTAGGTTAAGATCTATGTTAGCGTTATGGCTAGAATAGGGGTTAGACAAAGGTTAGTACTAATGTTACATTTAGGGTTTACATCTAGTGTTAGGTTAAGGTCTATGTTAGCGTTATGGCTAGAATAGGGGTTCGACAAAGGTTAGTACTAATGTTACATTTAGGGTTTACATCTAGTGTTAGGTTAAGGTCTATGTTAGCGTTATGGCTAGAATAGGGGTTAGACAAAGGTTAGTACTAATGTTACATTTAGGGTTTACATCTAGTGTTAGGTTAAGGTCTATGTTAGCGTTATGGCTAGAATAGGGGTTAGACAAAGGTTAGTACTAATGTTACATTTAGGGTTTACATCTATAGTGTTAGGTTAAGGTCTATGTTAGCGTTATGGCTAGAATAGGGGTTCGACAAAGGTTAGCACTAATGTTACATTTAGGGTTTACATCTAGTGTTAGGTAGCGTTATGGCTAGAATAGGGGTTCGACAAAGGTTAGCACTAATGTTACATTTAGGGTTTACATCTAGTGTTAGGTTAAGGTCTATGTTAGCGTTATGGCTAGAATAGGGGTTCGACAAAGGTTAGCACTAATGTTACATTTAGGGTTTCGGTTAAGTTAGCGTTAGGTTAAGGTCTATGTTAGGGTTAATTTAAGGTAAAGATGAGGAAAGGGTTAATATTTGGTTGAGAGTTGTGTTATTGATTGAGCTATGGCAATGGGCTTATAGTTAGATTAAATGTAGAGTCGAGTTGTTCTTAAGGTAGGTTATAGTATAGCTATTATAGCTAATAATGGTTAGTTTAAGGATAGGTCTATGCCTGCGGTTATGAAGTTTTAAAACTAGGTGAAACGGATTATATATGTATTATATACATGTTAGCAAGATGAATAGAAAATTATCTCTAAACAAAGTGTTCGTATAATGGATAACATTAATTCGAAATTAAAACAATTAAGGATTAACTACAAAAAATATTTTCTCCATCGAGGGATAACAAAATTTCCGTTTTGCACATTGTATAATCCGCGTAGCGGATTATATTAAATGTGCACAACGGAAATTTTGTTATCCCTCGATGGAGAAAATATTTTTTGTAGTTAATACTTATAAATAAATTCAAACAATAGAATAAACTCAACAATTTTATTTTTGTAACTGGATATTTTTGAAAAAAGAGATCAACACAAAAACTGTTAGTTTCCCGTGGAATAATATATGACGTCAAACGGCGCGTGTCTCCATGACGATTAAATCTGTTTTCCATCCTCTGATAGAAAATATTTTCCAGCAAATCAAAAGTCAGTATTCTCGCAAAATTTATTTGTAGTTGAGTACAAAAACTACTCAAAGTATTTTTGTTTCACATAGAAATGTCAGAACGCTGGATATAAAGGTCCTAAAGATGTCGTTGATTCCTTGTTTCATTTAACTATTAATTATTTAACTCACTCGCTCTGAACGATCTTGTACGTTACAACCCTTCAGTCGGACATTATTTTAATCTACGTCAATTACTTCTGCTGACCAAACCCTAGTGTTTTGACAACTTTCAATCCCCTCTACCCCGCCACCACTTTTACGTCATGTAATGCGACAGCAGTCATGTCGATATGTAATGTTATGTCGTCTTGGCTATCAATGGGTATAAGATCAAAGGAGTCGTTACGTAACAATAATATTCTTTTTCCATTTATGAGATACATTCGTATGTCATTATTCTACTTGAAATTATTTTGAAAGGGATTAAAATTGTAAAAGACATAATTTCGATTTTGGTTTTCTAAAATAAAGCACAATTATATGTGAAAAATGGGCCAAATAAAATAAATTAAATTAAACTAGACTTTAGTCTAAATAAGGATGCCGAGTGTAAATTTAATATTAGTTTTTTACAATGTATAACAGAAGAGTAATAAAACAAGAAGCTGGACAAATCAATACACTATTGTTTTAACAAACTTAGTACTTGTAATTGTCTTAAACTAATCTTTTACATTATAAAATTTTGCAAATGTTTGGCCTGTGTTAAATAACAAAAGTATAATAAAAAAAACCAAACAATGTTCTTAGTGACTTTAAATATATTTAAATAAGTTATAAAAAAAACCTCAAAATAGTATATTTCTTCACAATTAAAAATGTTTAGCACCGAAACAGACGAGTAGTCACAGTCTTTCTTTTATCTCAATTTGTTTAAAATCCAGGAATAAATAAGTTGGAGCGCCGAGTCAATTTATTTTTTATTTTATTGACCATAACTACAGTATACAACTATACCATGGTTCCAATATAGAATATGCAAACACAAGCCATACAGACACGTTATGTAATATTTTGTACATTCATCTTTGTTCTATTATGACTTACCGTTCGGAATTGTCTATAGTACAATCGGAATTGTCAGAACTTCATGTAGTACGTTATGAGGCGTCATTTCTATCAGGTAATAAACAGATGCACTGGACACAGTGGGCTAGAAAAAAAATCAAATGTCAAAAACATCAACAATTTTTAGACGACGTTTCAACGTAAAAGTATATGTGCGTGGTTTCAAGTTTGTGAACTATTTATCTGTTATTCTTATGGTTTTACATGAATGACAGAGTACTTCATTCCTTGTATTTTGTACGATACATCTTAAACCTGTTTCAGAATATATTCATACAACTAGCATTAAGTTTTTGTACTAAAATAACAACAACCTGACAGTACTGGAATAACGACAAGTCAGACTTATTGATTGTGGTGTTTCGGTGGCAAAGTCATCTAACATTGATTATGTGCCTGTCAACATCGAGGTTGCGGGTTCAAAATTTACTGCAGGTTGAGTGTGCTCGACTCCAGCCTAAATTGAATATGATTGATGTCAAAACATATCAAGAAATTCCTGAAATTGCCGAAAACCTCTTTCAAACAGAAATGAACGTTATTGTTGCCATAAAAAAATTGAGAACGATCAGAGTGGTTGTTGTATGAGTAATGAACTTTTTATATATAACGTAAGTCCAAAAAATTATAATAAAACAGACACAAGTTTCGTAAAAAACTCATTTTAGCAGCGGACAAACTAAAACATACTAAAACCCAAGAAGACGTGCACTCCATAAATATGTTAGTGGACAGTGTTATTGTGGTTGTCGTAGCTGAAATATTTACATATAGATACTTACAGGTAACTTTATATATACACAATTAAGATGCTTAATGCGATAGCTGCCTTTCTGAAATATATCTTGGGTGGCATGAGGTCGCCAAAGCTAACAAGGAGTCGAGCAGACGAGTTGAACCCGACTGCCACTTTTGAAGTTGATATATTTTGTTTAAGTGACACCACTACATAGTTTAACGATTCGGAATGTTTTGTCGTTTTATGGAACTTTAGCCAGGTCGACAAAAAAGGCACGATTTTCTGCTCAACACTTAATAGTCAATACTGTAATTGTGGTCAATATTTCCTGTTCGTTAGTTCATCCCATTTGCCCAGTTGCTTTATTGTTTGTTGACGTCCTGAATATAGCTAAATAATAATTCTTGGACTTTAAAACACCTTTTTTTTTATTTACGCCACTTTCCAAAATTTGCTAGCTATATCGTGCCGTCCTTTATTTGGGGAAACCCCCAACCTTGGATACGAAAACAAGCAATCTTTGTTAAGTACGGGGTCGAGCACACCCTGACGTCAATGCGAATCGAACCCGCCAACTCAAAGTTGACTGGCACGTGATATATGTTTGTTTGTTTGTTTGAATGGTGGTTTAACGCCACTTTCAGCAATTTTTCAGCTATTTCATGGCGTCCAGTTTTTATTGGGGGAGGAAGCCGGAGTACCCGGAGAGAACCCCCGACCTGCGGTAGGAAAACTGGCAATCCTTGTCAATTAAGATTGGAGTCGAGTACACCCTGCCTGCAGTGAGAATCGAACCCGCAATCTAAGTGTTGACAGACCACGTGATCAATAGTAGACGAACTACCTTGACCACTCGGCCACCGAGGCCCCTCGTGATATATGCATTAGATGAAATAATCCATAGCTCAAATGTTGCTTTTATGGTATTTTGTGGGGTTTTTTATGCTATATATTGTTCCAACTGACACGCTTCAATTTCGTAAAGCAAAATTAGTATAGAAAGAAATAATGTAGAATAATACGATAATTTCGACTAATTTTAATAGTCTGAACAAAACTCGCCGAGAAAAAACAACGAAGCAGGCTATGATAAAATTGAAAGCGCAAACTCTGTTGCCAACATTGTCAAGACTAATGAAGGTCATAATTGTGTGAAAATTCTCTCCGATTGAAAAGACGAAAGGAAATTATCATTGTCCTTTTGAATGAACATTGGTATGAATCATCAATAAACTTTCCTAGTCTAAAAATGAATTAGTGAATCATAGAATTTGTAACAAAGTCTTATTTAATGCATCTTTCGGCAGCTATCCAGATTGTTTTGTGTTCTGTAAGAGGGTATGGCGGGATGATATTCGTCGTCGACACAAATTGTCTTTTTTTTTCTAATTTTGTAGATTTTGTCATTCTAGTACCTGAATCATTGCAGTTAACAAAATTTTGGTTAGTCTTCATTTAAAAACTATTTCGATACATCGGTTTTTTAATCCTTCTTTTAAAAGATTGAAAATTAAATAGTTTACATTATAAGTCGTGTATTGTTGATTCCTATGCTTTATTATAAGAAAAGCTGTATTATTGTTTAATAAATAAAACATTATTATTATTAAGTTATTATTTCGTTTATTCAAGAGAGATTTAGTGCATTTTTAAATAAATTTGAGATGTTTAAAAGAATTTAACAGAGATACTGAGACTATATTTTTTATTAATAACTGAATAAAATCAATACTAATTCGTAAGCCAGGCGGAGTTGTCTTCCTGTAGTACTTTACGATATTGGTCGGCGACAATGTATTTTTATACCAGACACTGATAAATTACGTAATAGTTTTGTCTGTCTGGACATAGAGGTAAGCACTTGTCTGGTTACTTAATCAATAACTTAAATTAATATTTTTACATCTTTGTAAGACTTTCGTGCATTTTTTTTTCTTGTCAGCTTTAGTGAAATATTTTATTCGTGATTTTATTTCCTAAACAATACATAAATCAATCGTATCAAAGCATTGCAACGTAATGAAAATACATGTACAGAAAATTCAATTGAAGCTAAAGTACCTTTATTTAACTTTAAAACTTATCACTTTACCACATACGCTACTTTAATAGCTTTAAATAATAGCATGATTCATCATCATTTAAATTCATCAAGAAATATCAATCTTGTACGATTGTTACTTAGTTTTATCAGGGACAGTCTATACTAACTACTATATATTAGTATAGACTGTCCCTGGTTTTATTGAGTATTCATATACTGAATGTGTTTTTATTGTCTAAGATACAAGAATACGTGTATATTAAATTTTTTTCTGTAATCTATTTTATTTCAAAAATCATGTCAATGTTCCTGAGAAATATTGTACGTTTCTTTGATTGTAGTTTGTATGTTTCTGATACACCGTGTGTAGATTGTTTTTTTTTTAAAACTTTTTATATCATTTTTAATAACAATATTTTTATTACTAAGTAAATGGTAACACATTTATAAAAATAATAAAACTAATTAACAATTATACTTAAGATAAGAAGATTGTTGATATTTGTTTTACTTTAATTGATGACGTATATATGCTATTGGTTGTACGTAATTTTTTCGTTGATATCTTTTAAAAATATATCAACGATACTCTTAGCGCCAAAGATTAGACAATGTATTGCATAGTTATTAAAAAGGGTTTGATATAAACATAATAAAACATTATTTCTTTCTGCGCGCGCAGACACCAAAAAGGATGGAAAACCAACTAAAAAGTGAAATTATTAATATTTTCAATAATACATGAGTAAACTCACGCTAGTAACACACCCGTAATAGAAGATATTTTCAAGTATTTTAATGTACATCTGTATCAGGGTTCCATTTTTTTACAACACTAAAATGCCACTTTTTCTTCGAGCTTTAATAATATTCTTTGTAAATAATTATTTTAGTTAAACTTCGAAGTAAAATCACCTTATGACTAGGATGTGACGTGTAATTTTGTTTTTATTAAGTAAGAAGTGTGTAATATTAATTTAAATATTTTATAAAATCATTCATGTAATTAGCGCCACCTTAACATGTATATTACATAACTTAATATAATTCTGATAGTAATGTTAACCACGTTTTATAAAACATTCTTGTTTAGTATCACATGTTAAACAAATCTATGTCTCTTGCTGAAATACTACTTTACACGCAATATGTCATACATTTTAAATCACCACAAAGAGAAATATAACAAATAAAAAGAATATGAAACAAATTCCAGCTTGTTTATTACCAACAATTTCAACAACAAAAGTTTGAAATATCGGAAAATACAGACTCCAATATTAGTTTTTTATGTGCAAAATGTCATTGGTTTTCAAAATCTTCATACAATTTCCCTCCATTTTATAGCAATAACAAATGTCTATATTAGAAAATAGGGTAATGCCAAGGACGAAATGGCCTGATTTTCATAAAAATAGATAATGATACAATAGCTCTGTACTTGACTTTGGTTAATTAATCATATTAGTGCATGTTTATATGGGAAGCTTATGTCAACAAAACTTCTTTGAATAATTGATTGTCGAAAATTCGTTCTCAGTGTACTTTTCGTGACATAACAATTAACAGGTTTAAAAAATTAAATATCAGGTGTAAAAACAAACGAATATTGAATATAATATTATTTTACCTTTCTCGAAAAACGCTGCTGTAAGCTTCTTTTATGTTAATGAACATCGATATTTTTGCACCAATCGTATAACTTGTTACTTGAGGCTGTTTTATCTAGTTTAAATACGAGGTTCAACACAGGGAACTTCCTTAAAATGATCAAAAGTTTTTGCATTGTTTTATTTATATTATGAACAATTTGTTATATTTTAATAAACAACTAAGGGAAATTCTTTCCATTTAAGATTCTAAAATGGTAAGAAAATTTATATTTTCGTCATAAGTGTTGTCTAATAATGTCTTTTTCTGTTATTTCCTTTCAAATATCAAAATATATTTTACATCTTGACGAAAGACAATCAAAATACAAATATGTTAAAGTTAAATGTTAAATCATAAATACACTGTTGTGGAAAACTACAGCTACGTTTACAAAGCTTTAAAAGAAAACTTATATAATTATTATTTTAAAGTAAATTTACATGTTCAAATTGAAACATTGAGGTTTTGTGGCCCATTTCGGATAGAGTATTTTTTAATAGTACCTCGTTATATAAATGTAATATAATATATATATATATATATATTTATTTAAACTGTTGGCATGTACTGATGGTTTGATATAGTTTCATTATCAACGATAACATATAATTTGTATATAGACAAAACCATAAAACTAATGTTATTTTTGAGCGATTTCGACAATATTAGCTAGAAAATATCGAAATTGTTCATTTGATTATAAATTACTCCATACAGCTGTTAAACGCATTTACTGCCAGCAAAAATCTATATTAATGTTGACATATTTATGTTAATGTATGGATCTTAGCTTTTGAGATGATAAATATACTCTCTTACCTTATATGGCAATTCTTTCAGACAAACACTAGTGTTTTATATGTTACTTCCCTTTATTAATGTGTTTGTCTTTTACGAGGAGAAAACAATTTATAAACTTTATACTGCAAGAATCGTATTGTATAATTCATTAGAAACATCGTTAATGATATATTTTACAGAATAACACAACAGACTTACAATGTAAAAATCTTAATGAACAATAGCTACCAAAAGTTTGGAAATACAACTTTTTTGAACGATGATCAAATAAAAAAAATACAAAACTCGGACAAAATTGTTTATCACAGCCTGTCTGTTATTTATCTAAATTTTTAAAGACAATTTTTCTAATAATGAGTATGAATGGAATTGAGAAAAAATTTTGTTGAAATAAAAAAACTTGTGGTAATTAATCGCATGAATAAATCAGTAAATTAGAAATTCACTTGTTACTATTGTGTTTTGTTTAATTAGAACTGAAGTAATTTTCGCAATAATTTTTGGCAAAACGTCGTATTACTTTGAAAGTTGAAAATACTTTTCACTTTAAAATATTTTTTTTCAATTAAATCAACATTAGGTTTTGTTAAATTGAAGCGTAAGCTTGGAACCATCCATCGTGTTGATTTAATTTAAGATGGATCCAAGAATAAGAAACTTTGGTATACGATATGCCGCTACGTTTAGTCCTGTCTTGTTACTATATTTGACACTATGATTTCCTGAAATAGTTGATCTACAAATTCAAGTTAAAATATGGACGCTATTAAATATTTCTATGTCGATTCCCGTATACAGAACAGTATGGAAATACTTGTATATGTTCAATGTATGTATTATTAAAGAATTTTCACACAGAGATATAATCCCATTACTTCTGGATATTTAGAAAATATAATAAGAATCACTACTCTATAATATGATTACACATGGAAGAAAGTAAAAGTTTAAGTTTGATTATTTTATACCCGTTAATGTTTTACACTTTTCTCTTTAATTTATATAGTTACTAAATGATCAGGACAATGTTTAATGTAACTTTCCTAAAATATGCCTTAAGACATTTCTTAGGACAATTATTAGAATCATCTTAAGACATGTCTTAGATAGCACAACGAAGCCGTTTTATGACCAGAGTAGAGTAGAGTAGAGTAAAGATGGTCTTAAGACCACCATTGCAATATTTATGTAGGAGACAGACGTTTACCAACCGAAGAAAGACACGAAAACAAAATATATAGTTCTTTCCTCGGCTTAAGTATTAAGTATTTTATTTATTTATTTATTTATTTATTTATTTATTTATTTATTTATTTATTTATTTATTTATTTATTTATTTATTTATTTATTTATTTATTTATTTATTTATTTATTTATTTATTTATTTATTTATTTTTATAATTATATTATATAGGATATGTTCACACATCTTTGTGTGAAATCAAGAATTTTGTGTAAAACAAAAACAAAAAAAACCTTATTAATGTACAAAATGTTTTAATTTTCCTAACCATTTTGTTTAACTACATCTTCAGTTAGGATCATCTTAAGATGGTCTATAGTCATCAAATTTGTTGTCCTAAAGTTCAGATAAAAATTAGAAGATATCGTAACTTTAGAGGTGTTTGATGAACCGATATAGGATAAAGATTGGTCGTAAGACTAGGTCTTAGTCCTATAAGATATCTTCGTTAAACCGACCTCTGCTCTCTTTTCAGTTTGAAGTTCCAAACGAAGAAACAAATTTAAAGTTGTACAAAAGCGAAAAAATTTTACATTTACATTCTACTTTAGTTTAAATCTTTAAATTTAAAAAAAAAACTAATATAATAACTCCTTCTTAGAAGTTATGAAGTTTGTTTTAGGTGGTTTATTAACATTTTGTTAAAATAACATAATAATTTTATATTTGTTCAAAATTAAGAAATATGAAACAATTATTTTTTTTCAAGAATGTGTTTATCACGTATGATCCAAATAATAGACACAAACCCCCAAAACTATGACAATATTTAAAATTAATAAAAAGCAAATTTAAATTGACTCTCGAAAGTTCATTTTCAACGTTATTTAATATCACAAAAATAATTTCGGTTCTACATTGGCAATGTTTGTGTACTACTGTTAAATTTATTGCTAACGCATCAAATAATTACTGTATTTTTAATGTTTTCATTTAACCATTTTTGGACTTATCTACACTAATATTTTTCATAAGTACTGATTTAGAAAACATTAAATGGTGTTCTCTATCTTTCTTTGCAAAGTGGTTCTCATACAGATGTTTGGTTTAAATTGAAACTGTAACAATTATATACAAATGAAAGTTGCATATGCATCTTCAAAACTTTAACGATTAATATTTTTTAGTGTAGCCAACAAAATGTCGTAAAAAATAATAATAAAATTAAGATTCTAATAGATTAAGGAGAACCAAGTAAGACATTTTCACAATGTCTAGCAGATCTTCTTTACCTAATTTGTGTCGTTGTAATATACTTACATTAAAAATTAAATATTATATTTCTTTAAAGTTATCTTAACTGCATTTTCCATTTCTAGCCAATCTCCACAAATATCAATTTTTTCCATATAAGCAATTATAATGTAAGCAGGACTTAAAACCTAGAGAAAAATAATAACTAAACAAATATTTGACAAAAGGTATATGATAATGGAATTTTATATAAAATAACCGTCCCGACACGCACTAACACACACAAATTACTTTATAGTAAGTTTATATTCCAATATACAAATTTGACTGTAAAACATAATGATCATTGAAATTAAGTTGATTGTTTGCTGTTTAAGAAGTCATGTAGCAAAGGTTGTAAAGCAAAAAGGACATAGAAACTAACAACCATGAAAACGTTATGGAGTTTCAATTTATTTTTATCCTATTCTTTTAAGAACAAAAGAAGCAACATTTTTGTTGGTAAAAATTGTTAATTCGAACTGGGAACTATTTCTTTTATTTTAGTTTTCTATATAGGACCAGTAGATTCATTAAAAGAAAAGTCAAAACATTGAAATCTTAAATAATAAAATATTAATGAGATTTGCAGATACAACTATTGAACTTCAAAGTTAAACAGCCATAAAGCAACTGTTGGTTCACAAAAAAATAGGACATCAACGATCACCAATGCCTGTTTGCAAAATTCCCAAAACCATTGAAGTCAAAAAAGACTAAACAAACCAGAACCATCAACACTGTCTACAGACAAAAACACAGACACTACACATAACTGAATTCTACTGAAACATTCGAATCAAAGCATGTTTCAAAATCATTGCTATTTATTTGAATAGAAACAACTATAGCAACGGAACACTTGTAAATACACGTGACACATTTTTAAACGCGTAAGACCGTGAAGATATTTAAGCTAATATTCAGATAAAAAATTTATAAATCGGGCTTTGTAAATATTGTTTACCAATATACAAATTGACCACAGAATTCACACCACTCGTGTTCTTAGGCTTTTGCTTATTTCTAAAAATCATTAAACCATTTGTTTTACGGCTTACAAGATGTAGATTTTAGCCAGGGGATGACAATCTAATCAGAGATAATTTAGAAAATGAAGCACTCTTGTAAATTTAAATTAGCTCATGGAAAATGTCTGGCCATTTCCACTTATAAATGATGATTTATAATGTTTAAAATATCTTTCCAGCGATTACGATGGACTGCCTGTCGCATTAAGAATAATAATTATCAACTTTGAAAAATCGTTTGACTTAAATTATAAGTCGCCTATTCAGCAGCCGCTAATATCGATAATTTCAGCAACCCTATAAGTAACAAATAAAAGCTGACAATAACAATTTCCATCGTTTATTGTTTATTAAGAAATTGACAACCACGAGGCATGATATTCAATGATTAATAGTTTTAGCAGTTATTTTTTGTTATGTTCAATTTTCAGTGTATTATAAATAAACAATGACTGAACACACATCCTATGACAATGTATATACATAGGATCTAATGTTACACGCTAATTTCTATAACAAACCCAATGATAAGTTTGGTAACAATGTAGTCCCAGTGTCAAATGTTGCATATAACATAAACAATTACCATTCAATAACCGAGGCCAAATAATAATTTAAATTCCATAACAAAAACCCAATATTAATTTCAGAAACTCGTATTTTACAAATTATTTGCAATGAATACTTGAAAACCTCTCGAGACGAACAATAATCTTTAAACTCACGAGCTATAACATCAATCTGGTCAACATTAAGTGCCGTTACAACATCCCGCCTGACAGACCTGAATTGACAATGATATAGATGACTGGATTTCCCAAAAATCAGAACTTGATTTACTGATCATACTTTGACCACGTTTTAATCAAGTTTTTTTCTAGGCTATTCTGTACCGATTTGTAGCCGCCTATTAGTGGTATTTGGTATAAAGCACATAAATAACAAGATTTCATAGGTCATGTCCACAACCAACATTAAAATTTGGGCACATCTCATATTCTTATGGAACCAATCAAACGGTGTACATCATTGCACGAAATTTCTCTTTTGTACTTTAAAATTGAGTGTTACATATTCAGCAGATAACATCACACTCTTTTGCATTCGGATAACCTTGGAGGTGCAATCAAGTCTACAAGCATGCTTTATTGACCTTGACATGATACCACAGCCGTTCATTGTGTATATTGTCAACCTTGAAATAGTTTCGACACCGAGTGACTTTTCTATGGTTTTTATTATTAGTTATGTTTTTTCCAATATCCGGTATTGAAATTCTATACAAGTCATCTACAATGCTATTCTTATTAGGTAAAATATATTTAAGACGAATTATAAAATAACCAATCAGTTTCTCTAAATTATTTGTATTTGGACAAACCATATGATCTATAAGGTAATTCACAATTGTACGTTGTAATATCTATCACTATGTTTTGATTGATTGATTTTACCCCATAGGGGATAGTTGTATACTGTTTTCGGTTGTCTGTGTTTGTCCATCCGTAACTATTTTCGTCAACTGATTGATAATAACCCACAGGGGATAGGGGTATACTGTTTTCGGTTGTCTGTGTTTGTCCATCCGTAACTATTTTCGTCAACTGATTGATAATAACCCACAGGGGATAGGGGTATATTGTTTTCGGTCTGTCTGTGTTTGTCCATTCGTAACTATTTTTGTCAATTCTATATTTATATATGGTAGAACACTGGGTATCGCTACAGGGAGCATTAGCTTACAGTAACTTGTTATTGAACGGTTGCTTAGTGTCCAGCGAGCAAAAACTTAGTTATATTCAGGACAAAACAGTAAATCAATATGGGGAAGGGGATTGACTCATGAAAAAATATGTAGAGCGAGTAGGGAGAATTTAACCTCATGTGGCAGCTGCAATGAAACTATACTCTTTTCTTACATTTACAAACGTACAAGGTCTTCTACACACGTTTTAAAGATGGGTTTCTAGTAGAGTAAAACCAGAAACCCGTCACAAAACAGCATGTCTATGTCGAAAAGGCAATATATAAGAATGAACTCCATAATCTCAGTTCAAACTCCAGGCAAGAATAACTGTAGATAGATCCATCATCAAAGACCGCTTAACACACTCTCCATGCTTGAGAACAATACAAAAATATCCAACTAAAAGTAACTTGTTCCAATTAGTTATTACATAGTGTCGTTCTTGATGTTAATCGACCTGATTTATTTTTGTTTGTTTGCCCCAAAACATATCAAATGCTCACATAACATCACATTTAACATAACAACAGAAAAAATATTAGTACATTGTGAAAAAGATTTCTTTTTCTATACTACCTTTCCCTTTGATGGCGGTGTAATACTCTTTCTTTTCATGGTGTTTCTATATCTCAGTTGACTCGAGATACTTGCTTTATTTTTAAATATTTCAGGTTTAAGTGAAAGTAATACATGATCTGATAAATAAACACAACCATTTTCATAACTAAGTTAAAACGTGTACTATAAATTCTTTCACTGCATATACAATCCGTATTTACTAAATAAAATATGACCCGAAAACTGATCATTCTCCATAGTCCTTACCTTCTCTTAATGGACGGAAGCAGTGTTCAAAAAGCTATAACCTTTTGGCGCGCACTTCCAAACAATTATACAACTAACTATCATATATTGTCGCAAAAACTACTTGCATGTTCTTTTATTTTAATGCCATTACCCGAATCTAACGTCAATTTCATATTTCTAGATAACAATGGGGAAAAATTGTTAAAGCAATGGTGGATCATGTTGTAGTTTAAACCTGTTATCGTTTCACATACAATGCATCATCCTGGCAAGATTTTGGTAGATTCCCTGTCCTTAGTATTATTTTTTACATGTAATTGTTGCTCGCTTACTAGTCTCCATCTTTCAGACGCTTTAATTACATTTGTGCGTCTGGATTCATCTCTTATCAATACGCCCGAAAATGTGCCAGAGTTTTTTGATTTGATGTTATTTTTATTGCCTAAAAATTACTTCCGTTCATATCAAAAAGTGTATAAAAAATTGTACTGAAGTTTACATTTGAATATTTTAAAACTTTTATCAATTAATTAAACAAATAGTATTGTTATGCACAATTAATAAAGAATCTTACTGTGGCGTCTTTTTAAAAGTAGTGACATGTTTTCATGGTTTTCCTGGTGTAGAAATTGTTTTGTCTCTATTCACTAGCGAAATTAAAACAAGGTTATCCCAATTATGAATGTGTCTGGGTGATCGAGACTACTAGTTTACTAGTTTATGCTAAGACATGTACCTATAGTTAAATATCTAAGGTCTAGCTCCATACGATTAGCTTTTATCTTTTTTACAGTCTACTATACACTATATTTAATATTGTTATAAAAAGCAAGCAGTGTTTTTAAATCAAAATTCAACAGTTTTTTATACACTTCTTATCTTTAATAAGTATACTGTAAAATGTTTAAGGATTATTTTCTAACTATCTGAAATTGTTTTACTTTTTTTCTTTGTATTTTCTACATGTATAAGTAATATTTGTTTCTTTGTGTATTCATATTCGCTTGTCATTCTTGTTTTTGTATTCAATTACAAGCAGGCATAGTTGCAGCCGCCGAGTTATAGTTGTATCAGGCGGTTTTGTGTGGTTCATGTTGCGTTTTGGTTTACGTTGTAAAAATCTTTCTGCACCTGAATTTTTATAGAGGCTCGGGATCAATTTAACTTACGTACAAAAAATGTTTTATAATGTATATTGGCCTAGTAATCGTGTTGTTCTTACACGCCCGTATGTTACTAATCTTTAAAAGTCGTAAATGGTCGTAGAATTATTGTTTTTTCGGAGAGATTTTCGTTATATTTTTACAAACCAAATCTTATTGTGAGTTTTGTATTTATATCCTCTATATATTGTCTTTAATAATATGGTATGTAGATAATCCCAAAGTTATAAAATGAAGATGCAAATGAATTAAAGGAAATGACAAAACCTTAAATTTAAATCATGGTAGCAAACGGGCATTTGATTACATAGAAAAACTTTACATAGATCACTCTATCCATGGCGGTAATTTTATGATATTTAAAAAAAATAAAAAAAATTATCAAAAATGATTTTGCATTGGAAGCACATCTTACTAGGCTACCAGTAAATGACAGGCAGTATATTACTTAATTTAGATTGTCGAACATAAAGCAATTGAAATTGGTAGGTGGAACAATACTGCAAAAGTAGAGAAAGGCTTTGCATTTTTGTATAGAAGGGGATGAGTTCCACACTCTTTATATATAACTGCCAAAATGAAAATATGTAAGCAATTAGAAGTAAATTTATTCCCTATTATTATTTCAACAATCCGACATACTCAAGATGGAACCGTTATGCAACCGTTCACTTTTGAAAAGAGTTTCATGGTTTATAAAACATGTATCAAATCTTTTGAAGTAACCTCTTATTATACATTATATATTTGTATTTTCTTCTATGTTACAATTTTTTTGTTTCTGTCTTGTTTGTATACCCGTCCATTTTGTCATTTGTAAACTTTGTTTAATCCTGTACCTCATGTTACACTGTATGTGTCTGAGCATTGAATAAAAAGTCTAGTCTATTGAATGAGACATTAACAAAGGAATTTGTTGTAAAATTATCGAAAAAAGTACATAATTTTGTTTTTTCTCTAAATCTTTAATACTTTCAAACAAAGTACATACTCCGTTTTTACTCTAAATCTTTAACTGCACATAAAAATTAACAACAGATCAATTATTTGTTTTTATAACCCTTTTTTAAAGTTTCGACATATACCTAAACTGTATACCCGCGATTGGATTGTTGCATTGTTGGTGACCAGCCATCCTATCAGCCTGTTAGTAACAATATATTAAAGCATGCTAGTAGCGCGTGGTCTTTAGGCAGTGACATATTGGTACTCTCTCCATCACACGTATATCTTCCGTTTTTTTGCAACCCACTGTTCTATTCCTATTCCCTTGTTTGATAATATTAATTGATTACTTGTTTGTTTTCTAAAAATGTTCTTCCTGAATATTGTGGAAATACTAAAACATTTAATTAACTAAGTCTAAAGTTTAACCTACAGCAAAGTTAAGCAAACGTTCTGTACGAATTTGGCTTCGTCAAAGAATAAACTGTATGTACATGTAAACGTTCTTTGTAGATGGTATTTAAAAAGAAGTATATTAGATTTTGATACAATATATCTTAAGATTTTTCGTCAAATATTTCAGGTATCGTTTTTCTGATGTTCAAATACTACAACTTTCAGTCAACGTAATCAAGTTGAAGTAAAGAAAAGTCACAGAGAAAATGTACAGACCTCTTATCTTCAGTTGCAAGATTGTAACGTTGCTTCCTGAAAAATTAAAAACAAATGAATAGTTAGGATTAAATCTATTCACTTCAAAATGAAACCAGTGAATCTTATGGAGGATAATTTGAGTTAAGTTGTCATATGTTGGTTAATGGCATCTCCAAGACAGATCTGCGTTTAGAAGTTGCTATAATGAATTGTGGATAAATTGAGGCGATTTTCCAGAAATAACCAGAAATTTAGAAACGAGAATAGTGACATGAAAAAGAATGACGTTGGCTTAAAACTTATTACACTATATCTCATTTGCCAGTAAAATTAATTGTTTACTAAATAAACTTGAAGAAAAACATATCAATTAACATATTCCTTCAGAGTGACCAGAGATTTGAACTATCTATCAATTAACATTCAAAAATCCATGGTAGAACATTGTAAACATTTATAGTTGATAAAGAAAAAATACAAGAAAAAAAAACAAAAAACACATATTTTTTTCTTTTTACACAAACACACTTTAAATGGAGGCTAATATTACATGTCGTTTTAAACACTCGCTGTCCACATTATATGATATTTTTCAGAAGGTAAGGCTGTGATTTTTGTCACTTATTCTCTGATAGAATGATGGATTACCTAGCGGTTCCCTCTAGATTACTCTAATGCATGAATTAAAATGCATTAATTTGTCTGTCTGTTTGATGGCCTATATAAATGTTACAAGTCGTGACTGCGATAAATTCTGTAAACTTCGCTGCGTTAAATGTTATTCAAAATATGACTTTAAACGCCACAATGCGCATCACTTTGCAGAAATTGGTGTCAAACTCATTCCGAGGGTTTAATAAGAACCATTGGGTCTTGTTGTATACAGAGCTTTGCCCTTCATGACAGATAAAGACAATGACCACTAATAGTTAAGAACATGAGATGTGTTTTTTGAGGTTTTATGCGATATATTAAAGTTTAAAAGTGAAAAAATATTTTCTAAAATAAATTTTTATAAGTAAGCTGCTAATTAATTGTAGACTACTAGAAGGAACGCCAACACAGTAATTCTAACCCATATATTTCTTAGAACCTGGAGGGATGTGATTCATATTGTAAATAAGAAACCCACAAATTTTCTTCCGAATTATTCGTGTTAAATACAAAACATTCGTTAATCTTCAATAGAATTTACTGTAACTTAATGACAACAGACCTCACATTACCAAGAAAATATGCAATTTGTCATCCGGGTCTCTCAGTTTTAAAATTGCATGATAATTAGTGTGTCTATTTTACCATGAATCGTCATTTAAAACGACTCTGTCTCATTCTTTAGAATGCCAGCACGTAGGCACTCAAATATGACACGTATTAGGATTATAAACACTTGTACCCAAACACCTGTAGATGTGTTATAAATAAAACAGTTAATATAGCACGGTGTCATCAGTGTTCATAAAGCATTTTTGTTGATGATAGTCTATCTGTAATCAACTCCTGATGACACTCGTAATATATAGTTTAGTCGTAAAAAATGGAAGAAGACAGAATGCTATTCGACAACTAAGGGTATCACAACCCACTTTCAGATTTTGTGTTTGGGATTTTCAGTTCGTGCTGAGTATGTCTGGGTTTGAAACTGTCCCTTAACCTTCGGCTCTTGTTGCTTGGTCTGTTTCCTTGAATTTTGTTCAATGCAAAAGACTTTATGTTGTAAGTCGTGTTTAAAGTTTACAGTAAATTGCTGTCAGTAAGCATATTTGCTGTTTGTTTGCGTTTTAGGTATCTTAAAATAGAGTTTTCTTGCTTAGTAGAAACTGTGGTTATATTGATTGACTGGCATCGCTTGTAGCATTTCTAATGACATTCAGTTGTATAATATAAATATGGCAATAGCAGACATACTATTGTTACTGCCACTGTACGAATCAAATATAGAAGTTTTTACAATATCTGCCATGAGTATATTGTCATAAAAATGATCTTCTATGCAGTGTATATAGTAGAAAAGACGGTAACCAAAAAGGGTAATTTAAAAAATAGGTTAATTACAATACGAACAACGACAGAACAGAAAATATACACGATTAATATACATTAATACCAAAAAAAGAATAAAAATACTCAACAATTTTTAAAATAATGATTGCTACAAACCTAAATGTTGCTAATTAATAAAATAACATTACCAGATATATGTAAGATACCAGAACAAATTATTTAGAAAACAGAGGCGAGAGTTCTACCTACATTGGTTGTAAATGCAACATCCTGTATTAGTTAGGCGATTCATGGCGGGTAAAACAGCCATTGTTGAAGCAAGGTGTATGTAAAGGGTTGAACAATTTGGCATAACAACAGATATATCGCTATCAGGCACCAATAACAGTGTTTACAATGTTCCCTTAAAGTGCAATGAACTTCTGTAACACTCAATTCTGCGGCTGGGTTTTGTACGTCTACAACCTTGAAACCGCTTTAAAAAGGGTTTGTATTCAGAAGCTGGTTTCAATTTTACACCCCAGTTTTTCTATAGTTAAAAACATTTTGCCACGCAGTCAGGTGCAACGAAAGACAGTCTTAAGATCGTTTGCTTGAGTACGAGTAAATTGTTTACATATAATATATATATTTATATTATAAGTTAATGTACCCGATGATCTAAATAGAGATTATAATGTTTTCTTTTATCTTTGCGTGAGTGAGATATATTGCCACGCTTATTGAACTATTGTTTTCTTAATGTGTGTTGTTGCAACGCTTAATGACACAATATTGCATTATGCTTTGCTTTATCTGAACAACAGAAGTGTTTTGGTACCGCTTTTAAAAATAATATTGTTCGTTCTTTACGCTTGACTTTTTTCTATTTCATGACTATTTATGTTGGACTAAGAACTATATAATTGTTTGCTTAAATAATTTTGATTGATTGAGATGAAAGCGGGAATACTGGATACAAGAGTGAAATTTGATTTGACAACATGTTACTAAAAATATTGTTTAACGAGCGTGGTATTACCAATCGTGGACATTTGAAGTCTTTTTCCTGTCATGGTGCATTAATATACATTGCGTATAACCAGAGATCTTTATAACAACGATATTTACGGTATGAAATTTTTTATCTAAATGTAAATTTTATTACTCGATACGCGGGGTAAACTTCATAAAAACTATTTAATAATTATAAATAATAATAATACTTTATTTCCATAAGCATCTCAGCAATACTAATATCCAGAAAAAAGGACTTTGCTTTAAATTTATTACATCATCAACAACCTTTAAATCTATCAGTTAAAAGTTATCGAGTATTCCCAAGAACTTCGTGAAAGTTACCTATAGTTCGATTATACAGAGCGAGTAACTTTAAAAATAATATCTAATATAACTGTACCAATTTTGTAACCATTTACTTTTTTCAATATAATAATATTTATAACAAAATAAATTTAGTAGGAACAATTAAAATCAAAACTCCTTCAATGAAAGTTGTCATAACAGACTTATGGTGGTCCTAAGACAATCCTAAACAATATAATAAGATAGTCCCAAGTCTTTCATAAATTATGTTTGCCGACCTGTTTTTGTACTCTTCCGAGTTGAGTTCCTAGAACGCCTGCTGAAAAAGAAAGACTGGTCGAGAGCTTTAATTTCACATTCCGCTTTATTGATGATCTTTGTCCCTGAACAATGCACAATTCGTGATTATTTGCATTTTATCTACTAGAACCCTAGCGAGCTTGAAATTTAAGACACCATCAATACACTTAGCTGGGTTTCTTACGTAGAGCTACGTCTAGAAACAGACTCAGGTAAACTACAAACTAGATTCTACGATAACGTGATGAATTCAACTTTCTAATTATCCACTTTCCATTCCTGATTAGCAACATTCCAGCAGCTCCAGCGTATATGGGTGCATTTCATAATATGATAAATCCTGCGATCAGTATTCAATATTTTAGACCGCTCACTGCTTTTGACTACTAGGTTACTCCAACAAGAGTTTGTTGTACCTAGGTATATGTTATCCTTCAGAAGTTCTTTGGTTGCCACTATTGTTCGTGATGGGAAATCCAATACTCAAAACGACTGGACATTTTCCTAAAGTCATAAGGCCTTTGTAGTCTTTCCTATTCCCGGATTTGACATTTTTCCTAGACATGACAATGAGCAACTCGACTAATATTTAATTACAGGCAGGCACTGCCTTAAACATCCAGAGCAACTAAGTGCACCCATGATTTTTATTGAGTTTGGGTTATTCACTTTCTGTTTTTGTGGTTTTTGTTTTTGTTTTGTTTTTTCATGTTTGTCAATATCCGGACTTGTTACTGTCCCTTGACTTTCGTCTCTTGTTTATTGGTCGGTTTCCTGGTAATTTTTCTTTCTACGACGTGTCATATAGGACATATCTGAGGATAGTTTCATTGACACATTATTTGGCTGCAAAAGTTCTAAATCGAAAAAAATATCATTGAACAATTCCACAATTGCATGTGTGGAGCTGCATTCAGTATACAACCTTTAATTGAAGTTTTACAGACATAGGTTGAAAGCTGTAGGAGTTGATTACAAAAAGGTGCTCTTTCTTCCCCGTTCTCCAGCCGCCACACCATACTACAACACTAATTTGCACTTTTTGCGGTAGTTTAAACGTTAAACCCTTCTTGCGTTTGCAAGAACCACTCAAAGAATGCAGGAAAAAGCCTTGGAGCAACCCATCTTTAATAGACATATTTTTTCCAGTTCTCACGCAAATGTATCCATGAATTTTATGGACTACTAACAACTGTCAGATAGATAACATTAAGCTGCCTGAATAGGGCATATATTACAACCGACAATCAACATTATACAGGACTACAAATAAGCAAAAACCAACGGAATTTATAATGGCATTGCACCTTTCGACGGGCTTCTACAATTTGTACAAACACATTTTTTATTTCCGAAAAAATCCCATTGCGTCTGTTGTATATTAAGGCGGCTCTAATTACAAAAAGATAATAGATGATTTGTTCTTATTTCGTGTATTTAGACTATTTGAAAATGGAAGTGGAAATGATATAGTAAACATTTAGACAAAACTTTAGAAAATATTATAAGCTTTCTGCAGTGTTCTTTATTACTAATCTTAAGGTTACTTCTAGTAGGAGAGTTTCCTGTGGAAGTAAGTAAGTAGGCGAAACAATCCATATGCTACTGTAATAAGCGCATGTACAGTATAGAGAAATAATTACATTGCTTAACTTCAAACAAAGTAAAGGAAATGTAAATATTCTTCGTAGAAACTGTTCAATATCACTTTTCCAAAGAAAAATTCATTATCTGCAAAAATGACTATATTCAATTAACGTGTTTGACACTAACTCAACAAGCAACAAGTGATTGATGCATCATAACACATGGCATATTCTATACGATATTATTGATTTGTAAATATATTTTTTCAATAAGCACTACTGTATACAGATATAATACTTCAAGAATTGAGTTTTGTATTGGTTTAAATTAAGCCTTGCAAAAAAAGATTACGTTGCTACGCCACGAAAGTTGATTTTTTGTTATAACACGACTATATAAAAGTAAGCCATCATTTAATGGACGCTCTGTTCTTGTCGGGTTAATAAATGCCCTCTACCAGACCCACCAGACCTTGCTCGAACTAAATAATGCGTGCTTACCAATTGTTAAGTACAAATTCAATACTTTTACATAAAATGCATTTGTCAGTGGATTGTACAGAACGAACGTTATAATACGGATACGTCGATCTGTAGTCAGGAAAAAGTAATTGACTCATATGTGGGGGTTTTTTTTGGTAATTAGAGTTATCGAGAAGGACAATTAATGTACCGTTATTTCAAATTTTAGACAGTAAACAATACTTTCGGCATTATATTTATTTATTTATTTATTTATTTTCATATTTTTCCTTTCGTTTGAGTATATTTAATGCACATCGGCAACATTTTATTGTAATTCAGTGTTCTCACTTTTTTCTAATGTATTGTGTACCGCTTTTTTCAACACAAACACACACTCAATCAGTATCATCTAAATTTGACTGTAACTTATATTATGTCCCATAATTATATCATACTCCATAAATTATGTAAAATACTTTAATGATTTATCATCTTCAGCGTGTTTGTACGACAAGTGTTACCGTACAGGTTTAAATTCGTGAATATTTAATTAACCTGGAATTACTAAACATTTCCTATCTGTGGTGCAAAGCAGCGAACATCCATTAAGAACAGTTGGAAGATGAAAATAGCATTATTATATAGACAAGGTCATCGCGAACATAAAGGACAAGGATTAAACTAAAGTTAGAATAAACAGAAGAAAAACTAAACTAACTACAGCTTGGCTCGGAAGAAGTTCTAAGAATATATTAACATAAATGTCGTACTAACTAGAGGAAACCGCACTTGAGAACTTATTAAGCCTTCTTATTAATAAACAAATAAGAAAAACGGCAAAAGAAGAAAGGTGGATACAAATGAAAATTCCAACGAGAAAACGTGGGACATGTTGGACCGGAATTGCAACGTCTTCCTTTCCGTAAAAAAGTTTCGTATAACATGGGTCGGCCTTTGTAAGATTTTCAATATCTTACAGTCCATACATTTCGATACCTCAGATGCCATTTTGTAAGGTTCTGCCAAAACCCACTCCAATGCGATATGAATTATATAAATAGACGAGGCCACAGCATTACAGTACACTAGTTGTGTATGGTATAGCGACCATCGCAGATGAGAGCTATACTGCAACATGCGTATGTAAAAACTTGGGAACAAACCCATTTCAGATGTCAACCACAATCACTTCTGCCCCATTCGCAATATGTAAAACCGAATAATAATAGAATAAATAGATCTTATATAAAAAAAATTTCGTGTATTTATTTAAAACATCGGGATTTGTTTACAAAAATCACTAGCAGAAGACAAATGTAGTCCCGCAATAAATGAGGATTATATGTGGCAGAGGTTATATGAGAACACGTTATGTTGAGTGAGCTGAGCAATCCAGAGAAAATATTGAAGAAGCGCACTAAAATTAATGGAAACGTGTTTTGTTAAAAAATGACGACAAAATTTTTATAATTTTGCAATCTATGACACGCTCTATTTAAAAAAATTAACAATAGTATCACATACATATGACGTCATAATAAAATATTAGAGGAAGACGTCATTCGGCCGAGGCACTGTTTATGTTTCTTATGGATTATAAAATATGCGATGTTCGCATTTATGCTGCGCCTATATTAAAAGTAGTATTTACATAATATTCGACATCAATCCAATATATTTTGTACTTATTCAATCTAAAGAAAACCGTTCTTTGCCAATCACATGTATGTTTAACGTCACGAAATCGACAAGCTCGAAAACTAACTTAGCTCTCAGATGTGAATGGTAACGGAATCTTGATTGATTGATTGATTGACGTCCAGAGAGCAGTGTTTCAGCTATATTCGGAACGGAAACAAGTTAACACTTAATCAATCAGTTCGAGAAAGATGGACCTCAAAAGTTTGAGTGCCACTGAAAAAGTATGGGGTATGACTAGGAAATTGGTAAATAAAAACTAAATCTGAAAGAAAACTGGTTACATTTAAGTTAAAAAATTCCCATTTGTTTACATTTTTTATTACTATATATGTTATTGACGATCGACAAATTTATGTACGTAAAGGATTCGTTTTTAAATTAACAGATTAAAGTTTATTTTGGGATTCACAGGATATTAATCAAATGAAGTTATTTTTATGTGTGTATTGTAAGTCGCGGATACCATTCCTGATGGAGCTAAATAAAGAATGTATCATGACTGTTTTAAGTATAGATAAAATTGAACGTCCTTCCAACGCATGCATTTAAGATGCATGCATTTAAGGACTTCGAACCGAATATCCTATCCTTATTTATAATACTCTTGTGCATCTATAACTATCGATTGAAAACGGAATTTCAAGCCTAAATACACCAAACAAGAGTTTTTACAACTATGTGATTATTCAAATGTGCCTCATTTAAAATGACAGTGTTCATCGTTCATTAAGTGAAAACCCACGGATGTTCAAAACCACAAAATGTTAAGTCTTTGGTAGTTTTGACAACTGTTAATCACCACTTAAATAACTTTGTTAAAACTTCTTTTTAACCAAAACATTTGTCCAAGTACCAAACTAAAATGTAAATTAAAACAAGTAGACCGAGATTAAAGTCTATTTGTACCTAGCATGGACATCTATTCAATGAGTGATCTGGTGATGCTGGTAATAGTTTTATAACGTCTACAAGCAACAGAAAAAAATTAACTTACACTGTGCAGTGATCTCAAGCGGTCAAGAGAAGCCGTAATTAAACTCAACGTGTTTTTCAATACAAAGCTATTATGCATATAAATTCTAGTAAAAACGGTTATTTTAAAACCGATTATTGGCTTGTAAACTCGGTCAAATTGCTCGTCAGTAGGATAACATATAAATGACGTAATAATATATATTTGATATTCACCGCTAAAAAACTTTTAAACAAGACCATCCATATTGTTTTCTTCAGACGCCTTCGTCACAAGCAAAAACAAAGACTTTGTGACGTCATAATAATGATTAAGAAAGTTTTGTCTGTGTCTAATGGGGCTCAATATACAAGTATACGATAAGTCATACTATCAGTGTTTGTACACGAAACAATTACATGTAATAAAGTGATAACGTCTTGTTTCTTCTTTTTCAGGTTTGTTATCAACCCCCTTATTTTTGTCTTCTTATTTTCCTGTGTGCTCTGGTGATTATCATAGAAGGTAGACAGAAACATGAGTAATTATCTTCAAACAGAGAGAAGAGCGGTTATTTTGAAATAGAAAGCACTGTTGTTAAATTTAAACATTGCATTCAATTCGTTATTCATATTGTTAATCTGTAAGCCAATAGTAATTTCAAAACATTGGGTACCACATCCGGAAAATACTTTATCTTCATAAAAATAATGGACAAATTTGACTTTCGCTCAAAACATTATCATGCCATCAATTCAAAAATCGTTTGGCAAATGAGGACGCCTAACATTCAGTCACACGAAAAAACATTAAAAGTGTACTTAAAAGACATGCTGCTCTTGTCAGTAGTTTTACTAAATATGATTAAATAACATGTGCCGCTTAAATAGTCGACCTTGCTTAACAATTAAAAGAAAATACAAAAAACATCAAAACTTATACAAAAAAGCAACGAATTTACTAACTGCGTTATTCTACATGAAGGTAATAACAAAAAAACCAAACATCGAGAAAACTGTTCAAAAAAGACAATCCACAAATCAAAGTCCGAGAAACCGGCAAAAATTAGAGCCAACAACCAAAAGTTGAGCAACCACAGCAATGGTCCTGACTTGGTACAGGCATTTCAAAAGAAATGCTGGGTTCAACCAGGTTTTATGGCATGCCAAACTTCTCGCTTCCATTATTGTAGTATGTGAGTTGGTTAGTTGATTAAAATGGATCGGTATCAAATACCAATAGTCAGTAATAGGTGTATCCAATAATCATCGTAGTACATTCAATGTTCACTGAATTCAAAAATTGGAAAAACTATCTGCAACCATATTTTCAAAAGAGATAGAATATTTATCGTCAAGAAAACGTATTAAAAGGGCGGACGAGTCTTTTTTTCTTGTAACCTTATTTTATGTTTATCCCCAAGAAATTGGTGACGTTTGCAAAAATCAGTATACTCGCTGCTATATTTTGCATACCTGATCAATTGAGAAATATAGACACCGTATGCAGGAGATGCTAAAAGCTGGAATATTGCTGCATAGGTGAGGAAAATTTATAATTTTGAAATTAAAATTGTGTTTCGTTTGTCGTAAATTCTTGTGCTAAGATGACCGTTGGTGTCTATTCGAGGTGTAAATCTAAAAATGATGTAGTTAAAGCTGTTTCTGTGGCTTCTTAATTTCTAATTCTGAAGGATATATTAACGGAAACCACTCAGCAAATTGAGGGTTGTTAACTGAAAGGACTTCATCAATATATCTATATATAAATTTAAAGAACCTTAAGCTTCTGCTTTCTTCTTGTATTTAATAAGACGTCGAAGAAATTCAGTTTCATAAGAATACAGGAACAAATCAGCAAGGAGTGGGCACATTTTGTACCCATTGAAATTTCGATAGTCTTCTGAAGAACACATCCTCAAAATTTTAGAAATATGTTGTCGATCAGAACATCTAGAATACTATAAACATATCCAAGACAATTACGTTTATTGCAAAAACACATATTTCAGTCTAAATTGTTTCACTTATATTGCCGGTAGTTAAAAGCAAGCATTGTATGATATAAAATATGAAATGTTTTTAAAACTACATCATAAACGCAAAACATACATAGAGTATAAAAAGATATCATTGAACTTGATAATAGTAACCTTTTCAGACATATCGAGCTTTATCATATACTTATTGTAAATAACTTATATTTTTTACTGTATGATAAAAGGAATAAATGGGCAAAAATTTTATATTTTACCAGATTGGCAAAGCGGGCTGATATCAAAATGTTATTAACTGCTTCCGAATGTTATTACACGCTTTTCCGCAAGTGTTATCACATGCCTTTCCGTAAATGATCGGAAATTACCGGAATTGTTTACAATATGACGTCGAACGATAAAGCAGACGACATGTATGATACGAATGCATGGATATGGACAATTCTTTGGATTATCTTAAATCAATGAAAACTAACACACAAAAAGAAACAAACCCGTGAGTGATCAGAAAATATTATCTAAATTACTTAAAAACTAATTCGGAGCACATTTCATTTTCCCCTGCTGAAGCATATGGTAAAAAGACCATTACATGACATTTTTGATATCATATGCATTATAAGCCCTCGGTTGATATTAGTCCTCGAGCCTGCGGCTCTTGGGATAATATCAAACCTTGGGCTAATAATGCATATGATATCAAAAATGTCGTGTAATAATCTGATATTATTAATCGTTTGTAACCAAAATATACTAATAAAGTCACTTTATTGTTTTAAAACTATGGAAGAATGACATAGTTTTAAAACAATAAATTGACTTTATGTCTATTTGTACCTAGCATGGACATCTGTATATCCATTGATTCTAATATTGCGTCCTTTATACGCTTTTAGAACAAGTTAGGTTTCTAACAAGCATTGAGGCCACTGTGACGTCACGATTAGAATTCCGACGTCATAAACGCTGAACTTAAAATTTCAAACTGGCAATTTGGTTAGTTGTTTTAAAAAAAGAACAATACCATAGACAGTAAACATTCCGTAAATTTAGTGACTTCTGTCTGTTTCATTTAAAGGTGAATATATTTAATATATAGAAGAAATAGTACACAAGTTATTAATACTTAAACAATTGAGCAAACACTAAATTTCTAGTACCTACATTAGGTAGACAATAAATTCTTTCTTAAACAAATTTCAAAGGTATTGAAATATTACATATAAGTATCTTCTTTGGGTGAGTAGTTGCAACACATTATATTGAATTCATATAATTCAGGATTACTAACTTTTGAGAGGGTATGTCAAAAATGCGATTCGGGTTTAACCCAATTTTAGACAAATTGAGCTTGACTTCAATTTTATAGGTCACAAAGATCACCAGTTATACTGCCGATGTTCTTTTGTTCGCCCTCCTCCTCTTCGACAAAGTTGAAAAGAGGCAAAAAACAAAACAATTGCTGATACAGACGTAAAAAAACTTATTCAACAATCAACGAAACCAATTTTGGGAGTTAATTCCAAAATTGTATTTCTGATTTAAAGTATAAACAAGCACTGATTTCCTCATTGGCTATATTGTAAGAAACTCGCCACATTTAAATTGACATAGTTAATAGTTTAGTAAGTGAAAACCTACGGGATTTTCAAAACCA
The DNA here is from genome assembly GCA_944474755.1 of Limnoperna fortunei. NCBI lineage: Eukaryota > Metazoa > Mollusca > Bivalvia > Mytilida > Modiolidae > Limnoperna > Limnoperna fortunei. Next base: position 88,980,508 of record OX104112.1, on the reverse strand, counting down.
CAAAATGCTAAGAATATTTGATAGCTTTGGAATCTAGTATCAACAATTAAATAGATCTGTTAAAACTTCTTTGTAACCACAATATACTTGTCCAACCACCAAACTAAAATGTAAGTACAAACACCAAGTAGACTGAGATTAATGTCTATTTGTACCTAGCATGGACATCTGTATATTTATTGATTCTAATATTGCGTCCTTTATACGCTTTTAGAACAAATGAGGTTTCTAACAAGCATTGAGGCCGCTGTGACGTCACGATTAGAATTCCGACGTCATATACGCTGAACTGAAAATTTCAAACTGGCACAATTCAATTTTTTAAAGATTTTGCTTCAAAGGTACGTATATTCAATAAAATGCCCAGCATATATTTTTCTGTTAATTTTGTTTGCTTTTACGAAATAGTTTTGAGATTTATCTTATTAGTTTTAATACACAATGTTACCATTTAAAGCGACCTCTTTGAGCCGCTTCGAAAGTTTAAAACATTTAGTAGACATATTAGAATCGAAAAAGATTATTGCAATTGGGCTCTATGCGAATTAGAACATAGTCAGACCTTATATTTGTCTTCATTAAATACTCGCTACCGCTTGGTGTAAAATATTGACAAATATAAGGTCTGACCATGTTCTTATTCGCATACAGCCCGCTCGCAATAATCTTTTTCTTAAATGATCTGGTGATTCTGGTAAGGGTTTTATCATTAAGTCTACAAGCAACTTAAACAGAAACAAATTAACATACACTGTGACGTGACTTCAAGCGGCCAAGAGAAGCCGTAACCAAACTCAACATGCTTTTCAATACAAAGCTAATATACATATAAATTCTAATAAACAAGGTTATTTTAACGTCGATTATTGGCTGTAAACTAAGTCATCAGGAGGATAACATATATTAATGGCGTCAAAAAATACATTTGATACTCATCGCTAAATTCGTCTTGAAACAAGAGGGTTCAGGCTGTTTCGTGTGTTTACTTCAGACGCCTTCGTCACAAGCAAAAACAAAGACTTTGTGACTTCATAATAAAGATTAAGAAAGTTTTGTAAGTGTCTAATGTGGCTCAATATACAAGCATACGATAAGTTATACCATCAGTGTTTGTCCACGAAACAATTACATGTAATAAAGAGATAACGTCTTGCTTCTTCTTTTTCATGTTTGTTATCAACCCCATTATTTTTTACTTCTTATTTTCCTTTGTGCTCTGGTGATTATCATAGAAGATAGAAAGAAACATGAGTCATTATCTTCAGAGAAAAGAGCGGTAATTTTGAAATATGAAATACTGTTGGTAAATTTAAACATTGCGTTGAAATCGTTATTCGTATTATTAATCTGTATGCCAATAATATTTATATATTGTTTCTTTCTAAAACAATGGCAAAGTTTGACTTTCGCTCAAAACATTATCACGCTATCAATTCAAAAATCGTTTGACAAATGAGAACATCACAATGAGTTCGCCCTATTATAATTTCAGTCACATGAAGAAAACACTAAAAGTGTACTTATTAGTCATGCTGCTTTGTAAGTATTTTACTTTATATAATTAAATAATAATATGCATCTAAATAGTGGACCTTGCTTTACAATTTAAGAAAATTAACAAAAAAACATGAACACACTAGATTGCATTTTGTTTACGGGAAAAGAAATCATTTTAAGATATAAAAAAAGGGAATGTTTTTAAACTAAATCATTAAAGCACAACAAACTGATTGAACTTGATAATGGTAACCTTTTCCGACATATCGAGCTATATTAGTCATTTGTAACCAAAATATACTAATAAAGTCACTTTATTGATTCAAAACTATGGAACAATGACCGCAAGTTTGTTAGTATTAAAAACAGAACAATGCCAGAAATAGTCAACATTCCATAAATTTAGTTCTTTCTGTCCATTTCACTCAAACGAATATTTAATATATAGAGGAATATTACACGCTTTCTACCAAAGATTTTATTACTTACTTTAACAATTTTGCAAACACTAAATTTCTAGTTACTATCTTAGGAAGACAATAAATTGTTTCTTAAACAAATTTCAAAGGGATACATGTATAATATTACATATAAGTATCTTCTTTGGGCGAGTAGTTTCAACACACACTATTCTGAATTCAATTAATTTAGGCTTTCTAACTTTCGGGGAGGCGTGTCAAACATGCGATTGTGGTTGAGCCCAATTTTAGGACAAATGAACTCGATTCCAATATTATTAATGACAAGAATCGCCAGTTATACTGCCGGCTTTTGGTGGTTAGATCACTGCCCCCAGCCCCCCCCCTCCTATCCATCCCGACAAAGTTAAAAGGTGGTAAAAAAATGCTGAGACTTAAAAAATGCTTATTCAACAATCAACGAAACTAATTTTGGGAGTTTGTTTCTTCCAAAATTGTAGTGTATAAACATGCACCAATTTCCTACTTACCAACTAAATGTAGATGAGGAAAAACCGAAATGTTTATATCGTCCGTCTGTGAACATGCATCACCAAACAACAAAAAGAGGCTTAATGCACCTTAGATTATGATATTGATCTTTTTGTGTATAAAATTGTTACTTTTCTGTTGTTCTCTCTGACAAAAAGAAGTAATGTTAAAAAGACCCAATCTATAAACAACTGTATCATATAAACGTTGGAATGAACATAGGTTTGCTGCAATCAAAAGGTTCTTATGCAGTATATATATGAAATACTGTAGAAACCGAAAAACCGCAATGATGGTTAAAAACCGCAATGATGGTTAAAAACCGCAACATGCTGGAAATGTTACTGGTAAATGATGTGAGGTGGATCACAATCAAGATTGTATATACTGCGAGAACATTTCAATTATCTAAGAAAACCACAGCTTAAAAACGGAATAGTAAACTGCGATAGTATTCAGATGGGAACTATAACTAAACCACTAACGTAGTGTGTAGTACAATGAATTTTCTCCAATAAAACATTTAGAATGACTATATTACATCTTTTTCTTATAATTTTCAATTAAAAGAGATCATTTAAAACATCTTTTGATATTTTGGAATGTGAACGAGTTGCAGAAATTTGTATATTTATTTAAAGAGTTATGATAATTCCCAAAATATACTTAAATGCCAAATTAAGACTTTTAACGCCAAATTCCAACAAACGTTTTTTTGTAAAGTACTGATATAAAAGTGGATAAATTAAATGAATATAATTTTAGCCGGTGTAGACGGGGTAGATACACTTCTGGGGATACAAAATCCAAACTTAATTTTGTAATATATTCCCCACATCTTCTTCTGCTTATAAGATCGAAATGACTCGTAAATAAAATAAATTTAAAACATAAAAGTTGGTTTAATAAAATTATTTAACAAATTTGTACCATTTCTATAAGTGAAAGCAGAATATATTATTAATAGTTTAAGATTTTCTCTTGTAATCAAAATATAGCATGAATACACAGAAAAACACAGGAAAGGCTGAAAGTTTGTGTTTCCTATAATGGAGAAAAAAATACAACACACTTCTTGTTTCTACCCCCGCCCCGTCATCAATAAATATCACGGTGACTACTTTCGAGAGTTTAAGTCTTAAACAGCATTTTAAGGCAGGACACTTTTGTTTTGATTTATGAAGTAAAACCAATACTAAATACTTTGATTTTCTTATTTCTTATACATAGAAAACAAATACTTACAAAATTTAATTACTACTAGTTGTTTACACCAATGTAAAACTGAATGAAAGAAAAAATCCTTAATAATAAGTATTGAAGATCAAAAAATTAACATGAACATAATTTAAATATACCTTCTTTTATGCCAAAGTAACTTCTCTATCGGGAAAAGAAATAAAAAATACCCTTTTCTCAATTTATGTTAAACTGATGTTGTTTTCATGTTTGTTACATCTGTTAATTTATCAATTTATGCAGCATTTCCTAAACACAGTTTATAAACTTATGTCTAAGTACATCCTTAAAGTGACGTAAATTTCTAAGTAGTTGGTAGCCACGCACTCAAATGATTGCGTCAAAAATCAAGTAGGTCTACACATCATTTTGCTAAGGATGCTTTTATCCGAGTAAACAGCTTGACGTATATTATGATATACACGTAAATGCGTTCCGTATTTAATTTATAGATCGAAAATTGTTGATGTTTCTACGCATACATGTGCTATTGATCACGTTGCGTATACAATGGGTCACAAGTTTTGCCGTTTATGGAAATATATTCTAGCATTTTGTATTTTGGATATGAAGTAATATATATCTTCTAAATTTAGATATATATTACTTAAAAAGTTTAATTAATGTTATGCAATGAACAACAACGTATTTTACAGCAGTTGGTGTATAATTTGCTTGGAAATTTTGCAATCCACTTTTTTACTGAAACGAGACACGGTATGGCGTCCCCTGCCTGTTTTAGCTTTAAGATATACATACCTATATCTTTGATCAATCTTTTAGTTATCAATTCTAGCCGTTTTAGATGGAAATTCTTTTTTGAAAGTTTTGATGTCATCCAATGAGAACACTTCTTTCAAGCGCATCTGTAAAGAGGCACCGACGGGTATAATACATCATCATGGCTGCAAAATAAAGTAATTAGTTACTTTTGTGTTATATTTCTATTAATTTCCATCAGATCAAAAATCGAAAGCAAATTAACAAACTCCGATGCCTTTGTGAATTCGAGATTTAGATCATTCTGATTTTTTTATATGTAAAATACAAAAAATATAGACTATTTTATCCTGTTTCATTTGTTATCATACAACATTATACGGAAAAAATATAACCTAATCAGGTAAATCTTATCCAATTTATTTATTAAGTTATGTATAATAATATACATATTTTAATATATTTGGTTTTTTTTTCAATATTACACAATGTCCTAATTTGCATGCCAATAATTTTAAAAATGATAAAATCCTCGATATAAATATTTGTAATAAATAACCAATATAGTAGGTTATATCTATGTAATCTTCTTTTGTTTTATAAGTATTTGTAATAATTAAGGATGCTGTTTTAACAGTGATCTATTTATTATACACATATTATTGGTATTTTTTTTCAATTAAATACTTTGTGTGTATTAACCAGAGGAAAAGAAAGACAACCCTTTTATAAAAGCAGACACAGTTTTAACTTGACACTTTTTAAATGCTACGTTTTGTTACAGTTTACTGGAGTTACAAATTTGGATATTAACAAACGCAAAAATCAAATCACATTAAAAAGAAAAATGGAAATAAGATTGGTCAACAAAATCGCAAACCATAATGACACAATCTGGACACAAAGAAAAAACAACAACGAGAACTAAAAGTGAGTAACCCAAAACCAATCAAAAACATGGGTGCATTCATTTGTTCTAGATTAGAAGCAGTTCCTTCCTCTAAGTAGATTTAGCAATTCGCTATAGCACGAGCAAAGTTCGTGCTGATTAAAGATGTTGTAGCCCCTCCCCCCTTTTTTGTGTTGCATTGGTATTGTTACTTAAACTTTGTCTAAGGCGCTCCTACATATCTTGTTATTTATAACAACAGTAGTTTATTGCAATAAGTAAACAGTTTAAAACCCTGTCTTACCACCATTTGGCAAGTTTGGCAGGTGTGTTTACTCTTTAAAAAAAAATACAGTGATATGTTCTTATTTTTTTTTTTAAATTTCTACAATTTTGTTTCCAAGTACGAAAAACCTAGAAGATATTTGTATAACAATTTATGTAGTACTCACTGTCAATATAATGTATTGTATTCTTTTCATTCATATATATGATTTTCTGAATAATTTGTGTATTTTCCAAGGTCACAATGTAACCTTGTAGATCTATACAATTCTATATGGTGATATGACTTCAAAGCGACACTGAATGCTTTAGGGTGTATGCTTGAAAAAGTCACAGACTACTGATAAATGCTTTACAAAGTTATTAATGTCCCGTTTCAAGTAATTTGTGTAAATATGACAGCTGACTTAAATATAATAAATAAGGATAAGAATAAAACCGAAAAAAAAGAATTGATTTCTCAAAATCTAGACTGATATTTAAAAATAAATCGAGTTGAGATTTAAGACAATATTAATAACATGATCCACTATGAAGAATTAATTGTGAAAACATTATAAAACCTTTTAAATATAATTTATAATATAGAGGTAGATTAATATCAACTGCTTGTATTTTAAACAATGTAGGCGTTAAGTTGTTTAGTCAGCAAAATAAATTCTGATTATTCCTAGCCACTAACAAATTAAAGATAACAGTCGATGTGCGCAAAAGAAGTGCGCAGACATAACATCTAGCTTTTTGTCTGTAAAATGATACTTTATTGGAAAACCCACTTTTTTCATTGGCTTATAGAACAAACAAATGTGAATTTTAACAAAAATATTTAGTTTTACTTATTTTTATGCAATAAGGTATTTTGGGCGGAAAAGACAAGTGCACAAAAAATTGAACTCTCGTCTGCACTTTTTTGTCAACAACTTACACATTTCTTCATATCTTTTACACGTTTCAGTTCACACATTAATGAGAATTGTAAAGAAATGCACGAATTTACCACACTTTATATTAAACAAATGTATAATTGAAACAAATAATACAGCTATTACATTCTCTTAAACACTGTCGGAAATAAATAAAGCATACGTGGGCAGAGACATGTTGTTTCAAATGCTTCTGAACGAACTAAATTTTCTGTATAAATTATGTAAATACACGTAAATATAAGTAAGTGAATGTTATATTTCTGACCACATGAATATTCAAACGATAGATAAAATAATCACAAAGGACTGTACACATGGTAACAATAATTTTTTAACCAAAAAGGAAATTTTTGAAAAGGATTCTGAATGACTTTTTTCTACTTGAAGCAATTTTAACAGTAAAAATCTCAAAATAAACGAAAATCATCTTCAAGTGAAATAAACTAACACTTTAATTTTTGCTTGTGATTTGTTTCCTAATATGACCACACGTTAACTTTCCAAATTATAATGCTTATGAATAACTGTACATTTATCATCGGACAGGAGAATTTATTCTACAACTATACTTACGTTCCAGCAATTTCGTTACAATGTCTGTTTGAAACAATTCATACGATTTTATAAGAAGCTAATCATTTTCAATACACAAAACACGTGTAAAATTAATGTACATACATTTTAATTAATATGAAATCGTTCATTAGCTCCCCCTTTTTGATGTTATCGCAGCGTGGAAGCAAATTACATTTGGCCTTAATGAAAATTTAGTGTAGCATATATGAATAAATAACCAAATTCAACATCATAACGGAAATGAAATCACTACAGTGTATCAGGCGCATTTTGCTCAGGTCTATTGTATTACATTGGGTCGTATTTCTGTGTTCATTTTGTGGGTTTCTGGTTTTATTTTGGTTTCATTTGTTGTCGTGGTTGTCGATTTTGGGAACTTAAGCATACTCTTCCATAAATTTCATTTAGCTTACCTCCTTTTATGTTCGAATGAAAACTCCGACTACAACCGAACAATAATGAACCAAAAAAATTTAAAAGATTGTCCAAAGTTAGGTAAACTTCCGAACTTTGGTCATTTTGTCCTAATCATTCTCACAGCAAAACATCTATTTTGTCAAATTTATCTATAAATAGAAATAAAATATACAGCATCTGGTTATGAAACAAAATGCTTCCTCGTTTCGTAAAGAGCATGACATTGGTGATTTGTTAAAGTAATGAATTGTACACTTTAATATACAGTTTTTTAGACAAAAAAAGGAAGGAAATATAGTTATTGCAACGGTACGTTATAAATAAGAGTGTAAAAATAATACTTTCGAAGTTTTATTTAGTCTTTTATCAATTGATTGAAATGCACAAACAAAGACATTTTTTTCCAAAAAGGCCAAACTGTAAATTTATAGCGGAAAATTGAATAAAAATAAATAACTGTCAAATTATAACTAATAATTTCATAATGATTATACTTTAATGGCTATCTGCACTGCTATGGACAACATTTACAATGTTGAAGTAACTAGTTTTGCTATATCATGGTACGTTTCGGTATGCATATTTTTCTATTTTCACGAAAATGGAAAAAGAACAAGTCTGAGAATTTGAAAAATGTATATGTCTTTCTAATATTCGATGGCTGAAAGCATCAATTCTGGCAAAAAATGTTAAAAATGCAGCAATTATTATAAATAAACGGCAAAAATAAGTATAGCCACGTGCTTGGATCAAAAAGTTTAACAAATATATTCTTTATAATGAAAAAGTTGTTCAATTATACTTTTGATCTAAGTACGTAATTTTTGTATGCATGCTTGCTTTTGTTAAAATTTAACGATTTTTGTCAAAACCTTGATTTTGACCCAATTTCATGATGTCATTCAGTCTTTTAAATGAATAAAGTAGCTAAATGTGGTAAAGGATACTAATCAGACTAAGATATTTTTATAGCAAAGTTTAAACTGATTATTTAAGATTTCACATTTTGGGCTAATTTGGGTTCTATATGCATATCCGCCTTTCATTTTAAAATATCTTTAATTAAAATAGGGACAAAATCGGAAAATTATCAATAAATAATTCGAAATTTGAATTTAATGGCAATACTAATACTGCCTTCAATGGTTATGTTTTTTTACTCAGTACTTTAAGTTAAATGTAAAGCTCTTACATGTTTTATAAACAATCGGTAATATTTTACTTTTCTTTTAGACATCAAAAATCTATAGGATATTTTGATCGTGGTTATTAATTAAGAAAGATACAACCGAAAATTGTGCAAGTGGCATAAAGCTTCATTTTAAACTACTGTCTTGATAATATATGGGTCTTAATCGGTCCCGAGAATCCGCATTCTCTTTTTTTTTTTTTTGTTGTTATTTTTTATCATTTAATGTATCCGCTTTACGTATTGTTATCAACGACCACATGTTGTCTCAGATGTATATTCCGTTTTAACAATATACAGCGCAATTTTAATTCATTGTAATGTCTGACACCAAAATTTCCAAACGATATTTACCCGGCAAACGTCTGATTAATACATTTTTACAAAATTCAGCGAACAAATAGAGCAAAATCAATTATATTAAAACAAGTAGTTGGATCATACAAGCGTAAGCTCGTTATACCAGAATCATTTACGATCCCTCGTTTGGGTCGACAACTTTGCACATGTAAACTATTTATGTCCGGTCCATTCCAATCACAGTTGACCCTGTAACACGTGTCCGAAGAAATTGGGAATTGGTTAGACATTCGATAATCTCGGTGCTTACCCTTTGATTATATTGCTCGTAAGGAGGGATTATACTTATAATATAATGCAAAAATTAATTATCAACCTGCAAAATTTCGCAATACGTTTTATTTTCATTAGAGAAAGACAGAAAGACTCATGCAAAAGTAAGGTTTTAGTTTAGGATTAATTTTAGTATTTTAATCTGCTTACTTTGTCTGGAACTTTTTAACTAGAAACTCCTACAAGTAGTCTGAGGGTTTCCATGGATTTCTGTAAATGTGTATTTACATAGATGTGTTTGTAACCATGGATATCGTTTTGTAATTTTAGCGTTTTCTAGAAGCCAGCCCTAAGAATCATACGATTTAATTGTGTCTGTCTGTCTTCATTACAAGACCAGAGGAATTAAAGTGAATTAAAAAAGAATGGCTTTTCCGTCAATAATTGAATTTTCTTTCCAAATGATAAAATGATCTAGAAAATACGTGATATTGGACGCGACGACAATCAATATACGAAATAATCCCAGAAAATACAGAATTACGTAGGAAACTGGAATTTCCAACAGATTTTCCAACAAAAACTTAGAATTGTGCCAGGTTGATCACGTTTTGAAAAGCAGACAGAACACATCTACAAATAGAGACAAATAATGGGATATATGTTGTCTTAGTAAAAAACACGACTATAATATTTTGGGATTTCCAAAGAATTTAATTGATTGATCATGTATTGGTTGTTGGTTATATGTATCTGAAGTGTAAATTTCATAAAACACGTCTGTGTACAATTTGATATTCTGAAATATGCTTACTGTTGTTAGTTTATACTACAATACACTATATTGGCGTGGAATGCACCGTTTTTATCTTAAAAAAATTGATTCCTGGTGCTCCAATCTGACTCTAACAGTACAGATGTTTTAAATAAAAAACACAACTTGCCATTTCTGCTCTTTGTATCTTTTCCCGACCAAGTAACAATGTCATTACTGGTTGACATAGGTTTCGTGTCGTCATTATATTGATAAAAAAATCTACGACCCCATAACTGTAACATCATTGACCTGTCTGGAACATAATTACGTGTATTGCAGGATCTTTTGATCAATGACTTCAACGCCAAACTCCCTAGCTGCTCTTGCCACAATTCCCCGTCATATATAGTCCTTCGGGTGACTTGATAACTGGAAATCTTAACATTTTTGACAATGAAAGACTAGGTAATATTTGTTATAAGGACCTAAATACCATGAACATAAATCCATTAAATGCAATTACAACTTCAAATTATTGATGGACTCAATAGAGGACTCTGCTAGAAAATGGGCAAAGCAAGAAGACCAGGAGGTTGATACCTTGTCTGAGTGGCTAAAGGCCTTGAGGTCATTGATTCAAATAAGAAGTGGTAGTTTAAGAAGGTCTATGAGTACTAAATCATCAATCTTCAGAAATGCTGTTAAAACATAGTCCGACATTCATGACAAATATGTTGTTGTGTCAGCAGATAAGGCACCTAAAACAACATTATTGTTATCTTGTTTTATTAATGAATGGGGCATGGGGAGTTCACTGGCAATCCTTATGGAGTGTTCACATTTCTAATTACCTTTTCACTACGCTTTCAAAAGAGGAGATTCTTGAAAATCACAAATCGGTGTTGGCATCTTTTGGTCTTAAATCAAAGTCGAGGAAGAATCTCCGCTTCTTTTATTGGATACCAAAATGTCACTAAAATCCATACAAACAACGTTTCATAGAAGGATCGTCTAAAACACTGTCGCCACTCCTGGCCACTAATTTAACAACAATAATAACAGGACTTCAAAAATACAGTGAAACCCATTACATGAAATGTGGATATGAAAAAAAAATTCAAAAGACCTGATATACATCTTGATGTCTGGATCTCTTTCCCAATGTTACAGCATTAAAATATTTGGGGTTTTTTTCGGCACTCAACACCTTCATCCCTCATATGCAGGTACTAATTGTGTTCCTCTCCTCGCCGACCTCTTTTTTTACTCTTATGAATTCATAGAAGGCCTGCTAAAGAAGAAAGAAAATACACAGGCTCAGAACTTTAATTTTACATTCAGCTATATTGATGATGATTTTTCCCTCAAAAATGCTCAATTTGGTGAATATTTACATTCAAGTTACCCTATCGAGCTTGAAATCAAAGAAACGCCTGATACACTGAAGTCAGACTCTTATTTTGACCTACTTCTAGAAACAGACTCGGGAAAACTACAAACCAGACAGATGAGTTCAACTTTCCAATTGTCCACTTCCCTTTCATTGACAGCAACATTTCAGCGTATTGTATAGTGTGTACATTTCACAACTTACATACGTTATTCTAGATTCTGCGATTAGTATTCCGATTTTCTAGCTTGATCACCCTTGTTGACTACTAAACTACTCCAACAAGGGTTTGTTGTACCTAGGTTGATAATATCTGTCTAGAAGTTCTTTGGGCGTAACCGTGACTTACTTGATCGTTATGGGAAATCAATCTCTCAAATACGATCGGACATTTTCGCTGAGTCATACGTGGTCTTTCCTATTCCTGCATTTGACTATTTCCTAGACATGACAATGAGCAACTCGACTGGTGTCTAAATAGAGGCAGACACTGCTTACCCGCCGGACCACCAGAGTGCACCCATATAGTTTTTATCGGGTTCGGGTTACTCACTTTTTTGAGGTTTTTTTTTTGTTTTTTGTTTTGTTTTTTTTTTTTTTTTGGTTTTTGTGTTGCACTGTATATATTTGTTTATATCCGGATTTGTAATTGTCCATTGACTTTCGGCTTTTCTTGTTCGATCGGTTTTCTTTGCTAATTTCTTGTAGTAAGTACAATAAAAATGACCCATGATTGTTTGTAACATTGCAGTTGGTTAAGTGCAATAAAAATGACCCATGACTATGTGTAACATGACAGTTTATAAGACAAATTGTTAGTTCCAGTAATAAAATATGATTTACAAACAATAACCACGATAGTCGCTATCAAATAAAATGTTTTTTTGTAAACCTCGACATTAGAAGTCGGATATATTCGCAATGGTATCCCAGACCTTTATAACACCAATAAAATGTATGTTACAAAGTCTGGTAGATTACTTAATACTTAAGATAATGTATTTATCAAAGGGGCGTTACAAGTTAAAAATGTCAAATGTTGGAGTCTGATCTGTACAGTATTTTAAGGTATTTTGCAGCTTAATACATGTGCAATAAACATGAATACATTAGATGAAAACATGACATTGACTTTGAAAATTGGTAAATAAAGCACACTGTGACAAGTACTTATGTCTACGGTACACATTCAGTAGTATCTTTTATTTGGTAATTATCAAGATGTGAATTAAATATCACAAGACCGGAATGCGTGAAATGACAAGCACTATATATATGAACATAATCCCTATATCTCAGACTCTGGGTATCATTATGTCAGTGTACGATTGTTCTCGTCTCACCCAGAACTTCAGAAGGAGTAAACAAAAAGCATCTTGGCTCCAGGTCATAAATAGATACTTTATTAGGATTTAATCTTACTACGAGCTCATACAGAAAAAAAATGTCTAACATCTATCAACAACAAACCATTTTTTTCTAAAGTCTTCTATGAGCGGCAGATTCGTTTCTGTAGTTTATTTTCATTATTATTTATCTTTTTCGCATGTATCAAGAAATTCTGAGCGATTTTATATGAAAGCTTACTCGGGTCATTTATGAGGATGAAAAAAATATATAAATCGTGGCCACGAATCGGTAATCCGTGGCACGAATTAGTTAATCGTGGCCACAAATTAGTATATCGTGGCCGCGAATTAGTAATCCGTGGCCACGAATTAGTAATCCGTGACCACGAATTAGTAAATCGTGGCCACGAATTAATATATCGTGGCCATGAATTAGTATATCGTGGCCACGAATTAGCATATCGTGGCCACGAATTAGTAATCCGTTACCACGAATTAGTATATCACGCCAACGAATTAGTGGTCACGAATTAATATATCGTGGCCCCGATTAACTAATTCATGGCCACGGATTACTAATTCGTTGCATCGATATACTAATTCGGTGGCCACGATATACTAATTCGTGGCTACGATATATTATTTCGTGGCCACGATATACTAATTGGTGGCCACGGATTACTCAATGATGGCCTCGATATACTAATTCGTGGCCACGATATACTAATTCGTGGCCACAACTTTTTTTTTCACCCTCATAAATGACCCGAACAAGCTTTCATAATTTTAGCATTCATATTTTATACTTAATTTTTAATAGGTATATTTCAATAAACGAATAAAATTAGAGACCTAGCCATTCAAGTTTATACACGTGGAAGGTGATGCAACAGCATAATACAAAATTTAGAATTACGAGATAAACATGTTTTATTTAAGATAACAAAATAAAATTTTGCAAGATTTTCAAACCTACCTACATTATGAACCTTCAGCTTTATTTGATATTATAGTCAAGAGTATTTCTTCTCAGAATGTAAACAGGACTTACGGGGTAAACCCAATCATCGCACACACCATAGAAATTCTAGGTTTAAAGGTCATGCATTAAAGTTGACATAAACTACTACGAAACATTAAATGGAGAACATTTAGACTGAAATCTTCTTTATATATTTACATGCCCAAAAATGGTTCTATAAGGCGCCTTCATAAAATTTAATATACAGCTAAAATGTTGAACAGGAGTATTTTGTATAGAAAGTACTATGATATCATATGTTCTACACCGGTTTGGTATAATAACATCAAAGCAGTAACAATAGACCCAGATAACATATATATTATTAAAGTCGTTGCCATAGCCATTTACATACAAGAATCGCAAACGAACAATATTTTAATAAGATGATTTGCTTAAAATTTCACCCATTACAAAAATATATCAAAAACAGTAAAAGTTATAAAAAAATCCCAACAAAGTAACAGTTCTGGGTTTCTGGACTATAACTTTTATTTATATAAGATTTTTTATGTTTTATTAATTTTTGTATTTTTAGCGACGTATACATGTATGGTATGGTAAAGGAATTGTATCAACCACAATCGGAACGGGTATCAGTCACAATTAGAACGGGTATCAGTCACCATCGGAACGGGTATCAGTCACAATCAGAACGGGTATCAGTCACAATCGGAACGGGTATCAGTCACAATCGAAACGGGTATCAGTCACAATCAGAACGGGTATCAGTCACAATCGGAACGGGTATCAGTCACAATCGAAACGGGTATCAGTCACAATCAGAACAGGTATCAGTCACAATCGGAACGGGTATCAGTCACAATCAGAACGGGTATCAGTCACAATCGGAACGGGTATCAGTCACAATCGAAACGGGTATCAGTCACAATCAGAACAGGTTTCAGTCACAATCGGAACGGGTATCAGTCACAATCAAAACGGGTATCAGTCACAATCAGAACGGGTATCAGCCACAATCGGAACGGGTATCAGTCACAATCGAAACGGGTATCAGTCACAATCAGAACAGGTATCAGTCACAATCGAAAGGGTATCAGTCACAATCGGAACGGGTATCAGTCACAATCCGAACGGGTATCAGTCACAATCGAAAGGGTATCAGTCACAATCGGAACGGGTATCAGTCACAATCGGAACGGGTATCAGCCACAATCGGAACGGGTATCAGTCACAATCGAAACGGGTATCAGTCACAATCAGAACAGGTATCAGTCACAATCGAAAGGGTATCAGTCACAATCGGAACGGGTATCAGTCACAATCTGAACGGGTATCAGTCACAATCGAAAGGGTATCAGTCACAATCCGAACGGGTATCAGTCACAATCAGAATGGGTATCAAAGTGTTCTTAACTAGAAAAATGCAAAGAAATAATGATATTACAGCAACTTATAAGGATAATATAATTGTTTTTATAGACAAATCACTGTAAAATTAGTTTTGTAGTTATATTAACAGGATATAAGCCAAAAACGAAACTAACAAACAAAAACTGAAAGATAGATAAATGAATAAAAAATAAAAGAAAGGACGAATAGAAATTTATAATTGTCTTGGTCGGAACAGTCCCATGAAATTATCAGTTAAACGGATCCCAGTCCTCCCGCACTGTTGTAATCAAATACCAATCCAGACGGATCCCAGTCCTCCCACAATACTGTAATACAATACCAATACAGACGGATCCCAGTCCTCCCACACTATTGTAGTACAATACCGATAACAGTCCTCCCGCACTATTGTAATAAAATACCGATATTAGATCCCAGTCCTCCCAGTATTGCAATACAATACCAACAACGGATCCCAGTCCTCCCACACTATTGTAACTATTAATACCATACCAACAACGGATCCCAGTACTCCCGCACTAATGTAATAAAATACCGATAACAGATCCCAGTCCTCCCAGTATTGCAATACAATACCAACAACGGACCCCAGTCCTCCCACACTATTGTTATACCATACTAACAACAGATCCCAGTCCTCCCGCACTATTGTAATAAAATACCGATAACAGATCTCAGTCCTCCCAGTATTGCAATACAATACCAACAATGGATCCCAGTCCTACCACACTATTGTAATACCGTACCAACAACGGATCCCAGTCCTCCCGCACTAATGTAATAAAATACCGATAACGGATCACAGTTTTCCTACACTATTGTAATACCATACCAACAACGGATCCCAGTCCTCTCACACTATTGTAATACTGTACCAACAACGGATCCCAGTCCTCCCGCACTAATGTAATAAAATACCGATAACGGATCCCAGTTCTCCCACACTATTGTAATACCATACCAACAACGGATCCCAGTTCTCCCACACTATTGTAATACCATACCAACAACGGATCCCAGTCCTCCCACACTATATTGGTCCAAAACAAAAACTAAAAAACACAATGCAATCAAACAGAAGCGGCCCTTATTTCCAGCCTACTTCACACAATACAAACAATCAAAAGCAAATATATACAGTAAAGAAATAGATAAATTAAAAAGGAAAACCGAATAAACAAATACAGATATGGTATACAAATATGATGATCAGATGACGAACAATCTTGGTCTTTTTACAAAGTAAACAAACAACAAAACATGACGCGGGAAAACCCGTATATCTAAATATCCTAATACGGACAGTAATCATAACAAAATTAATGTTGCTAGACTGTAACGGATCATAGTCCTTCCACAATACTGTAATATTGTCAACAATGAACCTAGATACAAACTACATCTTTACAACATATTAAAAGAAGATGTCAATGGTAATTAACATTTCTCTGTTTAAAAATAACAGGTATAAGTTCTTTCATCAATAACTCTAAAAGGTCGTTAAATAAATACCAAAAATTAATAGTTTATAGTTTAATAGTTTTTAAAATAATTCATAATAGAAATATACGTTAACCAGCACGCAGTATTTACAGAAGATTTGATATGGCAGCGTTAAAATTTAAAATATCACTTATTATAGAAATATGCTCATCACTATTTTTAAAAATTAAGAAGATATTAGAATGTCGTTGAAAGTAAAAACGACAAAAGTAGGTAAAACACGGTATCCCGTCAGTATGAATTGTATTTATGAATATCAGAACTACTTTTTGTAATAGTTACGTGTATTGTACCGTAACAAAGGTCAACAGTATACAGAAGCAGAATTCAGCCATTATACAGTTTACTTTTTGTGCTAATAATTTTTGAAAGATAAAAAGTCGCAAAATAACTGCACCGGATAAATATATATGTACAAAGGATTGTTTGTCACTCATTTACAATTACCAAATTTAACAGAGACAATATCTAAAATAACCATAAATTGTCTAGAAAATATACTGCAAATCGAAATACGACTGTTAGAAAAGTCAGGTTTGAACATGCGTCGGAGACAAGTTTCACAAACCTGGCATCGGAGAATGATTTCTGTTGAACATATACACACGCTAGAATTTGCAGTTGAAAGTAATGTAAAACTCTTCTATCGGAGCTGAAAATGATTGTTGAATGTTTAATTTTGGATTCTCTAAATTTAAAGAATTTTGTTTCGAAAATACCATAAAGGCAATAAATATTGTTTTCAATACCGTCAAAACATTAAGTTTTAAGATCCGATTTATTAATACAATCGAGTGGATTTCACTCTGTGGGAGAATAACACGTCCACATGTCAGCAACTGCTTTATGGAAGTCTAATGGTTTATTATTAAATATTTAAAATGTCAGAATTCTTAGCCGGTTTTGAACAACATAAAGTAGTCTTAGCCATAACAAAATGTTAAAACACGATGTATTTATATTATTTATACTGAAACACGGGTTTTTAATTTTTCATAACTTTATAACTGTTCTTTGTATTAATTTATTTGTTCATAATTCGTTTTACGAAGAATTTACCAATGCATTATTCTTTAAGCAAAGTATTCACATATTGCACTAGCGCAAAGATATTTCAAAATTTACGACGTCATCGATAAAAATAATGCATTTCTCACCCAAATCAATTTTTTTTGCTAAAAGAGTTATTGCATTTATACTGTGGAACATCATCCCTCGTAGAATATATATTGCACTTGCAATCTCGTGCAATATAAAATTCTACTGGGATAATATTCAAATCTCATACTTGTATTATTCAGAAGTCAATGTGAACAAAGAATTGAAAAAAAGACGACCACTATTTAAACAAAATACACGCTTAAATCCTTAAACCAAAATATGTGACATGATAAGTGCGAAATGTATTAACAATATGGCAAATTTTAATCATGGGGGCATGTTTTCGAAGATGTCTAAGACTAAGGCATGTCCTAAGACCATCTTAAGACAAATATGTGTCCTGTGTCATGTCACCGAAGATGTCGCATTTAAGGATAGGTCGTCATTTTAATCCTAACTTTAGGACAACAAAATATGTGTCTTAAGTTGGTCTTAGGATGGTTATAATTTTTATTTGTTTTAATATTTACGTTTTCAAGTTTTAATTTTAATCTAACATTAGAAAGTTTGCTAAATAGCACCCACTTATTGTGCTTTTTAAGCTTTTCTAAAAAAACGGAAGCTCCGTTTTAGTACAAATTTGGACTAATGTTCTAACTCATCATAATAAATTTTGTAACAAGTTTAATGTTAGCCTTATTTATAAAGGTTAAATAATAAATTAATGGGAGCTTATGGAACAGGTCAATGCTGATATTCATCATATATCAAGAGCGAGCGTATCAACGATCGTCAGTAATGTAACGAGATGCCTTAAAAACGTTTGCCACCAGCACGTTCGAATGGCAAGACAGGGATTCCGTGGGCACCTCCACCCCCGGAAATTTTTGAAAATAACATTTGATGCATTTTGGAGAGTTGTAAGGTGCTATATTTAGAACTGATAAATTAATTGTAGTGGTAGATTGCAATTTATTGTTGTTGTGAAAATCATGTTGATCCAGCCGCGTACTCGCGTATAGGCATCTACGCCCCTGGAAGTTATTAACAAACATTACAGGGTATTAAACAAGATTTTTATGAAAAAGCATATTAATTAATCATAAATTTATGTAGATGGCACGCATATAAGCATCACAGCGCCAAGCGTTGACGAACATATGTATTTTAACAAAAAAAACCTATCATTATGTGAATGTCGTGGCTGTGTCCGATCACACTTTGAAATTTATAAATGATGTAGCAAAATAGCCAAGAAGAACCCACGATGCGTTTTGTTTTGAAAAATTCTGGATTATGTGAAATGTTTCACTATGGAGATATAGGATATGGCTGGACATATCGGTTATTCGTTTCGTCCATGGTTTTTAACACCGATCCTCAATCCAACAACACAACACAGGAGCTAAAAGATAAATGTATGAATTTTGAAATAATTAATTTTGGTGTTATAATTTTTTAAAATTATATGCATTTTTTTCACGAAATTATCTCAATAGCCTAAATATATTAATATATTAAATGCATTTATCCTTAAATATTCCTATTAGTTTCAGAAAAAATATTAAAGGATCCTGTTGCTCTTTATTTGATCCAACTGAGTATAACTTATGATTTTTTTTTATTTAAGGGTATAGTGGTAAAATTAACTTATTTGTAAAACAATTAACGCTGCATCATATAGTGCCGTTTTAAACCTAACTTAAAATATGCCATTTTAAACCTAACTAAAAAAATAGACGGCCACATTTCAAAAGAAATTTTGCTTCTTTAGCTTGAAATAATATATTTATTGAAATAAAACGTGTATATTGGCCTGCGTTTTTTCTATGAAAGAGATGTTTTAATTCATTTGAAATACAAATAAAAAAAATCCTTCTTTACTTAGGTCATAATATGGAAAAGAATTAAATGAATTATACAATTCTTACAAATATTATAAAATTATTTACATTTTACGTATATTTTACAAATATTTGTAACAGATTGTCTATAAAATGGTCGTAAGAAAGTCTTAGTTGGGGCTATCCTAAGATAGCTTCGTACAACGCCTTAAGTCATCCTAAGTATTTTCCTAAGACATATCTTAGGATTCTTTCGTTGACACGACACTTGGTTTTGTTCAATTATAAACTATAATTGCAAATTATATCACATTAAAATTCACATAACAGAGACTTTTTAATTTATAACAATTTATTTAAAATACATATAAATATATATATTTATTGATACATGTTTATAAGTGCATTCCACATCGAAATTTGGGTGTTAAAGTTTTTAATTAATCACATATTATAAACTGTTTCTAAGGAGAATACTCAAGACAGAGTTAGGACATATTTGCTAGGATGGTCTTAGGATACCTTCGGTCTGAGGTCTAAGACACGTCTTAAGACTGTCCTAAGTCAGTCCTAAATTATATCCTAAGACATATTGTAAGACATATTTTATGATAGTTTCGAAAACATGGCCCTAGAAGATAGGACTCATTATATATACTATGATTAAATTAACTAATTTTGTAACAGCAATGTGTAAGAGCTATTTTATAATCACAACATGTGCTAATGTTTAGAAACAATACAATACTTTGGGATTGTTGTTGTAGAATACCAGGGGCGATGTCAAAGAAATAATCCTAAGAAATGTCCTGAGGTACGTCACAGGATAATACTTAGGATGGTCTTAGACCATGTCTTAGTACTGACTTAATGCGTTCAACGAAGCTATCTTAGGATGGTCCTACTAAGGACTATATTAGGTCCGTTCAGACAATATGTAGTAAACATTTAAAAATAAAAGTAACTATTCGCGATAAAAAAATATGTAAAATTATATGATATTTCATAATTTTTATTATATTTGTTGTTTATTTCCAAATTGTTACCTTAGTAAATATGTTTTCTTTTCATTTCAAATGAAATAAAAATTTCTTTCATAGAAAAAAGTTAAACTATGGCATGCCGACATGCAAGTTTCATTTCAATAAATATATATGTATTTATTATTTTAAAGTTAAAAAATCGAATGTCTTATGTTTAGTAAGATTTTAAACGACATGTTAATATTGCGATATATTTTTTCCAAAAAAGTGAACTTTTTACCTACTCTTAAATAAAAATATTTAAGTAATCTTCTTAGTCAAACTAAAAAGGGCCTATTGATGAGAGGGTGGGATATAGAAACTTCGCGATTTTCTAAGTTTTCTTACTAAAACTCAAAAAAGCACCCTGTCTATGTGCTAACATTACAAATAGCTTTCAAGAATTAAGTGAGTATTTCTGGTTGCACATTTTTGTTTGTTGTTACTGCACGTATTGGAAAAGGGCGTATATTTTACTTTATCAAACTAACTGATTTTCTTTTTCGCACTTATAAAGGATCATATCTCCTAAAGAGATTCTTATCTATTATTTAAATTTGTACATCGCTTATACATGTATATAGAAAACAGAAAGATTTTTTATCTATTATTTCTGATTTTTCTCTCAAATTTTTCATCATAACTCTTTATTGCATGAATTTATTGTCAAAATTTATTTTACAAATTTGTTGACTCCTTTCACACATATTCCTAACTTAAGACCATCTTAGGACACCTAGCTTGTTATCCAAAAATTAGGACAAAAATTATGTGATGTCCTAACTTATGACGTTTTCGTTGACACGACTTAAGACTAAGATGTATCCTAAGACCATCTTAAGACATATCATATTCCTAAGATACCTTCGTTCACATGGCCCCAGATATGTTGAAATGATTAGTACGTACTTGCTGAATTTTATTCCAATAATTATATAACCTGAATTTTATTTCACTTAATTAATTTTGAAATCAATCATTTCATCAGAAATTACGTATTTGTTTCAAGCCTCACCAAGGAGACAAGTGTGGTCAAAATATGTACACACACACACATAAAACAGTACATTAACACTTGGGTGTGTTTGATTGCATATTACCACAGCACCAATTCGAAACTTCGAGTGGACGAAGGTAGTCTTGGTCTTGTGCTCGTTATTTGGCAGCTCTCAGGTCGTCTATAGATATTTCAAGGGAGTCTAAAATGTTAGTATGCTGTATACCCATGCTCAGCTTATTTAAGTAAATGGCGGTAGTTTTCATTTAGATGAATTTAGGTACACATTGAGACTGGCAATCCAGTATTCTATGCCTCACGATGGGATATAATGTTCAAAACTATAATATAGTGTCTGGAAAAAAATTACTGCTCTATCAATTTCAAATCGTCTATGAGAAGTTAGGTTGACTAAATCTCTCGAAAAAACCCTTTCTTTTAGATTTCATCGCGTTGCCTACTTCAACTGTTAATTATAGAAGTTAATGGAAAGAAAGCCACAATGTAGAAGTCCTGTGACTGTTTCATTGGTAAAATTGCAAACAAACGACGTAGTGAAACGCAATATATATTAAGATTCAGCTTTTTGTATTGTTTTATATTTTACCTTTAATGCAAATAAACAGTTTATAACATAGATTTTTATAGAAATAATATAACAGCGAGCTTAACATTACGGTTTCGTCCGTATCACGATTTGATTTGAGTGCTTTTCATTTTCTGCAGAATTAAAAACATAAATAATTGGTTTATAAAATGTGCGTCCATAAATTTAAATTAATTATATTTTCTATTGTATTATATTGTGTTTAAGCCAATTTCTATTTCATTTCATTAGCGTCCAAACAACATATTCATCTTGTAGTCAGTCATTCGCTGTGGGTCGACAGCATACTACAGCAATTTAACGTTTATATTTCAATATTTTGGAACCATATCAAAAATAGTCAAAATTACCAGGAATAAGTAATTATATGTTAAGTGATAGTTGTGCGTACGATATGTTTTGAAAAATTGAAATATGCATCCTTGTAATTGTACACAGTGAACCATTTTTTGTGTGTGTAATACTTTCGCTGAAAATAGATTGTCTGCCTGAGATATCTTCATATTTTCTAGCTATAACGCGAAGCTGCTAAGACACAAGTTTAAAAGTCATTATTTAAAGCTTAAGGAAAATTTTATATGTCCATAACAATCAGTAATCCGGGCCTGACATGTCCATTACCATCAGTAATCCTGGCCCTACAGCACGCAATACACACATAAAGAGACACGTTTCCGTGATGCACAATGTTTGACGAAACGATAAGAATGTCAATCATCTATTTTGTATAAATCAGGCCTTCATTACATGGTTATAACAGAATTCAAAAATCGAGTGGGCCGACAATTTTAGTTTTAGAATCGTATTATGCTTTTGGTGGTTATATTTTTCTGGTTTATTCTTAAAATATCAAACAAAATCGATGCTTTTCGTTAACAAACCACACATAATTGATCTGGATTTTGACTGTATATTGCAACTTTTTACTAGAAAGGGAAAACACGTGAAACATTCTAGCATGTCAAGAGTTTATTGGTATATTAAGCTGGTTGAAAGTTATTAAGATATGGCCCCGTTATGTGACATTGGTCTTTAATAATGGAATCGGAAGGCTGAAATGGCCCTCACAATCCTCTCCCATTACTAGAGACCTTTTACATATAACAGACCACTATGAAAACACCCATTAATTAATACTAAAGTAATGTTAATTTAAGTAATTAAGAGGCGCTTTTACATATATGTATTTTCATGGTCGTTTTTGTAATTATATTTTGTTAAATCGTAGCGGTGAGTGTACAGTTTCGCTAGATATGTTAAGGAATTTTGTTGTACTCAGCCAGTAGCGGGATATATTCTTATTTCAATTTTAATATTTCAGATGTAGAGAAGCATTTTAAATGTTATTTTTCTTCCAGCATGTTTGGTCATGAATGCAAAAATACACATATAAAGCGAGAAAATCATGCGGCACTGATCAAAAACGGGAATTCGGGTGATCGTAGTCTTGTAACTAGTATAATCATATTACTTAAGTGGTTTATCCGGTGTTCTCTAATTTTGACGTAATATTTCAACCGCTTGACCGGTGTGGAAAATATAGTTCTCGTCACTAGTGAATTTATTGTTCTCAGCAGTTGATTGGTTAAATATAATAACGTCACAATAAGAACTCATGACGTCATAAATAAAACACCTTCCATTTACCGCGTATTCAAGTCATGAACGTAAAATTTGGGTTGGGAGAATTTGTACTTTGTTTCGCAAATTTACTACTCATTAAAATTAGAGAAACAGAATCTTACATTAGTACTCTTGGCTTATCGGATTCCTCCAATCCAAGGCTCGGACTTATAATTCCATAATTTAACAATCTTGATGGAGAAATCCGATAATCCACTCGTACCAATGTAAGATCCTATATTTATTTACTTCTAGTGTTGATAAAATAAATTTTTCACAATCAAAGAGTTACTTTACAGAAAGCAACAACAACAACAACAACAAAAGTTTTATTGTTTATGCATTTTAAAACAAATTTAGGATAACCTGATAACCGAGAATGAAATTACAAAAAGGTATATCAATATTTTACATGTTTCAGAGGTGACTAAGACTTCATTTAGAAGAATTACACAAACATTGCAACACACATTCTTTGTTTCCGCAAAACGGCGTCTTGAACAAGAAAAAAACCGCGACAAATATTTACTTTCCGGAAACTCACTCAGATAAAGATGTCTTTGTTCTATTGGTGTACATATTAAAATTTTGACATAAGAACTTTTTGCACTCTGTTATGGTTCATTCCTACAATTAAGGTAAACCACAAATTATGTTATTTCATTTTTTTTCATTATTACAGTTATAATGACCCAATGAATGATAACATAATCCTTGTTTATGAGCCATGAATGTCATATAAATATTGTATACTGTACTTGAATGTTATCAAATTAGGTGTAAGCTGTGACCATCACACTGTACTTCCGTTACATGAATAGTCATGTTTACTTTAAATCATGATAATTATAGTATACTAGGATTTACACAAATAAACCTTATTAATTACAATAGTAAATAACAAATTTGGACAACATTTTCCTATTAAAGATCAAACCATTTTGAAACTTATACCATGCAAAATGACATAAAAATTCTAAATCATTCAGGTATTGTTACACATTGAGAGGCAACCCTTGCATGTGAATAAATGAAGAAAATAACGAAAAACCGAACACCAAGGAAACTGAATACAATCAACAGTCCAAAAACCGGCAAAACTCGATAACTAATAACCAAAAAAATTAAGCAAGAAAAGCAATGACCTTTAATGTGACCATTTCAAAAGAAATTATGGGATAAACTAAAGAAGAAGATACCTAGACGTGATAGATGAAAAAAGAAAAGATAAACAATTGGTTAAATTATAACCCACACATGCATGAAACAAAAACCGGGAACTCGTACAGAGAAAAGATTAATAACACGAACCCCACTAAAACCTCGAATGGTTTCCGGTTATCCGGAATTTGTATTCAGCAACTCGTTATCGTACCATCTGTTCTCTTTATATTATCTCAGCACAAAAGAAGACCTCACTGTAATTTATTCTTTTGAGCGGTAAAACTCAAAATTCCTTCATTTTGAAAGCAAAACCAATGATTTCGTGTTCAGTGTGTTTGAGCATGCATGACAATAAAATGTCATCAAAGATACTAAGGCTAATAGAATTAACTACGCCAGACGCGCGTTTCGTCTAATCAAGACTCATTAGTTGAACTCAAACCCAAACAATATTTAAAATTCAAATGAGTAAGATGTCGAAGAGCTTTCAATTTATTTTACACGAAAATCATTATATAGGACAGCTAAAATATTTGCAAAAAAGCAACGATGAAATCTGAACTGTCCCAACACATTTCTTTTTATTTTGTGGGGTTTACTTTACGTTCTTCTTCGTTTCAACCATTTCCAAAATAACGGATTTTTTGGTTTTACATTAAAAACAATTCAAATACAGTAGAAATCCTGCACGTCCATATAATACATTGACTATTCCATTCCATAAAAGTACATTGACTAGTCCATACCTTACAAGTAAATTGACTATTCCATTCCTTACAAGTACATTGCCTATTCTATTTCATAAAAGTACATTGATTAGTCCATTCCTTACAAGTACATTGACTATTCCATTTCTTACAAGTACATTGACTATTCCATTTTTTACAAGTACATTGACTTTTACATTTCTTACAAGTACAATGACTATTCCATTTTTTACAAGTACATGTACATTGACTTTTACATTTCTTACAAGTACATTTATTGTATATAACTAAATGTAAGAAAGCATTATTATTATCATTAGGAATTGAAAATCATAAGACCGTGACAAAATCCTGATTGAGACAAAGATACATGACCGACACACCACATAAAGAAGAAACCAAATCAAAGGAACAAAACACCCCCAAAAGTGTAACCTGAACGAGTAAAATCCTATTCCTCTAATGAATCCTTTGCAGTTTATTAAAATTGGTACAAATATATGATATAATCTTTAATAGTTTATATCAACATGAGCATAAATATGATGTTCAACTTTATACATAAATTTAGAAAAAATAATAAATTATAATTCATACATGCAAGATTGTTACTTTTAAAACAGAATTGGAAAGAACGGAACTTATGTTTAAATGTGAAAACATAAGCAAATTCTCATCAGTTTAAACATATTTTAATTGCTCAGATATGCAAAAAGGATCAGACACAAGTTAAACAACTGAAGTTTTTTCCAGTATTCAGTATGTTACAAAAATATATTGGTGGAACAGCATTCATAGTTATATTATGTTTGTTAGAAATGAACCAAAGATATAAAACAAAACACTTGACAAATATTAAAGGCAAAAAGAGAAAAAACCTCGAACCTAAACTAAAACCGCGAATGGTTTCCAGTTGTCCGGGATTTGTATTCAGCAACTCGTTATCGTATCATCTGTTCTCTTTAGTATGGGATATGGGATATTTTTGACGAACATAAGAATTTTGAAACGTGCAAATAAAGTTGCAGGTCAAATATAAATTTTAAAAACGTTTTTTACTGTATTCTATCGGGTAATTTAACTATCTTATTTTTAAAGCTAAAATAACTTATTATATTAAATATTTCAATATTTAACGTACTTGTATCGAAAAATAAATACATGTATTTATGTAAACATAATTTTAAAAAATATATGTATCTATTTTTAGAATTAAAAATCGGAATATTAAGTTATTAAGTTGGATATTGCAAAAATATGTGGGACGCAACTTGATATTCCATCCGCATGATGTTTAAAAAAAGTCACTTACTAGTAAAATTTGTATCGAAAAATACAGAGACTCAATAAATATAATATATATATTTAAGCTTACGAAAATTTAGATAAAAACAAGACGTTGTTTCCTGCATGTACAATTTTATAGATTTACAGCAAAGCTAGTTGCTAATCTAAATGCTGCTTAAATTGTGATTTTTTTTAAAAATGACAATGTTCGTTGAAAAATATTGATTAATCTTTAAACTAATTCTCAAATTTTAACATTAAACCCACACACACACACACACGCACAAACTCCAAGGAACAAATCAACACAAGTCCTGAGGCACACGAGATGAACTTAAGTGTATTGTTCTGAATATATACTAAATTCCAATTGTTTCGTTTACAAATGTTTAAAACGCCTAAAATTTGAAGATTATTTTGAATGACATCATATTACTAGAACTGAAACAATGGACAAATTAATACAGTGTAAATGTTTCTACAATAGGCTGTAGAATTACTACGCTTGCATTCATTTTTTAAAGACTATTTGAAATTTCTGTAATAAAAGTTCTCTTCATATTTGGTTTGAGCGCCGCTGATAATTCTCGATTGGACGAAACGAGCGCATTGACGGTAAATTTTATAATCTATAATCTTCATTTTTAATGTTTTTCAATAAAAAAACCCCAAACATTTCATAGTTACGTACAAATAAACACACAAAATGAACAGGAAATACAATTTACCAAAATACTGTCCTAATGGGAATATACGTATAATTATTTACATAGCATAGAAATCAAATAAAATCTTATTCAAAGTGAGGAACAAATGATTTTACCTTTTATGTTGTATATATTTATAAAACCTGTCATGAATATTTGCAATCGAGTTAACAGACACAAAATGCTTTTGTTGCTGCTCCTTCCGTTGAAAAGTTTTATCAATATTATCTTCACTTCAAAGACAGTTTTTAAATTTTATTTCACGTTGAAGTAAATGTTGTAAATTGTTAATAATACGGGTCTTTTGGTATGGATTTTACGCCCATATGTATATTACTACATATTTAATATATTCCTTTTATCTATATGCTTAAGAAAAGTATACGGTTTTTGAACGGTGTTTGTAATAAATCATTCAGTTTTGTTCTTATTTTTGCTTGAACGGATTTTTTTTTCTTCAACTTGGCCTATTTAGGATCTATATGTATACTTTGCATAATTGGTCTATGATAATAGATAAATGTTTATCCGTTTTAATTTACATAGATATATCATAAGTACAATAAATTATGATAGGATAAATTGAAAAATGTAATAAAAATCGTTTTATAAAACCTTACTGATGTTTTCATTGCGCGTCCGAATTAATAGTAACAAAAATTTTGTATTTTACTTCAATTTACTTGTTAAATACTTTAAAAGTGCTATGCTGATTTATAGCTTTTGGGGAAGTTTTTAGTGTGTTAACTATAACATAACGTAAACTGAACAATATAACATTTTGATAGTACAACCGGTGTCAATTGGCCCAAAGGCCCAATAATGTATAGACAGCAAAAAAGTACAGGCAAATTACGCATTTTAATTAAATGTACTGGTCAGGCAAAATATCAGGTTACAACTTTTCTTGAAAAAAAAGCCATTAAAAATGATATTTCAAAATAGTAGTCATCCTGTACTTTATAATTATTTAGAATATCATTTCAATTTAGATTTTTTATCAATCACAAATGAATTGTACAAATATAAATTTAAAGTATTTCAAGGTAACTTACCAACTGTAGATGTCTGAGGCCTTGTATTGTCTGTAATAGGGTCACTTGCATTAATGATGAATGTGAAGAACCCCTGTTACGTAATGTGTATTATGCATGTGCTAGACACTCATTAATACCAGTCAGACACAAAGGGACACAAATGTCGGAAGTTTATTGGAAGTCAGAAATAGACGAAAAAATAACTGAATAATTAAACATAATTTTATATAAATATACATAAACTGACTTAGAGACAAAATTACAACAAATACAATATTGAAATTCGTTCATTTTAATATTTGTTAATTCAAACATTTGTACTTTGAACACTTCTAATCATTACAAAAATAAGAATAACATTGTACAGAAATTCACATATTTTGTAAACTTAATAGACCTATTGAAAGAATTCGTAACATATATTTTAACAAGAATTAAGATCAAAGTACATGCAATAGCAAAAAAAAATATGGACAAATATGAGTGGTTTACACATGTAATATATCTGTTGAACAGCCAGTATAAACTTGATAATTTTTATGTCATTATCTTATTAACTTTTAGATCAGGAGCTTTTTGAAGACACTTTAAAGGACTAAAGCTCTAGCGTTTCATAAAATACCTTTAAAAGAGAAGCATTAGAAAGCCCTCTTTCAGAACAAGAACAACCTTTGTGAAATTCACTTGGCTGAATTGTGACGCTTCTGACACGTTCTGAATCAAGGAGATACAATTATTAGTAATGATAGCAGAAGAAAATAGCAAGAAAAATGACCGAACAACAAGAATATACAACACGAAACAAAATCCAAAAACACTGAAATAGAATAAAAATTACCCGAACCCAATAAAAACGATGGGTGCACTCAGGTTCCATGGAGAAGTAAGGAGTACTTGCCTTAAATTAGACATGTCTAGAAAAAAATTTAGTCCATGAATCAGCAAAAAATGTCTGAAATTTGATAAATGGATTTCTTATGACGACCAAAGGGATTATGGAGACGGCCATAGAACAACATCAACCTTGGTAGAGCAAACCCTTATTTGAGTAGCTTAGTAGTCAGCAGCAGTGACAGATGGAAAAATCGTAATAAGGATGGCAAAATCTAGCATGTAATGTTGCTATCGATAACGTGAAGTTAACAAAAGAGTCTACTTTGCAGTTTTTCCAAGTCTATTTCTAGAAGTAGGTCTTATTAAGAGGCCGACCTAAATGTATTATTGGTGTCTTTAATTTCAAAATTAGATTCAATGGAAATAGCCACCGAATTTAGCATTTCCAGAGACAAGACATATAGCGGAATGTGAAAGTTAATGTTTTGGTCACTGTCTTTTCTTTTTTCTTCAACAGGTATAAATATATAGTCATCAACGAGGTAAAAGACTGAAATGATTACAACAAAGCAAATAAATTCTTTTTGATACAGACATCCTGTAGCTATCAACAAATTCATGATGGCAACTGTTGAACTACTTCAGTGAAGACATTAATCTAACAATCTCTTCTCAAGCATTGCAAGAACAATGGCCCTAGAAAATCATATTAAAACATATTAAAAGTCCAATTGATTAAAATGTTGTAAATCATTTTTAAAATTGATGGGCAGTAATTTTAGACAGTCTATATTGCTGAAAGAAATAATGATATTCTTGTGAACACTGAAGTATGACTACTCGGCTCATGCGGCATCGATGAAGTGGTTGCAAATGAAAAGTCATCACAACAAGGTTAATGTTATGACTTTGCTACGCCGCGTTATGTCTTATCAAGGCTCATCATTGGTACTTAAATAAAAAAGTAAAAAAAATATTTAAATTCCAAATGATTAAGATGTTGTTGAGTAATCAAAATTCCAACACGTTTAACCAAATCCGGCTAAGACCATCTACACCCTGACCCACAAGTTGTAAATAAAATGTCATCAAAATCATCGGTGTTGCCAAAAATATTTTGCAAATGAATTTTTTCTCTCCAAACCTTCTTCTATAGGTTTTAAACATGACGATGTTACCAGTTCATGGTAAAATAATGGCACGAATACTGATGCCGGTTCAAAAACGAGGTTGTTAAGTGTTCCCACACGATTGGTAAGTCACTATCTGAACAACATTTTTAAGCTGTCAATATTTTCCAAAGACATTTCAAATATTGAGGTATCATTATTTGACTCTGCACAAGCTTTAGGTACGATTCAATCTGATTAATTTTAAGAAATTTGGCCGTACACTTTAATGTCTCTCAACTATAAGACCTTATACCGGTGCTGTAAACGATGGAGACAGAGCTTGTTTTTTACTAGGTTTTTCAATGCTCTAGACTAATTTGTTTATGATTTTCTTCCTAATAGAAATTGAATAGTATCTGAATATGTGCACATACATTGTCAACTATATTGCATTAAGTGTACACCATATAAAGTCCTAGATTACTTTTATATACTGTGTTTTCAGTTTTAGAGCATTTCACAGAATTACTTCAGACAGATATGTAGTAAAGAGCGACCCAAACGTGTTTCCATTCAATCAAAAACAAACTGATCGATTACTTAAAATAACTTTCTCAGAATAAAATATAAAACTTATCTTTTGTAATTAAAAAAAAACATTATTCAGATGTAAAGTAGTTAGGTTTTCTAAAAAGACTTCTTTTATCATCGTAAGAATCATAGTTACGTAGGAGTTATCAGAACGTTTAGTCAGACAACATCAGGGAACAAAACAACAGACATATAACACAAAAACAATAAATTTAGTAAAACAAATGTCACTAAGCCATTGTATGAGTCTATTAGCTCCGGAAAACTAGGCAGGTAGTAATCAGTCGTTATACTAAGATTAAAATTCGTTAATTAGTCATATCCGGAAGTATTCTTAATTCAATAAGAAGGCGGTAAAGTGATTACGACAAACGAAACAAATTAATAGTAATTTGTGACAGATATTTTGTATCTTTCAATTATTCCACGATGAAGATCTAATAATCTTTGCCAAACCTTTGGTTAAGCAGCTTTTCTATTAGCAGACACCCTTTATGAAAGAAGTCCGTTAGTAGATGTATACTCTATATGCATTGGTGTATATAACTGCACAATATCTTACACTAACCAATCTATACAGACGGCATCTTATTATTGATCTATTTCGTTTGTTATCAAACCGTCTTCTGTTGTCTTTGAAGGTGACGAAAAACATAAAATTCTGTTTTCACTGAATTTTCAATAGTTTATAAGAAATTATCCTTTTGTAATGTAGATGATAAGTGGAATTTTATTTGTATAAATAATCAAAGTTGCCTAGAAAATGAGCGTTCTGTTGTTATTTTATTGCTGCATTAAGAGATCTGCGCCAACTATGTGTTATACTGAAGTTAAATATGTTATACAATTCGAAGACGGAATTTCTGTAAAGCTTATTGCGATCTACCAGCGAGACGTTTGATTGTTTTAATGTTGTATCATTGATTAGTTTTACCAGTATTTTTATTATTTCGCCCCAATACCATACATTATTATTATTACCCCGCCATACTTTATCTGTATAACGCCTCATTTTGATTTTGATGTATTGGAATGTATATTGTTATGAATGTCCTCCCCGAAAATTGTTGTCAATTGCATTATGAACTTTCGAGTAGCGTAGATAACGTTTTGATCATATAAAAATCATGTCTGCGATAATAATTTTTTAGTAATAATTCTATTCTGTTTAATTAGATAGTAACTGTACGAACATGAACATGAAAAATTGAAAGGAAATTTACCAATAAAAGCCGATAATCAGACAAACATACGACATAAAACAAAGAGCGAGTAGCCTGAGCCTGAGAAAACAATGGGTGCACACAGGCGGTCCTGGTGATCAGAGAGTGCTTGCGTCTAATTAGAAAACCCCGACTTATTGTTAAGTACGGGTAATATATTAAACAAAGAGAGACAGGCCTGTCTATCAATCAGCGACTAACACAGATTACCCATAACAGCCAATTAGTTATTGGACATACAACTTCTTAAGGGATAAATTCAACTTAGGTGTTACCATGTTTGAGTATTGTAATAGTCAACAGCTGTTTTCAGTTTAGACAATCAACACATCTTCATTTCAAATTAAAATAGTTTAATTTAGAATGGATTGCACAATAAAAAATTACAATGTAATAGTGTTCTAAATGTCTTTATTTCATGCATTATTTACTTGCAAAAAAAGAACTGTAAATTGAAGTTTTCCGTAAGTGTGCTTGAATAAAGCTGATACATAGGGTATACTTGAGATTTATTTTCAACATAGTGTGCTTTTCTTTTATCTTTAGTCTACAAGAGTAAAGCAATCATCTATTGTGATATTAAATAGTGTCTCTGTATAAGTCGACTTTCATCTAGAAATTTCCATTTTTGATTTAAATGTTTTTAAAGAATTGTAGATTATTTTACTTTTACTTTTTATATTTCATACAGCTTATTGGGAATTGAATTCAAGTGTGGACGTCTCCTGTTGTTCATATATAAATTAAAAATTCGTCATAGATTTACAGTAATATGAAGAAAGAATATCTAATAAAAATGAATGTTTGACGAATATACTAAATTCTGGTGTCAAATTCGAGTCTTGACTAAATTATGTCATTTGAGTTATCTATATATGAATTAGTCAGTATCAATGAGTAGGTTTTAAGTACGGCATTTTGATTCAAATTTAGAGCGCGATATTAGACAGCAGCATGAAACGAGAGGGTTTAGAAGAGAGTTCCGAAATAGTAGTTGACTTCTATCTCTTAGCTCCGCTTTTCCACATATGCCTACAAATATGTAGTTTAGGGTTTGAAATATACGTGTTTTTCTACACAAGAACCAAAAGGCGTGTTGTTTTGTACTAGATTTTCTGATCGACAACAATTGTAACTTTTGGAGGATGTGTTTTTCAGCAGGTAATTGAAATTCCAATGGGTTAAAACTATGCCAGCTCCTTGTCGGGTTGTTGCTGTGTTCTTGGTGGGGCTGAGTGTCTTCGACGTTTTGTTGAGGACAAGAAGATAGCAGAACCTAGTTTCTTTAATTCCACGTATACATAATGTCCTTTCAGTTTGCCGAGTGCCTTCCGTAATATAGCCTTTAAAACTTGAAATAAGCTTCATCTACATTATTTTTATACAAACAACTCAAATATTAAGCTAATAGTCATATCAGAACAAGAATTACTACAAACTAGACGATTTTAATTTTATAAATCATAAAATTTGTCTAACTTATGCAGCAATATTCCAGTTTCTCCTAAATACGGTGTCTATATTTCTCAATTGATGAACTATGCAAGAACTTGCAGTGGGTATACTGATTTTTGCAAACGTCACAAATTTCTTCGGGATAGACTTACAAGACAAGGTTGCAAGAAAAAAACGGCTCACCCTCGCCTTTAAATTTTTATTATGGATACCATTTCCTTGTTGAAAAATATTCTGTCTTGTTTGAAAATATGATTGCAGAGAGTTTTCCGAATTTTTGAAAGAAGTACATAGTGATTGTGATGCGATGATTATTGGATACATCTATTGCTGATTAGTGCTTATGATACCCAATCATTTTCATCAACACATCAACTCATACAGCGGGAGGTTTGGCATTCCACAAAACCTGGTTGAACCCATCATGCTTTATAAATAAATGTAAAGTCAGGACCATTGTTGTAATTGCCTTTTTTTTTGGTTGTTGGTTCTTAAGTTTGCCGGTTTCTTGGACTTTGATATCTGGATTGTATTTTTGACAGCTTTCTTTGTGTTTGGTATGTTGATATGACATTCATTATTAATAAAGTCAATATAAGGTGATTTGTTTTTTTTTAATGGAAAAGAAAATGAAACGCACGGATCGTAGCAACCTGAATTAAATTATACCCAATCTGACTGATGGTGGCTGCTTTTATGTACATATTTTGGCAGTTGCGGAGTAACAATTCTTTGGGGCATGCTTTCGTTTTTAAATTTCTGATAATCTAAGAAGTATGATTTATAACTTACTTTTTTATTAACATCTTTCCTATTTTTTTCTTTTTTGTTGTTGCTCTTTTGTATTTTTCGTCTTGTACTATTTGTTTAAACTTAATTATGTGTGTACTTAATAGTAATCGCTGTCATCTTGATTATCATTATGTGTATTATTATTGTATGGAAAAGGCCCAGTAAGTTGTTATAACTTGTGTCCAATCCTTTTGTATATGTTTGACAATAAATAAGTTTAAACCGAAGAACAGTGCAGACGTGTTGCTGATCATAATAAGCATATCTCGTCATGTGGTCACAAGTCGATAAAAGTTTTACACAATTCAATGTTAAAGAAGTAAAGATTTCAGCTTATTGACCATCTTTAATAAAACAGACATAGACATGACGACGATCGAGAATGATTTTTAAGCCCACTGGAACTGCTGATAGAACTGTGACTTTTTATTTTTAACCAAGTATCTTTTAAAGTTGATTTCAGTTAACTACTGTAAGTATACTTTGATGTTTTTACAAAATTGACAACAATTAAGTATTTTTCTCATGCTTGACAGTTAAATATTGGATATGTTACAATAAAGACACAATATTTCCGTATTATCAGATTATTACATGACATTTTTGATATCATATGTATTATTAGCCCAAGGTTTGATATTGGCCCAAGAGCCGCAGGCTCGAGGGCCAATATCAACCGAGGGCTAATAATGCATATGATATCAAAAATGTCATGTAATGGTCTTTTTATCATATGCTTCAGCAGGGGAAAATGAAATAGACTTGGATATATCAAAATCTTATCGAGTCCTGGTACCGCTGTTACTGTACTCCGAATTAGTTTCAAGTCATTTAAATAATATTTTCATATCACTCACGATTTGTTTCTTTTTGTTTGTAAATTTTCATTGACTCAAAATAATCCAAAGTATTAATTGTCCATCTCCGATGCATCTTATCATGCATGTGTCGTCTGCTTTAATATCGTTTGAGGTCATATTTCTAAACGGTAAATTCCGATCATTTACGGAAAGGCATGTGATAACACTTACGGAAAAGGGTGTAATAACTTTCGAAGCAGTTAATAACATTTTGATATCAGCCCGCTTTGCCAATCTGGCAAAATATCAAATTTTTGCCCATTTATTCCCTTTATCATACAGTAAAAAATATAAGTTATTTACAACAAGTATATGATAACTATATTTATTTTGATAGGACTGAATTGTCAATTTCCTGATACAGGTATAAAAATACTTGTAGAAATACTATTGTTACTGTACATCAGTCACATATGACAAAAATGTCATAATATCAACTTTCTCACTGCAGGCAGGGTGTACTCGACTCCAATCTTAATTGACAAGGATTGCCAGTTTTCCTACCGCAGGTCGGGGGTTTTCTCCGGGTACTCCGGCTTCCTCCCCCAATAAAAACTGGACGCCATGATATAGCTGAAAAATTGCTGAAAGTGGCGTCAAACACCATCAAACAAACAAACAAAAACATAATATCAACTCTAAATTGTAACTGTGGCAATTTAGAATTTAAATATGCTGCTTGTGGCAATTTGTTAATAGTAATTTTATTATCGTTAATGATATAGTGGCTAGACTTTTTGCATTCAAAGGGGTTAAAAAGAAGAGGTTGGTAAAAATGCTTTTGAATTAAATTTATTACTGTGTATTTCAAACTGTTGCCTTAAAATTTATCTATACAAGACAACTTTTACCTAACTAATAATAACTGCTTACAAACATTTACATCAGCTTCGAGTAAATGTTATACTCATGTTGTTTCTTCTCATTAGTTCTCTATACTGCTTTACTTACTCTCACGTATTGTTTGTTGTTTGTTTGATGTTTAACGCCACTTCTGCGATTTTCAGCTATATCATGGTGTCCAGTTTTTATTGGGGAGGAAGCCGGAGTACCAAGAGAAAAACCGCGACCTACGACAGGAAAACTAGCAATCCTTGTTTGTTTAATGTTTAACGCCACTTTCTGCGATTTTCAGCTATATCATGGTGTCCAGTTTTTATTGGGGAGGAAGCCGGAGTACCAAGAGAAAAACCGCGACCTGCGACAGGAAAACTAGCAATCCTTGTTTGTTTAATGCTTAACGCCACTTTCTGCGATTTTCAACTATATCATGGCGTCAAGTTTTTATAATCCTAAGATTGGAGTCGAGTACAACCTGCTGAAATTTGACACATTATTTTAGTTAACGTGCGCTGCAAATGATTAGCATCGCATTTGATATTGGTACGGCGGAATGCTAATCAGGATCGCGTAGCAATCCTATCCACCTAGCAGAGGTGGTCTTACGGCAGGGGGTTAGGGGCCGCTTAAGCTCTGGGGTGTGTGGTGCAAAATCCTGCATTCTGGCGATTTCCTAGCACTTAATCTCAGGTCTTAAAAGATGGGTTTCGTGAGCAATATTTTATTTTGTGTTATTTCTGAAAATAATTGGTACGACATGCCGTACCTGCAAAAGTTATTGGTACGGCGGAAGCCGAGTCTGCCATACCGGCTGCTACGCCTACGATATAAAAATGTTACAAACGTTTTGCTTAACAAGATAATTTAGGTTCGTTCTAGCAGTACAAATTATCGCGACAACATTGTAATTTTCATAGGCACAAATAGTGCTGATTTTTTTCTTTACTGTACATAACCCCAATAATGATAGACCAGAAAGACCCTGGTTGCTTTGCATCTTTATGTCAACTTAAAGCAAGAAAAAATCAAGGTATGATATGCTTATATAAAAGAGATCATTTTTCATTGTGCATGACTAATTTTGTAATTTTACAAAGTACCACTTGCCTTTTCTTTTGGTGTTTATTTTATGCTAAATATGAAAAATTAAAGAAATGACGTACTAACTGATCATGAAATGCTTAAATCATTTATTACACTGTATCAAGGATCAAAGCATTTATTAAAAATATTTACGGTTATTTTCTGCAAAAAGCAAAAACGTTTCGACTTAATTGTGCAAGATTATTTTTACGCTTTTTAAACTCCTAAAACTGCAGAACAAATTTTGGAATTGTTGTGCTGACTCCTTTGACATATATAGTTATAAACACAGAGTATATTATTTCATTACTTCGTTTGTGGCGATTGCTTCATTTGAAATTATGACATCAATGTGAAACACATTTTATCGGAACATCACTTTTTAGGTAGGCTTTGTACCCATTTTTATAATATACGGGCTTATGAACGTTCTTGACATAATGTACTTGTAGACAAATACGGAAAATACGCGGTATCTGGATGTCTTTCAAATTAGTAATGATGTAGGTTATCTCGGGTACTAGTATGTGACAATGGACTAGACTAGATAAAACTGCCAGCGACATGACGGGAAGGAACTGCAGCACTCTTCCAGACCAATTGAGTTCACTCTCATTTCCATGAAAATTTGTGTGGCTGTCTTTTGTTTGTGTGTTGTTTTGTTTTATGTTTGTTGTGTGTCCCATTGTTATCTATTACTTTTTTTGGACAAAGAGTTTGAATGACACTTTGCTATCTCTTCGTTTCAGTATTGCTATTTAATCTTGACAAATGTGTTAATAAACGTTATACACATAATACGAATTAATGTTTTGATACAATTGTTTACATCGTGTGGCTTCAGAAAACGCGGATTTCAACTTGAAGTAAAGCTGGTCGTGTCCATATTGTTAAAACATTCTAACTGTTGTACCAACACAGCATGCATGTAATGTGTCTGTATCCAGAAAAAAAGCGAGGGTAAAATTATTCGTTCTAGTATTTTATCCTCTTTACATGCCTTCTGAAACATAAAAGTGTAGACGTTTATTTGAGAACACACGGACACAATTTACAATTGTAGCATGAGTTACGAAATACAAATTATAGATACATATATGAGAACAATGATACAATATTTGAAATATTACACAAAGATAAAGACAAGACAAAAAGCTTTATTTAAAGTCGGTGTATCAATAACAGCACAACACAAGCTCTACAAAGCTTTTAAAATCGACATACATACATAGACAACAACAGGGACACAATATTAAAATATTCATACATACATGTTTAAACAATATACATAAAAAAGTACAGGTACATGTAGCTAAGCAACTAATGAGTAAAAAGCAGCAGGTTAAAATAATTTAGAAAGTATAAAAGCAGGTATTAGTAAGCATATAGTGAGTAAAAATACCAATGATTAATACAGGTTAAGACAATTAAAATAAAATAAAAGAGCATAAAAGCATAGACTAAAACAACTTCTTTTAAATATTATTACCATGGTATTGAACTCATCAATAGCTGTCAAAAAAGATATATATTCATACTGAGAGAGATAGAAAGATTAGCACTATATTAATACAGGAGCTTTAACTCTAAATATTAATGCAGCACTACATGTAGAGAATAAATAATTTATAAGAAAGCAGATTAAATGCAAGCAGAGCAATGGCATGACTTGCCATCCCATGAGTTAATTAAATTTTAAAATTGTTAAAATGAAGATTCGTTCCTAAAATGATCAGGCAGGTCATTTCAGGTTTTAGCAGAAAAATATCGAAAAGATTTTGTACCATACCTTGTCGTCCTGACACTAGGGAGTTTTGTTGTGTTGTGATGCCTAAAAGAATATTTGTGTGATTTTATTTCAACAAGATCTTGTAAATAGACTGGACTCATTTTTTTAATAATTTTAAAAGTTTCTAAAGCAATAGTTTTTACTCTTCTGATTTTAAGGGACGAGAGTTTTAATTTTTTAAGTAATTCTTCATATGAGCTATTGTTATCATCATTATAAATAAATTTTATTTAATTTTGTCCATCTTTCTGGTGTTTTGTTCACTGCAGAAGTGCCATATGACTGGGCAAAAATTAAAGTTTGAAAGAATAAAAGAATGGTATATTGTTAATTTTCCTAATTTATTAAGGTATTTTCCTAGCCTCTTAAGTACATTTAGCTGTCTTGATGCCTTTTTGCAAATGTTTGTAATATGTGTGTCAAATTTTAATTGATATTCAATGGTTACGCCTAATAGTTTTACTTCGTTATCACAACTAATTATATTATATTATATTATTATTTCAATTAAAAGTTATATTTTTATCGTGTGTTTTACCTATTGCCTGAAATTTATTGGGATTAGCTTCCATTTGATTATCTTTAAACCATTGAATAAAATTTAGACTGTCAGATTTCAAAATATTTATTAATTGTTCTATGTTGTATCCAGAATATAAGAGATTGTGTTGTCACCATCATAGTTGCGTAAAGAACTGTCATTTATAAAGTAGAATACTAGTATATCGTTTAAGAAAATTATTGAATAAAGTTAGCCATGTTAGACACCGTTATAAATTTTATCCCATTCACTTAAATTATTTCCTATTTTTACACATTGTTTTCTATTGGCTAAATATTTATTTAGAAGTTTCAAACTATATCATTTGACAGACCATATGACTTTAATTTATGCATGAGTAGATTGTGAGGTAGGCAATCGAAAGTCTTAGACAAGTCCATTAGGATGGCTGCTACATATTTATTTTCATCAAGAGCTTCTTTTCCAGTCTTCAATAATTTTTAATAAAACCGTTTGACATCCATAACCTGAACTAAAAGCAGACAGAAAGGGGTGGTAGATATTATCAAAATAATTAACTA